>SJYO01050415.1:2016821-2737608 GCA_006410555.1 Capra ibex
GGGACCCTAAAGAAACCTTCCTTACTGCGATTTCGACTTTGAGGTCATGAAACCGGTGGAGTACGCTTCTCAACTGAGTAACCTTTTCTGACACTACGACCCTCCCTAACCCCCGTCCTCCTCCTCCCCTGCTGTCTCCTAGTCTACCGACCTACTGTAGTGACTGAGCTACCTGTACTCAGACTCACTTGAGGCCCTCAACCACTACCCGTCCCTCCGGACCGCACGACGTTAAGTACCCCAGCGTTTCTTAGCCTGTGCTGACTCGCTGACTTGACTTGACTTGACTACAGATCACCGAACCCACAGACGGAGACCATAGACAGGGTTCTTTCCGCCGTTTCCTCCGGTGGTCTTTACAGTGCCCCCCGCTAAAACGGGGGTAAGCCCGTTTTTGGAGTAGACACCCCTTGCTCCCTATTCTTATTTAATAGTATTATCAAATTTAACTCTATTATTATTAAGAATTGCATCCATTTTACAAATATATACATTTTATACCAACCCGTATAAATATATATATATATTGCTCGAAGGGACCACCGAGTCTGTCATTTCTTAGATGGACATTACGTCCTTTGGACCCAGGCTAGGGACGTAGTCTTTATAGGGGACTTCCTCCCTTATGGGTGAGGTCATAAGAACGGACCTTAAGGCACCTGTCTCCTCGGGCCACCCGATGACACGTGTCCCAGTGTTTCCTAGCCAGTACTTACTCGTCGATTGTGTACGTATATTTTGGGTCTCTTCTTGGATTACATCATTAGTGATACACAAATGATATTACTTATAATAACAATACGTTGACTTTTGAAATTTTGTAAAAATTTTCAGGTCTCTGAACACACGTTTCAAATTATTACCACTACTACCACCGAATACAAATAATTCGTAAATGATACACAATCTAAAACACGAAATGGAAGTAAGAGAGTAAATATTAGTTGTAGAAATATTCATGACAAAATGGTCACTTCTTTCACTCCCAATCTCCTTAATACAAGTGTTCTGTTCTATTGGTCGTT
This sequence comes from Capra ibex, assembly GCA_006410555.1. Taxonomy (NCBI): domain Eukaryota; kingdom Metazoa; phylum Chordata; class Mammalia; order Artiodactyla; family Bovidae; genus Capra; species Capra ibex. The sequence goes on from SJYO01050415.1 coordinate 2,017,847, forward strand.
TAACACTCCACCCCCCTTAGACAGAAGACTTAGATAGGAGAATCGATAACAGTCAAAGGGATTCCAACTAAAGTCCCCTGTGTCTCTATTTAGGGATTTAGTGAAAGATAGTATACTACTTTTACAATGAAGAAAAAATGAGGAGAAATTTAAGAAGACTAATATGGTTACTCTTTCAGGGTCAAACCACAAGTAGAAAGTAAGAAAAGAGTTCTAAATGACTAGAGGGAAATTGTTTTATCCGGAATTTAAGTTTCGGAAATCCATCAACTTAGATCTCTCCTGAATTATTATCAAATAAAAGTACCATGTATAAAACATTGTTATGACTAAAAGGTTACTGACATTACTCTAATGTAAATAAGTCACTTTTCAATCAATTAAATTTATTAACGGAAACACGCACGAATTAACACAGGTCAAGAAACGCTGAGTTACCTGATATCGGACGATCCGAGGAGGTAGGTACCTTAAAAGGTCTGTTCTTATGACCACACGCAACGGTAAAGGATGAAGTCCCCTAGAAGAACTGGGTTCCTGGATTGGACGTAGAGAACGTCTAGGACGTGACCGTCCGTCTAAGAAATGGCGACGCGGTCGACACTTCGGGTTAAATTTATAGTTCATTAATAATTATGTCCGTCATGTGTCCGAACCGTTCTTCACACCACCACTACGTACACACTTGGTTACTCCAAAGAGATGTCAAGTCAAATCAAGTCAGTGAGTCAGGACAGACTGAGAAACTCTACTCGTTGTTGGGTTTACTAGTTTCGTCTGGGAAGGTCTCGTCGATCATGTCAACCTCATGAAATGTATTTTATAGTGTTGTTGGGAGACTCCACCCATTCTCATTCGCTTCCTACTTACCACTTCCTTCCTTTCTCGAAGTGTTAAACTCGTCTCATCCTTCTGAGAGATCTAAGATCTCTAAAGATCTGAGAGTCCCAAGTTAGGATCAAGACGACAAGTGTTCGAGACAGGATTCTACTAAATACATATTGGAAACACATACGGAGTCAAGAAGAAGACATTTTTCTCTTATTGCTCTCAACAAAAATCGGTGTGTAGTACAAGGTAACAAAACGTTGGGGTACGCGTGGTCCGAGGAGACAGGGACCCTAAAGGGTCCGTTCTTATGACCTCACGTAACGGTAAAGGAAGAGGTCCTCTAGAAGGACTGGGTCCCTAACTTTAGGCACAGGGGACAAATCGTCCGTTTAAGAAATGGTGACTCGGTGAACCCTTAGTCTATAATTAGTATAGATGGAGGTTTCACAATGAAACTCCTAATTTCCCTAAATATATATAGGACCACCGAGTCTTTCATTTCGCAGACGGATGTTACGTTCTCTGGGTCCAAGTTAGGGACCCAACCCTTCTAGGAGACCTCTTCCTTTACCGTTGGGTCAAGTTATGAGAACGGACCTTTTAGGATACCTACCTCCTCGGACCATCCGATATCAGGTACTCCATCGTCTCAGTCTATACTGACTCGCTGAAGTAAAAGTGAAAGTATATATATTTTACTTATCGTGCCCGGGACTGTTCACGATACTTTTACAGGCGTTATTATTATTTTTACTGAAAAATTTAAAAGATCAACTTCTTTGACTCTAAGTCTCTTCTGTTTACCGAACGGGTTTCTGCAGTAAAAAAAAAGTCAAAATAACTCTATATTGACTGTGTATTGTACACATTCGAATTCCTCATGTTGAACAACTAAACTATGTATATCTTAAGTCGTACTAATAGCGATATCGGACGATTATAGATTCAGTGGAGTGTATTAATAATGATATAGAAAAAACACCATTCTTGTAAATTCTAGATGAGAGAATCGTGGAATCAATATATTGTGTGATAATAAGATATTAGTAGTACAACATGTAATAAAGGGGTTCTTACCGAGTAGAATATTGATCTTCAGAGATGGGAACTGGTCGTAGAGAGGTAAAGGTAGTTAAGGGTCGGGGACCAGATTGAGTTACTTTGACACTCGGTACGGCACATCCCAGTGGGTTCTACCTACCTAGTACCACCTCTCAAGACTGTTTTACACCAGGTGATCTCTTCCCTTACCGTTTGGTAAAGTCATTGACACGGAATTCTTGGGGTACTAGTCGGCGACTTGGGGTACTTGGGGTGAGATAAAAATACTCAAGCCGTAAAAATCTAAGGTGTGTTTCACTCTAGTATGTCACGAACAGAAAGAGATAGACTTAACAAAGTGACTTGTAGTGTGGGAGTTCAAAGTAGGACGATCCAGTGAAGTCAGCACAGGCTGAGACACACTGGGGTCTCTGCCGTCGGGTGGTCCGAGGGGGCAGGGACCCTAAGAGGTCCGTTCTTGTGACCTCACCCAACGGTAAAGGAGGAGGTTACGTACTTTCACTTTTTACTTTCACTTCAGCGAGTCAGCATAGGCTGAGAATCGCTGGGGTACCTGACGTCGGGTGGTCCGAGGAGGTAGGTACCCTAAAAGGTCCGTTCTCATGACCTCACCCCACGGTACAAAGCAGGTATAACAGGGTTTACCTTCCTCAAGGAAAAAAGAGTACCGACTTGTTACAAGGTGACACATATACATGGTGTAGAAATAGGTAAATAGGTAACTGTCTGTGAATCTAACAAAGGTATAAAATCGATGACATTTATTATGACGTTATTTGTACCCCTACGGGTATAGAGAAGTACTATGACAAAAGTAAAGAAAAACTATACATGGGTCTTCATCCTAGTGACCTAGTATACCATCAAGATAAAAAAATAAATAACACTTTAGAGGTATGTTCAAAAGGTATCAACGACGTGTTTAAATGTAGGGGTAATTATCACGTGTCCAAAGGGGAAAAGACGTGTAGGAGACACCCACGGTAAGCCACTCCACCGTAGAGTGACATCAAAATTGGACGTCAAATGACGAATAATCACTACAGCTTGTATAAAAGTACCTGGACAACTGGTAAACACACAGAAGAGACTCTTTTACAGATAACTCTTAGAGACGGGTAAAAATGAACCTAACAAATAAACTAATATAACTCAACGTACTCAAGAAATATATAAATCTGATAATTAGGGGGTAGTCTATATGCTAAACGTTTACAAAAGAGGACAAACTACCAACGTAAAAGTAAAAACAACTATCATAAAGTGGATACGTTTTGGAAAAATCAAAGTCTATCACACACGTGTGCACGAGTCAGCGAAGTCAGTACAGACTGAGAAACACTGTTATACCGGATGTCTGACGGTCCAAGAAGACAAGTACTCTAAGTGGTTCGTTCTTATGACCTCACCCAACGGCAGGAGGTCTCCTAGAAGCACTGGGTCCCTAGCTTACACACAGAGGACACAGAGGACGTAACGCCCACATAAAAAATGGTTGACTTGGTGGACCCTTCGGGTCAAAGTGTATCTGAGTAATTAAATCGAGAACAACGAACACGAAAGTCACAGTATCGGTTTTTTCAATAAGGGTTCCGGTTGTAGTTCCTCGAAAAGGGGATAAAAAGAGGATCCTGCAAATATCCGAAACAAAGATGTAAATTCGAAATTGGGTTAAACTCAAGTAAAAACACCCCCGGGATTCTACTCTACACTCTCAACCTGACACTTCTTCCGACTCGCGACTTCTTAACTACGAAAACTTGACACCACAACCTCTTCTGAGAACTCTCAGGGAACCTGACGTTCCTCTAGGTTGGTCAGGTAAGACTTCCTCTAGTCGGGACCCTAAAGAAACCTTCCTTACTACGATTTCGACTTTGAGGTCATGAAACCGGTGGAGTACGCTTCTCAACTGAGTAACCTTTTCTGACACTACGACCCTCCCTAACCCCCGTCCTCCTCTTCCCCTGCTGTCTCCTACTCTACCGACCTACCGTAGTGAATGAGTTACCTGACACTCAGACCCACTTGAAGCTCTCTACTACTACCTGTCCCTCCGGACCGCACGACGCTAAGTACCCCAGCGTTTCTTAGCCTGTGCTGACTCGCTGACTTGACTTGACTTGATTCCACTCTTAGGTTAAAGTAAAATGGGGTGTACCAAAAGGTCAAAAGGGTTGTGGTATAAAACTTCTGTACTAGGAAAGAGAATAAATCATAAGAGTTAGTGGAACAGGTCTCTTCCGTTACCGTTGGGTGAGGTTACAAGACCGGACCTCTTAGGGTCCCTGTCCCCTCGGAGCACCCGACGATAGATACCCCAGCGTGTCTCCGCCTGTGTTGACTTCGCTGAATCGTCGTCGTCGTCGTCGTCGTCGTCCTTAGTGGAACAGTTTATGATCAACTAACGTATACGTTCCCAAATAAAGATTCGAGAGTTAAGTCAGAGTCAGAAGAATTTAAAAGGTTCCGAACAATCACTGGAAAGATACTAGATTCGACTTCTTACAAGGTACACGGGAACTCTTCTTACATATAAGAAGACAACGACCTATCTTGTAAGACATATACAGACAATCCAAGTAAACAAGACTGAAACCGAGTTCAGGTTGTAGAGGAACAACAATATGACAACAAGTTACATAGGTAACAACTGTCTCTCCATAACTTAAAGAGATGATAACAACATAATAACAGATAGAGAGGGAAATCTCGATAATCAACAAGAATTATGTAAAGTGATAAGACTACACCGTATGTATATATACATACTAATAGTATAGAAGAACTGGAAGAATCGAGAACAATGGTAAAAACCAAATTTCAGATAAAACACCATATTCATAGTCAAGTCAGTGAGTCAGTACAGACTGAGAAACGTTTGGGCACCTGTGGTCCGAAAGGACAGGTAATGGTTGAGGACCTCGAATGAGTTTGAGTATAGGTAGTTCAGCCACTACGGTAGGTTGGTAGAGTGGGAGACAGTAGGGGAAGAGGAGTACGGAAGTCAAAAAGGGTCGTAGTCCCAGAAAAGGTTCCTCAGTCAAGAAGTGTTGTCCACCGGTTTCATAACCTCGAAGTTGAAGTCGTAGTCAGTAAGGTTACTTATAAGTCCTGACCAAAGGAAATCCTCACTGACTAAACTAGAGGAACGTCGGGTTCCCTGAGAGTTCTCAAAAGAGGTTGTGGTGTAAAGTTTTCGTAGTTCAGAAGTCAGGAGTCGAAAGAAATTTTAGGTTAAGAGTGTCTGTATGTACTGATGACCTTTTTGGTATCGAAACTGATCTACCTGGAAACAACCGTTTCATTACAGAGACGAAATATTGTACGACAGTCCAACCAGTATCGAAAAGAAGGTTCCTCCTTTGCAGAAAATTAAAGTTCCGACGTCAGTGGTAGACGTCACTAAAACCTCGGCGTTTTTTTATTTCAGAGAAGTGAGAAAGATAACAAAAGGGTAGATAAACAGTACTTGACTACCCTGACCTATGGTACTAGAATCAAAAAACTTACGACTCAAAATTCGGTCCCTCTTTGTTCTACCACCTCATCTTCGTACACACGAGTAGTAGAGGACACTCTTCGGGTTTTAATGTTGAGTGACGACTTGTTGGTACCAGTCCTCTTACAACCTAGGGTGGTTTTTTTCTATGGGGTGTAGGTTCCTGTTTCCTCTTCGGGGTCGTTCTACCATGCTCCCCATTTCAGTACAAATCTTAGTTTGGAGTGTGGACGGGCTTTACGAGTCTCCCGAGTTTGTTTTGGAACACGTGTGGTCCTGGGTCTCTGGGCCGTCTCTGACTCGGTCTCGACGGAAACTTACAAACTCACAGAGGACGTCTCCATGCCCAATCGTCACCGGACGGTGTCCCCGTCCCCGAGACCCATGTCGTCTGACCCAGGGGGTCTCACGTAGTATTCGGGAGAACCTCCTCAAGTGGCAATTGGGGTGGTGTCTCGACGACTTGTCTACTGGGTGTTTGATGTATTGATAATATGGTTTATTTAAGAACGTGACAATTGTTTCAAGATCCTGGGTGTTGTCTAAAGGGTTGGACCCTTAGACCGTTTCCCCTGACTCTTGGTGGTCCCTCAAACTGAAACCTTCTGTCACCCAAAACTAATGTTTTGAATGCGTCCTGACCCTTTGTCTGAGAACCCCCCGTGTTTGTTTTGGAACACACGTGGTCCTGGGTCCTTTTTCCCCGTCACTGCGGTGTTCTCTGCCTGGGTCTGAACGGACACTCACAGGTCCTCAGAGGTCACCTCCGTACCCAGTCGTCACCGGACGACGTCCCAGCCCCTGTGACACACACCGTCGCATGTCCTGGATAACTTCTTCCAGTGGTGATAGAAGTAGTGGAGGTGGTGTCAAACCAGAGTCCAGTTTGTTGTCCCTCCCTTGTGTCGGGACGGGTGGTACCCTTTAACCTAATTTCTAAATGACTCGTACCGGGACGGGTAGTCTTGTTCTAGGTCAAAGGGGGTGTCAGTCAGAGCGGGTACTCCTTCGTAGGTACTCGGAGAATAGGAATGGGTAGTCTCTCGTCTGTATTACTTTTGGTGTTAGTGTCTTTTGATCAGATTAGTGAACCTAGTGTCGGAACAGATTGAGTTACTTTGATATTCGGTACGACATATCCCGGTGGGTTCTACCTGTCCAGTACCACCTCTGAAGACTGTTTTACACCAGGTGACCTCTTCCCTCACCGTTCGGTGTAGTCATAAGGACGGTACTCTTGGGGTACTTGTGATACTTTTCCGTTTTTCTATCCTGTGACTTTCTACTTGAGGGGTACAACCAAGTCAAGTCAAGTCAGCGAGTCAGTACAGGTTAAGAAACACTGAGGTACTTGGGTCGTGCGGTCCGGAGGGACAGGTAGTGGTTTAGGGCCTCGAATAGGTTTGAGTACAGGTAACTGAGCCACTACGGTAGGTTGCTAGAGTAGGAGACAGTAGGGGAAGGGGAGGACGGAAGCTAGAAAGGGTTGTAGTCCCAGAAAAGTTTACTCGGTCGAGAAGTGTAGTCCACCGGTTATATAACCTCAAAGTCGAAGTTGTCGTCGGGAAGGTTACTTGTGAGTCCTGACTAAAGGAAATCCTACCTGACCAACCTAGAGGAACGACAGGTTCCCTGAGAGTTCTCAGAAGAGGTCGTAGTGTCAAGTTTTCGTAGTTAAGAGGACGCGAGTCGAAAGAAATATCAGGTTGAGAGTGTAGGTATGTACTGGTGACCTTTTTGGTATCGGAACTGATCTGTCTGGAAACAACTGTTTCATTACAGAGACGAAAAATTATACGACAGATCCTACCAGTATTGAAAGAAAGGTTCCTCATTCGTACAAAATTAAAGTTCCGACGTCAGTGGTAGAGGTCACCAAAATTTCGTGTCTTTTTATTTCAGTCGGTGACAAAGATGACAAAGGGGTAGATAAACGGTACTTCACTACCCTGACCTACGGTACTAGAATCAGAAGACTTACAACTCGAGATTCGGTTGAAAAAGTGAGAGAAGAGAGTGAAAGTAGTTCTTCGAGAAAACAAGAAGAAGTGAAAGCCGGTATTCCACGGGTTATACAATGACCTCTTGTCACCTCTTTATTGAGGTCTTTTTTACTTTTCTGCCTTAGTTTCAACACCTACACTGACCACGACCTTCATTTCAGACTACTTTATAACGTATCCTTGAACCTTACAATCCAAGTACTTAGTCCCATTTAACCTTCACCGGTTTGTCCTCTACCGTTCTCACTTGTAGCTGTAAAATCCTTAGTCACTTGATTTTACCTGACCTTACCCACCTAAATTTCGTCTACTGGTAATATACATGATGACACCCGTTCTTAGGGAATCTTATTTTCTTCATCCTTCAGTTCTCTATGGACCTCATTTTCCGGTTAAACCGGAACCCCAATGTTTTACTTCGTCCCGTTTCCGATTGTCTCAAAAAGGTTCTCTTACGTGACCAGTATCGTTTATGGGAGAAAATTGTTATGTTCTCTACTGAGATGTGTACCTGTAGTGGTCTACCAGTTATGATTTTAGTCTAACTAATATAAGAAACGTCGGTTTCTACTTCTTTGAGATATGTCAGTCGTTTTTATTCTGGCCCTCGACCGACACCGAGTCTGGTACTTGAGGAATAATGGTTTAAGTCTGAATTTAACTTCTTTCATCCACGGCCTTCGGTCACACTCCTTAGGGCGGTCACTGTTCCAGTACTCCTTCCTTCGACTGTATGCGTTCCGGACGAGTCTGAAGTCCTTGGGGAGACCTTTAAGGATTCGTACATGGGGTTGTTTTTAGACGGCCGAAAACACGAGACGAAAAGGTGAGAAGACTGTAAAAGACCTTTTTCAGTTAAGTCCCGAAATCAGAAGACGTAAACTTTCTCACAAAGTTAGGTTTTTGGGAGACTACCGAAAGATCGGACGGACGTCCTGAGCATGTCGACGCGTACACTAACAAACTCCGGAGGACTGGCGTCCTCCGTGTCCTTCGAATTTTGTAGGATCCTTACATCCTCGAAGGCTCCTCAGTTTTAGAAATCTTATCCTGACTAATTTTCAAAGTAAAAAACCCAGTTACGAACGACGGTTTAAAAGTATAGGAAATAAAAATCTATATCAACCATATATCTTTTTGTTCATCATCTGGACCATAATCGTTGTAATCTAGAAACTCAATTCATGGAAGAAACAATATAGGGTGACGTGGAAACAAGATATCTCTACATTGAAATTACGAAATTCCTCTACGTCTAATTTCTTTTTGTGAAGTCCCCTTTGTTTTAATTGTAAGTAATTCCTTCTCTCGGTTTTTCACAATTGTTCGGAGAACCGGTCTTCTATTACATTTAGTGGACTCTGGAAAACATATGTTTTACTATATGCCTTTCTTAGACCCAACGCTTGCGATGTATTAAAACACAATGGGTAACTAGAGGCACAAAATAGTTTTCATATTTTCCGGAAGACTTGTTATTTCCTACCCCCGGTCAAAGAGCTTGATCAGAGAGCCGGACCAAAGAACCCTGAGACCGAGGGGGGTACAGAGAGAGAGAGAGAAGAAGAGAGGGGAAGGGAGAGAGACGAGAAATGAAATTGAAGTCCGACTTAGAGGTAGACCCCGCGCCTCCGAGCGGTCCAGATGAATGAACGGGGCCGACAATTCTGGGCGTGCTTTCCCTCGAATTCCGCTCCGTGGGAATCTATAAGTTCGCCCGCGGCCACCGGGTTGCATCTACCACGTTTAAGGAACAGACCTTAAAATAACCGGAAGGCGCATTTGGTTCGATAAGTCGGGAGAAGGAGGTGAATTAGAAGAATGATGTGATATCAAAGAATTAGATTAGAATGTAATTATTTGTTTGTTCAGAAAGGTGCGGTTGCGGCAGGTGGGAAGCTTAAGGGACCTAGGTGGCCCCGACCTGGGGCCGTTCATCCCTTTTGGTGATCTGGTAAGTCCATACCGGATTTAGTTTAGGGAAGGTTAATATGTCACCTTCATTGTTTATCTAAGTTCCTTGATCTAGACTATCTGTCACGGACTTCTTGATACCTGTCTCCAAACACTGTAACATGTCCTCCGTCACTAGTTCTGGTGAGTTCTTTACGTTTTTTCGTTTTACCAACTGACTCTTCCGGAATGTTTATCGATTCTTTCCTTCTCTTCGATTTCTGTCTTTCCTCTTTCCCTTTCTATATGGGTAAACTTACGTCTCAAGGTTTCTTATAGTTCCTCTCTATTCTTTCGGAAGGAGTCTCTAGTGCCGTTTCTTTATCTCATTTTGTTATCTTACCCTTTCTGATCTCTAGAGAAGTTCTTTTAATCTCTATGGCTTCCTTGTAACGTACGTTTTCACCCGTGTTATTTCCTGTCTTTACCATACCTGGATTGTCTTCGTCTTCTATAATTCTTCTCCATCGTTCTTATGTGTCTTATTGATATGTTTTTTTCTAGAAGTACTGGGTCTATTGGTACTACCACACTAGTGAGCGGATCTCGGTCTATAGGACCTTCCGCTTCATTTCACCCGTAATCCTTCGTAGTGATGTTTGTTTGGATGACCTCCACTACCTTAAGGTCAACTCGATCAAGTTTAGGACACTTTCACGACGTGAATTATACGGTCGTTTAAACCTTTTGAGTCGTCACCGGTGTCCTGACCTTTTCCAGTCAAAAGCAAGGGTAAGGTTTCTTTCCGTTACGGTTTCTTACAAGTTAGATGGTGTGTTGACGTGAGTAGAGTGTGTGATCGTTTCATTACGAGTTTTAAGAGGTTCGGTCCGAGGTTGTCATGTATTTACCACTTGAAGGGTTACAAGTTCGACCTAAATCTTTTCCGTCTCCCTGGTCTCTAGTTTAACGGTCGTAGACAACCCAGTAATTTTTTCGTTCTCTCAAGGTCTTTATGTAGATGAAGACGAAATGACTGAAGCGGTTTCGGAAACTGACACACCTAGTGTTTCACACCCTTTAAGAGTTTCTCTACCCTTATGGTCTGGTGGACTGGACGGAGGACTCTTTAGACATACGTCTAGTTCTTCGTTGTCAATCTTGACCTGTCCCTTGTTGTCTGGTCAAGGTTTAGTCCTTTCCTTATACAGTTCCGATATAACAGTAGGACGAATAAATTGAATAGACGTCTCACGTAGTACGATTTACGGTCCGACCTACTTCGTGTTCGACCTTAGTTCTAACGACCCTCTTTATAGTTATTGGAGTCTATACGTCTTCTGTGGTGGGAATACCGTCTTTCACTTCTTCTTAATTTCTTGGAGAACTTTCACTTTCTCCTCTCACTTTTTCAACCGAATTTCGAGTTGTAAGTCTTTTGCTTCTAGTACCGTAGACCAGGGTAGTAAGTACCGTTTATCTACCCCTTTGTCACCTTTGTCACTGTCTCAAATAAAAGAACCCGACGTTTTAGTGACATCTACCACTGACGACGGAACTTTAATTTTCTGCGAACGAGGAGCCATTTCTTCCTAGAAAAAAAATAGACACCCACCCCGTGCGACCCAGTACGACACTAGGCCCAGATCACTATGTCCTAAGGTTCACACCCCGTGCACCGTTGTGACCCAGACCTCCACACACAATAGAGAAACTGACTCCCCAGTATTCCGTAGTTGACGCATCAGGAATCACCTGTGACATCCCCAGTGTCACCGACGTTTCCGACAACTCGGAGTCACTGAAGAGGTCCAGATCATCGGTCGATGGAACCGTCCGTTGCTACTACGGGTATCGATCACCATACGTGTGTCAACACACGTCATTGGTCGAAATCAAAGGATGTATCACCGTTTTCGGTCAAGGTCTGTGTGTGTCTCTCTACCCTGGGTTCCGTCCGTCCTTCCAGTCCCAGTTCATACCTGAGTAACCGTCGATGGTCCCGGGACATACAGTCTTGAGAAGTAGCCGACGTGGTAAAGGGAGATCCGCACGTCTAATGTCTCTCCGACCACTACTCGTAGTCCGATGACTACCCGTTTCGTGTCGACCTCCCCGATCGGGGTTCGTGTACGGGTCACCATCTCCAGTTGGTACCACGACCGCAGAACGTGAACACGTCGGAACCTCCGGAATTGACCGACGGTCACGTTAAGGACCCGAGGTCATTCCCTCCCCAGAGTCCGTCGATTGTAGTAGTTTATACTTGTGGACACTCCGTTTTCGACGACCTTAGACGTCACGAACAGGTTTCTCGTTCAGTGACACTTGGCACTAGTGAGGACGACGTACACTGTGACCGTGGGGATAAAAAGAAGAGACAAGAACCGGTAAAGACATAAAAAGATGAAACGGTCAGACTCACCCTATTTTGACTTCGTCCTGGAAACACGTCACAGAAGAATTTTGACCCCTTCGGTCACCAGGTGGGACGAGTAGGTCCCTTACCGCTCCTTTTAAAACAGACCGATCCTGTAGGGGAGAACCGTGACGGAACTCACGACCCAACTACATCTAATTTCTCTTGAAAGAAAGGAGAAAAGAACACTCCAAAAAGAGTCCAAAAACAAGATGACAGAACGATTTCAAAGAATATATCAGGTATATATCTCGAGGGTCTCTAAATAAAAAAACGTTAATTATCCGTTAACGACCAGAAACGCTCCCTCTATCTCTGACCCAGAGGAGACAACGGCAAAACTACTGTAGTGATCGGGTTTCTGTAGTAACTATTTATTTTCGGTAAATAAACAAGACCTGAGATCAGGTCACAACGTCGCCCTTCTTCCCATTGAGACACCAACTTATAGATAGGAGAGGATCTTCTACCTTAAGTACTCATCGTCTATATACCTTTCAACTTAGAGAGAGACATTTGGTTAGACTTAAGATGAACTCTCAACAAAAACAAATAAACGAATAAACAAAAAATTGACTTCTTCGATGATAGCAAGGACGAAGTGTAGAGAAAGGAACTTGTTACGTAGAACTATCCGAGACCCCCGTCTGTTGGATCAAACGTATGATCGAGACTGGGGATAGTGACACACTGAAACCTATTGTGACTCGAAGTTTAAAGAGTCGATATTTTACCCCTTATTTTTACTCTAACGTGTACTTCTTTATTTCTAATTTTCTTTATTTTCGTGTACTTCATGAATCACAAACCACGTGTCGTTCTCGTATTACTTACAAATCGGTGGACTACGTTTCTCGACTGAGTAATCTTTTCTGGGAGTACGACCCTTTCTAACTCCCGTCCTCCTCTTCCGTCGTTGTCTCCTACTCTACAACCTACTGTTGTGGTTGAGTTCCCTGTACTTAAACTCGTTTGTGGTCCTCTGTCCCTCCGGACCGCACGACGTCAGGTACCCCAGAGTTTCTCAACCTGTACTGATTCGTCGACTTGTAGATGTCGTCACATCAGTGTCCCAAGAATGGTCTGTTTTCGTCTAGTCACTCCCGTCTTCTATGGTACTACGACTGAAACTTCTACACCCTTACCCCGGACCTCGGTTCCTTAGACCCGTCGGAGATCTTCGACCTCTTCTGGTCCTTTGTCTAAGAGAGGATTTTAGAGGTCTTCATTGTGTTCGGAAGTCTGGGTGAATCTGAAAACTGGAAGTCTTGTATTTCATTATTTAAACCACCAAAATTCGGTGATTTAAACACCAGTAAAGAATGTCGTTGTTATCGATTGATTATGTGTGTAAACAGAAAAGAGATTTTTCACCTTCTAGATTGGCGTGACCCGGACCTAGGAGTTCATCTTTTACAGACCCATTCAGGAGCTAACAACCAGACCCAAGAAAGGGTAAGATGGGTGAACCAAGCCAATGCAGACTGTCCAGAGACGACTCCGGGACTCAGACCCCGCAGTCCAAACGTGTTAGGGTATTTGTTTAGACTAGGTAACGGTCATCGCCATCAAATAGTTGTTCGTCAATCGAGAGGGGTAGAGTACAGTTACTCAAAAAAAGACTCTATGAATAAGAGATGTCAAAACTGGGAAGGTAGACCCGTTACCCATACAAACCTCGGTCCCTCCCTTAAACAAAATTCCTCTGACACGATCCTAGGAGGTGTCTAGTAGGAGTTCGGAAAGTATTGTCATCGAGACATATACCAGAACCTACCACGTTTCGACGACTCTACGGAAACCGGGACGGAGTCCCCTGCAAGAAGGAGTCGGTGAAAGTAGAGTGGAACACGAATTAACATTCCGTTAGTCGGAGAGACGAAGTCCCGAGGGGTAGACAGAGGACAAAGGTGTGGTAATGGGACCCCTTACGGACCGAGGGGCAAAGGCCGAGGTCAGAGACTGTCAAAGTCGGAGAGGAGAGTCGGGTGTAGAGAGTGAACTCGTGACTCTGTACTTCTGACTGTCGGTGACCTCTTAACGTGTCGGACAGGGGCTAAATTCGGTAAATTCTACGTAAAGACAGGGTATTTTAGGTAAAGAAATTAAGACACGGGGATGGAGAAACTTTCTACCATTGGGATCCCTCCTCTTCTTTAATCGGTCCCTCCTCTTCAAGTCTACACCATTATAAAATTAACGAGTAAGGAAATTGTGTAATCAGTGTAAGTAATTCATACTAATTAAAAGTCCGAAACAACTTTTGGTATAGTCGAAGGGATAGTCAGTGTGTAGGTAGAGAACGGTCCACTCGACGACGTCACCGTGTTTCATGAGGGGGAAAAATGTGAGACTAACGTGTCAAAGTAAGTAAGTAAACTTCCTAAAAAAGGTCACCGAAGATATACGATCCATCACAACACACGGTTGAGATCCGTTATTTCGTCACTTGTTTTATTTATTTACACAGAAAATCCTGGAATGTACAATCACGTCTTTCTATTTGTTGTTTATATGTATATGTTATACGGTCTACCGCCACATAAGATACCTCTTTTCTTTTGTCCTGATCCCCTTCCCTCATGGTTTTACCGTCGTGATCCAGTTTCCCAAATGTCTCTATTGAGTCAAGTTGGTATATTTCCCTCTCTATATAGAGTCCTACCCGTATTTAAACTCGTTTGAGACCCTCTATCACCTGTCTCTCGGATTACACGATGTCAGACACCCCAACGTTTCTCAGTCTGTATTGAATCGTTGACTTGTCAACAACAAGTTAACGGTTCAGAACAGGTTGAGAAACACTGGGGTACCTGACGTCGTGTGGTCTAAAGGGACAGATAGTGGTTGAGGACCTCAAACGAGTTTGAGTACAGGTAGCGTAACCACTACGGTAGGTTAGTAGAGTAGGAGTCAGTAGGGGAAGAGGAGGACGGAAGTTAGAAAGGGTTGTAGTCCCAGAAAAGGTTCCTCAGTCAAGAAGTATAGTCCACCGGTTTCACGTCTCAAAGTCGAAGTCGTAGACAGGAAGGTTACTTATAAGTCCTGACTAAAGGAAATCCTCACTGACCAAACTAGAGGAACGTCGGGTTCCCTGTGAGTTCTCAAAAGAGGTTGTGGTGTCAAGTTTTCGTAGTTCAGAAGTCACGAGTCGAAAGAAATATCAGGTTAAGAGTGTAGGTATGTACTGATGACTTTTTTGGTATCGAAACTGATCTACCTGGAAACAACCGTTTCATTACAGAGACGAAAAATTATACGACAGTCCAACCAGTATCAAAAAGAAGGTTCCTCCTTTGCAGAAAATTAAAGTTCCGACGTCAGTGATAGACGTCACTAAAACCTCGGGTTCTTTTATTTGAGACTGTGACAAAACAAAGGGGTAGATAAACGGTTCTTCACTACCCTGACCTACGGTACTAGAATCCAAAGACTTACAACTCAAAATTCGGTCGAAAAAGTGAGAGGGAAAGTGACAGTGAAAGTAGTTCTCCGAGAAATCAAGAAGAAGTGAAAGATGGTATTCCCACCACAGTAAACGTACAGACTCCAATAACTATAAAGAGGATCTTTGGAACTAAGGTCGAACATGAAGTAGGTCGGGTCGTAAAGTGTACTACATGAGACGTATCTTCAATTTATATGTCGGAACTTCATGAGGAAAGGGCTAAACCTTGGTCAGACAAAAAGGTACAGGTCAAGATTGACAACGAAGAACTGGACGTATGGCTAAAGAGTCCTCCGTCCAGTCCACGAGACCATAAGGGTAGAGAAATTCTTAAAAAGTGGTAAACAACACTAGGTGTGTTAGTTTCCGAAACCGCATTAGTTATTTCGTCTTCTTCTACAAAAGGACCTTGAGGGTGAAAAAACTACTAGGCTATGTACAACCGTTAAACTAGAGACCAGGGAGACGGAAAAGAGGGTCGAACTTATAGACCTTCGAGTGGTAAGTGCATGATAACCTCGGAACCACCTCTTAAAAATCGTAATGAAACGATCGTTCACTCTACTCACGTTAACACGTTATCAAACTCGTACTAAACCGTAACGAAAAGAAACCCTAACCGTACTTTTGACTGGAAAGGTCAGGACACCGGTGACGATAAAAGGTTTAAACGACCGTATAACTCACGTCGTGAAAGTGTCGTAGTAGAAAATCCTAAACTTTATCGAGTCGACCTTAAGGTGGTGGAAGTAATCGAAACAAACATCACTACGAAGGATTCTGGGTGAACTGCAGTGTGAAGTCCTATAGACCGAGATCCACTCACTAGTGTGGTAACACCAATGGACTTAGTACTTCTAGAAAAAACATATCAAGAAGACACATAACAACGGTGGAGAAGAATTATAGAAGACGAAGACAATCCACGTACGGTAAAGACAGGAAATAACACGGGTAGAAACGTACTTCCACCGGAGGAAGGGGTGTCGGTTTTCGGCGGGGACGGGGGTGCTCCTCTCCTCCGTGACGGCGGTACAGGACTGGGTCGAGGGGGTGTCATCTCCAAGTCAGGCTAATGACACAAAGAGAACTCCGGTTTGTAGAACTTGGTGACGACGACGGAGGACTCTTTTTACCTCCGACTCGGGTTCAGGCTTGAACTTCTCTCGTCTTTTTGAAGGTCAGAACGTACAAGTACTTATTTTTCTATCACATTTTTTTTTTTTTTTTTTTTCTATCACATCATCCTGCCCGTGAGTAGAAGAGGACGTTCTTGAGGTTTTATTAAAAAAAATTATAAAGTAAAATTGGACCGAAAAAGTGAGACTAGGAAGTGAGAGTAGTTCTCCAAGAAATCAAGGAGAAGCGAAAGACGGTAATCTCACCATAGTAGGTGTATAGACTCCAACAACTAAAAAGAGGACCGTTAGAACTAAGCTCTAACATTGAGTAGGTCGGACAGAAAAGAGTACTACACGAGACGTGTATTTATTTGTCCCACTGTTATTTGCCGGAACAGTATGAGGA
Source organism: Capra ibex (assembly GCA_006410555.1). Classification (NCBI taxonomy): domain Eukaryota; kingdom Metazoa; phylum Chordata; class Mammalia; order Artiodactyla; family Bovidae; genus Capra; species Capra ibex. Next base: position 2,034,532 of record SJYO01050415.1, read on the forward strand.
AAGAGTTAGGACTTGGTCAGTCAACAAGGTATGTTCCAAGATTGACAACGAAGAACTGACTGTATGTCCAAAGAGTCCTGTGTCCATTCTACCGGACGATAAGGGTAGAGAAGTTCTCAAAAGTTAACTTATCATTGTTTTTATGGAACCCTTTTTATACGAAGTACATAGGTGGTTTACTTATAACTTTTGGAGGACCCCGAAGTGACTATCGAGTCAACCATTTCTTAGACGACGTTACGTCCTCTGGGACCAAGTTAAAGACCCAGTCCTTCTAGGGGACCTCTTCCCTATCCGATGGGTGAGGTCACAAGAACCCGAAGGGAACAGAGAGGCGACCATTTCTTAGACGGACGTTACGTCCTCTGGACTCAAGCTAGGGATCTAACCCTTCCAGGGGACCTCTTCCCTTTCCGATGGTTGAGGCACAAGACCGGACCTCTTAAGGTGCCTGACATATCAGGTGCCCCAGTGTTTCTCAGTCTGTGTTGACTCGCTGAAAGTGAAAGTGATCCGCGAGTCGGGACTGGACCTCCCCGAGCACCGAACGTCGCCCTCTGTCGGTACGACACCCGGGTCCGTACACCGTGGTTACTCTTTTACGGTTATCCACGTGTCTGGTTTCCCTCGTCTCCGAGACTTCGTTCTGCCGAGTCTCTCACGAAGGACTCTCCCCAACACTCGGAGCGGGGCTTCTACGTTCTCTTGTGGTCGTCCGCCTTCTCGTCCGCCTCGTCCACGAAGGGTCCAGGACGGACAGACGGGAAGAGTCTCGAGGTTCCGGTCAGGGACTGAAAGAACTTGACTTCCGAGGGGTAACGGGTAGGACGTTCGGTCGTCACGTTCCCTTATTGGTCAGACCGGGTGAGATCGGGAGGTTGTTACTGACTACCGGGGAGTGACGGAAGAAAACTCTCTCCGGAGACTCTCATACAAGATGTAACAGGGGTCACAAGGAGTCACCTTAATTCGGGGCTGAGTGTACGGGCGTGGGGTCGAGAGGACCACACTATTGACGCACTAATGTGGGAGGAAGGACCGACGGAAGGTAAGGGTAGAGTGAAGGAGGGACGAAACGACCACAAGATAGGTGGAGGGTCTGGTTGTTGAACAGAAGACGGTCAACAGAACCCGAGCCAAGACACCCTTCCCCCTTCCATCTCCCCTGGAGTGTAAGGGTCTTACTCGCACCAAAGTTCACCTGTCTTATCTTCGATCCAGCCTCTCCTGCCTGAACCCCTGGACCTCTAACCCTGGAAATAAATAAAAGATAACACATTGTTTATGGTGTGTGATTCGGTGAGTTTATTACGGGTAAATAATGAAGAGTCAAAGATACCCCGTCCTCAGACCCGTATCGATCAACCCGGGAGATGAGTCTAAAGGTGGTCTACGTTGGTTCCACAGTCGGTCCCGATACTAGAGTGAACTCCAGGTCTCAGGAGAAGGTCCGAACGTCTCACAGTCGTCTTGGGTCTAGGGACAGCAACCTCCTGACTCCGGTAGCGTTGACCTCCGGTCACGCCAAGGGACAGTACGTCGGGAGAGATGTCTTCTGGTTTCCCTAGTCGGAGTTCTCCTCTTAGTGAGAGGAACCTAAAGAGACTGAGGAAGGTAGAGACTAAAGATCCGGGAGAAACTGCACCCGAGTTGACTAATCCAGTCCGAGAGAGTGTGGGTTCCCTTCCTGAGACAGTCCGGAAGTGTGGTCCCCACCCTTAGAACCCTCGGTAGACTCTGAAGACGGATGGGGTGACGGAGTGACACTTCTCGGAACGTGTGAATTAATTCTTCGAGTCCGAAAGAAAGAGGTCCTTCCCCTTGGTACTCCCGGTCATTCGAACCTTTGTCGTACCTCTACCACGACAGAGTAACAGGTACACGAACGACACTCGAGGCGTCACTGAGGTCCTGTCACTCGTTTGCACAAGGGTGCACCCGCATGAATTGTGCACCGGGTGAAACAGAAGGTTTGTTGGTGGTGAAAACGTAGTACAGTCCCGAAGGAGAGGTAAGGACCGTCTGATTTCTCTTGTACCCCTCTCCCTCCGCCTCCTATTTGTCAAAACTACCTCTTAACACGTAAAAGACCTCCCTTCCTACGGAAACCCCTCCATCCCATTCAACTTCCCCAATGGAGACCTTTCGGAGCCCGTCTGACACCTTCTGTCTCACGAGCACAACTCTTAGAAGGAGGAGGGTCGAGGAGGAGGGAGACGGGGTCACCATAGTATCGAGACATGAAGACCAGTAGCACGAGGGTTCGTACTTCAAGACTTGGATGAGTCGAACCTGAGTTGAGTTTTGGAGACACTTCGAAACGGACAGTGAGTCCTCTTCGACGACGGTCTAGGGTATACGTCTCTCTGTGAGTCGTCTCCGGGGAAGTAGGACCTTCTTGATCCGGAAACTCAGAGGTACTGTAGGGACCCGTAGAGATCTACAGATCTTATACTTGATCTTTTCGTCCTCCCTCTAAGTCCGGGTGGGTCCTAGGGACGTCCTAGACGTGTATGTCAAACAGTAATAAAGGGGAAGTTTAAATACGAGTCTTTTGTAACTCCCTTCAATTTAGGTTGGTGATCAAACAGGTCGTAACGGTAACCTTATTATTTACATATACAATTTATTTTATAAAATAAACATGAACAAAGTTTTAACTACCTATGTCCTTTCTACTAACATTTCACGAACCATAAATTAAACATAAGGTTCCATTAACACTTCCGTCGTGGGTAAACATTAAAGTTTCCGGGAAAATGGGAACTTAGAATTTTCGTATTATCTTTGTTTTTATTCAATCTTTTGAAGGTACTTTTTTTAATTCGTACGAGGTACTAAAACTTCGAGGTTAACTAAAACAGGTAAGTGAAAGAAAAGTTTATGTGAGTGGATAAAAAGAATTTTAAGAAAAAGTGTTTCCTTCCTTTAAAGACACCGTCCATCTCAGTGTGTGGTCTTATTTTCCCGTTTGGAGGTCGTAGGATTCTTTTCGAGTCATGGTGGAAGACAGAGATCTACTACTATTAATTTAGTCTATAGGGTATTATTCCATACGACTAATTATCTAATAAACTAATGTATATTCACATGAACGTAGTTATGTTAACGGATTTTCGAGATTTAATCTTCTACACGTTATTTCATATTGACTTTCAAGCATTCTTGACCATCAAAATTAACATTCCTTACTAATTAACTAGTAAGTCTATCATAACTAGATGTTGAAAAACATTAAGAAACGTTAGACTAAACAGTTTAAACTCAGGTTTATTGACTATTAGACAGGATGATTATCTTCTCGACCTTCCCTGACCTTACTATTTCCTACTTTCCGATCTTGGTGTCTGTGTTTCCGGATTCTCGGAGATTAGGGGGACAACCTGGTGACACCCAGGAGTAGACCTCCGGAAAACAGGGGTGTGAATCAGGAGAGGGACGTCTTCGAGGTGTTCGGGTCCCTCGGGACGCCTGAGTGCGTCTGGACCCGTTCACAGGTCGGAGACGGAGAGTAAGACTCAGATACGGGGGAACGGAGTCCGAAGAATTCGTCTACCCCCAATCTTCCACTCTCAGAAAACTATACTGTCACGATACACGACTAGTGGGACTCGAGGACCCCCTCCAAACTGTGGGAATGGTCAAAGGGTCTGTCGTCGGATGTAAGAAGTGACACAGTTGAGGTGATTTATTTGAGGAATCCCACGTCTATCTTCGAACGTGAGAAAACAAGGGGGTGTCTTTATAACGACGTAGGTGTCGACGTCTTCTTACTGGCTTAAAGAAGATAAGTCAGATGTTACCGTGAAATACCTGTGTCTACCTCGGGTCCTTTAAACACGACCAACTTCCCTTCAGTGTTCACGTGTAAAAGAACCCGAGGTCTCTGTCTCCTCGCGTCGGTCACTAATACGACTAACCTCTGTCTTGGACTGTGGACCCCTTTCTCTCTGGGGACTCTACCCCGCCCCCATTGTCCCTTCTTCTCCTTCCGTTCTCTCTGGTGCACCCGTGAGCATACTCTCCTATGCTACTCGGGACTCCTGACACTGAGATTAGTCACTAGACCCACCTCATTTTCGTTTCGTGATCTGTCCGGAGACAGGTCCCTCGTGACCAAGGGTCGAGGATTTCATTCTCCGTAGGGACCGAACGGGATCTCCTGTGTCCCCGGGAGTGTCTGGAGAAGGACCCTACCCTACACTTGTGGACTTCTAAGACTTCCAGTCCAGAACACAAGGGGGGTGGGTCCTGGGTCGACCCCGAGAGGTGAAGGAAAGGGACATTGTACCACTCCGGTTTATGAGACGGTCTGTGATTGAAAAAGGGTCGTGAAAACACGTTTCTTTTGGGTCTAGGATTCTCTTGGACCAGACTGAACGACTACTGTCGTCTTCTGTCTCGACCGGCACCTCGAGACGGATGGATCCCTCGCTCCCGCCGAGAGAACGGGTGACACTCCAGACAGGGACCTGTGAGTCTAGGAGGCACCCATCTTGAGACGTTAACGTGAGTGTCTGACTTCGGAAACCGGGCAGTGAGGGCAAACGTCCTTACACTGGTCGGTTCATGTGTCACACACTTCCATAAGTGACGTCACGACAAATATTGTTTCTTTTTAATAGGGGTCTACTACGTTTTAACCAATCTAACCCCATGTAAATATTTACAGAAATCTTCAATGTAGCAACCAGATACAAGTCATTGTACCATTTACTATAAGTCACACAATGCACTGTTTTCGTCGTACATCCAGCCCTACGTGTTCTAGTCCAAAAACAATTTCCACATACCCACCCACAGACCCACCCACAGAACCACAAGTGTTTCTCAGTACAGGTTGAGAAACACTGGGGTACCTGACGTCGTATCGTCCGGAAGGACAGGGAGTGGTAGAGGGTCTCGAACAGGTTCAAGTACAGGTAACGTAGTCTGTACACCCACCCACACACAGACATTTACAGGTAAAAACGTTTGTTTTTTGTAGATCGTTCGACGTGTAGTTTACAATTAATAGGGAAAACCTACCCCCTTAAAAAAGTATAAAAATATAATATAAGTTATTGTATATTTTAGTATATCAATATTATATACTATTTAACATATAATATGTAAAATTCGAAAGAGAATAAAAAGATATAATAGACTAAACAAATGAAACAAAAATAATATAATATAATGATAAAAATATTTTTTATATTTATTTAATTGATGGTAAACCTTTCACTATTTTTCATTTACAGTCAACAAAGACAAAGTCGATGGACTCCTGTTGTCCTCTCCTACAGGTACCTGGCTCGTCCTTCACCGACTCTTAAGACCGGGTCGAAGGAGGGGACTCGAAGATTCGGGACGGGTGGTAAGACTGGGTGGGGAAGGACGAGGAGGGGCGACGGGAACCACAAGACCGAAAGGACCCGTGGAGCGACAGGAGATTGTAGGTTTGAGTTAGGTCGGCAGGGAGACGGACTATGCGAAGTGAGGAGTTCAGAAATGCGTCGACCCGGGAAAAGTAGTGTACCCAGAGCCGAATTGGCGGTGGTGGGGAACTGCAGAAGGTAATCGTGGGTCAAATTTGACCAGAAGAGTGGGAGGTGTGGGGAACCCCAAGAGACAGTGAGACAGGAAAAATGAAGAACCAACTTGAGGATTGGTAGACTTTACTGTAACAAATAAGAAACGGAAGAGTAGACATCAGATAAGACAAGTGAAGACACCCGTTGACTACCACAGACGATACCGGTCTAATCCTGGAAGTTTCTCCGACTTGTACCCAAAGACGACGGGAGGGAGCACGCACGTACGAATCAACAAAGTCGGCACAGGATGAGAGACGCTGGGGTACCTGACACCGGGCGGTCCCAGGAGACACGTACCCTAAGAGGTCCGTTCTTATGACCTCACCCCTAGAAGGGGGGACTCCCTACCTTGGTCACGAAAATATAGAGGTTGTAAGTGTCCGTCTAAGAAATGACGACTCGGTGCGTCTTCGGGTCGGGAGGGAATACTGGATTTTGTTTTCGTTACGGTAAAAATTATATTCCTTAAGGTCACCAAGGAGTCAAAATGGTATAAAGAGAGACAAGTGGTACCACTGGGGTGCTTTTATGTACCGAACAGTGTGATATAAGTCACTTATGTGTAACTTACTTACTTGTCTATTTTTACTCATACAACAGAGGACTCGGAACCTCTCCTTTTCCTTCCGTCTTCTCCCGATAGACTCTCTTCTTTCCCAGGGTCTGGTGACCCGTACATTTTTATTAATGTCCAAACCCTGTCACTCTGTTTTGGGGGTCGGAGGTGACCTCACCCTTAGTGGGGCTCCAGCTGGCGACCTTGTCGGTCCTGTCTCTCGTTAGTGGGGACCGTCACGGGACTGGGTGGACCCATGACCTTCATTAAAAGACTTGGACCCCTTTACAATTGAACAGTTAGATACTTCATTTTGATAAAAATTTGTTCTTTCTCTTTTTCATTAGGAAAGGGTTACTATGGTAGTGTGACTGTATATCGTGTTACATTAAATAAAAATGCTGACTCAATATTTAACAACTTTTATTTTCAATGTAACCTTTAGAACTGTATTATTAGAATGGATATCATTGGACTTATTGGTCGGTATTGGTAACAATAAAAAGAAAGATAATTACAAATGAAAAAACTTTCAAGCTGAACGAGTTACACAAGTAGAAAATTACACTCCATTTTCCATTAAACGTACTTGTGTTTATCGTGTCATAGTTAAGTCACCGTAATATTTAATTAATCGATGTCGGGTGGTATTACTGAACCCTTTTATGTTGACACGATACAGAAAATAAATATCGAAAAGAACGATGTAATATGGAGAAAGTTATAATTCACGAATTGTACGAACGAAGAATTATTCCAATTAATAGGTTCTGTCCAAACACCGTGGAACAGATTTCCGGTATATGAAGATGAGACGACCGTAGAACCTAAATACGTAAACGTTTTCCACCTTTCAATTAGTCAAGTTAAAAGGAAGTAAGGTGTGGGATCGTCCGGGAAGAGAACAAAGACAATCATGAACTACCTAGACAGAGACTAAGACCACTTCTTTGTAGATGTCGAACCCAATAGATCGAGAGTAGCGGAAGTGACACTCACTCGTACCCCACGAGTTTCACTCGGTCTTTCCAGTTTCGGTCGAGGTTGGGACGGCATAGACCCCGTCTCGTGCCCAAGACCCTAAGAAACCGAGTCTTTCATAACTTTTTACTTTAAAAACCGTTATAAATTTTCAGACTTCTGGAGAGAGAAAGAGGGAGAGAAAGAGAGAGAGAGAGAGAAAGAGAGAGAGAGAAAGAGAAAGAGAGAGGAAGAGAAAGAGAGAGAGAGAGAAAGAGAGAGAAAGAGAAAGAGAGAGAGAGAGAAAGAGAGAGAGAGAGAGAGAGAGAGAGAGAAAGAGAGAGAGAGAGAGAGTATGTGTGTGTGTTAGCCCATAACCATATAGTACTTTTTGGTCTTTCGACTCGTCATAATCGGTGTAAGCATTCAACGTTGGTCTTACTCGACACACCTCCGGGGAGGAATCTGTCCGGACTGAGATCCCGAAGGGAGGTCAGGGGTGGTCAAGGACACCCGGAGACCTATGTCTCTAACTCACGACCAACAGTAAACAGTGAAATATGATCCGGTTAAACTTTACAAACACAATGGACGGACAGAGGATAACGACCTTTCCTGTAGAATACTTTTCGTAACATTTCAGGTCCCTCCGTCCGGAGGTCGTTCATTAAGGTAGTCGGTGTCTGTTAAGTATTTTCTGGTAAAGTCTCATACCGTCCACGATAACTTTTTATTTATCCGTTAACACTTCCTCTCCGGACGACCACTCCCACTCCAGACGAGTGGAGCCTACTAGTCGTCACTAAAGAGACATTACCACCGTACATTCGCCTCTGGTCTCCTCCACCGTGCCCTTCCCGATCCGTTCCCAAGTCCCATACAAGTTTCCCGAACTCCACCCTTATTGCCGTATGAGATCCGAAGTGCTCTTCCGGTCCCACCCTCCGAGATCACTAGATCGTGTTTTACTCTTTTTCTCCAGTCCGTCCCGCCGTAGTCGGACTAGGGCTCTCGTCTCGGAGTTGTCTGTAAACGCACGTTCATGAACTAAACCCTTATTCTAGAGTCTCTAAATCCTACTCTCTCTTCCCTCATTTTGTTCCTTCTTTCTTTTTGGTTATGTTTCTACAAAGTAACTCACTTAGGGACAACACCCCTTTTCCTCGGAATGGTTTACCCGGAGTCTCGACAGTTGTGTCTCCTATTTTCTCCTTTCGTAAATGAATGACCGAAGGTAAGGGGTATCTCGTTCACACCGGGTTATCCTTAATAGAAGAGTCTTGCAGATCTAAATTATCCGTGTCGATATCTCGTATAAGGACCCGTAGAATGTAAAGTTCTAAGTCAAGTCAAGTCAAGACATCGAGTAAGTACAGACTGAGAAACGTTGTGATACCTGACGTCGTGCGGTCCGGAGGGACAGGTAGTGGTCGAGGACCTCAAATGAGTTTGGGTGTAGGTAACGTAGTCACTACGGTAGGTTGTTAGTGTAGGAGAGAACAGGAGAAGAGGAGGGTGGAAGTCAGAAAGAGTCGTAGTCCCCAAAAAGGTCACTCAGTCAAGAAGTGTAGTCCACCGGTTTCATAACCTCAAAGTCGAAGTCGTAGTCAGGAATGTTACTTAATAGTCATAAATAAAGTAAATCCTAACTGACCAACCTAGAGGAACGTCAGGTTCCCTGAGAGTTCTCAGAAGAGGTTGTGGTGTCAATTCGTAGTCAAGAGACGCGAGTCGAAAGTATAGGTATGAACTGATGACCTTTTTAGTATCGAAACCGATCTACCTGGAAACAACCGTTTCATTACAGAGACGAAAACTTATACGACATATCCAACCATTATTGAAAAGAAGGTTCCTCGTTTGTAGAAGATTAAAGTACCGACGTTAGTGGTAGACGTCACTAAAACCTCGGTTTTTTTTATTTCAGACAGTGATAAAGGTGATAAAGGGGTAGATAAACGGTACTTCACTATCCTGGCTTACGGTACTAGGAAACAAAAGACTTACAACTCGAAATTCGGCTGAAAAAGTGAGAGAAAACGAAAGTAGTTCTCCGAGAAATCAAGAAGGAGCGAAAGACGGTATTACCACCATAGTAAACGCATAGACTCCAATAACTATAAAGAGGACCGTTAGGACACTTCGTGTGTACTAAGGTCGCACACGAAGAAGGTCAGGTCGTAGAGAGTACTACATGAGACGTATATTCAATTTATCCGTCCCACTGTTATATGTCGGAACTACATGAGGAAAGGGTCAAACCTTGGTCAGACAACAAGGTACAGGTCAAGATCGACAACGAAGAACTGTACGTATGTCCAAAGAGTTCTCCGTCCACTCCACCAGACTTTCTTTAGGATCACATTCTTGTTCTCTATGTCCCCCTACTCCGTAACAGTCTAACATAGGTACGTTACGACCAGTCTAGGTCGTACTTTGAGACCAGATGTAAATGGGACGAAATTTTTTGTTTTTTCTTACTCTGACTCTCCTACATTTTACCATGGTTTTCTCCGGGTGATGTCATTGTCGTACTACTTTGGCGAAGTAGAAGGGGTGTGGTTTAGGTGGTTGGAAAATAGACATGAGTATGAGACGAAAGAGAGGACCGTTATTTCAGTCACATAGGTACACGTCAGTTTCCCAGGGTAAAGGGGAGGTAAGGAGAAAGATGGAGTAGTCAAAGACGGAGATGAAGACCGGTATGATGGGAGTTTATATATACGGGATTGTGTAGTAGAAAATTTTCTTTTTTGGAACTCCTATTACATCTTCTTTACCCATTCAAGGATCTTTACATGTTGGATGGTTCAGATTTAGTATTTCTTTATCTTTTAGATTTGTCTATTTGTCTGATTATTAGTCATTTCTCTAACTTAGGTATTAGATTTTGGAGAGTTTTGTCTTTAGGGTCCTGTTCTACTAAAGTGAGCTCTTAAGATGGTTTGTAAATTTCTTATTCATTACGGTTAAGAAGAGTTTGAACAGGTTTTTTGACTTCTCCTTCCTTGTGAGAGTTTGAGTAAAGTACTCTGGTTGTAATGGGATTATTATTCCGGTCTATTCGTGTGATAGTCTTTTCTTTTTATGTCTACTAATATTATGTCTCCTTATATTTACCTTTTTAAGAGTTGTTTTATGATGGTTCGGTACATATAATGGTGTGTATTTTAGCTACTGGTCATGTTCAAACTACGTACTTCGTCCCGTGAGTTTTGACCACGAAATCCTGGTGGGTCTCTCTACCCCACCCCTCCCTCTACCCTTCCCCCAAGTCTTACGCCCCTGTGCACACGTGGGTACCGCCTATGTACAGTCACAAATCGTTTTTGGTGGTGTTATAACACTTCATTAATCGGAGGTTAATTTTATTTACTTAATTAAAAATTTTTATGATCGTTTGGTTTAATTTGTCGTGTGACTTTCCTAGTAGTGATACTAGTCCACCCGAAACAGGATGAGTTCTCACTTTCTAACTTTTTTTTTAAAAAAATTCTAGTCTTTATTCTGTTCCTTTGGGTGAGAGTGGTGAGGATAAGTGGTATCACGACCTTCAAGATCGATCTTGTTCTCTTTCTTTCTTTTCCGTAGGTTTGACTTTTTCTTCTACACTTTAACAGAGACAGACGTCTACTATACTAGAAAATATATCTGTGAGGATTACTAAGGTGTGTGTGGTTTTTTCAATCTTGATTAGTTTTTCAAGTCATTTAAAGTCCTATATTTTGGTTGTATGTTTTTGGTTAACACAATATGTCTTACTTCATTCAGTCTTTCTCTTTTTGGTTAAAGTATATAATTGTGTATGCATGTCTTAGATCTTTTTTACCATGACTACTTGGATAAACGTCCCATTCTTATCTCTACGTCTGTATCTCTTGTCTGAAATCTGTGTCTCCCTTTTTCCTCAACAAGTCAACGGGTCAGTATAAGATTGAGAAATGTTGGGGTACCTGACGTTGTACGGTCGGGAGGGACAGGAAGTAGTAGAGGACCTCAAACGGGTTCAAGTACAAGTAACGTAACCACTACGACAGTTCGGTAGAGTAGGAGACTGTGGGAGAAGAGGAAGACGGGAGTTAGAAAGGGTCGTAGTCCCTGAAAAGGTTACTCAACAGATAAACGTAGTCTACTGGTTTTATGACCTCGAAGTCGTAGTCAGGAAAGTCCTCTCCTAGTGACTCCCTCGTAGTGACTGTATATATGTGACGGTACACATTTTATTTGTTGGTCACCCTTCGACGACAAATCTGTGTCCCTCGAGTTGAACCACGAGACACTGTTGGATCTCCCCACCCTATCCCTCACCCCCACCCTCCCTCCAAGTACTCCCTCCTCTGTATACACCTGAACACCGACTAAGTGCATCAACACACCGTTTTCGGTTACATTATAACATTTGGTTAATAGATGGTCAATTTATATTTTTTCTTCATTTTTTTTTTCGACACAAAGATATGTGATATTCAATAGACTTTGTTTTTATTTTGTAAGGGTAAACGGTATTGTAATTTTTGTTATTTTATGATTCTTTATTTAAATCGGTTCCTTCACTTTCTAGAAATGTGACTTTTTATGTTCTGAAACCACTTTCTTTAACTTCTTCTGTGTTTATTTACCTTTCTATAGGTCACAAGTACCCAGTCTTCATAACAACAACAAGTCAACGAGTCAGAACAAACTAAGAAACGCTGGGGTACCTGACGTCGTGTGGTCCGAAGGGACAGGAAGTGGTAGAGGACCTCGAACGAGTCTAAGTGTAAGTAACTGAACCACTACGGTCGGTCGGTAGAGTAGGAGACAACAGGGGAAGAGGGGACTGAAGTTAGAAAGGGTCGTAGTCCCAGAAAATGTTCCTTAGTCAAGAAGCGTAGTCCACTGGTTTCATAACCTCAAAGTCGAAGTCGTAGACAGGAAGGTTGCTTATAAGTCCTGACTAAAGGAAATGCTGACTGACCAACCTAGAGGAACGTTAGGTTCCCTGAGTTGTCAGAAGAGGTTGTGGTATCAAGTTTTCGTAGTTAATACCACCGTAAGTCGAAAGAAATATCAAGTTCAGAGTGTAGGTATGTACTGATGACCCTTTTGGTATGAAAACTGATCTGTCTGGAAACGACCGTTTCATTACAGAGACGAAAAATTATACAACAGATCCGACCAGTATCGAAAAGAAGGTTCCCCGTTCGGATAAAATTAAAGTACCGACGTCAGAGGAAGACGCCACTAAAACCACGGAGTGGGTCTTCTATTCGAGGAATTTCCTTCCGGGAGTTGAGCCAGTTGAAATAGAACAAGAGATGATATGAGAGTCGGACCGTCGATCGTCCATACTGTGTCCACAAACATGTTACTTGTTCATTTCCATTCTTGTTGTCGACCCCTTCTCGGAGGGAACCTGCGGAGACCCCTCAAACGTCGAGAGAGACGAGACACACAGGCAGTCAAGGGACGGGTGTGTAGGAGTTTTACGTTTCGGGAGTCCGTATCCCGTCAGAATAGGGAGAGACTAAGGATTTAGAGTCACGACTCGGACCGGGTCTCAACCTTATACTTACTTACTTACTGGTTGCCCATCTTCAAAGTCCTCATTTCTAAGACTGAGGGGTCTTTCTCTTTCTACTTATGGTACACTACAGTGAATGTACACCTTAGATCTCATACTGTACTTACTTGAATAGATGCTTTTGTCTTTGTCTGAGTCTTACAAAAAACCAACGAACGGTTCCACCTCCCATGTACCCTTCCAACATAAACCTCGAACCCTAATTATCTACGTTTGAAAATATATGTCACTAATTTGTTTACTCAGGATGTCATGACGTGTCCTCAATATAAGTTATAGGACATTCTTGATATAACCTTTTCTTTTGATTACATGAGATGTAGACGTAGAGGTCCATTCTTCAACGATTTCATTAATCGGAGGTTAATTTTATTTAATTAATTAAAAAATTTTTTTCTTCTTCAACGATATATTGTGTCCCTCGGGTCGGACCACCAGGCACTACTGGATCTTCCCACACTACAGACCTCTCTCCCCTCCGAGTTCTCCCTCCCCTATATACATATTAATACCGTTTTTCGTTTTGTTGTAACGTTTCCGTAAAAGGAGGTTAATTTTTTTTTAAAATTCATTATATTATTAACCCGCTTATTATACTTTTCTTTTTATAAGACTGATAATAAGTAAAGGCGTCAACACTAGGTGCGGCAGTTTCCTAAACTACATCAGCTATTTCGTCTTCATCTACAAAAAGACCTTGAGGAACGAAAAAAGTATTAGGTTGTCTACAACCGTTAAACTAGAGACCAAGGAGACGGAAAAGATTTAGGTCGAAGTTGTAGACCTTCAAGAGGTAAGTGTATGACAACTTCGGACCAAACCTCTTAAAACTCGTAATGAAACGATCGCACACTCTACTCACGTTAACACACCATCAAACTTGAAAAAAACCATAACGGAAAGAAACCCTAACCTTACTTTTAACTGGAAAAGGTCAGGATACCGGTGACGACTTAAAAGGTTTGAACGACCGTATACTTCACGTCGTGAAAGTGTTGTAGTAGAAAAATCCTAAATTTTGTCAAGTTGACCTTAAAGTAGTGGAGGTGATCGAAACAAGTATCAATACGAAGAATTCCGGGTGAACTGAAACGTAAGGTCCTACAGACCGAGATCCACTCACTAGTGTGGTAGCACCCGTAGACCCAGTACTTCTAGAAAAAACATGTCAAGAAAGCACATAAGAACGGTGGAGAAGAATTATAGAAGACGAAGACACACTTAGTGTCGTTTGACACCTTTTAAGAATTTCTCCACCCTTATGGTCTGGTGGACTGGACGACGGACTCTTTAGACATACGTCCAATTCTTCGTTGTCGATCTTCACCTGTGCATTGTTGTCTGACCAAGGTTTAGTCCTTTCCTCAGACAGTTCCGACATATAACAGTGGGACGAATAAATTGAAGATACGTCTCATGTAGTACGTTTTAAGGTCCGACCTACTTCGTGACCTTAGTTCTAAAGGTCCTCTTTATGGTTATTGGAGTCTATACGTCTACTGTGGTGGGAATACCGTCTTTCGTTCCTTCTTGATTTTTCGGAGAACTTTTACTTTCTCCTCTCACTTTTTCAACCGAATTTTGAGTTGTAAGTCTTTTGATTCTAGTACCGTAGACCAGGGTAGCGAAGTACCCTTTATTTACCCCTTTGTTACCTTTGTCACTGTCTGAAATAAAAGAACCCGTGGTTTTAGTGACGTCTGCCACTGACGTCGGTACTTTAATTTTATCCGAACGAGGAACCTTCCTTTCGATACTGGTCGGATCTGTCGTATAATTTTTCGTCTCTGTAATGAAACGGTCGTTTCCAGACAGATCAGTTTTCATACCAAAAGGGTCATCAGTACATACCTACACTCTGATATTTCTTTCGACTTACGGTGGTATTAACTACGAAAACTTGATACCACGACCTCTTCTGACAACTCAGGGAACCTGACGTTCCTCTAGGTCAGTCAGTCAGGATTTCCTTTAGTCAGACTTATAAGTAACCTACCTCAGTACGACTTCGACTTTGAGGTTATGAAACCGGTGGACTACGTTTCTTGACTGAGGAACATTTTCTGGGACTACGACCCTTTCTAACTTCCATCGTCTTCCCCTGTTGTCTCCTACTCTACCAACCTACCGTAGTGACTGAGTTACCTGTACTTGAACTCATTCGAGGTCCTCAATCACTACCTGCCCCTCCGGACCGTACGACGTCAGGTACCCCAGTGTTTCTCAACTTGTACTGACTCACTGACTTGACTTTCATAATAAATAATAATTATTTTTAATAAGTAATAAAATACTGATCGGGACTCGGGGACAAACAAGGTTCAGTAGTGGACCTGTAGTAGACGTAGTCACCTAGGGAGACATCTACTCTCCGAGGGTCAGGTCGTTCTTTCTGACGTCACGGGGACTAAAGGTCACGTAAGCGGTACGCGGACAAACGTCTCCCGACGGACGTAGGACGGAGTCAGAGTGCCACCTCCGGTTAAGGGACACACGGTGAAGAGGTCCGGACCACAAGACGACACCGGGTGACAGAAGGACTGAAGAACGGGAGACTGGTTGAGAAACTGTTCTGGAGACTCAAAGTCGAGACGTGGGAGGACAATACACCAATGACGACGGAGAGTGGGTGGTTTTGGAAGATCTATGACGGAAGGTAACTCTACACAGTGACCGGTGGAAGTGAGACCTCGAAGCCCCCGTCGACTCCAGTTCAAACCCTCTTGTCTCTATTTCTCTTTCCCCCCTTCTCACCCTCTTTCCCTTTTCTCAACCCGTCGTCCGTACGGCCGAAAAAAAGTTTGACACTCGTTACTGGTTAGCAATCCAGTATGCTAGTTAAGACACCTATCGTTGGTGGTAAAATTTTTTATTTTGTTATCAGTTATTTTATACTTACGTAGTGAACATCGTTACATTCATAACAAAGTGTTTGTGAAACAATAACAAAATCCATATGTACGGGTGTATGTGCGACCCTATAGTTACATTTTTTCATCAAACTCCAGTTATTGTAAACTTTTTGGGTCAGGCTCACCGAGTTCACAACGGCCGTCAGAGGAAACAGGACGACTCCGGGAGTGGATGGGAAGACTTCTTTCTTCTGATTCACTTTAACTACACTACGCTAGCGAATTTACAGTTTGTCTCGTCTCCTCTCCGGGGGTACACTTGGAGCAGTCATCGTTTACGGTCTTACCGTTTCCAGTGAGTAAGAACAAGTTCTTCTCCGTCGGTCACTCCAGAGAACCTCTTTGACGGTTTTCTTAGGAGGGTCGTACTATCTTTTTCTCGGGTGGACACACCTCGTGGTCACCACGGTCCGTGCCACGTAGGGACGGAGAGCCCTTCAACACAAGACTCCCCCATACACCAGGTCGTGTCTATACCTGTCTAGACACAACGAGTAACACCTCCGAAGTCCCGCGACCAGGTCGGTGGACTTGACTCACAAAGACCAGGAGAACTGTTGAAATGTTACGTCTATAATACTAGAAACGAAGTCTCCACTCTTAGGTTCAGTGTACCATCACGTCACCAGTACAGATCAGTCACCGTCCAGGTCCTAAGTTTGGGTCGGACGACAGTTCGGACCCGAAAGAGACGGTACTGGGTTGGGAGCGATGTGGTCTTCGACCCCTCCGGATTCGAGACCGGGACGGATACCCTTTGTCGTAAATACCTTCCTTATTGTCCTATGACCCCTGTATCGAGACCCCACCAAAAAGAGGGTTTGTAGTTGAAGTATCCCTGTTAGTGTTACAGATCAAACAGAGGACGATTTAGGAATCGAAGATTCTGTCACGGACCGTTAATCGTAGGTTGCCTGTCAACGTACGTTCCTACCTCTCTCCGGACGCAACGCCTGGACCTGGATGGTGATCGAGCAGTCATGTGTAAGGTAATGACCGGAGTCAGAGTGTGGACGTCGGACTTCCGGGTTCAGTCTGACACATAAGACCCTCGGTCGAGGGGAGGTCGTTCAGCCCGTCGAAGGGATCCACGGTGACCCCTGAGGCCCCGTTATGATAACCTGATCAGGGAAAGAAGGGGGTAAGGGTAGGGGTCGGGACCTTTCTGTGTTTGTGGGTCTGACGGTTCAACACGGGGGTACATCGGGTCAATCCGTAAGTCCATTTCATATTATAAGTCCATTCAATACTTATACAGACTGGGGTACGACCCATGCTCGACGTCCGAACCTAGTTGTAAATTTTTGTTTTGCTTTATGTTTTAGACTCAACTGAAACCTTTTGGATGTGACTCAGGAAGGTTCCGTTCACTTTTCGTGTCACCAATTTGTAGGTCCGGGTCATCGGTTTGAACGACCCAAACGGAGGAATGACCGTGTTCTGTTCGGGAAGTTGTAGGACTCGAGGACGAAGAGGAACGCTGTTACTCTCGTTGTCGGTGGAGGTCCACGACGTTCTTCAAAGAGGACTTTCTTACAGTATCGGTCCCGTGTCACCAGATGGACCTCGTTCCTGAGTCGTACAGTGATTCCCCTCCGGTCATTTTTGACAGGTCATTCACCGTTCCAGGAGTCTAAGTTCGAGTCGTGGTAGGGTGACTCTTGTCCGTCCCCTTAGGAAGAGAATCCAAGTGTCACAGGACCTCGAAACACTTCCCCCGATAGTGCACTCTATTATTAGACCCTGTCTACTCAGGACCGTGTCCAGACCCACAGTGGAGACGACCCACACTGGATCCCGTTCCCCGACCGGATCCCGTATATGATTGTTATCCTTCACCAGTGGAGTTACGACATGACTGAAGGTTTGGTCTCTTGTATCTGTCCTTTCAACCACACCAGAGTCCTGTTCAAGAGTCGACCCGTCAGACACCACTTTAGTCGACGGAACGGTAAAAGTCCTTGAGTGTGTTCTAGAGGACTTCTAGAAACGGTCTAGTCTCTCGTACCGAAAAGGGTCATTGACAGGAAGAATCTACCAAACAGGTTTTCGGACATGTGAGGTGAGGGAGGTCGCTAGAGGGAAGAGAGAGTAGTAAGTAGCAGGGAAACAGAACCCTCTTGAAAAGAAGGTGAGACGAAAGGACTCTCTATGAAAACAGGAAGGAAGGTGGTAACGAAGTTTAGGATAAGAAGAGAAAGGAAAGAGTCACTTAGAAGCAATGCGGACGTCGGACTTAATAATCGGTACCTTTTTCGTCATGGGACATTTCGTTTTCATAGAATGAATGATATGGAAGGGTTCTCCACTCTCTTGTAAAATGAAACGTTTATGGCTCAGGTGGTACCTTTTCTCTTCCTTTACTGTGACATACCGCAAGTGACAAACAGTTTGTGGTTTGACTCTCGATGTGTATATAATTGAGTGAACTGGACAATTTGTCAAGGAACTTCATCAATGAAGTGAGGGTCCTTCTTTTCCTCTCTCTCTAATTTACGGAAAAGGTTCCAGTGTCAGTTACCGGTCCGATTCTTCCGTTTGGGTCTGTCAGATCCCAATCTTAGGAGAGACGAAGTAGAGCGATGACGGAAAGTTTGGTTTGTTCTGTACAAGGGTTTAATTTTATACTGTTGTTAGTGTTGTATTACACAAAGACACCAGACTCCACCAGTCACTGATACTAGGTAAGGAGGGGAGTAGGGGTTTCAAACCGATCTAAGACAGTGTCTCGTCTTTGAGTCCTTCACAACCGACTCATTTCCCTACTCGTCGACAGGTCTGAGAACATCACCACGGCGTCACAGACAAGACTCGACCCTGTCTCTTTCGTGGACTGAGGTGTATGTAGATTCACTCAGAGACCCTTGTGTCGGGGTGGGTTCTTCGACAGAACATTCTTCTTTACCCGGACTCTACTACAATATAAATGGTTAAAACTCCTGTCGTTTCTGACAGTGGTTATGTGCGATGGACTCCGGTCCCACTAGATGGTGTAAACTCACTTTTGCTTCTACAGTCATAGGGACCCGGGTTGACAGAGGTCAAGATCCTCTGCAAAAGTTTGTAACTCGGGGTCTAGAGGTGTGACCCCAATTTCCACGGAAAACATTACTTTCTTTGTAATGTTTAAGAGAATGGTTACGACGGTTGTAAGAAAATAAGTTTGAACTGAATTAAGATGTCGTCCATCTCGTTCTTATCCCATTCTTATTTGGGTCAGAAAGTACCTCCGTTTCACCGTGTACCCAAACAACGAAAGTTTGGACTTACCTGTTATCTTATAAGAGTCCTCTAAAAAATTTTTAAGTAGTTGATGAAACTTATTACTGTTCAGTGTACTCGGGAGGGTGTCTATTGTTATTATTTTGAACTGTTTTATTAAATTTGTCTTGTGATAAATTTCCAAACCCCTTCCTAGGTTTTCTTCTGTCTTGATCTCTCTGTAAACGAAAATCACTCAACGTGAACTTTCTGTGTTAAAACTTACACATCGAAAAACTAGACTCCAACAAGAAGTTAGGTCACCGTACCGTATCTTTTCCGCTCACCTTTGACTTTGGAATGGTTTATCTCCACGATCTCCAGTCTCAAGTCCTAGTCTCAAACATCTCCTCTTTAGAACCTTCGTTTAGTAACGACTGTTGATTTAATGGATTCGTACTCCCTCTGGGTCCGTCGTGCCGTCTCTTTGTCCTCTCTCTTCTTTATTT
Source organism: Capra ibex (assembly GCA_006410555.1). Lineage (NCBI taxonomy): Eukaryota > Metazoa > Chordata > Mammalia > Artiodactyla > Bovidae > Capra > Capra ibex. Next base: position 2,053,812 of record SJYO01050415.1, read on the forward strand.
ACGCGAGTACTTTCTTTCTCGATGAGTCCCTTGTTGGATGCTTGAAATATAAAAAAGTTTATTCACGTCCAGGGTTAGCCTGTGTCAAGTCCTCCGTTAGTCTTCTTTCTACTTCTAAGTACCCAAACTTCATAGCTTCAGTTTTGGGTTCCGATCGTTTGAAACTTTTAACGTCCCTCCCCATTAAGGATGTTCTTTTCCTTAAGGAGTCAGCACAGACTGAGAACCACTGGGGTCCTTGACTTCGTGTGGTCCGAAGGGACAGGAAGTGGTAGAGGACCTCAAACGAGTTTGAGTACAGGTAACTCATCTACTACGGTAGGTTGGTAGAGTAGGAGACAACAGGGGAAGAGGAGAAAAGGAGTCAGAAAGGGTCGTAGTCCCATAAAAGGTCACTCAGCCGAGAAACATAGTCCACCTGTCTCATAACCTCGAAGTCGAAGTCGTAGTCAGGAAGGTTACTTATAAGTCCCAACTAAAGGAAATCCTAGTCGAGCATACTAGAGGAACGTCAGGTTCCCTGAGAGTTCTCAGAAGAGGTCATCGTGTCAAACTTTCGTAGTTAAAAAGTCGTGTGTCGGAAGGTCGAGAGCGTAGGCATGTACTGATGATCTTTTTGGTATCGAAACTGATCTGCCTGGAAACTACCGTTTCACTACTGACTAAAAATTATGTGACACATCCAAACAGTAACGAAATGAAGGTTACTCGTTCGTAGAAAATTGAAGTACCAACATCAGTGTTTGGTGTCACTAAAACCTCGGGTCCTTTTATTTTAGACAGTGACAAAGGTAAAAAAGGGGTAGACAAACGGTACTTTCTACGATACTAGAATCGAAAGACTTACGACTCAAACTTCGGTCGAAAAAGTGAGAGGAGAAAGTGAAAGTAGTTCTCCGAGAAATCAAGGAGAAGTGAAAGACGGTAATCCCACCATAGTAGACGTATAGACTCCAATAACTATAAAGAGGGGTGTTAAAACTAAGATCGAACGTTAAGTAGGTTGGTCCGTAAAGAGTACTACATAAGACGTATCTTCAATTTATTCGTCCTACTGTTTTATGTCGAATCTACAAAAGGAAAGTGTTAAACCTCGGTCAGGTAACAAGGTGTAGGTCCAGACTGACAACGAAGAACTGGACGTATGTCCAAAGAGTCCTCTTTTCTAGTTATATTTAATTAGACTCCATATATCTCCTTTTTCAAACTTCTTTTACTTTTCTGGAAGTGTCTAAACACTCTGTTATCACCAAACCCCAGGTTGTATGTACAATAAACTTAGAATCTTACCACTTTCTTTTTATTTCCTTTTTTCTTTTATAATTTTGTATTGTTACCGAGGGGTTTCAGAGTCAAAACCAACTTTTATAATTGAATGTCTAGGTTTTTGAGTATTTGGGGTTTATATTATCTTGATTTCTTTTGAGAAGATCTGTATTCGAATAAGTTTCAATACTTTCCGTTTCCTTCTGTTAAAATTTCCGTTAGTCGTTTTAACCGTCCATTGTAAGACACCTTTTTGTCATTCTTATTACTGACTAAAGAATAGTATCTGTTACCTTCGGTTTCCTTTATCCTTGTTTTATTGAGTTCATAGTTTTCCCCCGTTCTTGACGGTTGGTTCCTATAACGTAGGTCTTATAATGATAAGAAATTTTGACTTCCGTTTTTTTTTATAAAAACCTTTTGTTTTAGACTATTAAACAGTAGGTGTCTGGACGTGATGTTTTTTGTAATTTCCTTCTAGGAATTCGACTTTTTTATCCATGGAGACTTTTATCATCCACAAATTTATTTATATTTTGTGATATAAATTTTAAAAGAGGAAAATTTTAATATACTGAAGTAATTTTATAATATAAAATTTTTATTCTATAAAATACAAAATTATCATGTTTTTACCTAAATATCGTATGCTACTTATATATGTTGTTTCTATCGTAATTCTTGTCCAATCGTTTTACTTTAAACGACAAAGTTTAGAAGAGATAAATTGGATTTCATTGAGTTATTTTTGTTATTCTTACATAATACAATTTCCACCTATAACATTGGGATTCCAGGGATTTTTGTTTCTATGTATCTATTTCTGGTTATGCACTTAAATCTACTTTATGACTTTATGAAATGATTAAGTTTTCTTCCTTTCTTTCTTGTCTCATTGTTGTTATCGTTCTACTCCACTTATATTTTTTCATCTTTTTACTGTCTGGAGTTATGTTGATACAGTTATTCATATAATTTACATTTTTCTTACACATGAGGTTAGTTTTCCGTCTTTAGAATTCCGTCCTAATTTTCGTTCTTGGTTCATGTACGACGGATGTTATCTGTGTGAAAGTTAAGTTTATGTTCTCTACTTTTTTCTACGTTTTACATTCGTACTTTTAGGACTTCACGACGATCATTGTACTCAGTTTTGTCTGTAGTTTTGTTCATAATGAGTTCCGTTTTCCCTGAAAGGTAATAAAATTTTCCTAGTTATGTTGGTCTTTCTTCACTGTGTTCACACACACACAGATTTTTGTCTAAAAGTTCTATATACGTACTTTTACACTGTCTTAATTTTCGTCTTTGTCTATTCCGGTGTTGGTATCACTCTCTGAGATGGTGTTGAAAGGGTCCTTGATTATCTGGTTAAATTCGTTCTTTAGGTATTTTTATTTATAGACTTCTTGTAATAGTTAATGAAACCGTAGATATCTTGTAAAGTGACTTGTTGACTTTTTATGTGTGAGAAGTTCATGTCTATCTATGAATGCTTCATCTGACGTATAACATAGTATATTATTTAAAGTTATCTTCACTTTAGAATGTCTCATGTATGTGACTGGTGTTTCCTTTATTTAAACTTTAAAATGGACTTAAGTCCGTTATCGTCTTTGGAATGTGAAACCCTTGTTATGAGAGAGGGTTGAAAGATGATTCGTGACTTGACCCCGTTATTTTTATTAAAATAAAATTTTCATTGACAGGATAAAGATGAGACTATCGTGTACGAGTAGGTAAGAGGGTGAAACTCGATTACTAGTTTTTCCGTTGAGATTGTCCTCAGTCGTTTTGTCACTTTACGTAGGCGAATGTATTGTCTTTTGGTGTCGTACTCCTACGGCGGAGAACCGGAGTCAGAGGGTCCGAGACTAAAGGAGGTCCACCGAGGGAGAGTCGTTCCAGAGGACCACCGTTCTACCGGTGGAATCGAAGTGTCGTCTTTATCTCGAAGACAAAGGGTTCTACGTGGAGTTCCCAGGAAGTCGTAGTAACAGCGATGGATTCACATCCAGTCCGTGAGATAGATACCTACCTCCAACCACTGTAACATGTCCTCTGTCCCCAGTTCGGTAGGGGTACCTTTTCTTCACGTTTTTTCGTTTTACCGACAGACCCCTCCGGAATGTTTATCGACACTTTTCTTCTCTTCACTTTTCGTGTCCTCTTTTCCTTTCTATATTGGTAGACTTTCGTCTCAAGGTCTCTTATCGTTCTTCTCTATTCTTTCGGAAGGAGTCGTTAGTCACGTTTCTTTATCTCCTTTTGTTGTCTTACTCTTTCTGATCTCTAGAGAAGTTCTTTCAATCTCTATGGTTCCCTTGTAAAGTACGTTTCTACCCGAGCTATTTCCTGTCTTTACCATACCTGGATTGTCTTCGTCTTCTATAATTCTTCTCCACCGTTCTTATGTGTCTTCTTAACATGTTTTTTCTAGAAGTACTGGTTCTATTAGTGCTACCACACTAGTGAGTGGATCTCGGTCTGTAGGACCTTACACTTCAGTTCACCCGGAATCTTTCGTAGTGATGCTTGTTTCGATCACCTCCACTACCTTAAGGTCAACTCGATAAAGTTTAGGACTTTCTATTACGACCCTTCACGACGTGAGTTATACGGTCGTTTAAACCTTTTGAGTCGTCACCGGTGTTCTGACCTTTTACAGTCAAAAGTAAGGTTTCTTTCCGTTACGGTTTCTTACGAGTTTGATGGTGTGTTGACGTGAGTAGAGTGTGTGATCATTTCATTACGAGTTTTAAGAGGTTCGGTCCGAAGTCGTTATACACTTGGTACTTGAAGGTCTACAAGTTCGACCAAAATCTTTTTCGTCTCCTTGGTCTCTAGTTTAACGGTTGTAGACGACCTAGAACCTTTTTCGTTCTCTCAAGGTCTTTTTGTAGATAAAGACGAAATAACTGATACGGTTTCGGAAACTGACACACCTAGTGTTATTTAACACCTTTTAAGACTTTCTCTACCCTTATGGCCTGGTGGATGGACGGAGAAGTCTTTAGACATACGTCCAGTCCTTCGTTGTCAATCTTGACCTGTACCTTGTTGTCTGACCAAGGTTTATCCTTTTCCTCATGCAGTTCCGACACATAACAGTGGGACGAATAAATTGAAGATACGTCTCATGTAGTACTCTTTACGAACCGACCTACTTCGTGTTCGACCTTAGTTCTAACGGTCCTCTTTATCGTTAGTGGAGTCTATACGTCTACTGTGGTGGGAATACTGTCTTTCATTCCTCCTCGATTTTTCGGAGAACTACTTTCACTTTCTCCTCTCACTTTTTCAACCGAATTTAGAGTTGTAAGTCTTGTACTTGTAGTACCGTAGACCAGGGTAGTGAAGTACCCTTTATCTACCCTTTTGTCACCTTTGTCGTCGACTGAAATAAAAAACCCCAAGGTTTTAGTGACGTCTACCACCAACGTCGGTACTTTAATTTTCTACGAATGAGGAACCTTCTTTTCAATACTGGTTGGATCTATCGTATAAGTTTTCGTCTCTGTAATGAAACGGTTGTTTCCAGGCAGATCAGTTCCGATACCAAAAAGAACACCAGTACATACCTACACTCTCAACCTGAGACTTCTTTCGACTCGTGGTTTCTTAACTACGAAAGCTTGATACTACAACCTCTTCTGAGAACTCTCAGGGAACCTGACGTTCCTCTAGGTTGGTCAGGTAAGACTTCCTCTAGTTGGGACCCTAAAGAAACCTTCCTTACTATGACTTCGACTTTGAGGTCATGAAACCGGTGGAGTACGCTTCTCAACTGAGTAACCTTTTCTGAGACTACGACCCTCCCTAACCCCCGTCCTCCTCTTCCCCTGTTGTCTTCTACTCTACCGACCTACCGTAGTGGTTGAGTTACCTGTACTCAAACTCACTTGAGGCCCTCAACCACTACCTGTTCCTCCGGACCGCACGACGTTAAGTACCCCAGCGTTTCTCAGTCTGAGTTGACTCGTTGACTCGACTGACTTCACATCCAGTATACTGGTGGGGTGTACACCCAATTTGGTGGGTGAGGTGAGTGCGATTCCGAATTATATCACACAAACACCAAAGAGTTTCCCTTTGACTCCAACTCTTCTCCTTTACTCACAATCCGTCCGTCACTGTTGTCTGTCCGGGTGGGAGATAGGTGACCCGAATTTCTACCGACAAGTCCACCATCCCTCGTCCCACACTCCAGCACTCCCTCTACTTCGAGGTCGGCCCGTCCTGAATGGCGTGTGAGAGCGAGTTCGGGAGGACCGGAAGGTACGACGCCAGCGGAGGTCTACCTCCTGCCACTCACTTACACGTACGTTCCCCTGTGTGTGTGTATGTGTGGGGAATGGCCGTAAAAGGAAAAAAAGTGTTGTGTATATGTTTAATAAAGGTATACGAAAGAAATTTCTCGTGTTTACATATTTTTTCTTTATAAAAGAATATCATTATGTTTCATTGTATCATCCTCTTATGAATAGAAATTCTAGTAATTACACAGTCGATGTTTAACCATGAATGGTTCTCGTAGCGGTTGACTTGTCGTTTCCGCAAACGGCAGACGGAGATACCTCTAACTCGGGGACGACGATTTCGACAACTGGAGGTGGTTGGGGACTCCCTCAAGTCCCACCTCACTCCGCGAGACACGAGGTCTTCTAGACCACCCTGTCCAGAGATCTATCGACCTACAAAAATCCTTGTCTAAAATACTAGAGTTAGGAACGTAGAGGAGTATACATCTCTTAGTGATTTAGGGAAGTACCACTGTAGTCTAGGAGTACTGATTGTTTTTGGAAAACATTTTACTCACGAAGTCCCGTCACTTGAGGGGGAAGTGGTTTTGGAATATACAACTGAAAGGGGGTGACGGCGAAACCTCGTCAGAGAGTCTCGAGAGACTCTACGACGGAGGGCCCGACGTCAGGAGTAAAACGGGGTTTCTTTTGAATTGAGGTTTGAGAGCTCAACATGTAGAAAAAAATTAACTACTTACATTTATATGTAAACCTTATGGTGACCACAAGGACGACTCTCTCATCATCCGTCCTTCCGATCCCCAGGGATTTGTCTCCTTCATCCGGCGTTCACAGTCTGTAAAAAAGAGAGAGAGAATTCGTAGTCCTCCTTTGTTTGATAATTCACAGCCTAAAAAAGGGAAGAGATATGTTTCAATTTTTCTCCAAAGTAAAGTCTAAGACACAACGGTACTACTGTGGACCAAAGTGGATTTGAATTGAAAAGGGTTTGGAACTCGTTTGGTTACGTAAAAAGAATACCTGTACAAAAAAAATTCGATACAATTACTTGATACATAAATGGGATCTGACTAAGTTCAACCAAGTCAGACTGAGTCTTTGCTGAACTGTTTGGTCACAATGAGTCCCTTTATAAGAGAATTCGATACAACTACTCTGATACAGAAACGAACCTTTGGACGAAAAGAAGTTCTAAGTACAGTTAGGAAAATGACGGACCCTGTTGACACGGTTCCAATAGAGTTTTACGTACAACACCCACTCCCCGGATCACGGTCAGAGACTCAAAACTCTGTAAAGGATAGAGATCAATCGTCGGACGTTTTACCGTTGGGTGAGGTCGCAAGAACGTACCTCTTAGGGTCCCTGTCTCCTTGGACCACCCGAAGGCAGATAACCCAGCGTGTCTCAGCCTGTGCTGACTGTACCGAATCGTCGTCATCGATATATTCTAGGCCGATTTCTGATCGTCCCCCCGTGAGAAAGACGGGGGAAGACTACAGATACAGTCTTCGAAAGAGATAAAGAAAATATAAAATTATTTTGAAATAGTGCGTTTTCGAGACTCACTAGTTCGGAGTAGTGACTGGGGCCTGACTTAAGGAGAGGAGACCACCGGTTCTTAGGACCGTAAAAGGACCGAGCCGTTGTTGGAAAGTGATGGTCGATCTTTGTAAATCGTTCAAACAAAACAAAACAAAACAAAACAAAACAAACGTAAAGAAGAAAGATTTAAATAAATTAACTCCATATCAACTAAATGTTACAACACAATTAAAAATATATATTACTTCACTAAGTCAATATATAAGAAAAAGTATAAAAAGGTAATACTAAATAGTGTCCTATAATTTGTGTAACTATCAAGGTACATTATATGTCGTCCTAGAATGACAAATAAGTACGACATATATTATCAAACGTAGACGATTAGGGGTTTAGGACGAGGTAAAAAGGAGATCGGGACAGAGTGAACCGTTGGTGTTTAGACAAGAGACAGACACTCAGATAAACACAAAACATGTATTCAAGGAAACACAGTATTTATGCCATAAACAGGAGGAGAAAGGCTGAGTGAGTGAATCATACTATTAAAGATCCAGGTAGATACAATAACGTTTATTGTGTGTTTTTTCAGATTTGGCATTTTCAAAAACAAAATTGATACATACGTAAAATTTCTTTTATAAATATGTCTTTGTTAAACATGGACGTAACACTTTTTGTCCTTTTGTGTCTCTTCATACATGTGTAACAGAAATAGGTCGAAGGGTCTACCGCAATGATCATTTCTTAGGCGGACGGTTCCGGACAGTCACAGAGATGTCTCTTTCGTGCCTCTTTCGCTCCCTCAAGAGGCAACTGATGTGATTTCGGAAACTGACACGCCTAGTGTTGTTTGAGTTTCTCTACCCTTATGGTCTGGTGGAATGGACGGAGGATTCTTTGGACATACGTCAGTTCAACGTCAACCTTGACCTGTACCTTGTTACTTGACCAAGTTTTGGCCCTTTCCTCAGGTAGTTCCGACATATAACAGTGGACGAATAAATTGAATGTACGTCTTATGTAGTACGCTGTACGGTCCCACCTACTTAGTGTTCGATCTTTGTTCTAACACCCCTCTTTATATGTTATTGGACTCTATACGTCTACTATGGTGAGATTCCCGTCTTTCACTTCTCCTTTATTTCTCAGAGAACTATTCTCACTTTCTCCTCTCACTTTTTCGACCGAATTTTGAGTTGTAAGTTTTTGGATTCTAGTACCGTAGGTCAGCGTAGTGAATTACCGTTTATCTTCCCCCTTTCGTCTTCGTCACTATCTAAAAGAAAGAACCCGAGGTTTTAATGACACCTACCACTACCGTCAGTACTTTAATTTTCTGTGAACGAGGAACCTTCCTTTTGATACTGTTTGGATCTGTTGCATAATTTTTTTTTTTTCCTCTCTGTAGTGAAACGGTTGTTTCCTGATATATCAGTTTCGATGTCAAAAAGGTTATCAGTACATACCTACACTCTCAACCTGGAGTTTCTACCCGGTGTTTCTTAACTACGAAAACTTGATACCACAACCTCTTCTGAGAACTCTCAGGGAACCTGTCGTTCCTCTAGTTTGGTCAGTCAGTATTTCCTTTAATCAGGACTTATAAGTAACCTTCCTGACTACGACTTCAACTTCGAGGTTATGAAACAGGTGGAGTACGTTTCTCGGTTAAGTGACCTTTTATGGGACTATTACCCTTTCTCACTTCCGTTTTCTTCTCTCACCGTCTCCTACTTAACCAATCCATCGTAGTGGTTGAGTTATCTGTACTAAAACTCGCTTGAGGTCCTCTGCCACCTCTGTATCCTCGGACCCCAGGTACCTCAACGTTTCTCAACTTGTGTTGAATCGTTGACTTGTTGTTGGTGTTGTTATTAATCGTTATAACTTGTAGAAAAGTACACGGACAACTGGTAGACATACAGAAGAAACCTCTTTACAGACAAATCCGGAAGATACATTGTTCAGAAAATCGGAATTTTTACCCTTATTATGGATCACTTAAATATTTAACACCGTCCTTTGGAATGGTTTTACTCGTTGTGACCTTATCATGTGTATCTGTCCGAAAAATATGACATCTTACAGAGTGTTTACCCTTTCTTACAATAAACATAAAGTTAAGACCTTCGGTGTCCTTTCATTGTACACGAGACAGGAAGGACAAGTGCCACTTACACAGGAGTGGGAACATTCAGTGTCGGAACTGAGTCTTTTCCCCTCCAGAAATGGACACTATAGAGATCCGAAATTGACGATTTGTTTATCTACGAAGGGAACACCGAGTCGACCATTTCTTAGGTAGACGTTACTCCTTCTGGACCCAAACTAGGGACCCAACCCTTCTAGGGGACTTCTTCCCTTGTCGATAGGTGAGGTCATAAGACCGGACCTCTTAAGGTACCTGACATATCAGAAACCCCAGCGTTTCTCAGTCTGAGCTGACTCGTTGAAAATGAAAGTGAAGTTTATCTTTATTACACATAGAACCTTGGTTTTACTCCCTGTCACCGTTAATTTTTATTTAGTCCGTAGAACCTTTTACAGTAAATGTCTTTGTCAACGTAGGTGTCGTACTTTATAACTCCTTTATGTAATTTCGTTTTTAATTAAATTATTTGTAAGTTGGAGTAAGGAAAATTTTCTCTCTTAAGATATTTTATGAGGTAATCCGTTTCAGAGTCACCTCCTTGTACCTGACAAAAAAATTTCTTCTTGAAACATTAAATCTCTCTAATTTTTTTTGTTTTTCCTTTCCTCCCTCCCTCCCTCTGTCTTGTACCGGGAACAGACTCACCCGTTTGAATTCTTGTTCCGTCACGTTAAGTTCACACTCCTCTCCTTCCCTTCCCAAGAACCATGGGTGTGACTAGGGATAAGTAAATGTCGGATCACTCCGGTTGTACGATCTTGTTCTGTTTCGGTCAGTCTGTTGCAGTCGGTGACAGAAAGGTCTCTTAGGTCTACATATCTGGTTACACTAAGTTCCGGTTTTTTACGGATTTGAGACGGAAAGGGGTGTGACACGAAGTTGTAAACGATGACCCTTCTTCTCGGTGACTTCTTCCATCGACGGACCAGGGATGGGTCTACTAGGGTCTGAATCGTGACGTGACTCTACTCGACCTGGCAGTTGTGCGCACGGTTACTACGTGACTCGTAAACTGTCCCCGGTAGGGTCTTCATAAAAAGAGAGATGAATATGAATTCGATCACCGGGGTCGGTGTTAAGGTCTAGCTTTGGAAACAACAGTTCAGGTTCGAGTGAGACGAGTGACGTGCTGTTCAGTTACTTAGGTTCTCTTCTCTGTGACTTCGTTCTTTACGTCAGGATAAGTCTTTCGGTCTGATTACAGAACTTCACCGGTAGAACGACTCTGGACCTACGGTCCAAGAAAGTATCTCAGTCTCTCTTCGTTACTCATTAATTTCAGTTTTCCGTCTTATCTCTCCCTCTCCGTCACTCCTTTATTTCATTTTCCAAGAAGTCAGAACGTTTTGTAGACACCCTTCCGAGTCGGTAATCTCCTCTACACAATTAGAGAAAAGGGAGGTACTCGACTTGTTTCTGTAAAATCAAATGTCAGTCCGTCTCCCCGTCCCAGGAGTAATAACAAGTCACCGAGTAAGAACAGAAGTGTTAGGGTACCTGGCATCGTACGGTCCGAAGGGACAGGAAGTGATAGAGGACCTCAAACGAATTTGAGTACAGATGACTCAGCTACTACGGTAGGTTGGTAGAGTAGGCACCCCACCGTTTCTCAGTCTGTGTACTGACTCGTTAACTTGACTTGACTTAACTACCTTGACCTACGGTACTAGAATCAAAAGACTTACAACTCAAAATTCCGTCGAAAAAGTAAGAGGAGAAAGTGGAAGTGGTTCTCGGAGAAATCAAGGAGAAACGAAAGACGGTAATCCCACCATAGTAGACGTATAGACTCCAATGACTATAATGAGGGGTGTTAGAACTAAGGTCGAACACTAAGTAGGTCGGGTCGCGGAGAGTACTACATAAGACATGTCTTCAATTTATTCGTCTCACTGTTATGTGTCGGAACTGCATGAGGAAAGGGTTAAAACTTGGTCAGACAACAAAGTACATGTCAAGATTGACAACGAAGAACTGGACGTATGCCTAAAGAGTCCTCTGTCCATTTCATCAGACCAAAAGGGTAGAGCAATTCTTAAAAAGTAAAACAACACTAGTTGTGTCAGTTTCCGAAATCGTATCAGCTACTTCGTTTTCATCTACAAAAAGACCTTAGGGAACGAAAAAGATACTAGGTTGTCTACAACCGTTAAACAGGGGACTCCGTCCGATAATACATACTAATATTATTGTTTTCGGTACTTTTCGTTCAGTTTCTTTGTCAAAGGTTGTACTTCAGTCTTTACAGAAGAGACGTTGTGAAACACACCGAATTTCTTTATGTCTGTAAAGTGTGGGATCTGATCCAGTAATCAAGTCTCCACTGTACACTTGATCCAGATAGGTTAGTTTTGTTTAGAGTCCGGATCGGTTAGTTTTGTTTAGTTTCCCGAGAAGACCCTTCATCTCTGTCTTTCTAAGAGCGGTAGTGACCTACCGCCACGACATGTCGTTCTTTAGGTCTTAGTACCCCTGGTAGCTCCATCACTCTCCCATTGTCCGTCCTTCTGGTCCCCAGAGGTTTACCTCCTTTATCGGACGTTCACAGTCTGTAAAAATAGAGAGAATTCGTCGTCCTCCTTTGTTTGATCACTATAAAAAAGGAAGAGATATGTTTAAATTTTCCTCCAAAGAGAATTTTATAATGCAACGGTATTACTGTGGACCAAAGTGGACTTCAATTGATAAGAGTTTGGAACTCTATTGGTTACGTAAAAAGAATACCTGTACAAACAGAAGTCGAAACGATTACACGATACGTAAATGGGGTTTGAGACAGAAGTTCAGCAAACGGAGTACCGAGTCTTGGATGAACTGTTTGGTTATACAGTATGAGTCTATAACAACGGGATTAGATATATTTACTTTGATAAACATACTACTAGACGGGAAGATGTTCTAAGTTCAATTATTAAAGTACCGGGTCCTACTTGGTAAACCACGGTTCTAATAGGGTTTTACGTAGAATACCCACTCCCCGGACCACGGTAAGATTCAAAATTCGGTAAGGAAAGAAAGTAATTGTCTGACGACCACTGGATCTATTGTAGGTCGACTTCTGATCGTCCCCCCGTGAGAAAGATGGGGGAAGACTCCGGATACAGTCTTCGAAAGAGATAGAGGAAATATGAAATTATTTTGAAATAATGTGTTTTCGAGACTCTTTAGTTCGGAGCAGAGACCGACGTCTAACTTAAGAAGAGGAGGACTCCGGTTCTTAGGGACGGTAGAAAAGTAAGTCGTTGTTGGAAAGTAGAACCCCCGAGCAGGTTCTAGGAAGTCCTACGAACCTCGAGATCAGGAAACAAGAGGATCACTTGTGCAAAAGACGACATGAATGATTGAGATGTCCTCGAACACACTGCGACTCTAAGAACCGGGAGTCTCCTCTTCTTAGGGCCACAGAAAAACAAGTTGTTGTGGGAAAGTCATCGTGATTGAGCCCCCGTTTCGGTTGTCGTTTCCCGGGTCCCTCTTGAAGTCCCATGGTCTCACGGGACTGGTACGGTAGGGACTTCAATACGAAGGGAACTGAAGTTCTTCCAATCAGGTCCTCCCTATTTAGGAAAACCAAACTATCTGACCAACCTTAACACGACGATAGACTACAAACGTCCTCTTCTCAAAACTAATACTCCGTCCAGTCTCTTACCCTTTCTGTTCTCCTTTTCTTTTTTCTTTCCTTCCCCTTTAATTCTCTTCCTTCTTTCTTCGTTTGTCTTTTCCTGGGGGTTTTTCTCTTCTCCGTCTTCTTATTCGTAGTATCTCGTTAAACCCCGATATGTCCGGTCACAGGGGTAAAGAGAGTAAATTGTCTACTTTTTAGAATCCGGGGTTTTAAACTCCAGTGAAAGTCCCACTCAGTCTTCACGTGTGGTCGTGCTCTCGGGTTCCCAGGGCCGTGACTCGGTGACAGAAGGAAGGGGTTCAGTACTTATATCTTCTCGTCAAAAACCTTGATGAAGAACGAACAATATCTTTTAAACCCCATACATATATTCATCTTTCTTTTGGGGGGTTTTTTCGGTAGTAAATTCATAGGACATGTTGGTGATATTAGGTGTATGGTTAAAGGGACAGGTAAAAAAGATATAAATTCCTATTAAAAATCAATATTTGTGAAAAGTGTATTAAAATAAGGAGGACAGAAGAGAATCGTAATAAAGTATTCGTAAGGGGATAGACAAATAAGAAGTCTTTGTAAAAATACTGGAGTACTATAACAGTGGGACGAATAAATTGAATATACGTCTGATGTAGTACTCTTTGACCCGACCTTCTTCGTGTTCGACCTTAGTTCTAACGGTCCTCTTTATAGTTATTGGAGTCTATACGTCTACTGTGGTGGGAATACTGTCTTTCACTTCTCCTCGATTTTTCGGAGAACTACTTTCACTTTCTCCTCTCACTTTTTCAACCGAATTTCGAGTTGTAAGTCTTTTGTTTCTAGTACCGTAGGCCAGGGTAGTGAACTACCCTTTATCTACCCCTTTGTCACCTTTGTCACAGTCTGAAATAAAACCCCCCGAGGTTTTAGTGACGTCTACCACTGACGTCGGTACTTTAATTTTCTGTGAAAGAGGAACCTTCTTTTCAATACTGGTTTGATTTATCATATAAGTTTTCGTCCCTGTAATGAAACGGTTGTTTCCAGGCAGATCAGTTCCGATACCAAAAAGGTCATCAGTACATACCTACACTCTCAACCTGACACTTCTTCCGACTCGTGACTTCTTAACTACAAAAACTTGACACCACAACCTCTTCTGAGAACTCTCAGGGAACCTGACGTTCCTCTAGGTTGGTCAGGTAAGACTTCCTCTAGTCCGGACCCTAAAGTCGATTTCGACTTCGAGGTCATGAAACCGGTGGAGTACGCTTCTCAACTGAGTAACCTTTTCTGAGACTACGACCTTCCCTAACCCCCGTCCTCCTCTTCCCCTGCTGGCTCCTACTCTACCGACCTACCGTACTGCCTGAGCTACCTACACTCAGACTCACTTGAGGCCCTCAACCACTACCCGTCCCTCCGGACCGCACGACGCTAAGTACCCCAGCGTCTCTCAGCCTCTACTGACTCTCTGACTTGACTTGACTCATAAGTTAGTTCATCTATATAGGATTAAATGAATTAGTAAAAGAATGACTATCCCGGGTGTACCCCAGAGTGACTATTCTACCGATCAATACAACTGGAGCGTTTGTTTCTTATTCAAGTGTCACTAGAGACTCTGATTGGTTTAACGGCTTTACCGTAGGACAATAGAGTGACCACGGACAGAAGAGTTTCGACGTTCTGGCGGTCTAAGGTCTGGAGACCGATGTACTGGTAGGGAAGTCTCTTAAAAAGTGACCACCCCATAGTCTTTCTGTCTTTCCCTCTTGCGACCAAGAGGAATTCTCGCAGATGGGAGAGACAAGGGAGATTATTTAAAGGAAAAGAACGGACTGACGGGACGAGTGAGAGAAAAAGAGACGTGAGCGGAATGTGAATGATAACCCACATAACAAACAAAGATTTAAAAAGTTGTAAATAAAAGTTTTTTGAGGTTCCTTTTGAGGGAACGTATTTTAAATAAAGAAGATTTTAATAAATGAATTTTATCTCAGGGTCTTTACTTTAGAATCGTAGTTGTCCATCTTTGATCTCAACGGTTTATATCGTAGAACTTTACATCCTATAAGTCAATTTAGAAAAAAAAAAAAGTCAATTTAGAATAAAAGTTTAATAAACAGTAATTAACTTTAAGTCTGAATTGACACTCAGGACGTAAAATAGACCGTTGGGATCGTTCTTATAAAATTTCTAAAGGTATATATATAAAGGTTACGAGAAAGAAGAGACAAAGGAGACCAAACTTTTTTCTCCTTATATTCTTATTATAGATTGTAAACCATTGGTCGTCCTGAACTACCCGGGAAGGACCCTGTCTGGGGAGGGGGGTACAGTGGTGGACGGAGATCAAACATTTTGTCAACGTGAGAGGGTCCGGAGGGAACTTAGTGTTTTCGAGTTCTTAATTCCCGTCCCTGAAGGGACCACCAGGTCCCCAATTCTTAGTCGACACGTTACGTCGCCAACACTCAAGTTAGGGACCAACCCCTTGATTCTAGGACGGATGGTGTCTCGTCGATTCTGACACACGGTGGTCGGGGACTACGGACGTGAGCACACGGTGTTGATCGTTCGGACACACGGAGTTGTTTTCTAGGGTGTGCTACGTCGCTTCTAGAGTGTTCGGTGTCGATTCTGGGCACGTCAGTTTATTTCTTTATTTATAATGTTTTTTTTTCTTGGTTCGTCCCGAAACAACCCGGAAAGACCCTGTCTGAGGAGAGGGGATAGGGGTCGAAATCGAGAGAGACTTCAAGGATCTATGATCATAGACTACGTATAAAGGACTCGAAAAATCTACGATTTTTAGTGGTGGTTTACCTTCTTTAATTGATCACCATGGATTCCTAATTAGTGGTAGTTAGTTGGTCTCTTAACATGTGTTCGACTAATAAAGAGGACCCTGTGGGGAGGAGGGAGTGGACCTGAAAATTTTACAAAACACCTTAGGACCACAAACCTCCCACTCGAGGGGTGGGGGTACGAGAGAGACGATGTGTGAGTGACAAGTCGAAGAGACACACTGTTCTTATCATAAACGCTTTGGGACGTTGGGTTTGAACTTGGACGACACAAAGTTAATTATAGTGTGTAGACCAGAGTCCTGAAGTACTGTAAGTCCAAGAACTACAGAACAACGTCTTTCTTAAGTCACTCTCCGTTCCACTATCCATTCTTCACCTATATAAATCTTTGTGTGAGGTGTCTATCTCACACCCCGTAGAGGCTTCTGTTCTCCGGGACTTTATACCCCACTAATCAAAATCCCTGAGTCATTAAAGTATCCGATTACTCACCCTCCTACTAAGGTTGATAAAGTCTCTTCCCCACCGCTAAAGGTCCTTAATCCAGTGACGGGTGAAAAACTGGAAAATACCGACTAGAGTTTCACCAGCACCGAGACCATACAGTAAATCTTACGATTACATAATGTTATTCGTATATTACTCTGAGTTTAGATGACCTTCAGTCTTAGAAAGTGGTAGAACCTGGATCGACCAGGATTGGTCAAAAACATCACAGGGTGCCGACGTAGTAAGAAATCTTCCAACACGGGACGGGGAAAGGGAAGACAAAGTAAAGGAGGAGTCTCTAAAATGAGGGTATAAAATACCTTTCGTCTTCCCTCTACCAGAAGACACTGGTGAAGTTCAGACTCATCTTCACAGTCAGGACGGACAGTCCATCATTTTTAGAGACCTGCGGATTAGATCCCCGGGGTTCCGGTCCTGCCGCAGAAACAAAACTCAACCATGCCCGACCTTGGGAACGTATCGATAGTAGAACTACACCTTGACAACATTGTCATAGTCTCATGTTTGTATAGGTATTTTCAGGGTCATTTTGTAGACGAAGGTGAGGTCCCCAGTGTTCAAGTGAGGGGCCAATCCTTTGATTACAGGACGTACAATACACCGGTTTTTTATTTCATTTTATTTCGAGTTTGTTGGTAATCGACCCAGGACCCCGCTCATACATCCTCCCAGTCAACACCCGTCCCACTTCCACTTCGTCCGAGATCAGCTCGTCCCTTACATGTCTCTCGTTCCCTTGTCAGTAGAACCCACCGGATTGGTATCTCCTACCTTGACCCTTTCCGACGGGAAGGATGGTCCCTGTAAAACTTCTGTGTCAGGGTCTTTTCTCCCGACCCGAACTCAGACTTCGTATACTTCAAGAGACATTGGAGGAGGAATATAAGGTGGAAAACCAATTACTGTTTTCGTGTTACCCTCCTCGACCGAGCCTGGAAACAGTCAGACCTAAACTCTTCGTAGGGACGTCACTGTGGGGTGGGGGTTGTGGTAGTAACAACCCTGACAAGTGTTCACCGAGTATTTTACCTAGATTGTGAAATTTTGAAGAGTATTTTTTACCTAGTTAGTCGTGCTCCGACTTTATTAATCAAAGGAAACGACTCTTTTCTACTTTCACTTTCACTTCAACGAGTCAGCACAGGCTGAGAAACCCTGGGGTACCTGACATCGGATGGTCCGAGGAGTCAGGTGCCTTAAAAGGTCCGTTCTCATGACCTCACCCAACGGTAAAGGAAGAGGTCCCCTCAAAGGGTTGGGTCCCTAGCTTGGGTCCAGAGGGCGTGACGTCCGTCTGTGAAATGACAGACTTGGTGGTCCCTTCGGGGTGACTCTTTTCTATCACGAGGAATTAATAACATGACTACCGCACTCTCGCAACAAAACAAACAAACAAACAAACAAACAAAAAGTTCTGTTGTTTGTCAAGAGACTTCCGAGACAGGAAGATGGACAGATATCTCCTTTCTCAGATTAATTTTATTTCTCTTTATAATTAAAAATTACCCCACTAAAAGGGGTGTAGGAAAAATGGAGAGTGGAATTGGGTGACTGTCGAGGTTTTTAAGGGGGGGTTTTTTTGTTTGTTTAAGGGTACTAGAACTACGAAGTCTCGTCAAAATTACTTGTCGAGATCGTCGTTCGAGACCTTCGAAGTCTCACCTATGACCTCGAGGAAAGAATTTAGTCACACAGGAGGACGAAAACGAACGGAGATTTCCTACGAGAGTGGAGGACGGAGTTTCTGAACTCCAGGGTCTCGACGTCCAAGGACACCAGTTAGGTTACGACAGGGAAACGACACTCACTTCGTGTTCTCGTTATGGACGACCCTCAGTCCCCCTGGGTTTCTTTGCGACACTTATTTGTCAACGGACTCACGAACCGTGTACCATTCGTGAATCGTCTACAGTGATGTTGTCCGACCCTCTGGTTCCAGGTCACAAACCTCTCCCACTAAAAAGACCAGTGTGCGTTCTACTGTCGTTTCGGCCCGCACTTCCCGTAAGTGTACGAGCGAGAGGGGAGGAGTAAAAGGAAGACCACAAGACTGAACGGAGGTTCACAACCAGAGGTCACGACCGATACAAGAGATGGTGACCACCTTACCGGGAGTGACGGACCTGACGACACGAATTGTGGACACCGACCTGTTCTCGACACCAGGAGGAACCTGGGTCGAGGTAGGACAAGGACTTGATTATATACATGAAGATATAGGTGATCTATTGAAAACTAAGGTTCTATGCCCGTCAAATTTGTTTGACCGTTTGTTTTTTCTCTAAAAATGGAGGTTTTACGGGGTCCCATCCTGAAGTCCGTATCGACCTAGGTTCCCGACCTCGTCATAGTAGTCTTGAACTGGAAAAAAAGACCTGAGGAGAGAGTCCGTTGGAGTTAAAAGTCTATTCTACGGGAGATCCCCAACGTTCTACCAATGACTTACTTACTTACTTGTGTGAAACCTGTTGTTAGACTCGTCAGACTTAAAGATAAAAAGTCATCTATTTCAGTTGATAAACGTCTAGGGTTATCTTAAGTAAAATTTTTTAATTGACCCCATGGTCTTATCGTTTTCCTTGTGTCCCTTTGACCCGTAATAAAATGTCAAATAAATTAAGTGAGGAAGACGACCGTGATTAAATTAAGTAGGGGTGTCGATTTCCTTCCTGACTCGACTTTATAATTGGAGTTTCCGTCGTGACCTTGTCTATTATCTCGACACGGACGCGCGAGTCTTACCTTTCTATTTTCTCTTCCCTTGACGACGAAGGTCCTCTTTTAATTTCCCCCACACACACCTCCCCCCCAATACCTTCGGAAAAAAGATTACCAAGTAAAAGAGAGAGAAATCAGTTTCACTATTTTCGTTTATTTAAACACAAATCTTAGTGTCTGTATCATGTTTCGGTAATATATTTCCATTATAGAAGGACCATTTTGAAGTAGTCTTCAAGAATTACAAGCTTCGTCCGTTTCACCTAAATTTTATAGTGTCTGTTCGTCGTCTCTGATAGTTTTACTGTCTTATAATAATTTGGACATATAAATAGGGAATTAAAAGTAGAGACGTGCCCTGGGGTCGTACCGCGACAAAGACGTGTTTCGGCAACTGGTGCGCCGGTCGACTCACCACCCTCCCTTTAGGCGAACGTGCCTCGGGTTTTACGGAAGGGTCGAGCGACAGACCTAGAACGAAATTTTCCCAGGTTAAACTCTCAGATTTATTTGTCTCTTTCCGGACCGGTTGTAAATTGACCGTAAAGTGAGGGGTCCACGGTCTTTCTAGGACTCCCTCGACCCCCCGTTACTACCATCTTGTGCAGGGTCTCTCTTCCCCGGTCCCCCGTCCCGGTCAACGTCCTGTCTGTGTGCCTGTCCGACAAAGACAGAGCTCTTCCACCCCTCTTCCGTCGTCCGGGTACCGGACGCAAGAGAGACACTCACGGTTGTCGGGGGTCGGTACTCCTCAAGAACCACGGACCGAGACATGGACTCGAAATCTGTGCAAGTCAAGTAGGAGTGTTATCGACACTCCTCCCCGGTAGCAGGAGGACCAAAATGTCCGCCCCTGTGACTCCGGTTCGTTGAACGGGTCCGGCGGCGGTCGTCGAGTGGGGAGAGACGGCTGAGGTCTCGTTCGCAAGGAGAGGTACGGGACACGTCCGTCGGGACCCGCGCCTACGTCTGTGTGGCCCACCTCGAGAGACGTTCTGTGTCCGGTTCCCCTGTTTGCGTCACGTTTCGTCACCAGGGTTCACACATTCCCTCGAGAACCGTATGTCGTGGGGTCCTTCGACGTGTCCACCGCTGTCACCAACAGAGACTCCGTGCTTGACCCCTACCTCTGTCCCTCCTCTACCTCTGGATATAAAGTGACTGGGAAACACGATAAACTTCAATGGTACACTCGTACTTAAATTTTATATACATACATGTATATGTATATATGTATATGTATACGATGACGATTCGGTGAAGTCAGCACAGACTGAGACATGCTGGGGTATCTGTCGTCGGGTGGTCCGAGGCGGTAGGGACCCTAAGAGGTCCGTTCTTGTGACCTCACCCACCGGTAAAGGAAGAGGTTACCCACTTTCACTTTAACGAGCTAGTACAGGCTGAGAATCGTTGAGGTGCCTGCCGTCGGGTGGTCCGAGGAGGTAGGTACCCTAAAAGGTCCGTTCTCATGACCTCACCCCACGGTAACGGAAGAGGCTGTATATGTATATATATCTATATCTATGTCTATATTGAGTACACTTTTATCCAATCTACACTTTAAAAGGAATCGGTCTTCCCTTTTTCGTTAGACATACGTGAGACCTTTGAGGGATCACACACGTGGAGTGGGTCTGGTGAGGGACCGTGGGTATATGGAAGGAAGGTAGGTCGACCGGTCATGGGAGATTCGAGGAACGGAGTAAAGGCTCGGTCCTAGAGGAGTCCTGGGAGAGGGACAGTGAGTCAGGAACAAGGAGAAAAGAAGAGAGATAAGGTCACGTTTAGGACGAGGGGAAGTCGGAGTGGAGGTTGAGACGGAGGAAGTCCGTCGGAAGGGACTAGTGAAGTTCTGGTGAAACAACTTCCAAAGACTGTTTCTCTTGAAGAGAAGGTTTCAGGTCTGAATCTCGGAACGGTTGTAGGTAGTGGTCCAGTCGAGGACTCCCGTGTGAAAAGGAGGGAAGAAGTCACTCCCCCATCGTCTGTCGTCCTGTAAGTCCTCGTCTCAGACATTAGTCGGTGTGACCCGTGGACGGTGGGTGTCTTACTTTGTGCGACCCGAGTCACACACTTCACTTCAACGAGTCAGCACAGGCTGAGAAACGCTGGGGTACCTGACATCTGATGGTCCGAAGAGACAGGTACCTTAAAAGGTCCGTTCTTATGACCTCACCCAACGGTAAAGGAGAAGGTCCTCTAGAAGGACTGGGTCCCTAACTTGGGTCCAGAGGGTGTAACATCCGTCTACGAAATGGTAGACTCGGTGGTCACACATCGGTCCTCGATTTCGTTCCTCACCCTGGACAGTCCGTCCTTCCCTCTTTCCTTTCCCGAGAGCCACTCACACGTCAGATAAATGACTCTCATTCGGTGCATCAGACCCGTCTCGTCTCCCGACCCTACCCCGCCCTCTACCCTCCCTCCAAGTCTTTCCTCCCCTACGTACGTATGGATGCCGACGAAGTACAACTCCAGACTGTCTTTTGTTGTTGCAAGACATTTCGTTAATAGGAAGTTATTTTTTATTCAAATTTTTTTCGTTAAGCCCCAGGTGAAATTCTGACATTTTAATGTTTGTGTTTTAAACCACACTTTTATTTATAGACTAGTCTTAAAATTTTTTCTTTCCTTAGTGTTATTTGTCATCTCCGAATCTTTGAGTCCAGGGAAAAGTCTAAGAAAATCCGTTAAATAGTCTTTACGAATGTAATCTGTGTAAAAGGTTATCGTGGGACCGAGGGAGGAGTGGATTTCGTGCGGGAGTCTGGGGTCTCTGGGGGTCGTCAACTTCCCGGGTGTAAGGTACTCGAAGGGTTAGCTAAGTGGAGAAACTTTTTCTGGGTGTCACGAGGTAGTAGTCCCACTTCCTACTTCTACCGTTTAACTGTTTTGGGTCGGTGGTTCGTCTACCGATAGGTCGTAAATTCCTTCTTTATTGTACGAGGTGGAGATGTGTGTGAGAAAATCTTTTGTCTTCTGATCCCTTATGTAGGGTCGATTCAAATTACTTCGGTCCTTATGGATTATGGTTTCGGTCCGTTTCTATAAAGTCCCTTTTTCGTTCGAGCAATAACAACGATAACAAATCAGTGACAACACAGGTTGAGAACGTTGGGTATCTGACATCGGGTGGTCCGTGGAGATAGGTACCCTAAAGGGTCCGTCCTTATGACTTAACGGTAAAGGAAAAGATCTCCTGGAAGGGATGGGTCCCTAACTTGGGCGTAGAGGACGCAACGTCCGTCTAAGAAATGGTGACTCGGTGGTCTCATCGGTGGCGAGTATTTTATTAACGACATATGTATGATCTTATCAATTTTAATTATTATCGTTGACAACCGTTCTCACATTCGTTGACCTTGAGAATATGTGAAGACCACCCACACATTTTACCATGTTAGTGAGACCTATTGTTAGACTGTCAAATTTTTTTCCAATTTTTATGTGACGTGGAACACTGGATTATAAAGGTAAGAACTTATAAATAAGTTATCTTTATTTTTGATATATAGGTATGTTATGAACGTGTATTTGCGAACGTCGTAGAAATAGGGATTCTCGGGGTTTAACCTTTGTTACGTTCGTGGGTAGTTGTCCATTTATTTAACACCGTATAGGTACGTCTCCTTACGATAAGTCGTTGTATTTCCATGTAAGACCGTTGTTATATCTTCTTAGAGTTTTGGTAATACAACTTACTATTTTCGGTCTGTGTCTCTCACACCTGATGAATTAAAATAAATGGACTTTGAGATTGAACCTGTGTGATTAGATATCTTTGTGTTTCATATAACCACCAACGAACCCCGGTCCTCTCCTACCACTCTGATGCTTCTCTCCACTTCCTTAGAAAGACCCAATACTCTATATGATATAGAACTAACCCCCTTACATACGTAAAGGAAATCATAAACGTACATAAACAGTTTTGAACAGTTTTACACATTCCAAATAAAATTTACACTTTTTTTCATTTAATTTTACGACTCGAAATCGGAGGAAAGTTTATGAAATACCCCACGGTGGGGTATTACGAACCCACCCTGGGTCCGTAACCATAAAAATTTTTATGAGGGACTCACGAAGGGTCCATTCTGAACTCTTTCCCTACCTGAATTAAAAACTTTGTAATTAGTTCAGGGTAGTGACGAGGGAGTTCAGACACATTTGGGTAGGAACATTCATTAGATGCATAAACAAACAAATAAACAAAAGTCAAGTGACCCAGAAGGAACGACGGGTGCCCGAAGGGGATCGACGCCGCTCGTCCCTCGGTGGGAGATCGACACCACGTGACCGGAGGGTGACGCCTCCGAAGAGGACAACACCCCGCGCCCGAGATCCCACCCGGCCGAGTCACTGACCGTGTGCCGCGATCTTGCACGCCCAAAGTCATCGACACTACGCACCCGAATCGACGGGGCACCTAGCGCCTTAGAAGGGCCTGGTCCTGAGACTGAACAGTGACCGCCCACCTAAGACTTGGTCACCTGGTCGTCCCTCCAGGTAGGAAAAGACTCCCTCCTCTATCTGCCCTAGGTCCGATTCGTGAATGTTGGTCGGAGGACGAAAGTAAAGGACTTCTTCCTCAGTCCACCCGAGATCCGATCTATAAATGTTGGTCGGTGGACAAGTGTGAAGTTCCACCTTTATTGCTGTTCTTGATTCATTTACCGACCCAAAAGGAGTCGACCAGTGAAATTCTCTTGTTCAACACCGTCCCTGTCTCTCCCTGGTTTGGGACAAACTCATTTTCTAGTCTTTCAGTGTATAAAGGGTAGGCACCCTGTTCCCTCTGCGACGTGTACACGTCTTTCCGGGGAACCCCTAGTTTTTCCTCTCCCACGGTGGGGTATTATCCACTACGGTTCTGGGAGGGGGTATCCGGAGACCCGACCTTAAATGGAACCTTTTTCAACGGGTACATGCAATCCCTCCCACAATCTCGTCCAGTCCACACCTTTTTCCTTGGTTCATGAACCGGTTTCCGTTCGTTTCTGGACCTTCTTGACGGTATATACTTGCTGAATCGGCGGAGAAATAACACGAGGAGGAGCAATCCCCCGAACGGGTGTGAGAAAGAGAGGCCCATACATATATATAGAGAGAGACGGAACTCAGAAAGAATTTACTTGTTTGACAAGAGACACACGAGCGGGTGCACAACACGATGCAGAGACTATCGTTTGAAATACGGATAAAATGTCAAAAACGGAGGAACTTTTTACGTAAAAAGTTACCTCCGGGGACCCTGTGATCGTCGATCTTAAGGTCCAAGAGTGGGTCCTACGGGTCCAGACCCGTCTCTTGGTTCCAGAGGGAAGTTCGGTGACGAGTGACGGCAGAGAGGCTCGAGCAGGGGTGGAGGGATTGAGGTAGGACCTTGGACACGGGGAGGGACTCGACACCGGTACGTCGTAGTTACAGGGGGTGCGGGGGCCGGTGGGCGGCCGAGTCCGAGTGTGACGACGCCCGGGGTTACGGGAAGGGAGGAGAGGCCCCGGTGACTAGAGGTCGTCTTGTGTACACGGAGGTGTCGTGGCTCACTCTCTGTTTCCCCGGGGTCCGGTCCGTCAATGTCGATCGGAGGACGAATGTAAAGGACTCTGTCTATTACATCGGGAACGACCAGACCACCGATCTTAAAGACCAAAACTAGGTCCGATGATCGAAGTCAAGGACCGTCCCTTAACTCTAGAACGAAGTGCTCTGGTGAGTGACGACGGAGAGACTCTCCTCGCTCCGGAGGGGACTTAAAGAGACGCCAGGGGAAGGTAGTGGTCCGAGGAGGGGGACAAGAAGAAGAAGTGTTATACATATCAAACACTTACTAGAGTCGACGACGAAATGTTCAACTAATGAGGGGAGGAACCCCAGATTCGAGGAACTCTCAGTCTTGAAACAGATAGAATAAGTGACATCATACGACAGTGAGTCTTACCGTGGTTCATGGATCATTTAAAAGTCATCTTAACCTGATTATTTGTCGAACGGTCTCAACGATACTCGATCACTTTGATTTCCCTATCTCTAATTCTAAGTGGTAATTGGTGACTTCTTTTTACAAGTCATTCAAGATTTTACTATACTATCCGTCACCTTTTTTTGGTTACGAAGTAAAAGAAGAAAAAAAAAGACCATAAAAGTATTTAGAAACGTTTCTCGTTTTTAACAGTACGAGACGAAACCCTCGTGAACAGGTTGGTTATTCGAAGGTGGTGGTGGGTGAAAGAGACCCTGGAAGGGGTCACCGAGTCGACCATTTCTTAGGTGGACGTTACGTCCTCTGGGGCCAAGTTAAGGATCTAACCCTTCTAGGGGACCTCTTCCCTTGCCGATGGGTGAGGTCATAAGACCAGACCTCTTAGGATACCTGATATGTCAGTACCCCTAGTGTCTCAGGTTGTTCTGACTCGTTGAAAGCGAAAAGTGAAAAGGGAAATAGACCCTTAGTAGTATGTCTAGGTGTCCCCACTCGGGATTCATTGGGAAAATGTGAGAGTACCGAGGCGGAGGAACCCCGTGTCGACTAACCTTAGTCTTGGTGGATAAGATAAATCGAAACGAAAGAAAAAACGCACCCGTTCAAACTTACAAAGATAATAAACCATGCCCGAAGGGAGTATCGAGTCAACCATTTCTTAGGCGGACGTTACGTCCTCTGGACCCAAGTTAGGGACTCAACACTTCTAGGGGGACCTCTTCCCTTGTCGATGGGTGAGGTCATAAGACCGGACCTTTTAAGGTACCCGACATATTAAGTACCCCAGTGTTTCTCAGTCTGTGCTGACTCGTTGAAAGTATTAATAAACAATGTTCTTCCTGGTGTTGATTAGTTCGTACATAATGATATTACTATTCTTTTATCATGAAATTTAATTAAATTATCATTTAATTTATTATTAAATTGAATGTATGTTTGTGAAAGTTTTACTCATGTATAAATGTTGGTTTTACATTTCTCGCCAGATGAACATCATGGATAAGTCGGTACGACCCGAAAGTCCGAGAGAGGGAACAAGAGAGGGGTAACGTAGAAGTTTACTTGGGTGGGGTGGAGATAAATAAGTGACCTGAAGGACTAGGGTTCCAGGAGTCCTTAAAGACTACAGGATTGGCTTCGGTAGTAATTCTAGCCCCCACGACCACCTCTGTACCCACTGACACAGGACCCAGTAGGATCGGCATGTACACCCCTGTAGTCACGGAGCACCAACGAGTCGAGATTATACTCGACACTGTATTAAAACGTTCGATAACGGTAGAGTTCAGTGTTCCCTTGGAGAGACCCCCTTCTCCCTACCAACCATAAGTTAAAGGGAGGACGTGAAGAGTTCTCGGTTCGAGGGTTCAAGTTTCTGTAGATAGTACCACTCACTACCTAACATAAAGTCTCGTCCAACCGTCGTCCTCCCTTAACCTAAGTCTTTGTCGGTAGACCGAAAACGTTGACACACGGGAAACGGGACGAGTCGTAGTTCGGTCGACAGTGTATTAGGTTCATGGGTGTCGTTGTCTTTGACGGGAGCACGGGTCAGGTCTGTCCGGAGGAGACTCCCGACGTCTTCCGTCAGTCGTTCGGTCGTTCCTGAGGAAGTCCGACTAGTATTCTTCCTCCACCCGTGTCTCTGGAAAAACTCTCGAAATTGTGACCGTTTTATGGATGGGGGGTGGGGGTCCCTGTGAGTAAGTAAGTAAGTTTTTGAGCATAAAAAACTACGGATGACCTGCACTCGTGACCGTTTGACCCTTCGACAGCTAGAGGTCGGACCCGAGTCTGGAGCCGAGGTAGTGATCCACACGTCCCACTCGAATCGTCGCACACGGGAGTGTCGTCGTGGAAGGGAGAGGTTCTGAGGTAGAAGAGGAGGTATTTAGACCTTATTATTAGTGTGAGTGTCTCGTCACCACTGGCTTTACAGACGTTCCACGGACACTGATCATTTACGAGTGATTACAATTGACGATGGCAAGAAAATAAATCAATTAAAACCTCCGACAATGATAAAAGTGAGACGGGCACGTGAGAAACCCGAAGGGTCCCCCGCGATCACCATTTCTTGGACGGACGTCTACGTCCTCTGGATTCTCTGTATCCAAGCTAGTAACCCAGTTCTACTAGGGGACCTCCTCCCGTACCGTCGGGTGAGGTCATAAGAACGGACCTCTTAGAGTGCCTGTCTCCTCGGACCGCCCGATGTCAGGTACCCCAGCGCTTCTCTGTGCTGACTTCGCTGAATCGTGTGTGTGTTCCTGTACGTGAGAGATAAGTCTACGTAAAGAGACCTGTAAAAATTTCGGACTAGTTTACCGTGCTATAAGGTGTGACACGTAAAATCATCCGGATTGTCAGTGACTAATGTGTGTGACTATTCCTGACAAGGACAAACACACACCAGAGGAGAACAAGGGTCCTCAACCCAGAGGACCCAGTAAGTCTTAGTGTGTTTCCGTCGTCGGGTCGTGGTGGGCATACCGTCTTCGAGTCGAGTGTCCGACGTAGTAAGGCGAAATACTCGTCTGACCCTCCGTCGGTCACGTTCGTGTCAAACATCCTGTGGACCCCTCTCTGACACAGACGAATGACGAATCGTGTCTCGCTTTCTCCGTCGGTCAGTTACTCGTGGTCCGTTTCTGTCGGGAACGGTGACTGTTCGCTACGGGAAGAGGTAACACGAAAGTCTTCGTGGAACGTCCCGCTCCGAGATCCTAGGTAGCTCAATGCACACGAGTTTTCTTCGAACCTCCTCGTTTCTTACAAAGCTACCATACTAGACCGGCAAATAGTGTTACTTAGGATTTTCCTCTTTTTTGTTGAACACTCTTAGGAATGCGAGTTCCCCAAGAGTAGCTTCACTAGTTTCTTAATTTAATATGTTCTTTTTA
The DNA here is from genome assembly GCA_006410555.1 of Capra ibex. Classification (NCBI taxonomy): domain Eukaryota; kingdom Metazoa; phylum Chordata; class Mammalia; order Artiodactyla; family Bovidae; genus Capra; species Capra ibex. The sequence continues at coordinate 2,081,583 of SJYO01050415.1, forward strand.
TGTTTTTACAAATTGAGACACACACACACACACACACACACACACGTACACACGTGTCTGTTACTGTCTCCTACTCTGGTCTCGTCTGTGACACGGGGTTGACGTGTGTGTCGACGATTAGTGTAATCGAGTGTAAATACGTCACATTGAACACACCGTCTGTGACGTGATTTAATAAAGGTGCTTGTAACGAAGTAAATTATTGGAGTGGTACATTACGTACATCTCGTGAAGCGGGTGACCAGGACCCTCTCCGAGGTGAGGTGGCCTCCGGGGCGGAGATAACAAAACGAGAACAAAGATAAAACCAGGGACAAAGGTGTACTCGTTTGACCCCGAGTCTCCACAGTTGCCTGGACGGGAACAAAAAACCAACGTTTTGGTCCAGAATTTAGACCCCACACACACACACACACACACACACACACACTCAAGGTTACATTTTTATTTTTAATACCCTTTACGATGGGTGATCACGGTCTATGACATCTCCCGGGACAGGGGACAAGTGAGCGATTCAGGACAAAGGAAGAGAATCGAATGTCTAGTCCTGTGTCCCTGTATCTCCGGATTTTATCAAAAGGGTCCCTATGTCTCGTTCCTTCCATACCTCCACTTGGGGAGGTGACTGGTCACCCGTACTAAGGTTTCGGGAGGGGTGAGTCCACTAGTAAGGGACCTGAACAACCCGAAGAGTGGGCATTTCATCATTCGCACCAAGTCTCGGTAGTTCTTCGGATTTCTTCGATACGTACGTCTTCACGAAACAGTCCTTGTCTCACGGAACGTTGACAGTCTCCAGGACGGACCCCTCCGACTCAGACTGTAGACCTATCAGTGTTTCGAGGTCAGGTGACGGGACAGGGGACCTCCTACAGATCCAGGGTTTCAGTGGGTCCTTTCTTCGAAAGTAAGGTCTTGGTCTCTCTTTCCCCTGAAGGATCCCCTTCTACTGTTTCCAACCTCCAACCAAAAGACGGGACCTGGGGGTAAGAGGTACGGTCGATATTGAGGTGGAGGTCCATGGAGGGACCTTCGACCTATAAGAGTTCGGTTGACCCTACATCAGGTCGGTCCATCCCTACGTTAACTGGGAACCCTGGAGAAGACGAAGATGCCAGTTCCGACGTCGACAGTCGTTTGTTAGGTATGAAAGGGAAGAAAAACTGTCACGGACTCCAGGTCGGTAAGGTGTGAAGTGACGAGTGAGGACGACGGTCACTGTTGTGATCGTTGGTCGCGTAGTAGGGTTCGGAGGTCCCACTTCCTTCTCCGTCGGTAGTGGAACTTACAGTTGACGTCAAGTCAAGGAACACTCGATCTTTTCGTTTCTTTTACAGGAAACTCCTTTCAGAACGGTCGACTTTCGCCTTGAGACGAGAGATCGGGCCGACGTGGAGGACACTCCTGACTCGTCAAGAGTGGTAGAGGAAAAGGGGCTACTCCTTTGTCTCCCGTTCTCAAATGGGTTGTGGGCGGTGATCAGTCCGGGACTCGGGTCCGGCGGGACGAGGTTTCCTGGGCAAGAAAGACGATAGGTCTACAAAGTGTCGTGGTGGAGGGTTGAGAGGGGATGGTACGGAAAATAAAGTTATTTTTGTTATAAACATAATAGGACTTTTAATGTGGGACCCCTCTCTGAGAACACTACCTCTACACGACGCATGGGTTCCGTTGTGGGAGGAAGGCTCTCGACCACTACCCTAGACTCGATAGAGTGACCACACAGGATATTCCAGTCGGGCCCGATCGGAGAGTGTTTCCTTAAGGGGTCTCCGATAATGCCGACGTGAAGATCTGAAGACTCGTCCCTCTAAAGACGGAAACACAGATACCCATATAATTAATTAGTAAGGAAATTGCGGTCGACACAGATGTGTGTAATGACATTGTCAGTTAGATCAGAATTTTCGTTCGATTAAATTTGTTTCCTATACTACCTAAAAATTTTGATTTAATCGATGTAGAAACAAAATTTTATCTTAGTTAGAATTATTGTCTTTCTTTCACTTACACTTTCAGTGAGTCAGTACAGACTGAGAAACACTGGGGTGCGTGACATGGGAAGATCCGGGGAGACAGGTACCTTAAAAGGTCCGGTCTTATGACCTCACCCATCGACAAGGGAAGAGGTCCCCTAGAAGGACAGGGTCCTTAACTTGGCCCAGAGGACGTGACGTCCGTCTAAGAAATGGTCGCCTCAATGGTCCTTTGGGGAATTGTCTCAAGACCAGTTTGGAAGTTACTCCGGTTTAAGAACTTTTCTGTCATAATAAGTAAGTGAGGAAGTTATCTACACTGTAGTCGACTCGACCCCTTACCCAGGACCTACTCTCTGTCGTTCCTGGGGATTACAATACACTCTTTCTTCTGTTTGTGTTTGGGTGGGGTCTTTAGTGTCCCGTTGTCGTTTCTCGTGTGGCGTGCGTACTGTCCTACGGACGAGGAGTGAGGGTAGAATGGAGGATCTGTCGTCCCTTTTATGTGTACGTGGGTAAAATCTCCTCCACTCTCTCTCCAAAGAGTCAATCGTTTGGACTTCTGGGAACCGTCCTCTCCGTCTTGAGTGCGGAACTCAATGGTAGTCCACGACTCAAAGAATTTCGTTGTCCCCTCCTGAAGGGACCACGAGGTCACCAATTTTAAAGTGGAAGGTTACGTCCCCCACGTCCAAACTAGGGACCAGTCCCTCGATTCTAGGGTGTACTGAGCACCGGTCTTTTGGTTATGTTTTGTCTTCGTCACAACATTGCTTCAGTTATTTCTGAAATTTTTATCAGGCGTAGGTTTTTTGGAAATTTCTTTTTTTGTCCTCGCCCCGAGATCCCCCACTTCTCTTCTGAGACCAGTCGTTGTGGTCACTGCGCTCTACCACCCAAAGAAGGAACGTCACTCACTCGTCAAAAATTGACATTAGAAGGATTTAGGTCTCACACGCTACTATACCTGTTAAATCCTGTCATAGACCGAAAAGTGATGGATATTTCTTTATTAAACATTTATCAGAGAAGACAGATTTCTAACACTGTCTATATAGATCGATTTTCCTACCTAACAAAAGTTTCTGATTAATTTACTACTTCGATAACTACGATACTTAGTGAGAGTCGACGGTAATTTCGTCGGAAGTCTACGGAACACCCTCCGTGGTCGAAGTAGGTAGAACTCCGACGGCTGACTGGGACACGTGTCTGGACCGTCGGTCTAGTAGTCATGAGTACGGATCCGATACAAGGAATGTCTGGTGTGACAACGACAACGACAACGATAACGACAACAACAACGACGACAACAAGTCAGCGAGTCAACACAGACTGAGACACTGGGGTAACTGACGTCGTACGGTCAGTGCTAAGGGACAGATAGGGCCTCGAACGAGTTTGAGTACAGGTAGCTCAACCACCACGGTAGGTTGGTAGAGTAGGAGACAGAAGGGGAAGAGGAGGACGGAAGTTAGAAAGGGTCGTAGTCCCAGAAAAGATTGTTAAGTCGTGAAGTGTAGTCTACCGACTTCATAACCTCGAAGTCGAAGTCGTAGTCAGGAAGGTTACATATAAGTCCTAACTAAAGGAAATCCTAACTAACCGAATTACAGGAACGACAGGTTCGCTAAGAGGTTGTTGTGTCAAGTTTTCGTAGTTAAGAAACGGGGAGTTGGAAGAAGTACCAGGTTGAGAGTGTAGGTATGTACTGATGACCTTTTTGGTATCGAAACTGATCTGTTTGGAAACAATCGTTACAGAGACGACATATTATACGACAGATCCAAACAGTATCGAAAAAATAGTTCCTCGTTCACAGAAAATTAAAGTTCCGACGTCAGTGGTAGACATCACTAAAACCTCGGGTTCTTTTATTTCAGACAGTGACAAAGGTAACAAAGGGGTAGACAAACGGTACTTCACTACCCTGGTCTACGGTACTATAAACGAAAAACTTACAACTCAAAATTTGGTCAAAAAAGTGAGAGAAGAAAGTGAAAGTAGTTCTCGAAGAAATCAAGAAGGAGTGAAAGACGGTATTCCCACCACAGTAGATGTATAGACTCCAATAACTATAAAAAGGACCGTTAGAACTAAGGTCGAACACGAAGTAGGTCGTGCCGTAAAGTGAACTCCATGAGGTGTATCTTCAATTTATTCGTCTCACTGTCATATGTCAGAATTGGAGGAGAAAAGGGTTAAACCTTGGTCAAGTAACAAGATACAGACCAAGATTGACAACGAAGAACTAAACGTCTGTCCAAAGTGTCCTCCGTCCATTCCACCAGTAAAGGGTCTCAAACAACACTAGGTGTGTTTCTGAAACTGTATCAGTTACTTCGTCTTCACCTACAAAAAGACCTTAAGGTAACGAAAAAGCTACTAGGTCGCCTACAACCGTTAAACTAGAGACCAAGGAGACGGAAAAGATTTAGGTCGAACTTGTAGTCCTTCAAGTGCCAAGTGCATAACGACTGCGGACCGAACCTCTTAAAATTCGTAATGAAACGATCGTACACTCTACTCACGTTCACACACCATCAAACTCGTCAGAAACCGTAACGGAAAGAGACCCTAACCTTACTTTTGACTGGAAAGGTCAGGAACGACCGTATAACTCACGTCGTGAAAGTGTCGTAGTAGAAAGTCCGGTACATTAACACCAGTCCAAGGATGACGGGTTTAGAGTCACAAGAGACGACATTTTACCCCTATCTGTAGTAGCGGATTCTACTTCCAGTTCGTACTCTACGGTACCATTCACGGTGACAGTGTGTTCCCGAGGGGACCACACTCAGTCACCGGTCCTTGGGTGAACGGTTGCGTCCTCTAGGGTGCATGACGTCCCGTTGCTTCGGGTGCGTGGTGTCGACGACTCGAATTCGAGGTCTCGGTCCCACGGTGTGAGGACTCGGGTGTTCAGATTTCCGGTACAAGACGTTGTTCTCTTCGGTGGCGTTACTCTTCGGACGTGTGGTGTCGATTCTCCCCAGAGGCGATTGGTGTTAATCTCTTTCGGTCTTCCGTCGTTGCTTCTGGGTCGTATCGGTTTTGATTTTCTTTTAAAATTTTTTAGTTAGTGTGTCCGGACCCTACCTACACTAAACGGACACGTCGTCAGTTCGCGTCACTAAGACGGTGGAAGACCTGAAACGACCTCCTCCGTGTCTTGGGGTGCCCTCCCTCCTCCAGAGGCCGGAGGCCCCCCGGGTAGAACAGAACGTCCGACACGAGGACTTACGCGGGTGTGAAAATTCTCTACGGACAACGCTCCCGGAAACCTCCTACCTGCTAGGGTCCAGACGGACGGGGAGGAGGAGATGGAGAGCAAAGTGGATCCACCCTTGTTCAGGAAGAGAGAGGACCCCAGGTGTACAGGTTTCCCCGAAACAACCAGTCCCCAAACGAGAGTGAAAACTCGTTTAAGATGTAAAATCGAGGGTATAAAAACACTGAATACACGTTTTGTCACAGGGAGAGTGGAACGATAAGGTGGAGGAACTACACGAAACCCGAGAGACTTAAGAACATTCCGACTACGACGTCCCAGCGAACAGTAGGTCGTTGGACTGAATCGCTAGGCGAGGGTTCACACGTGAGGGACCCCGTTCCGAGAGGTAAAGAGGGGAGATAGGAGGATTGTCCAGATCAAGTGCCGGTCGGGTGTCATCCACGAGTTTCTTTCCTAATTTAGTAGTATGTGTCTTTCTCAGACTTAGAGAAGTCAAGGGTCCCTCGACGGAGGTTAGTGGGGAGTAGAAATTTATCTCCGAGGGGTTTCAGTTTGTGAGGCAGAGGTGTTCCAGGTCAAGGCGACGGGACGAGGAGTCGTACCGGCACTAATTAGTCGTAGGGTGATCGACATGTCGAGGTCCGACCCTCATGTGTCTCAGGGCCTCTGTTGGAGTTCACCTTTTAAACAGTGACAGCAGGACCGACGAGGAGGAGGGGGGTATTCGGCCTCGAGTCGTTTCAGACGTGGTGAGTCGTCTTGAAGGAGGAGCTGGTGGCAGTAGGGAATCCTGGACTCGAGGAGGGTCTCGAAGAAGGCCCTCCAGACCGGTGGGACTCATTCAAGGGTCCCTTGTTGAGTCGAGTACAAAATTACACTTCTACGGGGGTCGGGACACTAATCCCGTTGTAGGAGAAATGTGGACCTCACGGAGTGGACCGCTACCTTCGTCCCAGTCTCGTCTCAGTCGTCAAGACCTTGGGTCCTGACCGAGAATAGACACAGGACACACTGGAACCCGTTATGTACACAGGAGAGACGATGGACCTTGACACAAAGTAAGGAGTCTCAATAATCCTCCAGTGTACCCGACACCCAAACCCAGTGATCCATTTGTGAATAGAATCCCGTACGTCCTCAGTCGTCTGTCTGTTCCGAGGTTTTGGGACCGTCAGTTTATTATTTGATCTTATACAACCTACCACTATCTGACACTGCCTGTAGATGTCACCGACCCCATGAGTCCCGTCGGTAGGACTTCTCCTCTACACGTAGGTTTGAAGTGGTTTTGGTCTTATTCAGTCGGTCCCTTTTCGAACTCGATAACAAGAGGTCTGTCTTCCTTGTCGTTCGTGTTGTCGGGACTCGGTCATTACGGCAGTCGTGCCAGACCTCTGTCTTGACTGACCGGTTTAGAGGTTCCCGTTCACCTATCTCTCTTCTTCGGTCTTGCATATCACGGAGATTTGGTGCCTTCCTTGGAGTCCAAATCGACTCACACGGATCGTCTCTCTATATCAGACTATATCCTACATTTTGTAGGGAGTCGATAGGTCGCCCGTCACTCCTGAACCACTTCCGACATGGTCTAGAGAGATGACGTTAGTCACCAGAACTCCCACTGTCCACACCTTCGTCTCTTTAGTAAGTTCTTTGACAACGTTTGTTCGCCACCTTCGAACTTTAAGGTCCCCACTGACACCTCTGCCTCTCTCCACCTGGTAAGGTCTCTCATACCAAACACCCTCTTCACCTGACCCTTACTTCTCTACCGTCGTCCCTTCTTAGCTCCCCTAGGCCTCCGCAGGGCACACTCGTCTATCCGCTCGTCGCCAGAGTGGACCCCAGCGGGACGTCCTGGTGTGAGGAGTGGTGCAACAGTCCGGTAGGTCAGGAGGGCGTGTATCGGAGTCCCTTTCCGGAGAGGTCCCACCTCGCAGTGTCTACCCTACGCGTCGTCTCTCTTTACCACGAGCGAGGCGAAGAGATCGTCGGTCGAGAAGAGACGAAACTCTTTTATCTTAACGGAAGAGAGGAAAGGAAAAAACAGACCTCCTTTCGAGGACACTCCCGGGTTTACGGGTCCTGACACTGTGCGAGGCCAAGAGTCACGAGACGACCTTACGACTTATCGGAAATACCTGTCTTAACTACCAGAACAGTCGTCACCGTCACAAGTGTCTTGTATGACAATGCATTATTCCTCTTTTCCTTTCACCGCTCCTCTGTCGAGACTCGCTCGACACCTTGTGCACTCCCGGACCTCTGGTCTCCTCTGTAGAAAGGGAGACGACCCGGGACGGGTGTGTGGACCCCGGACGACCCGAGGGTCCTATTCCTCGGACAACCTAAAACACGAGACACCCTTTACCCCTCCTTTCTGTAAGTCACGGTACGACTATGACGTTTCTGCGAAAAGATTTGGTGTTCTCTCCTTTGGTTTCTGGGGTCCCCCGGACCTTGGACTGGAGGACCCCTCCACAACCCGGTAGGATCCTCGTCTAAGTGTCGGAGAGACCTGAGTCGTATCTTCTCTTAATCCCTCTTGACGAGACGTCCTATCACCCGAGGGAGAGTCACTTTCGACCTATAATAGCCCTACGAAGACGTCACACGACCCTCGACGACGGAAGGAACTTGTCGACGCGTGATCCGTAGGGGAACCCGGTCGGACTCGATTCTCGACCCCTACGTCCCATCGTCCTTAGAGCCGAAAGTCAATACCCTCTCTCTCTTTTATCTCTTTTTCATTTAGTTGTTCTGTTTGCAGGACTTTTTGGTTGTCTCCGATAGTACTATCTGAGACCCCGTTCCTCATCCGTGAGGTCTCTCCCCTCGATTCCGGGTGACCACCTCTCCTCGTCGGGACCCTTCAGGACCTCGTTTACGAGGACCTCCCCGTCGACAACGTCTCCGGACTTTGTCGTGTAAATCGGTACTAAGGGTTTAGGAATACCAATTGTTCCTGTTCTACGACTCTACTGTCGATCCATAGTCCTAAACCCCTCTCCCTCAACGAGTCGAGAAGGATTCCAGTAAAGGGTCTTGACTCCGCACCGACCACGTTACGAAAACCTCCGGTACCCTTCAGATTGGGGTAGTGGAACGGGACACCCTCTCCTACTCGAGAAAAGAGAGATTTAGGTCTCCTTCCCCACACCGGAATAGCTCCCTGTACACCGGACCTTCCTCAGAGAGGTCCACCCTAGAGTCAGACCGTCCGACCCCCCTCCAACACCCGCACTTCGGCGTTGACTGTCGGTCCTCCGGTCGTCTTGTACGGCCCCCGACCCCCCCCCGAGTGTGCCAGTCACAGGAATCGGGATCGTAGAGACCTAGACGGACCACCCTCTCACCGAAACAGGGAGTGGAGGAGAAACGACAGTGACGGTCAAGAGTGTGACGAGTATACGACCTAAGAATAAAATCTATGACACTGTTAAGAAATTTATCGGTAGTTTCTCTTTTGATATTCGGGAGGGGTCACCGTGGCTTCACTCCCAGTGTTGTCCCACTTACTTCGGAGTCGTGAGGACGATATTCCCGGGGTGACATAAAGGGAGTGTGAACATTGTATTCGTCTTAAAAGTCCAACTTTCTGATTTTTGACAAGGTCCTAAAGTACTTCTGGGACGTACGTTCGTGAAACCGTCTTTCACAGGGTTTTTTTGATAGTGTTTCGTCTTATAAAAATTTACGGGATTTTACCGTCTCTTACCTATGTCTAATTATTAAAACAGTCCTCCTTTTGACAATCTAGTCGTCGACTGTATCTTCTACAAACATCGCTGTCCTCAGTTTAGTAAGGGATGTTCCAGTACAAGTACCACTCGTACGGTCCTTACCTCCGGTGTCACCTACGGGTCCCCGAACTTTTACACTTCTGTACCCAACCTAAACTCAGTTGTCTTTAGAGAACGGGAGAGAGGTCCTTACTCTCCCTAGTCTTAAGGAGTCGGTGTACGGGTAGTAGTCCTGGAACCAGTCCTTAGGTGACCGAGACCACCGGGTAGGACTAGATGTCTGCCTGTCTAACAAGTAGAGTGGGTCTCCCCGAAAGGAGGACTGACTCCTAGTCCCCTCTAAGTTCCGTAATTTGGATCGGTCGATGTGGAGTCGAGGACTCGGTCTTTCTACGATTACCTCTGTTTAAGAGGTCTCGGGTTCCCACAGAGAGTTCCCACAACGTACTCAAAAGTTAACGACAAATTGTTTAACGGTGTTTGAACCGTCGAGTTTCGTTGTGGATAAGTAATAGAGTGTCCTACACAGTCCTTAGACCCGTGTCGAATCGAGGTAGGAGACGAGTCCCAGAGTGTCCGATTTTAGTTTCGAGTCAATCCAAACTAGAGGAGATCTTGAACAGGAGGAGTTGGGGTAAGTTAACCAATAGTCTTAAGTCAAGGGACTCCGACATCCTGACTATAAGGGTAAAAGAACAATCAGCAGTCCAGTCGGTCCTGGTGAGAGTCGAGGACCCTAGTGGGAGTTAAGGACCGGTACCCTGGGGGGCGGTATCAAAGGTCAAAACTACAGACGGAAGAAGGTTAGGTCGTCTTTACCCAGAGTATGAAGTCTAGAGGAACTTAAAAGACAGAAACTGGAGACCTGGTCTAAATACAATAATCCAGTTCTGGTGAACTTATTAGAGGGAAAACAATTGTGTTCCGTTGGCTAATCATTGAAATTAGTATATATGTTTTCGCGAAATCAGTACGGTGTTTTGTTAATGTCTTTACTATGGCGTAGTATAGTGACCCAGGGGGTGTGAGGCCCCTTTTTTCCGTACGTATGACCCCCGTTCTTAAACCCCCCGGTAGAACCCTAAGACGATGATGTTAGTAGAGGAAGTTCGAGTGTCATGTTCTGTATCGTCCGAGGAGCCGTCGGAGTTCGCTCGTTCCGCCGGTAACTGTCTTCGGGTCTTTGGGGCCCGACGTTCTTTACAGGAGACCAGTAGAGTCGTCTCTACTCTACTGGTCTTTTAGTGTTATTTTCCATTAAAGGGTGTCGTTTTCTCTGTGTCTACATATCTTGCCTGAAACCCTGAGACTCCTTCTCCCTCTCCCACCCTACTAAACCCTCTTACCGTAACTTTGTACATATGATAGTACATTCTTTGCTTCACGGTCAGACACAAGCTATGTCCTATGTCCTACGAACGCCGACGACGTACCCCTACTAGGTCTCTCTACTATACCCCACCCTCCACCCTCCCCCTAAGTCCTAACCCTCGAACATATGTGGTCACCACCTAAGTACGGTTACATACCGTTTTGGTTATGTCATAACATTTCATTTTATTTCATTTTTATTTTTTAAAAAATTTTTTTCCATTAAAGGGATGTTAATTGACCGAAAAGAAGTTCCTTGACTTTCGAATTTAAGAGGGTTCCGACTAGTGACTCGGGTAAAGTAGTAACCCCATTTTCATACCCAAGGTTTCAGTCGACCCAGTGGATTGTCGACAAGTCAGAACCCGTGTAACAATTGAACAATCAAAAAAAACAAACAAAGATAATATTTTATCCCGAAGGGACCACCAAACCAGTCATTTCTTAGACGGACGTTACGTCCTCTGGGCCCAAGTTAGGGACTGGGTCCCTTCTAGGGGACCTCTTCCTTTATCGTTCGGTGAGGTCATAAGAAAGGACCTCTTAAGGTACCCGTCTCCTCGGACCACCCAGTATACCCCTGGGTGTCAGTTATCCCAGCGTTTCTCAGTCTGTGTTGATTCGTTTATTGTGTGTATGTGTATATTATCTTTGTTCTAATCGGAATGAAGTATTCTAGTAAAACCTCTAACTGACATGATTGGGTAAAGTTTATCACGTTACGGACCGTGTCTCGTTTGACGACTATGTAGTTCAGAGATCCCTTTACACACACACACACTCGTGGACATATACATCTACCTTCTTGTGTTCCGGGTCTAATTCCTCCAAACCAGGGTCTGAGTCGAGTGAGGAGTTCTTTCACAGACCATTTATAAAAGAGGGTAAGGTAAAGTGAGACACGATGTCACGGAAACTGATAAAATCAAAGGTGTACATCGTAGTACATCGTAAACGGTTTTCCATTTACTCTTCTATAACTATAGAAGAGTAACTATCGTTATAGTTAACTCTTCTACAACTAGTTTACTATGTATCAAATACAATACGTTCCTTTATTCGGGAACGTATTGTTCCTGAATAAACGAATAACTAATAGATAACATATCGTACCTACACTCTCGACCTGAAATTTCTTTCGACTCACGACTTCTTAACTACGAACACTTGACAACACAACCTCTTCTGAGAACTCTCAGGGAACCTGACGTTCCTCTAGGTTGTTCAGTTACGATTTCTAGTCAGGACTCACAAGTAACCTTCCTGACTACACCTTCGACTTTGAGGTTGTAAACCGGTGGACTACGCTTCTTGACTGAGTAATCTTTTCTGGGACTACGACCCTTTCTGGGACTACGACCCTTTCTAACTGCCGTCTTCTTCTTCCCTTGCTGTCTCCTACTACCAACTTACCGTAGTGACTACACGACCGGTACTGAAACTCGTTCGAGGTCCTCAACCACTACCTGTCCTTTCGGACCACACGACGTCAGGTACCCTACCGTTTCTCAATCTGTTTTGACTCACTGACTTGACTTGACTTACATATCGTTACGTTGCTATCAATTGTTATGACATAATATATGAACTTTAAACGATTGTCCCGTCTAGAATTCAGGAGGGTGGTATGTGTATGTGTGTGTATTCCGTGGACCCATGCACCGATCCAGTTCCGGGAAGGTAACAGACCTAGAGTCAAGGAGACAAACACTTTACATTTAACGGAGATTCTCGTCTACGTAAAGATTTCGACGGGTAAGGTGCATTTCTCGTAAGTCTTGAAACTGAGAGTGACCTAAATTAGTAAACAAGTGAATGAGACATGTATATATCACATAGTCAGTTCCGAGAGGTCTCTTTATCTTGACTGTCTTACACATATAATTTATGCATGCATACACACACACGTACACTCAGCAAGTCAGTAGAGACTCAAAAAAGTTGACGTATCTGACATCGAACGGGCCGAGGAGTCAGGCACCTCAAGAGGTCTGTTCTTATGACCTCACCCATCGGTAAAGGAAGAGGTCCCCTAGAAGGGCTGGGTCCCTAACTTTGACACAGAGACCGTAGAGGACGTAACGTCCGTCTAAGAATTGTCAAACTCGATGGTTCCTCCGGGTTGTATATATGTATATGTATGTACTGATTTTTAATCACGCTGGATTTTCAATTCTCGGTCCAATAAACCACCCTTAAAATCCTGAACTTGAGTCCTCTGTCGTAGAGTCCACTGGGGGTCTCTCGACTGAGACTCCTCCGCCCCCTCCTCTGTCCGATGCGTGTTCAAACATCGTTCCCCGTCCATTAGACTTAAAATTTTCTGATGACAATTAATTTTCTTTGGATTTGGAGAGTGTACTTCTCTAAATCACTATAAGATTCATACCCTTCTACGTTCGCAGACCCGAACGACTTTAGTAAGGAAAGTCTACGTAGAGTCGATAGACCCCGGTTAGGATAAAAAAATAAGAAATGGATGATTAAAGAACAAGTAGAATTCTCTACCACGTCTACCTTTTACCGGTGGAGAGTGTAGGAGGGTCGAAGAGTTACGAATAGTCCCTCCTTCATCAATTACCGAAGGTTTATCCACTGAAACAAAGTAGACCCGAGTCTTTAAACATAAACCTTTTCCAAACAACTGACCATCTCCATCTCGTCTTTCGTAAAGTAAAGTGTATAAACGTATAAATGTGAATAAACATCTACACGTATAATATACACGTATATACATTACACGTGTACGTGCACACACGTACGATTCAGCGAAGTCGGTACGGGTCGAGAAACGATGGGATACCTGACATCGGGTGGTCCGAGGAGACAGGTTCCCTGAGAGATCTGTTCTTATGACCTCACCCAACGGCACAGGAAGAGGTTCCCTAGAAGGGTTGGGTCCTTACCCTGGGCGCAGAAAATTCAGAGGACGTAACCCGTCCAAGAAATGGTGATCACGGAGAACCCTTCGTGTATATTATGTATGTAGATGTGTATTTATATGCACCACCATCAGAGAGTCAGCACAGGCTGAGAAACACTGGAGTACCTGACATCGGGCGGTCCGAGGAAACAGTCACCCTAAAGGGTCCGTTCTTATGACCTCACCCGACGGTAAAGGAAGAGGTCCCCTAGAAGGGCTGGGTCCTTAGCTTGGGTCCAGAGGGCGTAACACCCGTCTGAGAAATGGCAAACTCGGTGGTCCCTTCGATCGTACATATATATATTAATCTCTATCTCATTCCTTGACCGAGTGTTAATATCTTTGACTTTTTAGATCTGGGTCTTCTCGGTCGTCAGTCTATTCAGTCCAATTCCCGTTCTTAAGAAAGAGTGAGTCAGAACAAGGTGAGTCCAGAAGTTACCTAATCTACTCCCGGTGGGGAGACCGTTAAACGAAATGAGTAAAATGGATAAGTTTACAATTAGAGTGAGTCTTTGTGGGAGTGTCTGTGTAGGTCTTAGAATAAACTGGTTTTAAGACCCGTTAGGTGCCGGGTCAGTTTCATTGTGCGTTTTAATTGGTGGTGCGTATAAAATACGCGAAAACTTAAGTACTTTTCGGGTTTAAAATTTCTAATTTTTTCGTCCTTTTACGGGAATCAGTGTGGGTACCTCGGACGTAAACTGTTCTCATATTAGAAATTGTACCTTTCGGTGGTAATGTCGGAAAGATAGTGAGAAACCTCTGGAACGAAGATAACAGTACTTAGCATGTAAAGAACTCAGAAGACTTGGCTTCGTTAGGAGTCACTCCACTTACCTACATTAGGGTCTGATATTACGTGACATCAAAAATTGACAAGTCGGTCTCAAAGACTGAGTCGTGTAAAATTAGTCAAAATAAACGATTTTAGTTCCTATACAGTAGACATTATTAGGGTCGACTGGAGGGTTTCAGTCCGACTATTTTTATAATTACAGTTGAGGGACGACGGACCGTCTCTCGTTATGGGTCGAACTGTTCGTTTGTTTACAGACGTTTCTGACCTCTTGGGTATAATTACTTCTCGAAGTAGTCATTTTCAGTGGAAACCCCGTCTCGACGGTGCCCGACTTCGGAGAAGTCTCCGAGTCGACGGCAAGACCACTCTCCGAGGACAGGTAGTCGTAGTCAATCTACACAGACGGATCGACTAGGGGTAGAAACTATTACACGAGACCGAACGCACGCTCCTAGTGGGTGTGTGGAGAATTCAAAGGGATAAGAGGGACGTTTCCACAAGAGGACAATCAAGGACAGTCAATAGAGGTCGACATCGTTGTCGTCGAAACCCGGGGGACTCTTGTGTCTCGACAAGGTTTATTCTCATTTCCCGGCAAAGATCTCCAGGGACAGAATACTGGGAACCGAAGTAGGTCGGGAGTCAAGTCAAGTCAAGTCAGTGAGCAACACAGGCTGAAAAACGTTGGGGTACTTAGCGTTTTCGAAGGTGACATAAGGATATCGTCCAGAGTTTCAAAGGTGACACAGGAATATCGTCGAACGGACACTTGAGGAGGTGTAGGACTAAAAAAAAAAAAAAAGTCGTTTACAGGTAGGTCGGGAGCTCAAACAAGAAAACGGGACGTAACAAACCGAGGACGTCAAGAATGTTCTGTTAATGGTCCACCTCGAACACACTGAGTGTTCTGTTCGTCAAGTCGTGGACGACAGATTGAGTGTAGGGAGACACTCCTGAATACGAAGAAAAGACCCGTGACGTCCGAAGCTCAAACATCGAGGACCAAATTGACTCCGGTATGTCACACTCAGTTCATGACCGCACGATTTTCGCATCTGCGCATAGAGTGTCGGTCTCGCCCGGCCCCCGTCGAAGTGTCGGTCCGACGCCTGAGGATGAGATCCCGAGCGACGAATCGGGGAAGGTTATCGTAGAGAGGGGGAAATCCGAAAAAAAAAATTAACTCCATATTAACTGTATGTTGTAAAAAAAAGTCTACATGTTGTATTATTAAGCTACAAACATATATGACGTTCTACTAGTGGTGCCAATCAGGTCAATTATAGACAGTGGTGTGTGAAAAAAAGAACACTACTCTTGAAACTTCTAAATGTCAGAACCGTT
Organism: Capra ibex; assembly: GCA_006410555.1. Classification (NCBI taxonomy): domain Eukaryota; kingdom Metazoa; phylum Chordata; class Mammalia; order Artiodactyla; family Bovidae; genus Capra; species Capra ibex. The sequence continues at coordinate 2,096,980 of SJYO01050415.1, forward strand.
AAGAGTTTATACATTACGTCACAACGATGGATACTAGCGGCACGACATGTAATGTAGGGTCCTGACAAAAGCAAAATATTGACCTTCAGACACAGAAAACTGAGGGAAGTGGACAAAGTGAGTGGGCGAGTACAGGAGGCGACTGTTAGTGGTTAGAGAAGAGACACAGATACTGAAACCAAAGAAAAGCAAACCAAAAGTCTAAAGTGTACATTCACTCTAGTACATCTAGAGTCTCTAGTAGAAAGAGACAGACTGAATGAAGTCAATTGTATTATAGGAAACCCAAGTAGGTACCAAAGTGTTTACCCTTCTAAAAGAAGAAAAACACCTATGTATTATAAGATAATAAAAATTAGTAAGAAATTAAGAAGCAGGTGACTATCTGTGTATCCAACGAAGAAACAGAATCGATAGTAATTATTGAGACGTTACTTGTCCTCTACGTATATATAAAAAGTTGAACTACAAAAATAAAATCCCGAAGGGACCACCAAGTCTACCATTTCTTAGGTGGATGTTACGACCCCTGGGTCCAAGCTAAGGACTTAACTCTTCTAGAGGACCTCTTCCTTTCCGTTGGGTGAGGTCATAAGAACGGACCCTTTAAGGTGTCTAATTCTTCGGACCGTCCGATATCAGATACCCCAACGTCTCTCGACCTGTGTTGACTCGAGTAAAACCCCCTCCCATTTATGGATCTTCAACTTATTAACCTAGTATACAATTAAGATAAAAATGATAAAACTCTTCGGAGGTATGACAAAAGGTATCACCAACATGTCTAAATATAACGGTGTTTATTATGTGTTCCTTAAAGAAAATAAGTGTAGGAGTGGTTGTGAACAATAAAGAACAGAAAACCCATTACCGGTAAGACTGTCCATACTTCACTATAGAAGAACATCAAAAACTAAGTGTAAAAGGACTACTAATTACTACAACTCGTGGAAAAGTACATAGGTAACCAGTAGAAATCCAGAAACCCTTTTACAGGTAAGTATAGAAGACGAGTGACAAATGAGAAAACGATGACTCAACATACTCAAAAAGACATGTAAAACCTATAATTGAGGAATTGTCTATTTACTAAACGTTTATAAAAGAGGGAAAACCATCCAAAGGAAAAGTAAAACAACCACCAAAGGAAACGACACGTCTTCAAAAAATCAGAATCCTTCAGGGTAAACGAGCACATGAAAACGAAAGAAAAAGGATACGAAAACCACAGTATATGTTTTTTCTTTTTCTTTTTCTTTTTTGGCGGCTCTGGTTACAGTCCTTCGAATAATACAAAAAGATCCTCAAAATACTAAAGTCCAGAATGTAGGCTCAGAAATCAATTAAAAGTCAATTAACAATACACACCAGGTTCTATCACCAGGTTAGCGTGAGAAAACGTACACTGACAGGTCACAAAGGTTGTGGTAAATAACTCTGACAAGAAAAGGGTGACATATAAGAAATCAGGAAACAGTTTGTAATTAATTACACACTCAAATAAAGACACAATCTATAAGACAAGGTAACTAGATATACAGACAAAAACACAGTCATGGTGTGATAAAACTAATGATTTCGAAACATTATATCAAACCTTGTCCATCGTACTATAGAGGTGGAAAAAAGAAGAAAGAGTTCTAACGAAACCATAAGCCCCAGAAAAGATGTCAGTTACTCCAGCGTTTCTCAACCCGTACTGACTCGCTGATTCGTATCGTGTCGCGTGCAAGGGAGATTCGGGTGAAAGACCTCTCAAGAAAACAAAAACAACAACAATAGTATTTACTCACAACTTAACGTAGTTTTCGACAAAGACATCGATAACTCTTGTAACATGCCGAAAATAGGAGACTAAACAATAACACCACATAGTGTAACTCACTATACTCATATATTTCTTGGGAACGTAGGGACCCTATTTAGATTGAACTAGTCTCACATACTAGGAGAGTTACACGACAACCTAAACCAAACGATCATCATAATAAAACAACTCCTAAAAACTACAACCGGACGACATTACAAAACACACTATAGATACAGACCAGAATCATAGTACAGACTAAAACCATGTCACCAGAACATCTTACACAACCCCTCACAAGGAAGGAGACTTAAAAAACCCTTCTCAAAGTCTTCCCATTCGTAAATGAGAAAAGATTTACAAACTATCTCAGACGGACACTTCGGTAGACCAGGACTTGAAACCAAACAATTGTTAAAAAATTAGTGTGAAAGTTAAAGGTCATGAACACTAACCAGACAAGTATAAAAGATAAAGGAAGATTGAGTCAGAACCTTTCCACATATACGTATCCTTAAACACGTGACCTAACCGTGCACAAACGAAGGTCATCAGAGAATGCTAGGAGACATTAAGACACCGCAGAAAACGTTGAAGAGGAAAAAGTAAAGATTAAAACAACTAAACTTAGGAGGGGGAAAAAAAGAACTACTCAGACCGATTTCCAAATAGTTAAAACAAATAAAAGAGTACCTTGGTCGAAAGTCAAAGTAAATTGTAACGATAATAAAAGAAAACAGAGGTAAAGTAAATAGAGACGAGACCAGAAATATTAAAGAAAGGACGATGATTCATACCCGAAACAAACAACAAGAAAGAGATCAACGAAATTCACATTCCAATTTAACGAATGAACTCTAAAAAGAACAAAGAACTCTATTCCAACATAACGACATTTGAAGGGAGAATCTTGACGGAAACGACGTAGGGTATTCAAACCCTGACCGCACATAAACAACAATGAAAGAGATCCAAAAAAAAAATAACCAAGAAACTAAATAAAGTACTAGGTAACCCATGAATAATTATTATTGTCTCCAATTACAAATTGGAGACACACATACACACAAAATGTCAAAACAAAAAAGAAAAAAAGACACATTAACTAACGATGAGAGTATCGTAACACCAGTCTTTTCTACGAACTATGTTAAAGTCAACAGAATTTAAATGACTCCGGACTAAACATTGGGTCCTACACTAGATAGGACCTCTGACAAGACACACGTGAACTTATCTTGACATGAGACGACGAAAACATACCTTACCAGATATTTATAGTTAATACAGATAAACCAGATTACACAGTAAATTCCAAACACAAAGGTATAAAAGACAGACCTACTAAACATGTAGTCACATTCACCTCACAATTTCAGGGGGTCATAATAATAAAGTGACGACTAAAGAGGAAGATACCGATAATCGTAAACGAAATATATAACTCCACAAGGATACAACCCCCGTATATATAAATGTTAACAATATAGAAAAAGAACCTAACCAGGGCACTAGATTAACACATCACTGAAAGGAACAGAGAACATTGTTGAAGTAAAATTTCAGATAAAACAGACTATACTCACAACGATGAGGTCGAAAGAAAGTTAAAGTTAAACTTACCTTATAGAAAAAGGTAGGACAGTGAAAGTCAGCATACACAGGGATCGAGACTTCATCCAGAGCACATCGGTCGTGTATATACCTGGTAACATAGGTAAGTCGATTGGATACAGAAACCCAACCTCGTATATTAGGTAAATGTAAATTCCATTAATAACTATGCATACAAGGTTAACGGTGAAAGAATTAACAAACCCCAAACAAAAAGACCAGAAAAAAGAAGGGTTGGAGAAACCAAGAGAAGAGAACATGAGGCTACTGGTAAAATCGTAACACAGACTCAACGAGAGAGTAACACACAAACATTGTCAAACAAAAAGAAAATCAAACGTAAAAAGTACTCCAAAACTATTTAGTCAGATATATAATTATGTGTGTTCTAACAAAATTCAACAAGTTCATACTAAGGTAAAGGACTTAAACATGAGAAGAGAAGAGTACCAACGACCCAAACTATAGCATAGACACATACCCACTGACGGACGAAAACGCCATACAAACGGCAATGGTCCCTAGAAAAGGTAAACACAAAAAGAACAAAGATCAACACCAGATGAAAAGGGGACGGATTTCTTCAAGAAAGTCGTAAACAATATCCCGGTGATACCACCACGACTTAAGAGACTCGAAAACAAACAGACATTTCGAAAACCAAATAGACGACTTAGACTTACTCTCGGAACGAACCATCTCATAAGGACCAACATCCAAAAAGGTAAAGTAATGAAATTTAAGTAATACGATGACGGAAGACCAGACGTCTCTAAGAAGGCTTTTTTAGTTGACTATTGAAAAATACTATAAACAACGAAAAGGGGACAACGAAAATTATAAAAGAAACACAAATTAAATACAATCAAACTATTTATACACAGAACCCTACGAGGAGGAACCTAAATAGGACATACCCCAAGACACTAAGGACCTGAACCCACCGATAAAGGAAAGGATATAATTCCTTCAAAAACCGATATTAGAGAAGTTTATGTAAAAGTCTCTGAAAGAAACAGAGAAGAAGACACTGGGGATATTAACCTTACAACCACACAAATTACAACAAGGTCCTCAGAGACTCTGACAAGAGTAAAAAAAAGTAATAAAAAAGACATAAGTAAGATGTTGTCACTAAAAGTGGTAAGACAGAAGGTCGAGTGTATAGGTAATAAGTAGGACAATAAGACGATAGTTAAGTAATATCTCATAAAAAATTTAAAAGGTAATAACATAACAAGTAGAGACAGACAAGTAAAAAATCAAAAAGACAACAAGTACAAATCAACGATTCAGTACAAGCTGAGAACGTCAGGGCACCTAACATCGGACGGTCCCAGGAGACAGGAACCCTGTTCTCATGACCTCACCCAACGGTAAAGGAAGAGGTCCTCTAGTTTGGGCTTAGAGAACGTGACCGTCCGTCTAAGAAATAGTGACCTGGTGGTTCCTTCGGAAATCAAGAAGATCCATGAAACATTTTGTAAAGAGCGTAGAAGAGTTAGACACGGAAGTAAGAAAGGGACTCTAGAACCTAGTAGAAATGATAGTAATAAGACTTAAGAAAAAGTCCATCTAATGGTGTAGAGGAAAAGTAAATCGTCAAGAATATCCAAAAATAGAACGAGGAAACGTTGTAAAAAACAGTTGAGTAAAACAGATTGAATGACACGAACACCAGAGGAAAGACGTCCGAAGTCCTAGTATCGAGGAGAAGGGAGACCACAGACGGGGACACCGACTCCACCTATAACTCACTCCGGAGAGGAAACGAGACGCCAACAGTGACGGGACACTCCGTACACCGTACGAGGTATCAACAACTTCACCTCTGGGGTTCTAGACAAAGAATCGGCACAAAGACTAGACGTCACGTTTCATACACTCTAACTATGTCAAAGAAATAGTCATCAAAATGATACTATCGGACTCAATTTCGGAGATCAAGGGTGAACAAGTACGAATAAAGGAGGATGCAGAAGTACGTAATGTGAAGTTGTTTGTCAACGGGTCAAATTTCTTTCCTCTTCCGCCTCTACTGACATCGTCGACTTCCACTACTTGAGACGTCAGTCCGACCCTCATCTCTTTCCTTACAAACCGGAGTCGGAACTTAGTGTCGAGTTCCTTTGTCGTGTGGTTATTCTTCAGTGACTCCCTCTCGGGTATTTTGAGACCAAAGAAAAAAAAGGGAAAGTACTTAACGAGACCGTTCCTGAACGTTGTGACACAACTTATTATCGCTATTCTCATCCGTAGGAAAAGAAATAGAACTATAATCTCCCTTTCAAATGTCGAAAAATTGGAACTGACACTACAATCGACACACGAGTAGTGTAAACCGGAAAAAATACAACTTCATGGAGACATGGGTGAAACAACTCTCAAAAGTTGTACTTACCTCCAACTTAAAATAGGTCTCGAAAAAGACATAGATAACTTTACTAAGTCACTAAAAATAAGAAGTAAAAGAATTAAACCAACAATTTTAGTAGGGACGTCGGGGTATTATTTAGGGTGAACTAAGAAGACTATATACTAGAGAAATTACATGAGAACTTAAACCAAAAGATTATAAAACAGACCCTAAAAACGTAGGTGCAAGTAGTCCCTATAACAGATCAAAGTCAGTATTCACTACTGGGGTCGGACCAGGAACGTAACCTTTACTCCTTATCCGTTCTATCAGGGTACGTTCCTTCATCGTGTGGGTTCGTTCAGGAAAAGTTGAAAGGCTTTCGTCTCTTTTAAAAATGGAACGAGGTTTCTCTTTATACAGACTTTTCCCTTCATAGTAAACTTCTTAGATCGTCAAGTACGTTACCCAGACTACAGTACGACTGGTCACACACTTTACCGGACTACTCACACATTGTACGTTACGTCACCAGAGGAACGTTCCTACCACCCGAGGAGTTACCTAGTCGGAGTAGGAGTCTCAGGGGACGGTGGTTTCACGTGCCGGTGTCAGTAGTCGAGACAGGTCGCTCGAGGTACGTGTGTTTGACTCGTGATTTGTCCCCGGAACCACGATCTCTTCGTGTCGTTTCCGACGAAGGACTCGTTGAGTTCACCTCTCGGAGTGCTCCGCCTACGGGAAGTAGCTGTCCCAAAAACAAATCGTTTGGATCGGTCGTCTTGTTCTGAGATCGGTCGGTCCTTGGGTTCACTGTTACAGTGGGTCGTGAGCACATCGGCCCGTAAAGAACATCAACCACTCCCTACCTCCCCCACCTTACTAAACCCACCTCCCCGAGACTGGGTCCTGATTCCCAGATTACTTTTCGCCTCTACACTGAAAAATGTGTCAAAACCCTTCTGTCCCTCTTTTCTCTCTTGTTTCAATCTCCTCCTCCGTTCTTAAATTTTTTCTTTCCCCTTTCCTCCTTTTTCACTGAGTCTACTGCGTTTTTCTGGACGTGCGGACGGGACGGACTCTAGGTCTGAGCGGTTGGGGTGACTCGTGGCCGGACGGCTACGTCGGGGGTCCAGTCCTCGTCAGACACCCCAGTCTAGACCAGTCCAACGACTTGGAGAGAAACAAAGGTAAAGAAACAAAAATAAAGTTCCCACTATTATTATTATCGTACATGGAGGATCGTACAATGCTTCTGGTTCACTTCACCATATACAGTGTGTGAATCGTGTCCTCGACTGAACATAAATATACGTCTTATTGACGGTCGAAAATGGTCACGACCGACAGGCCACACTCTACTTTGGACCACAGGGGTCTCCGGAGGTGAGAACGACCCTAAGTTGGGGGAACCCGTCGACCACATGGGTCAGGACCTCATGCCGTGCGTACTGGTCGACCGTGGGTTCGAGTCCGGTGAAAGGGTGGACACACACGTTCAGAGGGTGGTTAACGAGAGATGTTGTTCCGTCTCCCCGACCCCACCTTTTTATATCTCTGGTCTTTGACTTAGGACGGGACAGAGGGAGTCATCTCGGACGAAACGGGGACTCGGTCGACCACTATGACACCAATTACAAGACGGGAGGTCCGTCCCGTCGAGTGACTAGGGACGGATAAAAGGAATTCCAATCTTCCCCTCTTGGAGGTTCGACCCTTCCCCAGTCTCCGGGACTAGGGGTCTCGGGGAGACCCTCTTCCTGACCTGGGACCCGTAGGGACGGGACGGACAAAGGAAAAGGATTTACCACTGTGTCTCGGTGTCCTACAGGTCCGCACTGCTCCACAGTGTCCGACCCTGTTCTCAGTAGGACCTTCATCGGTGACACGCGAGACCTCGGAACTACGACACACTCCGGGCTCCGGAAGTCACATTGAGACGTCTCACTGACCCTCCGTTTCTCCAACGGACTCCAACTGAAAGGGGAGTCGTTCTGCCATCTCCGTCCCTGGACGGTCCCAGTCCGAATTCATCTAAATTTCCTTCACTCTGTTCCACGAGCCCCGACCACGTGACCCTACTGGGACTCCCTACCCTACCCTTCCCTCCACCCTCGCCCCAAGTCCTGCCCCTTGTGTACATATGAGCACCGTCTAAGTACAGTTACATACCGCTTTGGTTATGTTATAACATTTCATTAATCGGAGGTTACTTTTATTTATATAATAAAAATTTTTTTGTGTGTGTCATCCCTTTTTTTTCTTAACAATATGAATAGCACTCGAACGTTAATATTTGAGACCAAGTATGACAACGGGTGGGTCGGTGACGGGAGAGGGAGACTTCAGAGGGAGTCAGGTCATACCTTCCCCGACTGGTGGAGCGATAGGAGGGGTGAAAAAGAGAGAGAGGAGGTCGAACAAGAGGTGCACTGTCGGCGTCACCACGAATTCCTACGCATTGACTAGTACAAAGAGGGGTGATTCTACTACCACCCGGAGGGGCGAGCGGACCAAGTCTCTCGGAGGTGACAGTCGGGGGTGACTCCGGGAGGACGAAGTAAGTCGGGGAGGTGGGGTAGGAGGAGACGGGGTGTGGGGTCGACAGTAGGAGTAGGAATAGTGACGGGTGTAGATAGCTCAAGAGTGGTGTACGGTCCCCGAGAAGGTGTATCCCGTAGTGGAGTAACTCAGAGGTGGTGAATCTTCCTCGAAGGTACTGATAGAAGTAACACGACTACTCCTGTAGTTCCGTGTTCTTTTAATTTAGTGAACCGTCCCCAGTGGGTCGGTTCTCAGGGTCTCGACAAGGAAAGAGTGGAGTCGTTTACCGTTGGGGCCCGTGGTCGTGCAGTTCGGTCTTTGCACAGGAACTAGACAGAGGGTAGTGGGACGTCCTATGAGGTTGTCGCTCCAGACGTCAACGACGGAAATTTTACGGAGTCGGGGTGGGGAAGCCACCGGGACGGCGGGTGGTCCGACCAGGGGCCTCGTCGTGTAGAGGGGACTCGCCGTGGTCGTCGAACGAGCGGGCGGGTGGACGGAGGAGGAGGAGAGAGGCAGGACGGAAGGAGAGGAGAAGAGGGAGAGAGGAGACACAAAAGGGGAGGGAATGAAGGAAGGAGGAAACGAGGGAAGTTAGGAAATAAGAAAGAAAGGAAGACAAAATTTTATAGATACAATAATAAGCTCAGGTCACTCCGGTTGTTTAGTCTAGTGACGGTAATTTCATTGTCAACCACTGTATTGGGGCCTCCTCCCCCGAACAGTGTACGACGTCCGGTTTACTCCTTCGTCGTCCAGGCAGACCTCGTTCCTCTCCCTCCCTTTTACACTCGTTCTCCGAAATGACACCAAAGGGACCCTTTCTCGTCTTCTCCCTCCCACTCGTCCAAATCGTACCCGTCAGACTTATTGCAGTCACCCGAGACCCCACATCCTTTACTGTTGGATGAGGTCATAAGAACGCCCCTTTAGGGTACCTGTCCCCTCGGACCACCCGTTGTCAGTCACTCCAGTGTCTCAGTTTGTGGTAAAGTCAAGTCAAGTCAAGTCAGCGAGTCAACACAGGCTGAGAAACGCTGGGGTACTTGGTGTAGTGTGGTCCGGAGGGACAGGTAGTGGTAGAGGGCCTCAAGTGAGTTTGAGTGTAGGTAGCTTAGTCACGACGGTAGGTCGGTAGAGTAGGAGACAGCAGGGGAAGGGGAGGACGGGGGTTAGGGAGGGTCGTAGTCTTAGAAAAGGTCACTCAGTCGAGAAGCGTACTCCACCGGTTTCATGACCTCAAAGTCGAAATCGTAGTAAGGAAGGTTTCTTTAGGGTAGAATCCGGACAAGTACGACTAGTACGAGCCGGTGAACAGGTTACCTGAGGCTTGAGACACAAATCACGGATATTTTTGTTGTTGTCTTCCTATTCTGGGGGAGGTCTGTCCCCTTGGAATTTCTAGCATAGATCCAATGAGTAGCGGATTCTCTTTTCTATGTGATTAGTGGGGAAGGAGGTCCCGGTATTTAAAAAGACATAGTTAGCCTCACATTGGAACCCAAATAACTAATGACCGATTAACAAACTGACAAACTCGTGTACTCGTGTATCGCGTACTTACTCCCCCAATAACCCTAACATAAAAGGAACCAAATACATTCTGAGTTCCTTAAACCTTCCCACCCAAGTCTGTACATGTGTACCCCGTATTTTCTAAAAGTGTTTACGACCACCCCCAGGAACCGATTCTCCTCTGAGACGGAACCCGGCGGCCACATTATTTGACGTGAGGTGATAGACGTAACACGAAGACTCACTCAAACAAAGGGCCTTGCGTACAGATGTTGTTCACTCAGTTCGTCTACCGGGAGGGTTACACACACCCGGAGTAGGTTAGGTGACTACCGGACTTATCTTGTTTTATGTCTCCTCCCCTCGCACACTCGAGAGACTGACTGACGAACTCGTCTCAGAATACGGGACCAAGAGACTCAAGAGTCTGGACCGAAAGGGCCCGGAGGTCGAACGTCTGCCGTGTAGCCGTCCAGTACCCTGAAGAGACGGAAGTATTGACACACTCGGTCAAAGAATATTGTGTGTGGATGTGCTTCTACATCTTCATCTATTTTTGCACCGAAGAGTCCACCGTGATCACCATTTCTTGGGCGGACGGTCACGTCCTCTGTATCTCTGGGTCCAAGGTAGGGACCCAGTCCTTCTAGGGGACCTCCTCCGGTGTCGTCGGGTGAGGTTATAAGAACGGACCTCTTAGGACACCAGTCTCCCCGGACCGTCCGATGTCAGATATCCCAGCGTCTCAGCCTGTGTTGACTTCGCTGACTTGTGTGTGTACGTGTCTATACACGGGACAACCGGACAAAGAGGTCTCCTGCGGTTTATCACATTAGACAAATGGAATAGTCACTGACAAATTTTTTAGAGAAAGGGGACTTATCCTTTTCTATTTTGATTTTGTACCTGTTCCCCTACCCTGCAAGGTACTTCCCAATTTCGTGTAATCCCAGACTAATTCTTCTCCTACTTTTGTGTATTTTCTCGTAATTAAATATCGAAATAAAATATCGTTATAAACATCCTAATTTTTAAATCCTTATGTGTGTGTGAAACAAGAAAAATAGTATTTACCCTAGTACTTCTGAACGACAAAAAGTTGCACGAAATAGGGTACTGTGTCCACCCGCAGATGGATCGAGATGACAGAAGAGGATTATACCTGTAACACCTTGAGTGTGTCGTCGGGAAATGACTTCGTGTCCACTCGTAAAAGGTTACAAGTGATATATTCGGTACGAAATTTCTAGTAGGAACATGTACCCAGAATGCGTAAAACCTCTGTGTCTAAGGTTAGTGTAAGTGTCGCTCTAAACGTACATCTCCTGGTGTATCATACACTCATATAGAGTAGTGGACTTTGATTTGTAGGAGTCCTTACATCACGAAAGACGAGAGACATTTTATCTGGAAGGTACCCCCTTTAATGTACAGAATTTTCACTTTCATTTTCAGTGAGTCAGTACAGACTGAGAAACACTGGGGTACTTGATATCGGACGGTCCGAGGAGACAGGTACCTTAAGAGGTCCATTCTTATGACCTCACTCATCGACAAGGGAGGAGGTCCCCTGTCAGGGTTGAGACCCTAATTTGGGTCCAGAGGACGTAACGTCCACCTAAGAAATGGTAGACTCGGTGGTCCCTTCGGGTCCTTATGACCTCACCCAATCGGAAAGGGAAGAGGTCCCCTAGAAGGGTTGGGTCCCTAACTTGGGTCCAGAGGACGTAATGTCCGCCTAAGAATGGTCGACTCGATGTTCCCTTCACGGACAGAGTTCCCGTGAGGATTTAAACCTAGGGAAGACTTACGTGTCTAAGATACCGTTACCAGTTTTTACAGTCTGTTGTTCTAAGATTACATGTGTGCCACTCGATATAAGTTATAGGATACTATTTAGTATTACCTTTTCTTATAAAAATTTGCACATATTTATATATACATGTACATATGGACTTTTTGAAACAACATGTCGTCTTTAATTACGTTTTAACGTGTAGTTGATATAAAGGTAAATTTTTTTTCTTTCTTTACCGTTGGACCGTCGATATCTCTTTAGAATAAATCGAGTAAATCAAATTAGAAAATTTTTTAATAAACGGTTGTATCTTCAGGTATGACGGGAGAAGGGAACCTTTTGAAACGATGTATCGTCGGGACTAAGGGACTCTCAGTGGTTGGTGTCCCACTCCAACTGACGTCAGTTGGGACCTGAACGTGCGAGAAGAAAAAGTCACGAAAAGAACCGTCAGTACAGGTCTCTCGTAGACTCACACGGTTACGGCACTCCAGACAACATAAGTACTGGTTAAAATTCGAAGCAAAGACCTTGATCGATGGTATTTTGTTACTTATAGACGACCCGAGAGAAGGAACCCTTCTTTAAGTCGCGGACGTACCGGGAAGACCCGCGGGGGGTAAGGTCCTTCCTCGTCTACTAGTCGTGGGTGTGGAGGGTGGGTGTTCGTCGATGAGACACAATACACCACAGACGCCCCGGGTGTCAAAGGGGGTCCCGACTCTCTCTGAAAAGGGAAAAGACTTTTAAGGATTGAGAGAAACAAGTTAGGACCCCCGACCCAACTATAATTTTAGTAAATTGATAAACTTATCTATTATATAAGTAGACCCAACTTAAAAAAATTAATATTTTACCATAAATCTCTTTAAGGAAAGAGGGTAGAAAAGATGGTGGATGGGTCAAAGATGTGTGGGGGAGTGGTGGTTTATTTACCTGTCAAAATCAAAAACCACATAGGAACATCTCTTAAAAGATTAGACATATGTATGTTTTCATTATATACCAGAGAGAGGTAGAACTTAAATTACTATCGTATGGAGGGAACCAAAGTGTAAATAAATCTTGCATGTATAGCCTCTTAAAAACTGCACCGATCTTTCCTAAGGAGTAAGAAAAAGTTCCAATGACTTCTGAGGTACCGTACCTACCAGTATTAATAAGTTGGGTTGAGGTTAACTCCTGGAAGGTCCAACAAAGATCTATAGACGATAATGTTTGTAACGACGTTGTTTATTGGGACTTGTTGACTGATTAGATCTGTAGAGGAGTTGATCGTTGCGAGGACGTCTAAGGTTTGATCGTGTTTGAGGGACTGGAACATATTATTTATGTTCCAGGAGATAACTAGTAGACGAGGAGTGGTAAGTGTCTTTGTGGTGCGTCTTTTAGATCTGTGAGCTCCAGATTTGTTGCGTCTCTAGATAACGGACGAAACGAGACGTTACTGAGAACATCTAATTTTTTTACTAAATTGGGTACAGGGAGGGATACCGTCATAACATTTTACACCCGAGACCTCTTGTACCTTTTAATCTACTAAAAAATGTAATCAACAGGAAACTTAATAATCGTGTCATAATTATATCATGTTATACGAGTATTAATCGTTCGGAAGACTTAAATAATATATATGAATAAGAATGCGAAAAATTATTCGTGAGATCAACCTCCACTGTACCACTAAGTCTATTACCGATTTACGTAGCCCACCACTGTTTTACTTGGTTGGATGTATCCCCTCTCTTCTTTTCAGATCTTTAGGGTGTTCTAAAAATTAGGATAATTTACGTATTTTCAAAGAGTTACGTAATAAGTGTAGTATTGGTACCGTCTTTGTTTCGTATTAAATAACTCATAAATTATGTTGGACAATTACGACACGTTATTTTGCATAAATTATAAATTACACTATGTACTTAAAACTTGAAAAAAGTTCTTTCTAGTACAAAATTTGATTTGATTTATGTCATCTATTGTTTACTCAGGGAGACTCGAAGAGACGTCCGTCACACCCGGATAACCTCGTCGGTGCAAGTCTTCTACCGAAGTCGAAACCACAAATCTGTCAATACCTTTTCTCCATCGACAATTTATCGACAATAAAACTCTTCATGACTGAGACCGTCGGGTAGATGAGTGTCGGGTCCGTAAACCCGAGTCAAGGACCAACCCAGGACACTGGTGGTAACATTTACTAATAGAAAACCGACGGTCGGTACGTAAGAACGAGAAACCCATTGTCGCGTACGATTCAGTGAAATCTACACAGGCTGAGAAATGCTGGGGGGACCCGACATCGGGTGGTTCAAGGAGACAGGTACCCTAAGAGATCCGTTCTTATCACCTCACCCAACGGTAAAGGAAGAGATCCCCTAGAAGGGCTGGGTCCCTAGTTTGGGGCAAGAGAATGTAGAGGACGTAAGAAATGACGATCGCGGTGAGCCCTTCGGGAACCCATTGTCACTTTTCACTTTCACTTTCAGCGAGTCAACGCAGGTTGAGAAACGTCGGGGTACCTGATGTGTCAGGACCTTAAGAGGTCCGGTCTTATGACCTCATCCGTCGGAAAGGGAAGAGGTCCATCGGAAAGGGAAGAGACCCATTGTCATGTAGGCACGTTAATTTAGAGAGGGTAACCGACCTCGAACCACTATGATGGTCACAGAACGAGGGGAGAGCCCCACTCGTACGTTGGGTTTGATCCGTCACCCTCCGGAGGACATAGTCAGACCAATCCAGACTCCTACGATGTCATTGTTCGTTAAGATTTAAAAGTCACCGACTTACATCGTTTTAAAAAAAAAAGAAAGAATCCGGTCCATAGACAAGTCCAGCGTATAGACAGGGTTCAGTTTTCCCTCGAACGTCAGGGAGACAGGTCCAATTACGCCGGACGTAAAGTTATGGACGAGGATACTACCGTTTCCGTTGTTTCTTTTGTAACGTCCCAGAACAGAGTCACGTTTACGAGGTCCAGCTTTGTGCAGTAAAGACCGGTCTTTAGTCTAGAACTGGGGTTGGTCGGTGTTTCCCAGTTCTTCCTGTTACGAGAGTGTATTAGTGGGTTCCCCGTCTTTTCCTTATACACCCACTGTCTTGACTGCCGACTGACGGTGCGAAGGAGGGACGTAAGACTTAACACTCGTCGTCCTATTTTTCTTATAAAGAAAAACTTTAGATAAATAGGGTATCTCGAAAGACCGGGTGACAGGTCGCGTTAGGGGCATGATGGGAAGGGAGAATTGTACACAGAAGGTTTACCCAAAGGGAATGTGGATTCATTCGGACTCAGTCGGGGGAAAAGAGTGTTGGCTTATCGGCGTTCTTTCACGTCATACCGGGGTCGGTCGGTTCACAGTAGTCCCGAACCACACCAGGGAGAAAGGGAAGGAGGCTCCGACTTCGGTGTCAGGACACTCTCGTCGTCGATCCCGTGAGTGACTCGTCCCCCTGTGGTCGTTACCGTCTCAAACGGACGTCCTGTGGCAATCTTAGGTAAGTTCGTTGGTACTAGACGGAGCGGTTCACGACTCATTTATGGAAAGTTTACGTCTTTCCAGAGACGTGTCTTGCACGATATCTTTAACTTCTGATAACCTCGGTTTTCCCTGGAGTCTTCCCTCGAATGGACTAGGGTCGGACTACACACTTCTTCCTTCCGTGAATAGGTTCCGGTGTACTAATAAATCTTCACCTTAAGGATCGAGTGTAGGGGCCACTCACATGGTCTCTCCTTTCAGTTTTGGTCGTGGTAGTATGTAGACTGATATGGACCCGACGGGCACGGGTCCGGCCCCAGGCCGTGCCAGGGAACACAACACGGGAGAGACCAACCCGACCGTGATAAAACGAAAGGCGTTTCTTCTGGGCTGTACGTCGGTGTCTCTGCACGCCCGTCCTGGACAGAGGATCACTCGCGGGACGAGGGCCTCCTCTATGTCGCACCGGGGTTCCCGTCACGTCGGTCGGGAGGTCGGGAAGAGACGAGGACCAGCCGAGGGACGACCCCCGCAAACGTGTGGAGAACAGGAGGTAAACGAATGGGTTTGCCGTGGAGGAGGTCCTTCGGGATTACGTGAATCGACGGAATGTGAGTAAAATTGTAGGTCGCAAGAGGTTTCACGTGGGAAACTTCATAAGGGGTCTTTTCCCTAAGACACATCCCAACAATCTATTTTACATCCGACGGGACACTTTGAACTAAAGTCTATTTGTTTTTAATTGAAAAATTACATTTATGCAAATAAAAGATGTCCCGAAGAATCTTCGTGACTTGTTGTTACCCGTAACACTTAAGAACTCACCCGAATACCAGACGTCATAAGGGAGTCAAATGACCTAGGGTCCCGATTCTAACAGTCTAATTCGTTTATTTCTATGTTTATTTTATGACTTAAGGGTTAATTGTTACAACACTATCAAAGTCCATTTGTCACCTCCCTGAGTCAACATGTATATCTACATAGGTAAGAGGGGGTTTGGAGGAAGGGTAGGACCGACCGTGTATTGTAACTCGTTTCAAGGTACACGATATGTTATCCAAAAGTAACCAATAGGTAAAATTTATATAGTCATACATGTACTGGAACGGTTTCAGGAATTGATAGGGAAGGGGGGTCGTTGGTACTCAAGTAAAGGATTCAGACAATTAGTCGATATGGGGTTATGTTTTACAAAAACCACGGTTTTTTTTCAATTTTAATTTTTTATTTCCACATTTTTTTATTTTATCGAGAGATTTTACTTTTTTAAAAAACTTAAAGGATATTTAATAAAAAACCATTTTCATACGGGATTTGAAATATACTCTGTATGAATATGATTTTATTATGGACAACAAATGGACTTTAAGTTTAAAGTGACCCATAGAACTTAAAAGAGACTGCTGGAGTGACTCTCTACTATGTCTACGACCACAACACCGTCCGGACCTGACCTCCGAGTCTTTTATATAAACGTTCCTTCTGGGGTCCACCCACCCGGACTAGTCAGATTCTCATTACTTTACCTTTTCCTCACACGGACACACACACGTGTACGGGTGTGTACATGCACACGTGTCCACACACAGACTCCATCTCCACGCCACACACAGATTTCACTCCCAAACGGGTCTTAAGGTCTCAAAACTTAGGTACAGAGGATCGATGAAATCTTAATGACTTTAGAGTCCCAGGGAAAGGGTTGGTAAATAAGGTATCGCTGAACCCATGTCACACAGAAAATCCTCCAACAAACTGTCACGACGAGTAGGTGTACCATGTACGAGTACTATTTTTCTGTTCTGGAGTAGATGGTGAGATTGAGTCTTTGTGTGTTCAATATGTTGTAGACCTTAGGTGGGTTCCCCTTTTTTTAGAGTCAGATGTTTGGATCCGACGACCTCCGTCTTTGGTACACGAGCCTTAGTAATTCTAGTGTAGAGCGAAACGATGTCCCGTCGAGACAAGGGGAGGTGCACCGGTCTCTTCAACTGACCCTCTCTGGGCAAAAACACGACTCGGTGCCCCGGTGCGTGGAGAACCAATCATGGACAGGTCCAAATTGTGGGTTAATGACAGGAGTCTAACGGAGAGTTGTGAGTAATGGTCGTGAGTCGTCAAGGACGGTTCCACTACCTTAAAATCTACTCCTGCTTCCTCATCAGCGAAAACAAAAGTTCGCGACCAGAGGAACCTTGTAACAGTGAGTCGTCCTACGTGTTAAAGTGAAAGACGACTTCCGAGGACTTCTTAGCCTCTTAATTCGTAAATATTTATTTAATTTGAGGGGAATACACTCGTCTCCAGGAGTCGGTCACCAGAGACAAAGTACGGAGCCTACTCAAATCGACAAAAAGAGGTTGTGAGTCCGGGTTTCGACGGGCTGTTTACGTGAGATTCGATATCCTTACCACCTAGGGTCTTCACCGTTAGCCTACAGTCTACGTGAGGTCCGGACAGGACCCTGTTGAACTCACCTGAGACAGTGGAGACGAGGGTAGGTCCTACCTCACTTTTTTTTCTGGAAAGAACGAGTACTGCTACCGGTGACACCGATTTGGTCCAACCTGAGAGAGGGGACAGACGGACGGCTCACTGGACGTCCGTTCGTCTTCCCCTTCCTGGTTCATCTCCCCTTTCCCTTTCCCTCGATCCTTTCGCTTCCTTCTCTCTTACCCCGACCCCTCTTCCTTTCTTTCCGGAGCCCCACGTCCCTCAGCTCTTCTCCCTCCTCCGTCCAATCTCAAATTGTCTCTTCACTCCTAAACTTCAGTAACAGTTGTATGACACTTGAGGTCTGTCTCAAAGATCTTCGATGTTAGGATAAAGAATAGTCCTTAAGTAAGTACATTGTGTGTGAGATGAGACACCATTCCCGTCGATGATCCCCATCCCGTGACAAGATCCCGGTTGTCAAACGTGACGCCACTTCTGTCCGTTTGTTACTGTTACTCGTTCTGTTACAGTCTGGTGTCGTCACGACCTTCCTCTGTCGCACAAGTAAAGCATCTCTTCGGTCTCAAGTTTCCCGAAGACCTACCCTTGTCGTCTGTCGCCTCGGTGAACCTCCCCCACGGTCTCTGCCCTCTTGTCTTCCGACTCTTTCTCGATCAGTGCACTCCGTCCCTTCCCTCCCCGAGTACGGTTCGGGACGGGGTGGTGTGTGTGTGTGTGTGTGGTCGAACCATCCATCCTGTCACCCTGACTCCGGTTGAACCGGTCTGCCACTACTCGTTCTCCTGTGTAATGTCCCGTCCTCAGGTGGGATACATCCGAACGTCCACGACTGTCCCTCGACCCTAACGAAATTAAAACCTGTTACACATTTTACGAGAACCCTAGTCTGTGTATACCAACTGGGAAGAACTATTCTTTTGTATCCCAACATGTACAGAGGGTCAGGTCCCAAACGAAAACTTTCCGACAGTACCTCATTTCTCTCTCCAAGAGACACCAGGGTCGTACGCAGAGAGGAGACTCGGGGTTACAGGAGGAGTACCTTCTCCCTTCCGACTAGACTCGTGTTTTGGGTGTCCTCTACTTTGGGTGTGGAAAGAAAGGAACGGGTGTACTGACGAAGGTTTCCCTTCGTTTAAAGACCCGGAGTAAGAGGAGTTGTTATCTAACCCAGGTCGTTATAGGTGAAGTGTCCTGTCTCACATGCTTAATACAAAGTGTCTCTCATAAAGGATTCGTTGACGTTACAAGACCAAGTTATACCACGGGTCTGACTCTTGTGGGTCGGCACCAACGAGGTCCTACGACCCCTACTTCGTTTCCCTTTCGTCTTCTTTGGTGGGCCTACACTCCCGGGGCCGGACCTTAGACTAACGACACCCCTAAAGACCTCTGACTCGTGTTTCTTCGCAGTGACAAAATTTCGTCACTCTTGTACGTCTGTGTCTCGAAGAAGAGGTCATCTTATACGTTCAGATCGTCCGGGGACCGGTTCTGACCGTTACGTAGGTTTCCCTTTAATTCGTAGTTTCCGTCACCACACCTTAGAAGACCCCGGGTGACTGTCTCAAAATATCAGTAAGACCAAGAACCAGAATCAAAGGAACAGTTTTGTAGTCGAAAGGAGACGCCGAGGATTGTTCCGTTCTTAACCCGCTACGGCTACTCATTACGTAGACAATTGTGGAAACGAACTTTTCTACTCTGTGTAGCTTCGGGCCGAGATAACCTAAACTCCCGTCATTATACTGTGACTTCAGTAAACGAGGAACAGTGTGGTCCTCTCGAAATACCGAAAAGTCTACCGGTGTCTGAGAGGGGTCTACTTAGTTCGAAGGTCTCAACTCTACAGATTATAGTGTGAGACTACTCTCTCCTCTGTATACCCGTCTAGGTAGTGCACTCGGTGAACAGAGACGTCTTTCAGTCCCTTAACAATCGTTTCGACACGTCTTCCCGAGACTTGGTCACTCCTGGGGGTCTAGGGTCGAGCCGAGACGTCCACTAATGACTTCCGACGTCTCGTGTGTCGGAAGTCCATGGACAGGAGTGAACCCGGGAGTTTCGTCTAGTTTCAGTTTTTGAATCCACGACTCTCAACTAAACCCTCCACTAGGGTCCCTTGTCTTCACTCCCTCGCCTTCCTCTTGGTTATTTTCTCGACCAGTGACGCCCGTAACCCCCGGGTCAGGACGACCCTGACAGACTTCTCAAACGACCTTGCCTGAAGTCTGCATAAGGAAACCTCCCACCCTCCAACCCCGCAAATAGGAGATTGAACAGGCGACAACCTTCTCCCAACAGGAACTCATACAGGTGGGAGGGTGGAGACGTCGGAAACGGATACGAACCCTAGCGGGGACATGGAAGACACTCTCGAGACACAGTCTTTTCGTCTTTGAGGCCTTCCGGACGGACTCCTCCCTGGGACCACGACCTTGGGGTCGGAACACGGACCGTGATGGGTGGCATCGACACAACTACAGTCGACCCGGGTTCTTACACCGTGTCCCATGTCCTTAGTGGACGCCGTTGTGGACATGGGAGGTCACACGATTCGTGGCGTACTCCTGTCCCCTGTTTGCCCTTTTGGTAACGTGTCTCCGTGGTTGAAGATCCTTTTAAATCTTGTCTACCCACTGGGTGTCCTGGGGTCGAGTCGTCGGGTTCAGGATTACCTTATTATTCTCTTTTACGGAAATGACTTTTGTTTTTAACTGACATCGTCGATGTTATCAGATTCTTAATCCAGTTCAAGAAGAATCCTCGTCTACCGGAAAATCAAATCTCTTTATGAAGTCTCCTAGAAAGACGCACACACTTTTACAGCCGGGGTCCCGTGTCACCCCACCTCTTTCTCTTGCCGCGAGACAACATTCACCCTAAAAACAGAGGAAACAAACTTTTCCGGAACCCTACCCCTCTGTTCTTCTCTGCTCCGACTCCTCTACTTCCCCCGAGATCAGTTGGCCGTCTCCCCCCAGGACCTGACCGTTCCTTCTGGCGGCGTCTCTGCGTCGCACGTCTCGTCGCGAGCGTCGCTTGCTTGCTCGCGGCGCCGCGACCGCGGGTGAGACGCTCTACGGCCGTGAGGAAAGACTGTAGGGAGTCGGGAGTCGCGCCTCGTGGCGGCGGAGACCAATCCTCCCGAAACCTCTTCTCTTGTACACCCCTCTAGCTGCCGTTCCTCTCTTGTTCTCGGGCCCCTTCCGCCACCTTACCTCTCGCCTCGAGTCGTCCCCGCGCACGCCCGTAGCAGGTCGTCCTGAGGACCCCTGCGACCCTTCCGTCGTCTCGGGAGGGTCCTGCCCCTACGAGACTACGACTTCTTTTCGTACGCAGGTGTTCGGGTCTCATGTACAGAACTTCCTCAAACCGAAGTCGGTGGTGCTGGTTCGAGGGCCGACACGGTTCGAGGAGGCCGACCCGTCGACCTCGAGTCCTCACTGTCCCACACCGGGGACGGGAGTGCGGTGAGGTTTTAGGACCCTACCGGGGGAACAGTCGCGGGTCGGACCGACCCGTCACGAGACTCGCCGTCCGCCTTCCGGGTTGTTTGGGACTCGTCTCCCGAGGCGTCCTGGGGGTCCTCTCCCCCGCGACACTGCGCCGGACCCTGTCTCCCTCTGTGAGACTACCCACCTCTCGCCCTGTCCTCTGTGGCGCACTCGTCCTGTTCTTACGGCAGACCTCCTCTTTCAGGGAATTAGCCGAGAAGGACGCCGGCGGTCACTGTCGACAGAGGAAGGTTTGGTCAGTCCCCGGACCCCGTCTCCGTGTGGATCTCTAAGGGACTCCTCTCGAACCGTCCGTCTGACAAGTGCTCCCCTCTGAGTTCCCTTGGGTACGGCGGCCCCCTTGTGGGAGGTCCACTGGTGACACGCGTGACGACGCCTTCTCCGGAGTCCTTCCCCGACACCAAAAACGTGTCTCCTTGAGTCGGGTGACCCCTCCTTCGTTCGAGACCAGGGGGTAGGGGAGGTCACGACGGTTTGGGTCGACCTTCGGTCTCCGGGGTTTTTGGACAGGATGTCCGACTCTGACACCAGTTCACACCCCGGTTTCCCGAGCGATTGTCTCAACCAGCGACAGAATAGTCGAACAGGTGTCACCCGGCCGGATTGTGGGACCCCAAAGTCTCTCCACGAGTCGTCCGAGGACCCAAGACCTCCCTGACACACCCGGAGTACGCAGGTCCCGAAGCGGACTTGGAACCAGTGAGTCCTCTCGAGTTTTTACTTGGGCATCTAGCACGAACGCGTGCTTTGGGACCCAGATGCTCCCCTATTGTCTAGACGCTGTACGCGTCTAGGGTCCACTGGATCGTAAAATCTTCAGTTAACGTTGCAAAACGAAAAAATTAAAAAAGTATATAGTATTTGAATAAACCCGAAGGGACCACCGAGTCGTCGTTTCTTAGGTGGACGTTACGTCCTCTGGGTCCATGCTAGGGACCCAACCCTTCTACGGGACCTCCTCGTGTGCCGTTGGGAGAGATCATGAGAACGGACCTCTTAGGGTACCGGTCTCCTCGGACCACCCGATGTCAGGTATCCCAGTGTTTCAGTCTGTACTGACTTCGTTGAACCGTGTCGTGTCGTGTCTTGAATAAATAAGCTCATTATCGTTATAAAATTTTAGTTGACCTGTAAGATAACCTTCGGTCATCTCGTCGGATGGTCGACCGTCCGACATGGACTCCTTAGTTCAAATACTCGTTGGACCCCGACAGAATGTGGGTCTTAGTCGAGTTCCAAACAGGGCCCAATCCGATAGGATCTTCTTCCGAGACTCTACCCCTAAACACCGTCGACCAAACAGTTCCTTCCTCTGTTGTCACTCCCACTCCCTCTCCTCCCGTCCCTTTCCCCCTCTTCGGTTTGGACCGACTCCACGACCTGTGTCGCTCTTGGGGCCCCTCCAGACACACTGAACGGTCCGACGTCGTCGCCTTCCACTAGGACTACGATCCTAAAGGACTGAAGAAACTGACGTTCTCTTAGGTAACGTTCTCTCTGACCTCGAACAGGATCTTTCAGTAGAACGAGGGGAGGGGGTGGTGGTAGTAGAGAGTCCTCTTCCCAAAACAATGTTGTATTAGAAATGAGTCCTTAAGTGAGTTTTTACGTGTAGGGTTAGTGAGTTTTAAACGACTTAGTTTTTTTTTTGCTCTTACTGAACCGTCCCGGAGGGATTTTCTATTTCACTGAAGAACTTATGGATTTATACCTACTCCAGATGTTCTGGTTTTGCACACTCTTAAGGTGGTTTTGATCCGACGTCAAACGAAGACGCAAAACGTAAAATTTTCCCAAAGGATTCTTTTAACTATCGAATTGTTTCTGTCGTCCTACTGTCAATTGGGTGAATTTTCTACGAGTCTAGGGTCAGGACCCCGACTAGAGTCAGTCGTCCGTAGAGGACGAGTCCTGGCCCGATGTCCCCGTCTCCCCTAGTCACTGGAGCCCCTCGAGACGTGCCACTGACGTCCTAAGTTCCGACGGAGACTCTTACCGATCGGGCATTTCTGTAGAGACTGGTTCAGCTCGTCAGTTTTGACACTCATTACTCCTTCTACGCGGCCAAGTCGCCGTTCCCGGCGAGTGTCTCGGATTCACTGACACTAGTCTTCCCGTCTGTAGGGAGGTGAAATGACTATTCAGGACGAATCCTAAAACGCATTAGGGTTCTATACCCTGTCGGAACCCGACGACAACTTCACTTTGTCCGTCTTCCCGGGGGGACAACATTGGGAGGACGTACAAACGTTTCTTCATTTTTTTCCTTATACACGTAAAGATAAATCACGTAGTCTAGTCTCTCGGTCGTCATAATGACGTCTAAATAACATCGGTCCGGAACCTATGACGGATGATGAATTTTACTTAACAATGGTTTTGCAAGTCTCTTTTGGTATCTAATTCGCATAACTGATACGATGAAGAAATTCATTATCAATTTCCGTTATTGTTACTGTCTCGTCGGTTCGTCTATAAGAGGGTGGGTAATAATTATTGCCGGGGAGTCGGTGGACTACCTACCGGTAGAGGTCCTGCCCCGGCCTTCGTGGGGGAGGGAGGCACCTCCCAGACGACGACCCTCCCGAACCTTCTATGAACTAAACTCCACAGACCGACGACTACCTACTCCTGTCAGACCTTCTTTGTGTCGTAGCACTTGTGGTCCTGGAATTTCTCTCTTCTCATGTCGACGAAACAGGAAGGGGAAGGAGGACGGTATGGACTATCTCTCTCTCTCCGTTCGTCCCTTCTTCGTACCTCAGTGTGGCAGACACACGTCGAACGATCAACGATTTCGGTACCTCTGTATTTCGCGACCCCTCTGTCTCCGTTGAGACACGGGGAGAACCAAAGTCCTTTCCGTCGAGACGAGGCGTCAGTGAGTCCTGGGTCCGAACGCCTCGGAGGCAGTAGAACATCGACGAAGAAGACCTTCCCATTGGAAGCCCCCGAAGGTCTTACCTTCCCCTTGAATCCTGACGTCAGGTTCCAAAGGTAACGGGGTCGGGTGCAAACGAGTATCGAGACGGGTTGACTCTCCCTTGACCGTCCAGTACACGCGTCTCATCTCACCAGACGTGTCCAACGAACCGCAGGAGTTGAGCACAAGGTAGAAGCCAACGAGGTCAGACCCGACCGGAGGTGGCGAGCGTGACGGAGTCGGAGGAACAAAGGTTCCGGTCACGATTAAAAGTAGGAGAAGGCAGAGACTCGTCGAGATCAGGGGTATCAGGTCGGACGAGAGTTGAAGGTACGACGACGAAAGAGAATAAGGGGAGGAGAGAGTGCGGTGAACCACTCGAAGAGGAGTGGGTCGGGTGGAGATTTACGACTACAAAGGAGTCTTGTCCAGAACCGGAATAACGAACGAGTGTCCAAATCTACGCAGACATGTGGTGTCGAGTCTCTCGGTCGTGTCGACAGGACTTTCTAGGGAGATAAGAAGACAGAAGTCGACGAATAAGCTGTAGTGTATTACTGTAACGTGTTCTCTGAGGACAGAGGGTATAGACTCAGTTTCCTAGGTTCAGTCTTCAAATCCTCACCAAGGAAGGATTATCGAAGGGAAAGGAGCCGGGGTTTATATTTGGTAGGTATACAGGACAGTTAAGTTGGGGGTTTTATCTACTCGTATCTGGAACTCAGGGGTCTGGAACAGGACGGGGACGCGCAGCGCAGAGGCGGGTCCGGACGACGTGTGCTCCGGAGGAAGAGGGGTGACCGAGGAGCGGCCCGTGAGAGTGTCGTCGTCGGTCAAAAGAGAAGTTTTACGTTCGGTCTCACACGGTGAGACACGAAGGGTGAAACGTGCTTAGGGACTCGGGTGTCCCGGGCACACTGGACTCGGACGGCGCGGTGGGATGTGAGCACCCCTGGACTCGGATGAAGCCTGTGTGGAGGGACAAAGGGTCACCTCAGAACGACGTGTGTCTCGAGACAGGAACGAAAACCGGAAGTCTAGAGCCGACTCCTCAGCGGGGGCCACTGGGTGCCTCCGCAATTCCTCCTCCCGTCTCAGAGTCGCGAGAGTAGGTGGGTCTCTGCGACGTAGAGTAGTCCACCGGAGAGTCGTGGGTTGAAGTGGGGGGTCTCGTCGTACCACTCGGCCTGGGGACCCCCGGAAAGACTGAACTTTTCTCCCGGACACTGACGGGAGGGCGGAGGATGGACGGTACAGTGTATCGCAGGGGTACGGGACTAAGGAGGTCCTGAACGAACGGGACACGAACTTGGACTTGTGAACCAGGACCACGGTTCTCAGTAAAAGTAGAGTCCTGACGTTCTGGACCAACGGGTGACTGACCTTTCCGGTCCTAAACTTTTAACTCCATTCTTTATTTAAAGTGGAAAGTGAGTCGTAAAACTACCACTCGTCTCCTCGTTGTGACGCAACCCTATTTGTAAAACAAATACACCCTGTAAAAACTCATATATTTAGTTCACGAGTGGGTCTTTCGACGGGTTTTCGTTGAGGGGTCCCACAGGACCCAAGGAGTGGGTGTGAACGTCTCCGTCCGTCGACGGTGCACCGGTGTCCTTGTGGTAGGTGGACTACGGTCGGAATACACGTCTAATCTACGGTCGGGGTACACGACCCTCCGAAGGGATCTTCGAGTCTGAACGAAAGACTCTACCTGGTCGTCCCGATGTCTAGGTTGGGTCCTCAGGAGTCCGTTCGACCGTAAGGGTCCTGAGTCTAGGGGTCCCTGTCACATGGAGGTTCTGGGTGCCCCCGTGGTAGTCGTCTCGTTCGTGGGAGTCTCGACTCATGTGTGGGGGTAAGTAAGAAGGGAGGACAGACCCGGAGGGACCACCGGGTCCCCATTTATTTCTTAGACGAACGTTACGTCCCGTGGCAGACGTTACGTCCTCTCCGTCGAAGTCAGGAACCCAGTCCTCCTAGGGGACCTCTTCCTTTACCGATGGGTGAGGTCATAAAAACAGACCTTTTAAGGTACCTGTCTTTTCGAACCGTCCGATGTCAGGAACCCCAGGGTTCTCGACCTGTGCTGAGTCGCTGATTTGGTGGTGGTCGTCGACGTGTGCCTCTTCGTCCGGTGCGTCGGGGTCCACTCGGACTCAGACCTCACGCTCGTGACACCCGTCTCGTAGACTCCCGGTAGTCGGGGACGGTAGAAGGGCCGAGGACGGAAGGACAGGAGACCCTTTTCGGGGCCAAAGGAGACCCTCGGAGGAGAGGGAGTACGGGACCCCGCCCGTACACAGGCTCTGCTCAGCAGTTCCGACCAGTAGGGGACCGGTGGTCGTGAGTCTCCAATCCGTGAATGGGAACCCTGTCTTTTGAAGAGAATTGACTGTAGAGATCGTCAGAGATCCTCAAGAGTTCCGACCTTGAGGACCATGTGTGGTGTACCTACCCTTCGGTCGTCTCTCCTCTCCTCTCCTCCTTGGCTCAGGACTGTGGTAGTGAGTGTGGGGGCCTCGGTCGGCTCGGACCCCCACGAAACCACTGGACACGGTTGTGACGAGGGAAGGCAACCTACAGGACTGAGGAAGATGGGTTTCTCGTGAAGGGCGCACATCCCGTTTCGGCCAGGATACGGTTCCGTTGGTCTTCGGGTCTCGTCCCGTCTTCCCCTAAGATCCACACTCCGGAACCCAGGCCGTGTCCTCCTTGATGTCTCTCACTCCGTCCTAGAGCTCCGTCCTCGTTGTCGGTCTTAGGGTTGGACCCCGGTGTCCAAACACTGGTCCTGACCGACCCCGACCCTACCGGACGTCCCGTAACTCCGACGAGTCTACGGGAGGGTAGGAGACCGGAGACTCGATGTCCTTGACTGATCCCGTCGTTCAGGAGTACAAGGACTCGTGGCGACCCTCACTGAGTCTACCTTAACGGAGATCCAGGGGGTTCTGGTAGAGGGTTTCGAGGGTTAGGGGGTTTCGTGTAGGAAGGGAGATAGGGAGACGAGTGTGACCTTAGGACGGGGTAAAGGTGGACAGGAAGTTCCGGACCGACCTCACGGGGGAGGAGGCCCTTCGGAGGAGACTGACCGTGTCGGGTCTCTCAGGAAGACTAGATGCAGCGACACAGCGACCTTACTAGCGGGCTTTCACGTGCAAGGTGTGACCTGATCTCAGACAGGACTCGACCAAATCCGGTCACCGGAAAAGGGGTGTCGTTCACGGGAACCGTTTGGTTGGTCCAGGTCTCTCCAAAACACAAACCTCCTCGTCAAGACTAGTGAGTCCCTGTTCAGAAGTAGGTCCGGATCTTAGTAAGGACCCGAGAAAATAAGACATTTTATAATGTAGGACCTTCGTTCAACGTGTCTCACTCCGTCCCGTCTCTCCGTTCTCACGCGGGGGCCTCAGTCCGCCCTGACTCAGACTTGGGACCGGGACGGCGACCGATCGACACGTTGGGCCCGCCCAGTAACCCGTAGAGACTCGGGTCACAGAGTCGACACTTTGCTCCTGTTATCACTGAGGTAGTCTGTGACTCTACTCTTGCGTGTCGTACTCGTACCTTCCCCGGCTCATTCACGAGGTATGACGTGATGACCCTTTGTCATAGCCCATCACTCATTTTGTAATTATTGGTATGGACGACGACGACGACGACGAGGACGACGACGATTCCGTGAAGTCAGCACAGACTGAGACACGCTGGGGTCTCTGCCGTCGGGCGGCCCGAGGGGGCAGGGACCCTAAGAGGTCCGTTGTTGTGACCTCACCCAACGGTAAAGGAACAGGTTTCGTACTTTCACTTTTCACTTTCACTTCAGTGAGTCAGCACAGGTTGAGAATCGCTGGGGTACCTGGCGTCGGGTGGTCCGAGGAGGAAGGTACCCTAAAAGGTCCGTCCTCGTGGCCTCACCCCTTGGTACGGATTGGTAGTGAATTGTCCAAGATGCACAGATCGCGATGTAGTTTACGAAATGTTACATCGGGGTGAATTAGAGGTGACGTTAGAATATTTGATTAGTTACAGAATGATAGAGATCCTTAGTCTACTCCCTGGACTTCGACTCTTAGTACAGCTTTAAGTTCGAGGATTACTGTCGTCTCGATTAAGGTCGAGACTCGGCGGGGATGGACAGGAGACAAACCACCGGTTCACGTTAGCGACCAGGTGGCGACCGTACCACCACTTCTGGGAACTCAGGTGTGACGTCGGGACTGTAAGTGGTCACTTAAGGAATGAGACAGACACGGAGTTTATAAAAGTAAAAGGTAGATATTTGACCTCCACTATGACATAAAGTAACTTATATTCTATGTTTGACTTACACTCTACGTTATAATCAATGTACGGTGATTTTTCTTTTTGCGGATTGCACTCCACAAGTCATCCTCGAGGGGTTTATTTCGGTCCCGTAGTTTCCAGTTGGAAAGACATATTCCCCAGATGTCTCTTTGTCCTATACATCTCTCTAAACAAAACAAACATCTTGACAGCGTGCACAAATACCTTTGACTCTTCAGGGTACTACACGACAAACGTTCGTCTTTGGGTCCTTCCAGTCACTCCATCAAATCACCTACAGGATTTCGGACTCTCACCACCCCCTCGTCCGCCCCTCCTTCAGGACCAGACTCGGACTTGTGTATTCTTGCTCTCCATCGGAACAGGTTCTCGTCCTCTGCCGACAGGATCGAGGTCGTCTCTTTCGATTAAACGGGAAGGAGACGGAAAAACAAGATAAATCTGGGAGTTATCTAGCCTACCACGTGTGGGTATGACCACTTTCACTACAAGAAATAAGTCAGACGGATAGGTCTACGATTAGAAAAGGTCTACAGGAGTGTCTCTGCGGGTCTTTATTACAAGATGGTCGACAGACCTGTGACAACTCGGGTCAATTCGACTGGACATCTCAATTGGTAGTGTGGAAGGTGCACACTTATGTACGCTTTATTTGGGTGGGGTATCTTTGTCACCGTTTGTTTGAACGAACAGAGTTGGCGTCGTGGTCTATTTCCTTCCTTTTTTTACGAGAGCACTCTCAAACTTGGTACTTGCCCAGAAGTCCTCCTAGACGCCAAACGCAACTGTGAGGGACCATATCAGGTCTTCTGGACTTTGTCCCCGAAGTAAATTTCTCTCGAGGTACATGAGTCATAAGACTTTATCGGATATACCCTTGTCTTAG
The DNA here is from genome assembly GCA_006410555.1 of Capra ibex. NCBI lineage: Eukaryota > Metazoa > Chordata > Mammalia > Artiodactyla > Bovidae > Capra > Capra ibex. The sequence continues at coordinate 2,126,194 of SJYO01050415.1, forward strand.
AACTTCTCACCTATATACACAAATACATTGTCTAAGTGAAACGACACGTGGACTTTAATTACGTTGTAACAATTAGTTAATTTGTTTGAAAAAAATTTTAAAAAATTTGTTATTTCTCTTGAGCTCAAAAATCACCGGGTTCCATCACCTTCTTTGTTTACGTTTAGAAAAGAGGATCTGAGTCTAGAGTCAGATCCGGTTGTCGTTCACATTCCGCGACCCTTCTTAATTCTAGTCTTTACAGGTTCCCACCTTTCTTATATACAACATGTCAGTAATTTTCCTCCATTATCGATCGATATTCTGTTACGATCGGTAACATTGTTTCATAGGGGTTCAGAGTCACCTAATTGTGTCGTCCTCAAATACAGAGCGAGTCCATTTCGGGTTCCGTTCTGTAGAGGTCGTGACTACGTCCTTCGGTCCGAGTTAGGTAGAAAACCGGGGTGAACCGAAGGTACCAGAGGTTCTTTCCCACTCTCACCGCTTTCAGGGGCCCGCAATGGACAGTGAAAGTGGGTGACACGTGACTCGTCTTAAGTCGGTGTTCCAGCGTGGACTAACGTCGCCCCGATCCTTTGTACTCGATCGACGCACGGACCCTTCTTCGTGTTTCCAAATCACTCGTCCGTCGACTGGGACGGTAGGGAGGAGTACCCCGGTAATTTTTTCGATAATTGTGGTCGTCTAATCTTAGTACGGAGTACCCATCGTGTCCTTGAGTCAGTTACTGACGAGATCAATACTAATTATTCTTCTTCAAGAAACTAAATAGTTGCGTTACGTCAAATCTTCTATCACGAGAGAATTGTTTTCTTCAAGCAGAACCACAAGGGAACACTGAAGGGTACCAGCCAAAGTTTATCCCTACACCTACAGTTTTACTCATTAGACAAACGTCCTATGTGTATACCACCCTCCGACTATAAACATAGATGTTTATAACGGACGAAATTTTAGTCAGTAGGACGTTAAGACAGAGTCGTCTTTTTTACATACTACGAATTTTCACGTTCAAGATTCCGAAAACCTGTGTCACCCCTTCCTCTCACTCTACTATACTCTCTCATCGTAACTTTGTATGTGTAATGGTATACATTTTATCTACCTGTCGCCCTTAAACGACATACTACGTCCCTTGGGTTTCGACCACGAGACGGTTGGATCCCTCCACTCCGCCCCTCCCGACACCCAAGTCCCCCTCCTCTGTATCCACATGGATACCGACTAAGTGAGACTACACACCGTCTTTGGTAGTGTTATCACATTTCATTAATAGGAAAGTAGTTTTTAATTTTGATTTTTTCCTTTTTTTAGTTCTCAAGATCTTAATTCCAGTCCGACCCAAACTTGGGGTCGAGACAACCAATCATGGAGGCAGTGAAACAGCGGGTGCCGAGAGAGATTCGAAACCAAAGATATTGGTGCGGGATCGTTACCGCGTCGACAGAGTCTCTGACAACACTCTTAATCGTCTGTCACTTTCGCCCGCACGTGTCATGTCCCGTCCCGGGAGTCCCCGAGTCGTTCACACCGACGTGAAAAAGAACAACTATGGTCATGATTACGAGACCTGTGGAAAAGAAATTCAGGGTAGAATCGTCGACACAAATCTCAGCCTGTCTCCCGACACGTAAGGGGTTTCAGAGGTATACTTACACACGACTTGTTGACTCGTTTGTCTTTTATTGCCTCCGAGAGCAAACCTGTAAAAGTGGTCGACCACCAGGTGTGTGAATTTACAGGTGAAACTCGTTGAGATACTTATCGTAATACGACTTTTTATTAAGATTCTCAATGTCTTCGAATGTACACCTTGGAGTGTAGTGAGAAATAAGGGTGGCCGGGGACCCCGACCCAGGACCGGAGTGTACAGGTCAAAGAAAGAATCACAGATCGACTCTGGGTGTCTCTACTCGTTTACGGAGTGTAAATATTGGTTCACATCTCACTTCGAGGTAGAAGAGACTTACGTTTTGGGTCGAATTGACTGCCAGTCGGTGCGTAACATTATGGTTGTCCTTGTTGAAGGCACGAGACTTGTCAGTCACAAATCAATACCGAGACCACAAGTCGGTAACGAGGACCCTTTCCTCGGTCTTCGTGACGGGACGTCTTGGGTTGTTCCTTCTCAGTGACCATCGACCATCGGGAAGAAGTGAGCCTCGGAACAACCTCCGGAACGTCGACCAAGGTGGGGATCAAGGTCTGTCCGAGTTCGGTGAGTGTAAGTGTAGGACGGTACGGCTAACCAGTCTCTACCTATGTCCTGGGTTAGTCTCGACGACGACGACGATTCAGTGAAATCAGCACAGGCTGAGACACGTTGGGGTCTCTGCCGACGGGTGGTCCGAGGGGGTAGGGACCCTAAGAGGTTCGTTCTTGTGACCTCACCCAACGGTAAAGGAAGAGGTTACGCACTTTCACTTCAGCGAGTCAGCACAGGTCGACAAGCGCTGGGGTACCTGACGTCGGATGGTCCGAGGGGACAGGTACCCTAAAAGGTCCGTTCTCATGACCTCACCCCACGGTAACGGAAGTCGATCCGTCACGATTAGGGCCCTTTAACAACCCCGTTGGTCCCCTCTCTTTGACGAGACGGGACGACCTCCCCGACGCAGATACCGTCGGAAGGGAAGAGCACGGGTCTCGTCACTGTCTTACCGAGGGTATGTCTTCTTCACCTTAGGTCTCTACCTGTTTCGTCCCTGCCTCCCTCTCTCTCTTACCCTCTCTGTCTTTCTCCTCCTTTTGGACGAGGTTTATCGTCATTAGGTCTACTCGGACCCGATTACCCGAAAGGTCAATTCACTAGACCATGCAAAAGAACCTCCGTAGACAACTCAAAAGACGGGAACTGAGTTTCTCAGGACCGACCGGACTATTGTCCCTGACAAACGACTAATGCGACCGAGAACATGACAGTCGACAGAACTCGGGGGTAGGATAGGTTTGTGGAAGGGTAGGGAGACGAGCGTAGTGGTTTCATACCCCGTACATGACACTCGGACCGTAACACACTCCAGACCCCCTACGAAGTTGAGACTTCCTCGGGTTTTGGGGTTGATTTTACGTTCATGTTCGTCGCCTGACCTTCGTCTCGGTCTCGACACGGGTCCTGTGGTGTCTCCCCTCCTTCGGGAACCTTAGGTCTGACCTCCAGTCCCTTCCGAAGGACTTCCTTCGCTGTGGTTGAACACAAACTCCCACACACCCTCAACACGGTGCTCCACCCCATACGTGTCCCGTCTCCGTGCGTCCACTTGTGGTAGGGAGGTTCCGGAGCGAGGTCGTCCGGAGGGTACCCTAAGGGAGACTCAAAGAAACTTAGACGGAGTGGAGGGGTCTGTAAGGGAGGCTCGAAGGACTCGGATCCACGTGTGTCATATAAACTCTCCATCTTTCCGTCAACGCACGCGTCTTGTAGAGGTCGGACCCCCCGAGAATTCGTCGAGTGTCTGTAGTCGAGACTCTCAAGCCTCAAGTCACGGGTTCTCGCCTTTCGGAGACGAACGGACGAAATGTTGAGACTGAGAGAAGGAGAGAAAGCTAGACTTTACACAGTTCTATTACTTTATTTGTTGGGGTACGGACGGAAGTACTAATTGTTTCCTTTTACACGAGAGTTAAAACGATTTTTATTACAAGACACTTTTTTTTTATCTCGAAATGTTAAAAGTAATTTACCGAGGGGGGCGTTGGTAAAAATACAAAAATAACGATAAAAGTAAAATGAAACCACTTCTAATACTCTCTACGGATTGGATTGAAATTTCCCTATCTATCTGTCTATCTGTTGTTTATGTAACGGAACACTTAGAAAATTAAATATATTTACGCTAGTGTTGAATATAGAGTTGAAGGAAAAAGACAGTCGTAATTAAAAAGTTCTATCTAAAGACGATGTTCACGATGTACAGGTTATGAACCTACGTGGTATTAAGGGCCCAGGTAGGAGTGAAATTCCCGGTAATCCACTGAACAAAAGACGTGATAGTGTTTGTTGCGACGTTCGTTACGGGAAGACGTGCACACACTCTGTGAGACCCTGTGGCATACTTTTCGTTTGCAGACCCAATATCTCCTGTGCGTGAAAGTTAAACAGTCTACAACGACTTTATGACGCCTTTCAAGAGGGAGAGTGGTCGACACGTTTAAAAGGACGAAGAGAGGAAGAGGTATGAACCCCACTTAGTAGGTTGAAAGGAAAATAAAACAGAAGGACAATACTCATTACACCGATTCGTCAAAAGTAAATAGAAACGGTAATTATCAAAAAGACGACTTTGAGATCCAAAATTGCAAAGGAGTGAAAAGATGACCCAATAAACAGCAAACGGTTTGTTAAGTGTACGACCTGAAGAACTGGATATGACCCGGTTGAGGCTGTCGTCGTCGTTGACGAATACGACAGAGAACGGTTTCTCTAACACACGCACATATACTCGTATGTACACATACGCGCATGTATTGTCGTCATCATATCATTGTCATCAACAGTGTATCATTTTAAAAGGAAATACTCGACTCAAAAACCAACAACGACAAGTTAACAAGTCAGTACAGGATGAGAAACGTTGGGGTGCCTGACGTCGTGCGGTCCGAAGACAGAAAGTGTCAGAAGGTCTTAAACGGATTTGAGTGTAGGTAACTAAGCCACTACAGTAGGTTGGTAGAGTAGGAGACAGTAGGGGAAGAGAAGGACGGAAGTTAGAAACGTCGTAGTCTTAGAAAAGGTTACTCAGTCGAGAAACGTAGTCCACTGGTTTCATAACCTCAAAATTGTAGTTCGGGAGGTCACTTATAAGTACCAAGTAAAGGAAATCTTAACTGACCAAACTAGAGGAACGACAGGTTCCCTGAGAGTTCTCAGAAGAAAAAAAAAAAAAAAAAAAAATGAAATAAAATGAAATGTTATGACATAACCAAAACGGTATGTAACTGCACTTAGGTGGTGCCCACATGTACGCTAGGGTTTGGTCTCAGAAGAAGTCGTGGTGTCCAGTTTTCGTAGTTAAGAAACCGTAAGTCGGAAAAAATAACAGGTAGAGAGTGTAGGTGTGTACTGATGACCTTTTTGGTGTCGAAACTGATCTACCTGGAGACAGTCGTTTCACTGCAGAGACGAAAAGTTATACGACACGTACAACAGTGTCGAGAAGAAGATCCTCGTTCACAGAAAATTAAAGTACCAACGTCATGGCAGGTGTCACTAAGACCTCGGGCTCTTTTAGTTCAGACAGTGACAAACGTGACAAAGAGGCAAATAAACGGTACTTTAATATCCTAGTCTATGGTACCAGAAGTAAAAGACTTGCAAGTCAAAATTCGGTCGAAAAAGTGAGAAGAGTAAGTGAAAGTAGTTCTCCGAGAAATCAAGGAGAAGCAAAAGACGGTAGTCCTATCACAGTAGAGGTATAGACTCCAACAACTATAAAGAGGGCCGTTAGAACTAAGGTCGAACACGAAGTAGGTCGGAACGTAAAGCGTACTACATGAGACGTATCTTCAATTTATTCGTCCCACTGTCATATATCGGAACTGTAAGAGGAAAGGGTTAAAACTTGGTCAGACAACAAGGTATAGGTCAAGATTGACAACTAAGAACTGGACGTAGTCCAAAGTGTCCTCTGTCCGTTCTACCAGACCTTGAACATAGAGAAATTCTTAAAAGGTCTTAAACAACACTACATGTGTTTTCTAAATCACATCAGTTACTTCGTCTTCATCTACGAAAAGACCTTAAGAGGTCTAAAAAGACACTAGGTTCCCTACAACCGTTAAACTGGAGACCAAGGAGACGGAAAAGATTTATATAGACCTTCAAGAACCACGTGTATGACAACTTTGGATCGAAAACTCTCAATGAAACGATCGTTCACTTTACTCACGTTAACACGTTATCAAATTTGTAAGAAACCCTAAAGTAAAGAAACCTTAACCTTACTTTTGACTGGAAAGGGTCAGGACACCGGTGGCGACTCAAAAGGTTTAAACGACCGTATAACTCACGTCGTGAAATTGTCGTAGTAGAAACTCCCAAACTGAACTGAAGTGTGAGGTCCTATAGACCGAGATCCACTCACTAGTGTGGTAGTACCAATAGACCCAGTAATTCTAAAAGAGTATATCAAGAAGGCACATAATAACGGTGGAGAAGAATTATAGAAGACGAAGACAATCCAGGTATAGTAAAGACAGGAAATAACACGAGTAGAAACTTACTTTACAAGGGAACCATAGAGATTAAACAAAAAAACAAACAAAACCAAAAAAAACAAAATGGAATGTTATGACATAACCAAAAAGGTATGTAACTGTACTTAGGTGGTGTCCACATGTACTCAAGGGTTGGAACTTGGGGGGAGGGTAGTGGTAGGGGTATAGTAGAGAGACCCAGTAGGGTCACATGGTCGGGGTTCGTAGGACATAGGACATTGTTTGGATCTGATCGTTAAGCAAAGAATGCACTATCATATGTACAAAGTTACGGTAAGAGGGTTTAGTAGGGCGGGAGAGGGAGAGGGTGTCTCAGGTTTTCAGACAAGAAATATAGACACAGAGAAAACGACAGAGTGTATGTCCCAGTAGTAATGGTAGAAAGATTCAAGGTATATATACACAATCTTATGACATAACCACAAAAAGAAAGACCGAATGAAGTGAGACATATTAGCTGAGGTCAAAGTAGGTGGAGCAATCTTGACTAAGTTTACATAAGAGAAATTACCGACTCATTATGAGGTAACACATATATATGGTGTCGAAAGAATAGGTAAGTAGACGACTACCTGTAGATCCAACGAAGGTACAGGACCGATAATATTTGTCACGACGCTACTTGTGACCTCATGTGCACAGAGAAAGTTAAGACCAAAGGAGTCACACATACGGGTCGTCACCCTAACGACCCAGTATTCCGCCGAGATAAACGTCAAAAAATTCCTTAGAGGTGTGACAAGAGGTATCACTGACTTGATCAAACGTAAGGGTGGTCGTCACATTCTCCCAAGGAAAAGAGGTGTGGGAGAGGTCGTAAATAACGAACATCTGAAAACCTAGCGTCGGTAAGACTGACCACACTTTACCATGGAGTAACACCAGAACTAAACGTAAAGAGACTATTACTCACTACGACTCGTAAAAAAGTACACAAACAATCGGTAGGCATACAGAAGAAACCTCTTTACAGATAAATCAAGAAACCGGGTCAAAAACTAACCCAGTAAATAAAAAGACCTTAACTCGAGGTATTGAACGAACATATGAAAACTCTAATCAACAAACAGTCAACGAAGTAAACGATAATAAAAGAGGGTAAGGCTTCCGACAGAAAAGTGGAACGAATATCAAAGGAAACAACAGATTAAACAAAAACTTCTCTAGAGATCAGGAAAGGTAAGATAACAAAAGGAGATAAAGAAACGTAATTAGTGACTCCCTCCGAAAGAATAGAGGGGAACAATAAGAGACCTTGAGACTTAAGTCTACCCATACAGAAAGGAAAAGAGGAAACGGAAAACGAAGAGAAGAAAAGAGTCGATAAACATTCTGGAGAAGTCTATTACTAAAACGGAAAAACGTAAAGAAAAAGAATTCTTACCAAAACTAGTGGCGGAGGACACGTGACAATACTTGGAGGTAGACATCAAGAAGTCTGTGAGACAGATAGTCTAGATTAGGGAACTTAGATAAACAGTGAAGGTGTCATATTAGTATTCCCTAAACTAAATACAGTATGGACTTACCGGAACACCAAAAAGGGTACAAGAAGTTAAATTCAGACTTAAAAAGTTATTTCTCAAGTACTAGACTCGGTGGCAGTTGAGGTCAGAACTAAACGACTGACACACGAGTAGAGGAAGAGGTTCTCGTGGTTTTAACGTTGATCGACAACGTTGTTAGTAGCTGTCTTCTTACCACCTTGGGTGGTTTTTTCTACGGGGTGTTGGTTCCCGTTTAGACGGTGTTCTACCATCCCCCACGTTAGTACAAATTTTAGTTTGGAGTATGGGTGGTCTCTGTGAACCTCCCGTGTTTGTTTTGTGACACACGTGGTCCTACCTTCCTTTCCTCGTCACTGGGGGTGTTCTCTCTCAATCTAGACGGGAACTGAGAAACTCCCAGAGGACACCTCCGTAATCAGTGTCACCGGACGACGTCCCTGTCTCCGAGAACGTCGTCGTCAGGACCCTCCGCAAGTCAAGTCAGTGAGTCAGCACAGGCTGAGAAACGCTGGGGTACTTAACGTCGTGCGGTCCGGAGGGACAGGAAGTGGTAGGGGGCCTCAAGTGAGTCTGAGTGCAGGTAGCTCAGTCACTACGGTAGGTCGGTAGAGTAGGAGACAACAGGGGAAGAGGAGGACGGGGGTTAAGGAGGGTCGTAGTCTCAGAAAAGGTTACTCAGTTGAGAAGCGTACTCCACCGGTTTCATGACCTCAAAGTTGAAATCGTAGTAAGGAAGGTTTCTTTAGGGTCCCGACTAGAGGAAGTCTTACCTGACCAACCTAGAGGAACGTCGGGTTCCCTGAGAGTTCTCAGAAGAGGTTGTGGTGTCAAGTTTTCGTGGTTAAGAAGTCGTGAGTCGGAAGAAGTGTCATCGCACACTGTTTTCAGGAGAACTACCTCCAGTGATAATCGGGGTGACACCTCGGTGACCCGTCCGCCGAGTGTGTGACCTCTTGTTAGTGTGGTTTGTTCGAGAGTGTGACGACGTTTGCAAGATCTGGGGTGTTGTCAGAAGGGTTGGACCCCTGGGTCGTTTCCCTGACTCGTAGACGTCCTTTGGACTGAAACTTCTAGTCGTCCTAAACTAATGTCTTGAAGGTGTCCTGATCCCTTTGTCTCTGAGAACCTCCCATACTTGTTTTGGAACACGTATGGTTCTGGGTCCTCTTTCCTCGTCACTGGGGTGTTCTCTGACTTAGTTTAAACGGACATACACGAACTCTCAGAGACTTCTCTACGTCCAACTGTTACCGGACGACACCCCAGTCCCCTTGACTGATGTTGTCAGGGCCCTCGACCCCGTACGACCGCATTCAGGAAAACTTCCTCCAACGTAAATGGTGGTAACGGGAATGGTATCAAACCGGAGTCTTTTTTGGAGTCCCTCTTTTGTGTCAGGGTGGGTAGTCGTCTTTTGACCTAATTTCTAAACGACTCGTACCGAAACGGGTGGACTCATTCTGGGATAAAAGGGGTGTCGGTCAGAGAGGGTAGTCCTTCGAAGGTGTTCGGAGAATAGGAGTAGGTAGTCTTCCTTCTGTCTTACTTTTGGTGTTAGTGTCTTTTGATTGGTTTTACTAGTGTACCTAGTGTCGAAACACCTTGAATTACTTTGACAATCGGTACGGTACGTCCCAGTGGCTTCTATCTACCCAGTACCACCGTTCAGGACTGTCTTACACCAGGGGACCTCTTCCCTTACCGTTCGGTGAAGCCGTAAAAACGGAACTCTTGGGGTACTTGTCATACTTTTCCGTTTTATACACTATGATCTTCTACTTGTGGGGTCCAGCGATCCAGAGGTCATATGAGGACCTCTTCTCGTCTCTTTATCGAGGCCTTCCTTACTTCGATAAAACCGACTCGGTTCTACCTTTGTGACGGGTCAACACCTGTACAGACCACCACTTTCGCTTCAGGTTACGACATTTCTTGTTGTAACGTATCCTTGGATCTTACAATCCAGGTACTTAGTTCCATTTAACCTTCACTAGTTTGTCGTCTACCGTTCTCACTAGTAGTTATAAAATCCTTAGTCACTTGATTTTACCTGTCCTTACCTACTTAAATTAAGTCTACTGGTAATATAAATGATGACACCCGTTCTTAGGGAATCTTCTTTACCTCATCGGTAGTATCAGTTGTTTTCAGACTTTACGTCATGAACTTACACTAGATTTTTTACTGTCTTACTAGAACCAAGTGAAGATTCCGTTTGGTGACCTATAACACTTTATTAGGTTCAGAAACGGGGTTGGTGATTACGATTTCTTCGACTTTAACTTACCGAGATACTTCTAGATGTTCTGGAAGGTCTTGATTGTGGTTTTTTTCTACAAGAAAAGTAGTATCCCCTGACCTTACGTTTTCATCCTTCAGTTCTCTATGGACCTCTTTGTCCGTTTAAACTGGGACCTCATGTTTTACTTCGTCCCGTTGCCAATTGTCTCAAAACGGGTCTCTTGCCCGACCAGCATCGTTTGTGGGGGAAGGTTGTCGTGTTTACTGTCGAGATGTGTACCCAAAAAACGTCGGGTGTATTTTTCAGAAAAAGATCCGACTCCACTACTTCTGGACTAGGAGATAATGGAAGGGTTCCAATATTTCAAGACAAAAAGTATAAACCTAGAAATTAGGTAGACTTCTTTCTTAGATTAAAATTAAAAGAAGAAGATCCTTTCGATTCAGAAAGAGGAGGGGACTAGACTGTATGGTAGAAGTAGTATGTGATTCAAGAAAAAAAGGGTGTTATCATTTTCTACAAATGGTCGAAACTGTTAGCTATCGGTCTGTTTCTAGTTTGTTATTAATATTCACGTTCGGTATTACCTTTATACTAATCGAATTGTTATATTTTATTGATGTATGTTAAACCCCTCCCTTCATCTCACTACACCATGCACCTTCATGTAATGTACGTGTACCAAAGTAAACGGGCCGGTCAGATACAGAAAACAAACTGCGTAAATTAGGTAAATGTAAATTCCATCAATAACTATACATACTAGGATAATGGTCAAAGAATTAACAAAACCCAAATAAGACATATCGAGAAAAGGAACACAAACGACGGATCTCTTCAGGGAAATCGTAAACAACATCTCGACCAAACCACCACGACTTAAGAGAATTGAAAACGAACAGACCTTTCGAAAACTAAAGAGGTAGTTTAGACTTACTCTCAAAACGAAGTAATTTAGACTTACTCTCCTTTTATAAGAACCAACATCCAAGAAGGGAAAGTAGTAAAATTTATATAGAACAGTAAGGGAAAACAGTTCAAAGACAACTCTTTAGTCAACTATCGGACTATCCTCAAGGTAACACACAATAAACAGTAAAAAGGGAACAACGAAAATTATAAAATTGAACCGGAAATTAAAACGACCAAACTAATAACACAGAGTCCCACAAGCAGGACCCCAAATAGAGCGGACCCTGAGAAACGTAGGACTTGAACCAACTGAGAAGTGAAAGGGTACAGTCCCTTCAATAGTTGATAATAGAGAAGTTTATAAAAGGACCCAGGAAAGAGAGAGAGAAGAGGAAGACTCTGTGGACATTAAGTTTACAACCACGCAAATTACAACAGGGTCTCTAGAGAATCAGACAGAAGTAAAGAAAAGTAAGAAAAAGATATAGGTCAAGACGTCGCCGCTAAAGGTGGTAAGACAGGAAGTCCAGTCAGTAGACAAGAAGACGGTCAACGAGACGACAAGTAAAAAGAACAACACATATAACAAGTAGAGAGAAACAAGAAATCAGGAAGACCCAGAAACCATTTGTAAAGAACGTAGAAGAGGTAATACAAAGGTTCGGGGACCTAGTAGAAGTGATAGTAATAAGACTTAAGAGAAAAACCTTCGAAGGAATAAAGGTGATGTAAATGAGTAAAAAGACCCCAAAAAGAACAGGGAAGTAGACCCTGTATTGAGACGAAAAAGTAGGACTAATTGAAAGATACTACACGAACAACACCCTGACGCCGAGAGGAACGAAGAAGACAGACGGGAGACCACCTACTCCGATTCTCAGAACACATTCGAAAGACTACCCCCATGTCCAACACCCTTTTTGACCCTGAACGAGACCATCCGTCCTGGTACGAGTTATTTCGAAATCAGACGACTACCTACCCCACCACGAGGGAGGGACAATCAACAAACCGGACTCCGTTGGGTCGAGACTCCAGGTGTCCGAGAGACCGTCAATTACCACTGGAGGTTCTTCTGAATATGGTTCCCCCGTGGAGGGTCCTGGGGAAGACGGCCACGGGGGTGGGGACACTACTCGGTACCGGTTGGGTGTGGACGTGTCCTCTGGGAGGTTGTGACCCTCCATCCAGGCCAAGTCAACGGACACCTCAGTGACGGGGAAAGGGGACCAAGAAACACGTGTGTTCAAACCAAACACGAGAGGTTCTCACTCTGGAGACGAGGGGGAACAGGACACCCTCAGGACATTAGTTTAGGGTGACCAGAAGTCCCCGTCTAAGGGACCCCTAAGGATCAGGGACACGTCACAGGGGTCCGACCCCTCGGACTGCACCCCGAGCCGTGCAGGTGTCGTCACCCTCTCGAAGAAGTCATAATAACAGGAGGTCAAACGCCCAGCGGGTGGGCCGTCCATACCCTAAACGAAAATAACATAGACATGAGGAGGAAAGTGGAACAACACCGAAGAAGGAATAGAAACCTACACCCCATAGAAAAAACCCCCCCGGTCGTAGGAGGACAGTTACCAACAAGTTGTCGTTCAACGGTAAAAACACGAGAGTGTCCTCTACTCATGCACAGGAAGATACGACGATAGAAGTTGACCTGTAATGTGATTCAGGAGTATTTAAGAACCTAGACGAAGATCTGGTTCCTAACCGTTTGTAAAAGATATTTCTCAGTGTATCATTTACAAAATACGAAACGACCGGGATACCGGAGTCAGTGTTCCTGAGTTGAGAAGGCGACGCACCATTTACGTCGATACTTGTTGTGTCTTCAATTACTCTTGTCGACGAGTAGATCGGATGAATACATAAATAGAACCTCCGTTATGGTGTGAAAGTTGTGAATAATATCGAAGAACTATAGACTATCTTTTTCATGGTGGGGAAAAGAGAAGTAAAAATCTAAATAGCACTAATAAGAACCCGAAATTAAGAAGGTTCATCTAAAACCTTCACTAAAATTGTTTAGTGCATTTTAAAACATAGCTAAAAAATAGTCTCAATGTAACTGAAAGGTCTAATTGCCCTCCCCGTAGATAGAAATGTCATATACAAACACGTAAATTGTTTATAAACGAATCCCTGTATGTCGTAAAAAGATGGACCGTACAGATCAAGTCTACCACAGGGGTGGAAGGGGTAGTGCATTCGGTCCTTCGAGTCAATAGCGGATGGGAAGTGAGGGGGAAGTGGATCAGACAGTCCATCCAACGAAGAAAGACCGTAGAAGAGACGGAAAGGGAATCTATTGACGGCATTGGAGCCGTCCGTGAAGGGGGTCCGGAGCGGACAGGTAAAGCAGAGGTGATACACGGTGTGCCGAGAGAGAACAGCGGGTGTACGGGAAGCGGTCCTGTTTTCGGTGGTAGGGACGTCCCGAGTCTCCTGACGGAAGACGAAGGAGAAAGTAAAGTCGGGAGTAGTGGGGGTGAGTGTAGGGACACCGTGGACTACGGAGTCGGTGCGACGGGGTCGACGAGGAGTTCATGGGGTGGGTGAGAGTGGACCTTGGAGGAGGGGGTAAAAATGCGAAGTCAAAGATCAGTCGTCGGTTGAGTCCACAGAAGTGGAAATCCTCGGGTGGGGTTGGAGCGGGGTAGGGAGACGGGGGTCGTGACTGAAGTCACTGACATGTACAATCCCTTGGTAACTCACTTCGACGGACGGGACCGGTACGTGTTATTATTGGTGAACGTACCCCACAGAGCGTGTCTTCCAGGACCATTCCTTGTACTTCGATTATTCGACGGGGGTTGACCTTCTTAAACTCTCCCCGGTTGTCCTCCCTCCTCTGTGGTTGGGTATTATACAGACCAGTTGGAGCGTCTTTGGGAACGAGATCTTGGGGAAACCCGACTTAACGTGGACGACGGTCCTCCCTTGGACTCAGTCTGATTTGTACCTGTGTCGTTTTACTAACCGGTCTCTGTTGGACCTTTACTTGGGTAGTGGTATTTTGGACTCTGACGTTCAGGGTACAAACTCACGATTAAGCGGAGTCAGCACAGGTTGAGACTCTGGAATACCTGACGTCGGACGGTCCGAGGAGACAGGTACTTTAAGAGATCCGTTCTTATAACGTCGCCTAACGGTACAGGAGGAGGTCCCCTAGAAGGGTTGGTTCCCTAACTTGGGTACCAAGAAGGTAGAGGACGTAAAGCATCCACTCAAGAAATGGTTTCGCGGTGGACCCTTCGTTCAGTGTGCCGTCTCGGTAAGAAGACCCCAGGGAATGGGACGACGACAGGTGAGTTCGGGGTGACAGGTTACCAAAAAACGAGACAGTCGTTCACACAAAGGAGCCTGTGAAGTATAAGTTCACAATCTGTTCTCGGATAAGAGCCCGGGACCTTCTCTACGGGGAAGGCCATTGTATGTGTGGTGGGTCCACCACTCGAGACACTCCCTTCCGTCCGTAGGATAGACTGAATCGGTTCCGTCTTGGACGACTTCTTTCGTGAGAAGTCGTGACCGACGTATTTACTTACTTTCTTGTCTCCATCACTGACACGTCACGTGTCTGGTCCGGGTCTCTCGTTCACACGTGCACGGTTCACGTTCGTGCGTGAGGGGCCCCGGTTCCGACGTCCTCCCACATCGGGAGCAAGAGACGTTAGACGTCTTGAGAGGACTCGGGGACTCGTAGGTCCCCCGACCGTCCCATCTCCCCTTCCTCAGACCTTTCTCCTTTCTCTGTGTTTACGTTTATGTACGGGAGAGGGGCGAGGGGAACGAAAGTACCGCGAGTAGGGCGGGAGAGTCTTTCTATTTTTCCTTTTACACGGTCACTCCTGACTCGGGGAGACCCATTCTTTCATGATCGTTTTATTGTTTACAGTACACCCGAATTCGTTTCAGGGGGTCCCAATGTTTGGGTGTCCCTTTATTCTGACTGTATACGTACCGGGACGAGGGACGTGGGAAAAGGAAACTTTATTGAAGAGGGACTATTCCCTCTTTCCTCCTTTATTGAGTTTTTTAAAAAATTTCGTTTCAAAGACATACGTTTGGTTTACCCGACTTAAAAATATCCGAGCAAACCTTCTCGTATTTTTTAGGTCAACAGTTCCTCGGAGAGAGAGGGTCTCGGAGCCCTCTCGCACTTTCCTGACGAACCTTAGATTCGAGGAGACGTAGGTAGAGGGGGGGTGGAGGCGGGGTCTCGACTCGGACAGGAGGAGACTCGGGAGGGGACAGGACGTCGACGACTCGGGTTCTCCCTCCCGAGGATAGAGTCCCGATTCCGAGGACGTGACGTCCTCCCGTCCCTCCCGTGACGTCACCCCGCCCCTTGTGGAAGGGGACTCCTTCGAGGACAGGTAACTCACGTGAGTAGTGTCGGGGAGGTGACTCGGAAGTGGTACACGGCGACGGAACTTGGGAGACTCCCTCCGTAATGTTAGTACTGGGTAAAAGGTCTACTCTTTTGACTCGTGTCTCTCCAATTCTAGGACACTGAATCTTCCCCTCGTACGGTCGGGTCCGTCAGACCAAAGTTTAGGGTGGTGTCATCTACGACACCCAGGATGAGGCGAGGAGACAGGTCCGGACTGGCCCAGGGGTCGTCGACCGACGACGCCAGTCTCGACGACTCCTGAGGGTCGATGGGGAAAGGGTCTCTTAGGTGGAACGGGACTCTACAGACACTCTACACCCAGTGGGGGTCCCATCAAGTGTCTCCGGTTTCTACCCCCCGATATTTTGGGTCGGGGGACTGTCAACGTCTTTTGAGACATCGGTAAGTGGGAGGACTCGCGGGGTATTCTGGTCTGTACAGCACTGATGTCGGCTCGGGTGTAGCATCGGACCGAAAGTGGGACAGGACGAAGGGAGTGGGGCAGTCCTAGGAAGACTCTCGTCAGGGAGCTTTTTAGGGGGGTGTTCTTAAGGATAGAACCGAGACGAAGATGTCTTGGGTCGGTACGTGGTACATTAGTTAGTGTGTGAAAGTACTATTTCACTCTGGCGAGACGTTAGCACGGGGTTGTCACCACTACCGGTGAAATAAGACGAGTAAAAAGGAGACCACAGGTCGTGCCCGAGGTCGAGTTATGTGGACGTTTGTGACCTACGCACCTGTGTTTTCGGTGGTTGGTGCAGACACTGTAGGGGAGATCGGGGAAGTCCTTTGACGTGTCTTCGACTCTTACTTTTATCTTTCCTGTTTGTGTCCAACTCCTATAGTGAATGAAGGGTAGGTAAGAAGTGTTAACCATATGCAAACACGAAGAACTCTTGGTGTCAGATATTACCAAGAGAGGTGTAATAGGGTCTACTTCCTGAAGGAGTGGAGGGGTCTCCTCTGAACGAGAATGATGGTCGGGTCTGACGCTCACTCTCAAACCTCGTCCGCCCTTGTCCTACCGACCTGTCACTCCGTAGTCGGTTGACTCCGAAATTTTCACTTACAGTCTCTGGGACGACGTTAAAACTAATTCAGACACGAGTCTTTTCTCTCTCCCCTTTTGGAGTTTGGACGAGGAGGAGTAACGGGTCGTCCCAAGGGATCACTTAGAGTAAATGACCGTTGCTGTTGTTCTTAAGGGTCCACCGTGGACGTCCAGGGTATTACGGTCACTGTGTTCGCGACCCTCATTCTGCCGGTCCTTCTTCCGAGGGTTCCACTGGTCGTAAACGTACTCTTGTCGGAGGACGTTAGAGGCCACCCCCTACAACTTTCTCGAAACAGGGGTCCTACCCCTATAACATTCTCCCACCATTCGAGAAACTCCCCTTTTCCTTGTCAGGAATCGTCTCCTGACACTCCCCAGTAGAGGACCTCGTTTCCCGGGACCGGTGCCGAGATGGACTCCACTTACGGCACCCATACGGAAGAGGTCCTGGGCGACCCTTATTTCGATAAGAAGGACTCTCCGTCCCCGGACTTTAAGGTTGCAATCCCTTAGGTGAGGAGACGGGTCCGGACCGCACCAGGGGTCACCGACCGTTCTCTTTGACACGTCTCCGAAGCGGAGTCCTTGTTCCGGACCCTCGATCCTCTGGACTACCCCCCGACTCAAATGGGAGTACACACCGCCGGAACCCATTGGAGAGGGAGAAGGACCCAAAGAAAGATTGTGGATGTGACAACGTTAGCCCAAAACGTCGTTCCCTCTCTATGACCGTAGTTGGAGTTTGCGTTGCCCCTTTTACCCTTAAATATCAGTTCCTCGTCCATCCCAGGCACCTACCTTTTAACGGTTCTCCTTTCTAGTCTCCACTCCCTTTGCCCCCGATTTCGTTGGATTGTCCTCAGAACGACTTCCGTCCGGTCTCCTGGTCTGTGTGCCCCGTCCCGTCCTCTGCTCTTCGGACTAGTCTACAGTTCCCGTCTTCTAAGACCTTTTTCATTCGGCCTGAAAACGATTTTAACTTGTCATGTTTCCACTTGTCTCTGCGGATTTACAGTCCCGGATCAACTCTTCTGACAAGTCACCTCGGACTGACCTCAAGTCGGTTCTTCTCTTAGAGACAGTCGGGGACGGTCGGTGGACCTGACTCCTACTGTCTGTACACTGAGGTGCTTTTCGGCGACTTTCCTCCTCTTTACCCGCGACTCGTCCCCCCTCGTGCTCCCGGGTGACACCCGCGTGGAGTCCCTTCACTTCAGACCCTCTTAGGGTCTGGTCGAGGTGGTGGAAGGGCATCCGTCCCTTCTCCGACACAGGGGTTCTGTGTGACTAGAAAGACTTTGGTGGATGGTATGGGTACCGGTTCGGTGTGCGAAGGAACTACTATTTTGACTCACCAACTTATAGGAGGAGTAGACTCAACCCACCTCCCGTCCTTGATGAAAGTTAAGTCAACCTAAAGAGAATTAAGTCGTTAAGCCAGACCCGTGACCCGTCTTCTATTATCGTCACCAAAAGTCCTTTATCTCTGTGTTTCTGGACCCGACTCACGACTGGAGTCGCTCGGGTCTCGGTGCCCCCTCTTCCCTCGGTCCTCGTTTACCCGCGTCGCTCCTCCGTACTCCGGAAGGTCACTCTGACCCCGTGTGTCTCCGTCCTGTGTCCGTTCTGCGTGAGATTATCCTTTCGATTCTGTCAAAACTTTCCAGATTTACGGGTCGACCTCTCGGACCTGAACCAGGACATGCGTATCCTTCGGAACTTACTTTCTTTCCGAACTAGTCCTGAGACGAAATCTTTGCACTTAAACTGTGACTGAATGTCTTACCTCAACACACTAACCGTACGCACAAACACACACACGAAACATCTTACACCCCTTGTGATCCTCTTTCTTAATCCTTGTGTTTCGCGACAGACCTTCGACGGGGTTACAGGTTCTCGTTATTCCAGAGAAAGTCTCGTGAACCCACCACCCCCCTTCGCACGACATGATACCCGAGTCGTAACGTCTTTCCGAAGACATAGATAAGAATAGAGGTCCCTACGTTTTCGGGATCCTTCCTTCCTCTCTCATCGTATTTAGGGTAAATTGTCTGTGTTTTGAATAAGGTTCTCCTGTGCTCATTGTATATAGTCGTTCCCTGTCTTGACCTTGCGTAGGTCCGGTGGTGGGAGGACGGTAGTGTCAGACACGACCCAACGGACTCGGGTGCTCTAGTGACGACAAGAGTGTGTCCAATCTCACCCCTTGGCGGAGGGGGGATTGTGATGACTTCACGATGATTCATTTCGTTTGACAAGCGATTATGAGTGACAACCAATAGAGGGACGTCCTCAGGACTCTGGACACAGAGACTCGACGTTTCTCCGACTACCATCGTCGATAATTTAACACAAATACCCCTCGAAAAATGGACTTCTCCAGTATTTAGTAAGAACTAGTTATTGACTGGTTAGGTCAACAAAACGTGTAAAGTTTAGGAGGTCTAGGTGTGTGTCTCTCCTTTCTCTCTCCTTCTGTTAGACAAATAACCCTTTTTTACTGTCTTATTGTCCGATTACGTTGATGAATCCGCCCGTTAGTGGACAAAACAAAACAAAAAAAATAACTTCACTCCGTAAAACTTACCAAACGACTTACTCAATTCCAGTGTGTTACTTATTAGAACTAAACTTTCCCAGTCCATTCCACTCCCAGACCATAGGTTAACTTTTAAATGATGTCCGGAACGTGACATGGGGAAGTGATGCGAGTATTGGGACGTTCCTCCATAGTAATCAGGGTGAAAGTTCTTCTTTGGACGTCGAGTCACTTTAATTTATCGATCGAGTTCCAACCACCACGGTGGCTTTCGTGAGAAAGGGTCATTCTTTGTTCGTCTCAGGTTCCCGTTGACCTGAATCTCTTCGACTCAGGGTAAAGTCCTAACCCAAGCAACGTGTCCTTAACGTGAACCAAGGTCCGTGTGAGAACCCTCAGACCGGACCCGCGGGGGGAGTGTTAACGACTACCTTAACGTCATAGACAAACCCCAGTTGTAGGTTTTCCTTAATCTACCAGGTGGTAGTTCTCCGTCGGATATAAAGGAGTCAGGTTCGGGACGAGTGTCGGGGATCACCAGAGGGTTCCAGTTCTCCTACTACAGGAACTTATGGGGGTTCGACGAAACGGTTGGACATCCTTGAAGGGATGTGTCTAAGTGTCCTAAGTCGACCTATCAGTAAGAGGTCGTTTGGGGTAGACCGGAGTTTTGGATTCGAGAGAGTTGTACGAGAGAGGGCAGAGGAAAGTCACTGGTTCGAGGGACTGAAGTTCCGTTGGAAACTTCGTTGGGTGCACTCCTCACAGACGACCCACGAAGTAGGGTCGAGGAGACTCGAGGTCGGGGACGAGAGAACCCGGAGACAGACCGTCCCACCTCACCCCTTGCAAGTTGGTCCGACCGGCCACGATCCCATCGGACATGGCATCAGGGGTACTTACTCCCGGAGTTGTCTCGAGGACTTCCGACCGTTGAGGAGACAGAAACCCGGGGTGACGTCCATACTTGTCCGTAGAGAGGGATTTCTCTGACTAGGGACCACCGAGTCTCCTATTTCGCACACGGACGTTACGTCCTCTGGTTCCAAGCTAGGGACCCAACCCTTCTAGGGGACCTCTTCCTTTACCGTTGGGTCAGGTCATTAGAATGGACCTCTTAGGGTACCTGTCTCCTCGGACCGCCCGATATCAGGTGCCCCAGTGTTTCTCAGCCTGTGCTGACTCGCTGAAGTGTGTGTGTCTCCGTCTACGTCCCTTCTCCACTCTCACTTCTACGGGGTAAAGTCAGAGTCAGTGACGTCCGTCTCGTAGTCAAGAGTCTCTGTCCTACCACTCTATCTCCTACTTCGGACCCTAGAAAATTTTTACTCCGCAAAGAGAGTGGTTCTTCATTCGACTACTAGACAGAGTAGTTCTACTAGAGTTGACTATTGGCAGAACCTTCGTGTCGTAACACGTCAGGACCCTTCCGGCAACACTAACACTAACCTCCCACGGGGTCGAGGTCTGGAAAGACAACAGTCTTACTCTATTTCCTTCTGTCAAAAGGTACTTGTTAAGTAAGAAGAAAAAAGATTTTGATTAAACAACTTTTAATAAAAGAAAGATGTTAAAGTGTCCACTGATAGAATTAAGACTTTTGTCACTGATCTTGACTGATTAGTCCGAAAGACCTTTTATAGAGAGCTTTTTTCGTGAACGTACACCGTGACTAGTAGTTCTTTAGGGTGTCGTGACGAGTTAATCGTTTGTCAAATTCCCCTGTATAACATAAATTTGTCAGAGGGAACCTCACTGTCTACAGATGTTCATTTGTAACCCTTTAATGTGGGTTTCTCGGCGGTCCCGACCAGGACCTCTAGTCTCGTTTCCGGTCACCGGGGAACAAGTACCCCTGCCCGACAGTCGAGGTTGAGAACCCCTCGCGGCGGGGGGTCGGGAGTTCCCTCAAAGTTACTGTCTCTTTCGCGTCAAACGAGGTTATAGGGTTACGTAGACTCTCTCAGGAAGAACGTGTTCCGGTCCTCACTCCACACGGGTCTCTCAGATCACGTTACCGGAAACAAAGACTAGGAACGTGTGAAGGACTAATTGATGTATATGTTGGACAGACATCGGAATCTCGTTCATCTAAAGTCCTCCTTCACATGGTTAAAAGGACGTACAGAGGTTTGATGAAAGGGATCGTCGAGAATGAGAGAGTAGAAGACTTAGTTCATTTACACACCAAGACGACTTTCCGAGTCCTATGTCCCTGTACCTTGGTGATTAAATCTATTTACAGTCTTAAGAACCTAGGATCTCGTGTGACGAGCGGCGGAACGGTCCAGGGTCGTTCGAGTCCCCTCTACCTTCCTCCCCGTGAGTCGAGGAAGACACATCCTGTTTAATTCACATAAACAGATAACGTGTGAGGGGTCTCGGACAAAGGACAACCTACAACTCCTCCAGGTAGAACATCCCTCTTTGACTCCCCCGATTACCAAGATGACACCCTTGACACTACCAGTAGAATAAACGAGGAAGGAGGACTTAGGTCGAAGGGGAGAGACGAAACGAGGAACTCCGACTGGAGGACCCTGAGGAAATGGTCTCAGGTGAACGACTGGTGGGGACTAAGGGGGTATCCTCCGGGGTCCTCGCCGGTGTCTGTCTGACACCAGGGGTTTCGACGGAGAGACCTGTCTCAACCGTGCACAGTGTCCTCGTGTCCCCCGTGACCTCTACCACCACGTCCAAGACCCTTCGTTCCCCCGACCCTCGCACCTGTCATTCGCGACGGACGGAAAGGTAAGGACGTTCCTAGTTCGCGAGTCGGTGACGTCGGTGATTGGGGTGGTACCACGCGGCCCCTTGTTGAGACCAACCTCCCTTTACCCTGTATAAAACACGAAGCCTATGACCGGGATCTATCAATTCTATATATGGATTCTTTAGTAAAGTTTCTCGGGTCTGGGAATGACTGTGTAGAAGGGTATGTACGTACGTACGCACGAGTCGGCGAAGTCAACACACACTGAGAAACACTGGGATACCTGGCATCGGGTGGTCCGAGGAGACAGCCACCCTAAAAGGTCCGTTCTTATGACCTCACCTAACGGTACTGGGGGAGGTCCCCTAGAAGAACTAGGTCCCTGGTTTCGGCGTAGAGATCGCAGAGGTCGTAACGTCCGCCTAAGAAGTGGGTGAGTAGGGTATGTATCTTTTCACGATTTTAGTAAGTGAACTCTACAGACAAAAGTAAAAGAACAACCAAAAACAAACAAGCAAAAAACGATAATTGTCATTAGAATAACACAAACTGATGTACCAAAACCCAAAACAAAAGGTCGTTTTTTAAGGAGATGTAAGACCGACGAGGAAATGGAGAACCCTCGTCAAACGACTTCGACTTCGAGGTTATGAAACCGGTGGACTACACTTCTTGACTGAGTAACTTTTTCTGGGACCACGACCCTTTCTAACTTCCGTCCTCCTCTTCCCCTACTGTCTCCTACTCTGCCAACCTACGATAGTGGCTTAGTTACCTGTACTCAAACCGACCTGAGGCCCTGAACCACTACTTGTCCCTCCGGAACACACGACGTCAGGTACCCCAACTTTTCTCAGCCTGAGCTGACTCGCTGACTTGTTGACTTGACTTGACTTGACTCGTCAAAGAATCTCGACAGATTCTCCGACAGAGGATCCGATTTTAGGAGAGAGTCATTCAGGAGTGACTTATTTTGATTTCGGTGTTGAAAATCCAACACGTAAAAAGAAGTCAACTGTTCTCCTTTTAAGACGTAATCCTGGTTCTAGTGACGTGATATCTTCTTTCTGGTAGAAGTAGTTAGAAAGAGAGGGGAGGAAGTCGTAAAGGAGAGATTTCTCCGTTGTGGAGGATCTCCCGGTAGTCGTCGAAGTTTCGAAAAGAGAAAGAAATTTTTTTTAATTGTAATTATGAAAATAGTGAAGTAGTTCCTAAAGAAAAAGGATTGAAATAACTATATAATAACTGTATGTAACACATCATAACTAAACTATGTGAATACACAATGTTTCACTAATAGTGATATCGGAATCGACTGTGGAGGGAGTACAGTGTATTAGTAGTAAAAAACACACACCATTCAGGTAAGACTTCCTCTAGTCGGGACCCTAAAGAAACCTTCCTTACTACGACGTCGACTTTGAGGTCATGAAACCGGTGGAGTACGCTTCTCAACTGAGTGACCTTTTCTGAGACTACGACCCTCTCTAACCCCCGTCCTCCTCCTCCCATGCTGTCTCCTGCTCTACCGACCTACTGTAGTGCCTGAGCTACCTACACTCAGACTCACTTGAGACCCTCAACCACTATCTGTCCCTCCGGACCGCACGACGTTAAGTACCCCAGCGTTTCTCAGCCTGTGCTGACTCGCTGACTTGACTTGACTTGACTTCTTGTAAATTCTAGATGAGAGAGTCGTTGAAAGTTCATATGTTGTATCGTAATAATCGATATTAATGTCTCGACATATAATCTAGGAGTCTTGAATAGGTAGAATTTTGACGCTCAAACACGGGAAATTGGTTGTAGATGTGTCAGTATGTGTGTGGTGGTGGAGAAGGATCGGTTCGGGACCGTTCGGGGTAAGATGAAAAACACTCAAACTGAAAAATGGCTAATATGTACACTCACGATGAACAGAAAGAGACGGACTGAACAAAGTGAATTTTAGTACGAGAGTTCAAGGTAGGTACAACAGTGTTTACCGTCCTAAAAGAAAAAAGATTACGAACTTATTATAAGGCAACACATACATACAGTACGGAACTAGGTAAGTAGATGACTGTCGTGTATCCAAAAGAAGGTATGGAATCGAGAATGTTTATTACGATGTTACTTTGAAAAGAGAAAGTTAAAGAGAGGGCAAGTTTGACACTAAAATAAGTATAGACTCTGTTCCCTTTGGGTTCGGGTCAGGGAACACTCGGCGTCTACGACTTTTACGACTGACGTCCTCGAGTCTACGGAAGGATCCCAATCTTTAATGTGTGGTGTCTCCGGGAACGAATTAAGACTTCTTTACCTTTCAAAGTCTCCCTCGTCTCCCCTCTTGAAAAGTTCTACTTTTTAATTTACATAAATAGACGATGTACAAGAGGTCGTACGACTTACAGACCTACAAATCTCCTAGCCTAGGCAGTCCTAAATCGGGTTGGAGGGGGTGAACATCGACCCAACAATTTAGATTTTTGTATTTGATCTACGAGGTTCAACGGTATATTTTTCGGGAGTATGTTTGGTAGGGAACACCCTAACGGGATTTACGACTACAATGACGTCTACACTACTCAACGAAGGTTGGAGTGTGTTACCCCTACTTTCGAGACACTGAGGTCGGTGACAACATGTCTCCGTCGGACCTGGGTTCTTGAGAAGTACGAACACTCCTTCCGGAGATCTCGGACAGACGACCAACTCTTCACCCAAACGTAAAGTACATTTCGTCTCCCACTCCCCGGACTGAGTCTGCGGACGTGTCTCCCGGTCCAGTGATTCGAAACACGTCTGAACTCTTACTCGGGGACCCTCCACTTTAGTCCTCCGTGTCACTAGAGAGTTCCTACCGATTCTCCGTGGCCCCGGAAGGGACCTTCTGACCCACTCTACCGTTCTCCGTGAGACGAGTCACTTCCCTTTTGATGAAGACGTCGTTCCTAGACCCGTCTGTGTAGTGTTTCCGGTTGACACCCAAATGTCTCGGTCCAGTATTAGGGTCGAGGTGATGAGTGGACTCGGGTTGGTTCGTCACCGGGGTGAATCTTGGACAGATACGCGGTCACCCTCACCATGAGGTCCTGGGTTGCGAGAAGTCCCTCTCCACCACCTAGCAAGGGAATGACCAGAATCCAGGTTGGACGTAGGGCTGGTTTTGGGTTCCTAAGGTAGTGCACTCACAAGACTGATACTCCTCGTAGACCGAAGGTCGAGATTTCCTGTCACGCAGACGTATCTAGAGTCGCACTGCCTCGGGTCCAAACTATAGGGGTCACGGAGTCGTCGAGTGGCCTAACGGGATTGGAGGTCCGACCCTACCTGTCCCAAAATTTCTTTTATTACCTTCGAGGAAATGACTACTGACTGATACTTGGTCTTTGGTGAGATTCACGAAGAGTCCGACTATCGAAATTTTGGAGACTAATAGACATCTACTACTCTTTCGGTTCATGTCTCCCATCTCTTGGGGGGACNAACCCCGACCACGTACCCCTACTGGGTCTCTCTAGAACACCCCTCCCTCCACCCTCCCCCCAAGTACAAACCCTTGCGTACATTCTTAATTTCTAAAATTTTAAATTTTTTTTATTTTTTAAATTTTTTTATTATTATTTTTATTTTTTTTATTTTATCTTTTTAAGTGTCCTTTTGTCTTTTTTTTTTATTATTCCTTTTATTACCTTCGAGGAAATGACTACTGACTGATACTTGGTCTTTGGTGAGATTCACGAAGAGTCCGACTATCGAAATTTTGGGGACTAATAGACATCTACTACTCTTTCGGTTCATGTCTCCCATCTCTTGGGGGGACTCCCTTCCATCGGTCGTACTCTCCCTGAGACCGTCGGGGAAACTCGGGACACCAAGTTCTAAACTCTTCTCGAGATACTCCGTCGTCAAAAGTAAGGGTAAAGTGTCTACTCTTTCGACTCGGACCTTTCCCGTCCAATGAACGGACTCCACCGTGTACCGGGTCTCGGTCTCGGTTTCCGTCTTCTCCCAAATGGGTGGCCGTCGTGACGGACCCCAGAAAGACTGGTTCTGGTTGGGAAACCAGAACCCACCTCGAAGAGGACGAAGACTCTCTACGGTGAAACTGGTAGTGAGCCCCGAGGAGATCGTCTATTAAGTAGTGCTCTTGTGTGTTATCTCCGTCGGGTCGTCCGGGGGCGGTCGAAGGGGTCGGTCTTAGGCCGAAGGCAGGGACTGGAACCCCGTCTCAACCCCGTTGAGTTATTGTGTCATCGATTATACGTAACCCACGGACGGTTCCCCGACCGTGACACGGGTCGAAATGCCGTACAGTGGAGGACGATAGACACGGTCGGGACCTTCCTTCCGTACTAACGAAAGGCGAATACTTATTTCTTTGACTTCTTATCTCTACAAGTTAGTAAACGATGTCCACGACGTTTCCTTTTCCGTTTGGACCCTCTTTGTTCTTAGTTCTCCGAGGTTGGTGTGTGTCGTTTGAGACTCAGTGGTCCACGTGTGTGACCAAGGTAAGGTCAGTCCACGTCTACCGCCTACCTGTTGAGTTTCTCGAGGACAGAGATTCCTCGACTGTCGGATCCCGTCCTCTGCTATACATGTCTTTGGGTCTCACTTTCCGTCCGACAAAGTTCGTAGAAGTCACCTCTCGTCGACTACCCTCGGGAACTAAAGAGGAGGTCTGTTAGGTTGCTCCAGGGTCGACGTCGACGGTTGGAAGTCGAGTCTGGCTGTAGCCATCGTCCGCGACATCGGGGTTATCCTCCTTCTCGATCCACGGGTGGACTGTGACCAGAATAAGTGTTTCCTTTCGACGTCCCGGATAAAGATCTGTTACGTGGTAGGTGTTGTGAGGTGTGTACCAGACTTGAACGAAGTTGTGTACTTCTTGTTCTAGGGCTAAAGTCAGTCACGTCTGGACAGAGAGAGACTACACAAAGTTTCAAAACAGATGTTTTGTGACGAGGAAACCCCTCCCCCCACACCCCCACCCGTACGGTGGGAGTACTCTTGTCCGTCGAGAGTAGACTTGAACGAGAGGTCCGACCGTGGTGTCATTAGACTAGGACCGAGGAACACACGTGCGTGTTACTCTGTTTCACCTTTCGACTTACGTTACGGATTGGGCACGGCGCGTGTCGGTCGTAGGTTTGGAAGACGACATCTGACTTACAGAAGTATAAGTCTGAAGTATGCAACATCTCGACGAGGGTTTCCACTGTGTGATTCTCGACCCCGAAAACTGTCCGAGACGAAAGCACTTACCCTAATCACTAGGGCATTTTCACTGGGGTCTCACTAGGGTGTGGGGAAGATTGTACGCTCCTGCGTACTTGGTAGATGCTCGGTCCTTCGTCCAGGAGTGGTCTTGGGGTGTGACCGTGGGACTAGAGGTTGAAGGTCGGAGATCTTGACATCCCTTATTTAAAAACAACAAATATTCGGTGAGTCTTATACCATGGACCAATATCGTTGGACTCACCTGATTTTGTGGAAGACTACCTTTAAAGGTTTATTACTTTTGGTTTCCGGATGTCACTAGTAAAAAAGGGTAAACTTAGTTTTAAGTTAATAAGAGAGAAGGAAGGAACGGGATAAATGTACAGAAAAACCTAAGGTTCTCGACCCGCAAAGTAGTGTCTGGGACTTAGTACTCGCAAAGTGGAGGTGCACTCAATAATAAAACAGACTCTACCAATGTAAACTTTTAATTCGTCAATAGACCACGTCCCTAACCTTTCGTTGGTGTCGGTACAGAGTTTCGACACTCTGTGATTTTCCCTCCTTTACCACTTTTACGGACACTACAAAAGTCGTGGCGGTCATACGGGGAGTGTACACGTGTTGACGTCTGAGTAAGGAGAGAAAAGTGACATTTCCGATAAAGGGACTTCGTAAAAATTCGACTTCTCTAAGCGATGTTCGACCACTTTTTAACGAGCGATATTCTCTGGGTCGAATAACCGTCTTTAGGTCGTTGGATTGCATAACCATTGATCGAACCATTACTCAGAGAGGGTACGTCTAACCGAGTAATAATAGGTAAAAACAGTCGGGAGAGCACTCAGAAGTAGACGACGGGGGAAACCGAGGACACCGCCTCTTCCCCTCGGTCGGGGTGCGGGTGTGGTCCATGGCCTCCGGACGCGGGCCTCCCTCCCCCTCCCACCCCGCTGTCGGAGGAACAACATTCTCGGAACTTAAATTGCAAGGCTCGTCTCTCTACAATTCCTCTGACCGTTACTTCACAATATTTTTGTCTCAAACTAACTTTCTCGACCGTGTATTACGTTTACTTGCAAAACAGGGTACTAAGTAACGATAGTCCTCTTGATTTACACATGTCGGGTCTCCTCTCTACTGATTACCCTCCGTATTATTAACAGTTAAATATGGACGTTTCTTAATTAGTTCTCCGGACCTCCTCTGTCGTGAGACATCGGTGAAATCCACATACACGACCCTCGTCCGTCACGCCCTCCTCGACCCCTTTAATTCGATGTATCATCCTTACTAACATTATTGTGGCCCCAGGTAATCGGTATCTGTAGTGGAGGCGCCGTCCCACTGTTAATAGTGGGGGTCTTTTGACGTGTTTGTCTAGAACCCCTTACCTACCGCTAAAAACGTTTCTACACATCTAAACTACCACGTGTACCTTTCGAGACCCCGAGTTAAAGGAGGAGGCCCTCGAGGGAGGGTCCGTAGGGATTCTATGGAGGAAACGAAATAAGTTTGTCTTTGAGGAGGTGATTAAGTTGAGTAGAGTCTCGTGGCTGAAGTCTTTTGAGGGACAGGCCACGTCTCACTACACCCCTGTCTTTCTCATAAAGTAGGGATTTAAGTGGTTGACAAATAACTCGTAACTAAGTCACGGTCCACCACTTGTTCCTTGAGAAACGGAAGCACCCGAGTGCACGACTCACTCCATCCATCCACGGATGGATGGGTCTCCATCCGTGCGGACGCACTCGAGTCAAGTCAAGTCAGTGAGTCAGTACAGACTGAGAAACACTGGGGTACTTAACGTCGTGCGGTCCGGAGGGACAGACAGTGGTCGAGGGCCTCAAGTGAGTTTGAGTGTAGGTAGCTCAGCCACTACGGTAGGTCGGTAGAGTAGGAGACAGCAGGGGAAGAGGAGGACGGNAGTAGGAGACAGCAGGGGAAGAGGAGGACGGGGGTTAGGGAGGGTCGTAGTCTCAGAAAAGGTTACTCAGCTGAGAAGCGTACTCCACCGGTTTCCTGACCTCAAAGTCGAAGTCGTAGTCAGGAAGGTTTCTTGTGGGTCCTGACTAGAGAAAATCTTACCTGGCCAACCTAGAGGAACGTCAGGTTCCCTGAGAGTTCTCAGAAGAGGTTGTGGTGTCAAGTTTTCGTAGTTAAGAAGTCGCGAGTCGAAAGAAGTGTCAGGTTGAGAGTGTAGGTATGTACTGGTGACCTTTATCGGAACTGTTCTACCTGGAAACAACCGTTTCAATACAGAGACGAAAAGTTATACGACAGATCTAACCAGTATTGAAAGGAAGGTTCCTCATTTGCAGAAAATTAAAGTGCCGACGTTAGTGGTAGACGTCACTAAAACCTCGGGTTTTTTTGTTTCAGACTGTGATAAAGGTGACAAAGGGGTAGATAAAGGGTACTTCGCTACCCTGGTCTACGGTACTAGAAGCAAAAGACTTACAACTCGAAATTCGGTTGAAAAAGTGAGAGGAGAAAGTGAAAGTAGTTCTCCGAAAAATCGAGGAGAAGTGAAAGACGGTATTCCCACCACAGTAGACGTATAGACTCCAATAACTATAAAGAGGACCGTTAGAACTAAGGTCGAACACGAAGAAGGTCGGGTCAAAGAGTACTACATCAGACGTATGTTCAATTTATTCGTCCCACTGTTATATGTCGGAACTGTATGAGGAAAAGGATAAACCTTGGTCAGACAACAAGGTACAGGTGAAGATTGACAACGAAGGACTGGACGTATGTCCAAAGTATCGGTCCAGAATGGACTACGGGTTCCTCTCGTTTTAGGTCCCTCGTCGAGATCAGGTCCAAACATCTCATCCGGGGTTCATTTAGTCAGGGGAGAGGACATTCTCAGACCGTTAATGGGTTTTCAGGGAACTCTTAAGTCTGAGACCCTCACTTCCGGACTCTGGGACAGGGGAGGGACTCCGCGGAGAAGTAAGAATCGAGTCAGGGACGTGAGAACACCTCGTGTTCGGTCACTCGACTTAGAGAGTCATTGTAAAAGAAAAGAAAAAGAAAAAAAAATTAAAAATAAAAATGAAATAAAATGAAATGTTCTGACGTAACCAAAACGGTATGTAACTGTACTTAGGTGGTCCCCACAGGTACGCAAGGGTTTGTACTTGGGGGGAGGGAGAAGGGAGGGGTATTGTAGGGAGACCCAGTAGGGGCACGTGGTCGGGGTTCGTACGACATAGGACGTAGTCTGTATCTGACCGCTAAGCTAAGAATGTACTATCATATGTACAAAGTCACGGTAAGAGGGTTTAGTAGGGTGGGAGAGGGAGAGGACACAGAAAAAACGACAGAACGTATGTCCCAGCAGTAACGGTAGAAAGATTTAAGGTATATATACACAATCATATGACGTAACCACAAAAAGAAAGACCGAAGGAAGTGAGACATATTAGCCGAGGTCAAAGTAGGTAGAGTAGTCTTGACTAAGTTTACATAGTCATTGTAAAAGTTAATCAATGATGACAGACGTTTGACCTTCCACAGTGTGCGTAAGTCTCGAGGCCACGATGTGTAAAATTACATTAGACTGACGTGCCGTGGGCGTGGGGCGTCCGGCGCCTCCGTCGGCCTCGGCGGGCACTCGGGACGAGCGGCGGCAAGGGTGACGAGGGAAAGTCAGAGAGTAAGGTAGGACAAAGTAAAACGGTTGTGTCGGGGACGCCCTTAAATTATAAAGACGAGGATCCGATTTTACTGGTCTTTATGTTTCACCGACCGGACATAGTCGAATCCCAGACGTCTTTACAGAGATCGCTTGTCATTAGGTCACAAAATTAAACTAATTATAGTAGGATTATTAATCTCATCTGCAGAGAGAAAACGTTTGGTTACCGGGTCATATGTTGATGGGGAGGAAATCCGGGGTCCGAGACTGAGTGACCTTCGGGTTTCAGTCATTGAGATCTGCCCGAGCAAACGAGGGAAGAGAAACGTCCTCTACATGTGGTGAGTCGGGCACACAGGAAGTGGTACTGATCATCGTCCGACCCTGGAGTACATCTTACTGTTCTGTCGTCCATTTTTAAGTCGAGTTCCTAAACAGCACACATAGGGAGAGGGGAGATGGGACTAGCTAAAAACTGGACATAAAGACGGTTCGCCCAAAGGGTACAGAGAATTTTTTATATAGGTGCGAAGTGGGTCAGGAAATACTTTCTTCGTTTTGTTCTGGACATCGTCGTCACGGCACGTCCTCGTACGGTCTATTCTCGATGACCACGACCAGGGACGGACTCTCGCTCCTCCGTCAATTTTCTTCTGTGTTCCTTGTTACATTCGTCGACTTTTACGTGCCGGTCCTTCGAGTCCCCTCGTTTCAGGTAATCCGTCTCGTCTGCCTTCACGTAAACTGTAATAAGAAGGTTACACAGTCGTACCACTATGGGTGACCCCCGGACGTCCACCACCCCTGACCTTCTATGTCCCTCCTTAGTCTCGTCCAAAGGTAGAGGTCAAGTCGTCTTCTTCGTAGGAAGTGTTCCTCTCGGATAGTGGTGGCGGTCCTCCGTGGCACGTAGGAGAACCGGTGACCCAATGTCGGGTCAACGGTCCCGACTGTGAGACACGAACTACCCCAGGGTCCCGTTCTCACCCCCGAGGGGGTAGGGATCCCGTCGGGGGTCAGGGTCGCCCTGAAGACGACAAGGTCACTCTACCAAAACTCCGTGTAAGACGCACCAAAGAGTCACCCGGGCTTTCCAATTCGGGTCCACGGGTGTCTCTGTTTCACGAGAGTTGTGTGTGAGGTGATTGAAAAGAGGGGAGGGGTAGAATAAAGGAGTGAAAGACCCTAGTCGAGATTTGTTTGATGGACATGAGTTCAGGAATGAGGTCCTAGATGAAAAGTCTCTTAAGTTTGAGTCTGCCACGGTCTTCTCATATTGTCTAACTTAACACTTGATCCTCCAGTCCTTTCCGAAATCCCTCGAAAACTTGATTCGATCATGAACCCCGTGTTTATCTCTCCCTTCACCTCCTCTCTAAGTAAGGTTCACCACCCGACATCTCTCTTCTTTGTGTCTACACTCTCACCTGTCGTGCGGTAATTAAGTGTCCGATACACTACCTGGTGTCTTTTACCGCGACCTTTTTGTCACACGGACCCAGCGGTCACCCGGACTTACAGGGGAACACCTCGTCTCCAAAACAAAACATCTACAACTGCACTACACTACCACTTGCCACACTAGACACATTCCGTCGCACCTCCGTCCTTCCTCGACCTACTCCTACTCCTGCGTCCAACAGAAGGCCCGACGGGGCCGCTTTGCTCGTGCGAGCGGGACATCAGTCTACCAGGTGCACCTCCGGAACCAGGATGCACACCACTAGAGACCGATCCGTGAGTCCCTCACGGGGTGCCTACCGTCCGTACCGGGTCGAGACGGTCTCAGGTGACCACCGTCTGTTTATCGAGACCAGGTGTCCGACCCCTCCCCTCGACTGAATCCCAGAGGTCTACTTGTCTTGGACTTTATCATCCGTCATCACACTTGTCCGGGGTTTACCGTGTAGGGTGGGGGGCAGTCGGTCTGCCCGTGGGACTACGAGGACTCACCCTAGGGTGTACGATTGCTGCCTCGTCTCAACGGGAGGACAGGCTCCCCACCGATCTTCGACGGTCTTATTGGTTACCTTTTTTTTACAAATTCTCATTTTTTGTTTATTGCCTTGACGTCTTCATTTAGTTCGTAAGTGTAAAATAAACGGGTGTTCTGTGGTTTACTGGTAAAACTGAGAGAAGAGATGTAAATATCACCGGTCTCAAGTGTCCTGGGATTGACACACCGTCCCTGCTTCTCGTTACTACCTTTACGTCGACCCCTAGACTAATGATCCAGTCGAAACGGCTGACTGGTCGAGGGGGTCGGGGTACGGATACCCTCGGGACCAAGGGTACCCTAGTCACAAGGATTTCCTTGACCTCCAGTTGAAATCTTTTAATGTAGAGGGGCATAAGTGTTTACGGGCAAGTGTTTCTCGGTGAAAGAGACGTTCTCGGATATAGTACGGAATTTCACTTGAAAATACTTCACAGAAAATTCTCTATGTTTAATGTATCCGACAATTATCTATCAGAAGATTTTATTACAAAGGTTAAGTTTGTTGAAACCCTACACTCCACAACTCGTTTTAATCTGTCCAAAGAAATGATATCTTGTAATCTCTGAAGCTACACGAGTGCACATCGATGTGTTAAACACCTCGAACCACGTCTTACTTTTGTGGTCCGGGGACCACGTTTCTGCTACTTTTTAACGTTCTTCTGTAGACGTTCCGTACCACGGTTCGCGTCCTGGAGGGGTTCGTGTTCGGGTCCCGACGTCGTCCAGGGACCGATACTCCACTTCAGTGGGCGTGTGGTACGACGGAGTGACACCCAGAGGTTCACTTCTTTCCCCCGTCTGTTCCAGCACTACACAAGTTTTCATAAGCTGGGACCTTGACGTTACGGTGTTTTGTGTGAGTCCTTTGAGGACGAAATTCGGCTACTTAAGAGTAAAAGGAGAATGGAGACCCGAGATTATGAGGTTGTGACATTTAGCCTTGGGGCACCCCGTTAGTATGTGTCCTTCCCTTCCGAGAGAAACGTGACGAGTAGGGGAGGAGACAAAGACATGACCCCCTGAAAAAACAAAAAAACCATTTCGTCTCGGGTGGTCAGTGAGGACGAATAATGAATAAACCGAGCTAGGAAAGTGTACTCCGGGTTGTGGGGACTTAATGTTTTGTTTAAAGACCGTTATTATCGTCCGTTAAATGTCACTATCTACTTATAATTTTTTTTATCATATAGTACCGGTCTCTAACACGTATTAAAACATGAATCTTACGTTCGTAATAAGTTCGCGACAGTCGGGTAAACAAATAGGACGAAGGGGCCCACCGTGGCGCTGTGATGGACCCGGACCGAAGAGACTCGAGGAAAGACCCCAACAAACACCGGCCCCTACCACACCCCAGCCCCTTCCCTTCCCTCTCTTCCCTCCCTTCCCTCTCTTCCCTCCCTTCGGGTGGGAGTCGAGACACTCAGTGTCACCCGTCTCTTCGTTTCCGCCACTGGCGAAGTAATTGCGAGTGACGGAGGTCCGGTGCGAGAAGACGACGAGACTCAGTGACGGCGGGATCCCGAAGGTGAGGGGACCAGAAGGTCCGGAGTCCCAAGTAGACGAGTTGTGGGGACACGTGTCGAAGGCGGGGATGAGGAAACAGTCCCGCAGGAGCTACTTCCGTCGCGGGCGGAGGTCGACCGGGTCGGGACTCCCCCGAGAGGTGACCGGTCGAGGGGCATAGACCTCGAGTGTGTCGGAAATAAGGACCTGTACGCGCATCTAGACGAAAATGACTCCCCGTGGGTGTACGGTCCCCACCCACCGGTCAAAAGTGTACTCCGAGTGTCGACCGTAGGAACTCTTCGAGGAGAAGACCGACCCTCTCTACCCGCCCAAGGGCGTCTCAGTCTGTTGTTCTCGACTGTGCGTTTAGACGGGTGCGGTGTGGAGATGAATTGGGGGACGTCACCCAGGCGACAAGTGCAGGAGTCGTGAGTCTCCCAGGAAAGGTTCGGGGAGTCCAAGACAGGGCGAGGTACCGGAACAGTCAGTGAAAGAAAGAG
Source organism: Capra ibex (assembly GCA_006410555.1). Lineage (NCBI taxonomy): Eukaryota > Metazoa > Chordata > Mammalia > Artiodactyla > Bovidae > Capra > Capra ibex. Next base: position 2,160,654 of record SJYO01050415.1, read on the forward strand.
AGTCGGAGTGGGTAAGGTGTGGTGGGACGGGTGTGCGTCATCGAAGAGGTGCAAGGGTCCGAAAACGAGTTCGGAGGGGGTGGGGGGTTGTCATTACGAGAAGGGGAGTGACGGGTGGATTCTCTTATGGGAGAGGAGAGAGTTCCGAACGAAGTTCGCAGTTGAGGAGGTCCTTCGAAAAGCGTCGGGGATGAGGGATCGGCGAATGAGGGTGGAAACATGGTGTTGACCCCGGTCGGCTCTAAAGGTTGTGCTTGACCGGTTGTAGAGGCACAGTCTTCAGATGGGGAGGGTGGTCCGGTGCTCTTTGGACTCCGTCCCAGACGATGTACCATAGATGAGCCACTTATTGGTAAGGTACTTAGAGGTTTAATTACCATGTCTGGGGGACTTCTCGCGGTTCGGGGGTAGGGTTGGTCGTCCGAGGGATTCGACCTGGGGTCCCACTCCCTACCACTGATGCTGCGAGAAAGAGGAGTGAGAGTACGGGTGAGCCGTGAAAGCAGAGAAAGGAGAGGGAAGGGGCAAAACAAAAGTACAACCCTTAGAGTTCAGTCGACGGTACACACTCTTCCGTCTCTTCTCTTTTTCTTTTAGAGTCAGAATTCCCACTGTCGGGACTTTACAACTCGAACTTGACGGACCCCCAAGTTAAAGTGTAAGAACCATTTTATCTACGTTTATATATAAGTTTAAGTTACGTTTACCCGACTGTCTAGAGGACCAAGTAACGACCACGGGCCACTCTGAGCCAGGAACCCCTGTCCTAAACGGAAGAGAAGAGTCGACGGAGGTACCACGGGTAGGGGGTCTCGACTCGAGGTCTTTCCTTCTCTGGGTATTTCTGTCGAGGGTCTCCTCCTCGACAGGAGTCCCTTTAGGAGTCCTCTGTGGCGGATTCGACCTCGGACGACCCCTACTAGGGGTTCTCTCGTCCCGAAGGACGTCCTTCCTCTACCCGGGGCTTACTTGAGGTACGTCCCTCGCTCCCTCGGCCCTCTCGTCTCTAGGACAGTGTGACTCCCTGTCGTCGGTGACGTCGTTCCTCTGAAACGTCCACGGAAAGTCTCCGTTTTTGATGTTTCCTCCTCGTTCGGTCCGACCGACACCCACGTCCCTTTCAGGTCCACGTGAATCCCGAGCAGGATTCCCCGGGCCTGTGACACTCCGACCCTCTTTTAGACGAAGTCGGGGCTCGTGTCCCTATCTCCTGTTATGGAGTTCTACGGAAAGGACCTCCGGCACAGGATCTCGGGACCTGGAACACAATGATGTCGATCCGTGCCACCGACACCAAAATCCTCCGGTACCACTTCTGAGGAATTTCCTGTTATAAAGCCGTGTCACGTTATTTTCCGGACCGGTAAAAAGTACAAGTACCTCTCTTATTTTCCCTTCTTACTGTGGATTTCTTAAATTACGGAATGGTCTTATAGAACAACTGTCGAGGTCGACGGACGGCTCGAGTGTCAGGTGGGGACAGAAGGTACTCAGGTGAAAGGGGAGTATGGGCGAAGGAAGTCCAATGCTCCTCGAGCAGTACCAGACGTCGTCGGGAAGAGACCGTAACCTAAGAGGACCCTTCTTAGTACGAGGAGGGTGTTCCGAGTTCCTCAGACGGGGTGACGCCTGAGACGTTATCCGTGTACAGTCCGACCAGTCAAATCAGTGGTACAAAGGGACGGTCTAGTGACCAAGTTCGACCTGTTCACCGGGTTTACCCGGCAGCCTCGATTACTTGCAGTCGGGAGCTTAAGACCTTGGCACTCCTTCCTTTCGTGTAAAGGCGACTCACCATGACTCCCCACGGTGCCCCCATCTCGTAAGAGTCCCACTTCTTCCAAACTTCCTTTCGTCTTGTCCTTCCTCAGGACGGCTGTCGGAGACCCATGGACCTAGGTCGACGGGGTTTCGGTGTGTGAGGCCTGAAGCCAATTACACTTGGTTATGGTAGAGGAACGAGAGGTCGAGTCCGGCAGTTCAGGTCACGTCCGTTTCATAACAACCGGTTAAGTGGGAAGTCCGAAAACCAGGACGACAGGGGGGATTCAAGTTGAAAGATACGACGTATCCGGTACGACGAAGGTGTCGTGGAAAGGATTGGAGAGAGAAGAGACTAGATGACACCGAGACTAGTGGCGTTCAGACTCAGAGACAGACATTTAGACGAGGGGTCGGTCTCTGGGTCTTGGACGGAAGAGATGCGACAGGTCGTGGGTTGGGTTACCGTCGGTGTCGCCCACGTGTTTTGACCAAAGCCACACACGAGGGTCGAAGAGAGAGAAAGAGAGAGTCAATTTGATGGTCGTACACTTAGACTTCCAATCCTTTAAATCTGACGAAAGTCCTGTACTCTGAGGGAGGTCTGGGTCTCCCTCTGGGAGGTCTGAACTAGAATAGAAGTGTGGTGTGCACAGAAGTCTTCTTTGCGACCACCAGTCTGTACAAGGTATCCTCGTTGATAAAGTGGGGAAAACGGTTGTGTTACTTTCCCGTAGAGACTTCTGGGTATCTCCTTACGGAGTTTTGTGTAAACGATTTTTATACACGATTTTTGGGATAGAGGTAGACATTACTTGATGCTAAGAGGACCCCAAAACGGTGGATGACCGGAACGGTAAGAAGGACAAATGTTCATCTCTCTATGACCACCCTCCCCATCTCCTCTTTTCCCTCTTACTCTGTTTTAATCTCTTACACATGGGCACTTCTAGGTAGGTATAATGTAAGTTCCTAAGGTTAGGAACCGTTTAATATGGTCAAAGGTGATGTTATTTTACATTAATATAAGGTAATATTATATTTACATAAGGAAAAACGTATTTAAGTTAAATTTCTTTCTATAATCAATTTATGTCGTGTCCAGTATTCCCGAAAGGGGTACTGTGATCACCACTTCTTAAACAGACGGTTGCGTTCTCCGTATCCTCTGCAACCAAGCTAGGGACCCAGTCCTTCTAGGGGACCTCCTCCTTTGCCGTTGGGTGAGGTCATAAGAACGGACTTCTTAGGGAACCTGTCTCCTCGGTCCGTCCGATGTCAGTAAATTATAGAGATTAGGAGTCGATGAAGTAGACATTTTGTTCCTATTACGTAGACGGGGTGAATGGAGACTTGATTGTATCCGAGACTGGTCGATGCCTACGATACTCTACTAAAGACTCGCAACCGGGACCCAGTGATGATCTTTTAGTTCGGAGAGTGACGTCACCCTGAAAATAATTGTTCCGAACCACCGGAAGAAACTCCAGACAGGGTTTCCCGATTTTAATCACTTGAAGTACGTCGAGGACACCGAAGATTTTGTGGAAATTAGACTTGGTGACGAATACTGTCTTCTGTTTCCAGTTTGCGGGTGTCCTGATCAAGTCAAGTCAAGTCGGCGAGTCAATACAGACTGAGAAACCTTGGGGTACCTGACGTCGTGTGGTCCGAAGGGACAGGTAGTGGTTGAGAGCCTCGAATGAGTTCGAGTGTAGGTAACTCAGCCACTACGGTAGGTTGGTAGAGTAGGAGACAGCAGGGGAATGGGAGGGTGGAAGTTAGTAAAGGTCGTAGTTCCAGAAAAGTCTACTCAGTTGAGAAGGGTACTCCACCGGTTTCATGACCTCAAAGTCGAAATCGTAGTCAGGAAGGTTTCTTGTGGGTCCTGACTAGAGGAAATCCTACCTGACCAACCTAGAGGAACGTAAGGGTCCCTGAGAGTTCTTAGAAGAGATTGTGGTGTCAAGTTTTCGTAGTTAAGAAGTTGTGAGTCGAAAGAAGTGTCAGGTTGAGAGTGTAGGTATGTACTGGTGACCTTTTTAGTATCGAAACTGATCTGCCTGGAAACAACCGTTTCATTACAGAGACGAAAAATTATTCGACAGATCCAACCAGTATTGAAAAGAAAGTCCTTCGTTCGCTCATTTCTGCCGTCCCACATTTGTTGTCCACACCACTTCTGACCGTCTAACGTCCCGCGTACAGACACAGGGTAGACTCCCTCTCCGTCGGTGTCTCAGGAGTACTCTCCTACGGCACACCCTGATTGTGAGTTTTACTACCTTTATGTTAAAAAAGTCATCTTCCGTCCTTACAACTGAAAAAATTGAACTTCATATCAACTAAATGTAAAGTTTAATAATAATAACGTTTACAATGTTCTAAATATTGTAATGTAGTATTACTAAGTCATAAAAGTGTCTAACGACGACGACGATTCAGCGAAGTCAGCACAGGCTGAGACACGCTGGGGTATCTGCCGTCGGGTGGTCCGAGGGGGAAGGGACCCTAAGAGGTCCGTTCTTGTGACCCCACCCAACGGTAAAGGAAGAGGTTACGTGCTTTCACTTTTCACTTCCACTTCAACGAGTCAGCATAGGCTGAGAATCGCTGGGGTACCTGACATCGGATGGTCCGAGGAGGTAGGTCCCCTAAAAGGTCCGTTCTCCTGACCTCCCCCCACGGTATACAAGGTAATTTTCAATAGTGTTCTACTACCGATATTAGTGACGTGGTAGGTCATATAGGAACACGGAATAGATAAGATGTGTGTCATCAAACACAGAGAATTAGGACAGGGACTCAGAAGAGAGGAAGGGGAGAGGGGAAACCAATGGGGACCGAACGAAAGATGTAGACTCGTGGACGAAGACAAAACGTAATATGTAAGTAAGCGTAATGAAAAATCTAATCTTAGATTAGATTTAGATTAAATGTATACAGATACATCTGTACAGTCACTATTTTATGTCGTAAACACAAAGACTGAATAAAGTGAATCCTGTTATGAGAGGTTTAGGTAGGTACAACGACGTTTGGCGTCCTGACGTAAGTAAAGATGTCGCGTCGTCCCGGAGTCATCCTAGGGCGACGCACGTATGTGGGTAGGCGAGATAGGTAAGGGGATAACTACCCGAGAACATAATGAAGACATAGAACTGTTAACAGTGATTATCACGAAACTTGTAACCCCAGGTTCATAAAAAAACTTAATCTCAAAAATAAAAGAGACTTATATATGGTTCCTCACCTTAAGACCTAGTATACCATCAAGATAAAAAAAAAACTCAAAAAGATCAAAAAAACTCTTAGGAGGTATAGTAAAAGATACTACCCACGTAGCTAAATGTAAGGGTGGTTGCCATAAGTTCCCAAAGGAAAAGAAGTGTAGGAGAGGTTGTAAATAAATGTCTAAAAACTATTATCGGTAGGACCGGTTGCACTCTGTTGTAGAGTAACACCAAAACTAAACGTAGAAGGATTATTAATCGTTACAACTCGTAGGAAAGTACACGGACAATAGGTAGACTCACCCCACCAAAAAAAAAAACTTTTTATAGACAAGTACAGAAGACGGGTAAAAACTAACCTGACAAACACCCAAAAAAATAAAACTCAACAGACTTGGTAAATATATAAAATCTATAATTGGAGGACTGTATAGTAAACGTACATAAAAGAGGGTTTCTTACAACCAAAAACATTAGAAGATATCGAAAAAATTCAACTGTTGATTAAAATTTTGAACACTTTAGGTTTTGTCACGTAAAAACACTCTAAGTTTTATCACATAAAGGTTTGACCTCGACGGGGTGTCGGGTGGTTTGAGACAGTTCATTATAAAATAAGAGAGGTGAACATAAAAAATTTCAAAATCCAGTACAATTAAAATTCGGTGTTTATTTTTGTTGGGTTGTTCAAGGGGACTAAACTTGTCCTGTCCTACGAAGAGGTCAGTGGGACATACACGTCGTGGTACTTGGCAGTTCCTTTCCGTCGCCGAGTGACTGAGGGTCTGATCATTGGTGCCGCCCGCCCCTCCGGGGTGGCGGAGAAGCAGGAGTCGGACGACGGGTTAGTGGGTCGGGAGAGTCGTTTCCAGAAGCCTCTACTTCTCCTTGTGACCTTATATTAAAGGTACAATAGGACTCCATTTTAACCTGTAGAGACAGTTAAGAATAAAGGACTTAGAATGTTGGAAGTGCCTAATTTACGTCGAATACGGCAACGGAAGACGGAACAAGACATGTTCCTTTGGTCTTCACTACGTGAGTCATACGATGACCCTTTCTTTATGAGGGACTCCGGTGCACGTAATGAGTAGAGGTTCGGGGGCGGAGGTGTGTGTATTGGTTCCGGGGGACGGTAGTGAACGTAGTCGTAGTAGTTTTTTAGAGAAGTACAGACGTAACATATGAATTTTAAAACGACTCTCCTATCTAGAATAGTGTTTTATTCTTATTTATTCTTCCACTGTCCTTTGGAAATCTCCACTATCTATATAAATATAGTATCTAATGTTATTACCAAAGTGTCTATATAGTCAAGTCAAGTCAGTGAGTCAGTACGGGTCGAGACACTGGGGTCCGTGACGTCGTACGGTCCGAAGGGACCGGTAGTCGTCGAGGACCTCGAACGAGTTTGAGTACAGGTAACTCATCTACTACGGTAGGTTGGTCGAGTAGGAGACAGTAAGGGAAGAGGACGGAAGTTAGAAAGGGTCGTAGTCCCAGAAAGGTTTACTCAGCCAAGAAGAGTAGTCCACCGGTTTCATAACCTCGAAGTCGAAGTTGTAGTCAGGAAGGTTACTTATAAGTCTTGACTAAAAGAAATCCTAAATGACCAGCCTAAAGGAACGTCAGGTTCCCTGAGACCTCTCCGAAGAGGTTGTGGTGTCAAGTTTTCGTAGTTAAGAAGACGCGAGTCGAAAGAAATATCAGGGTGAGAGTGTAGGTATGTACTGGTGACCTTTTTGGTATCGAAACTGATATGCCTGGAAACAACCGTTTCGTTACAGAGACGAAATATTATACGACAGATCCAAAGAGTATCGAAAAGAAAGTTCCTCGTTCACAGAAAATTAAAGTACCGACGTCAGTGGTAGACATCACTAAAACCTTGGGGGGGTTTTTATTTCAGAGAGTGACAAAGGTAACAAAGGGGTAGATAAACGATACTTTACTACCCTGACCTACGGTACTAGAAGTAAAAGACTTACGACTCAAAATTCGGTTGAAAAAGTGAGAGAAGAAAGTGAAAGTAGTTCTCCGAGAAATCCAGAAGGAGGAAAGACGGTATTCCCACCATAACAGAAGTATAGAGTTCAATAACTATAAAGAAGGTCTTTAGAACTAAGGTCGAACACGAAGTAGGTGGGACCGTAAAGCGTACTACATGAGACGTATATTCAATTTATTTGTCCCACTGTTATATGTCGGAACTACATGAGGAGAAGGATAAACCTTGGTCAAACAACAAGGTACAGGTCAAGATTGACAACGAAGGACTGGACGTATGTCCAAAGAGTCCTCCGTCCAGTCCACGAGACCATAAGGGTAGAGAAAGTCTTAAAAGGTGTTAAATAACACTAGGTGTGTCAGTTTCCGAAACCGTATCAGTTATTTCGTCTTCATCTACAAAAAGACTTTGAGAGAACGAAAAAACTACTAGGTTCACTACAACCGTTAAACTAGAAACCAAGGAGACGGAAAAGATTTAGGTCGAGGTTGTAGACCTACAAGTGTCAAGTGTATGACAACTTCGAACCGAACCTCTTAAAACTCGTAATGAAACGATCACACACTCTACTCATGTTGACACGTTATCAAACTTGTACGAAACCGTAACGGAAAGAAACCCTAACCCGACTTTTGACTGGAAAAGGTCAGGAGACCGGTGACGACTCAAAAGGTTTAAACGAGTGTATAACTCACGTCGTGAAAGTGTCGTAGTAGAAAGTCCTAAACTTTATCGAGATGACCTTAAGGTAGTGGAGACGATCAAAACAAGCATCACTACGAAGGATTCCGGGTGAACTAAAGTGTAAGGTCCTACAGACCGAGATCCATTCACTAGTGTGGAAACACTAATAGACCCAGTATTTCTGGAAAAGACATGTCAAGACACATAAGAACGGTGGAGAAGAATTATAAAGACAAAGACAATCGTGATATGGTAAAGACAGGAAATAGCTCGGGTAGAAACGTACTTTACAAGGGAACCATAGAGATTAAAAGAACTTCTCTAGAGATCCGAAGGGGTAAGATAACAAAAGGAGACAAAGAAATGTAACTAGAGACTCCTTCCGAAAGAATAGAGAGGAAAGATAAGAAACCTTGAGACGTAAGTCTACCCATATAGAAAGGAAAGGAGGAAACGGAAATCGAAGAGAAGAAAAGAGTCGATAAACATTCCGGAGGAATCTGTTGGTAAAACGGAAAAACGTAAAGAAAAAGAACCCCTACCAGAACTAGAGACAGAGGACATGTTACAGTGTTTGGAGGTAGGTATCAAGAAGTCCGTGAGACAGATAGTCTAGATTAGGGAACTTAGATAAACAGAGAAGGTGACATATTAACTTTCCCTAAACTAAATCCATTATGGACCTACCCGATAACCAAAAGGGATGAAAGAAGTTAAATTCAAACTTAAACCGTTATTTCTCAAGTACTAGACTTGATGTCAGTCGAGGGTTAGAACAAAAACGACTGATATATCTCTAAGAGGTAAAAACCGACGTTTCTTATATTAGTCGGACTAAAGTCATACCTAGTAGGCCACTACAGGTACACATCTCAGAAGAGAACATAACAACCTTCTCCCACAAACGATACTGGTCACGTAAGAGGACCGTTTGTTATGAGATAATTGGAAACGGGACGAAGTAAGACATGAGGTTCCGGTTTAAACGGACAAGGAGGTCCATATAGAACTGAAGGATGAAAACGTAAGGTCAGGGGATACTACTTTTCCTGTAGAAAAAAACCACAATCAAGGTCTTCCAGAGTATCTAGAAGTATCTTGGTAAGTTAAAGTCGAAGAAGTCGTAATCACCAACCCCGTATCTGAACCTAAAAACACTATAGGTCACCAAACGGAACCTTTGTTTGGTTCTAGTAAGACAGTAAAAACTCTAGCGTGGGTTTTTGACGTAAAGTCTGAGAAAACAACTGATACTACCGATGAGGTAAAGAAGATTTCCTAAGTACGGGTGTCATCATCTATATTACCAGTTGACTCAATTTAAGGGGGTAAGGTCAGGTAAAATCAAACGACTAAGGATCTTACAACTGCAAGTGAGAATGGTAGAGGACAAACTAGTGAACGTTAAATGGAACTAAGTACCTGGATGGTAAGGTCCAAGGATACGTTATAATGAGAAATGTCGTGGTCTGAAGTGAAGGCAGTGGTCAGTGTAGGTGTTGACCCACAACAAAAGTGAAACCGAGGTAGGGAAGTAAGAAAGACCTCAATAAAGAGGTGAGAAGAGGTCCTCGTATAACCCGTGGACGACTGGACCCTCAAGTAGAAAGTCGCAGTGTAGAAAAACGGAAAAGTATGACAAGTACCCCAAGAGTTTCGTTCTTATGACTTCACCAAGTGGTAAGGGAAGAGACCCCCTGGTGTAAAACAGACTAGAGAGGTGGTACTGGACGGACAGAACCCGCCGGGATCTGCCGTACCGTAGGCGTAAGGACGGATGTCGGTAGACGACGAGGGGTAACCTGTTTGGGTCTTCTTAAAGAAAAGATATCGAACCCGTAAAGGGACCTGATCCAGGTTCCATGACCGTCCGGATAAGGAAAGACACTGAGAACCCCCCTTCTGAAAAATTCTAACCACCTCGAGTTTCGGTAGTTCAACACACATAATTTATACATGTCGAAAAACATACAACTAGGATGGAGTTTCACTAAAAGTTTTTTTATAAGGAAGTACACCTACTCGAAGAAATCAAAGTTTCCACAACCAGAAAAGGGAGTAAAAGGTCCTGGGCACTAACTGGACACAGGTGTTTGTGACGAAGAAGTCGTGGAGACCTGCCCTCCTTGTGGGGAATATTACACGGACGGAATTGTAAGCCCTCAGAGAAGCAGACGGTCCACCATTATCCTCCTAATATACAATCTAAAGACCTCAAAAACGAGGAAGAGATTCACAGTCGTTCTTGTTGTTTTTAGTATAACTCCTTTTCTCCTTTATCTGGAAATGTCTTTATGTCTGGGGCCCACGTCTCGACTACTTCGACTACTGCGACCCGTGTCATTCACCGTCACCCACCGTCGGAGATGTGACGGGCACAGGAACCACGGGTCGTGTCGGGTTACAGAGAGTACCATGTCTGCGTTGGTTATAACCTTTCTACTGACTCAGACCTAAGGATTCTCGTGGTACAGGTCGAATAGATGGAAAAATCTCTAATTACCAAAGTACCAACACAAACTTGTTTTCTTATATAATTTGTTGAAGATACTTTAAATTAAAGTGTTCTATTCTAAAAGGTGGACAGTCTGTCCTGGTTTGATCCTGTAAAACGACTCTGTGACACAACGACTCCCACACAGACGTGAGTGACAGTCCTGACTCATTGACGTCCACCAGAGACTTCTCCCATCTCTAGGGTCCACCGAGTTCACTAGTTTCTTAGACGGACGGTTACGTCCTCTACGTCCGTCCTCTGTGCCCAAGTTAAGGACCCAGTCCTTCTAGGGGACCTCCTCCTTTACCATTGGATGAGATCATGAGGACGGACCTTTTAGGGTACCTGTCCCCTCGTACCGTCCAGACACCCAAGCGTTTCTCAACCGGACTCGTACGTGTGTGTGTGGGACTTCACCCATCACCAGAGACCCCGACGGGTGAGAAGGAGGTCCGTCGACCACTCTAACGTGACTAGACGGGGTACACTGAACAAAACTGGTTATTTTACACTTCCACAGTGAAAGTCTAACTCGTGTAAGGGAAAATACTAGGGAGACGACCCCTATGATGTTGACGAGTCAACACTGACACGACAGTTGGACCCAGAGTCGTTCTCTTAATATGTCTTGTCTCAGGAGTCTTAGGCACTACCTGTACTTCGTACTTGTTCCTTACTTGAAAACGATAAAGTTTGCCCCTTCTGTACTTCAACAAGTAATGGTGTCGTCCTAGATCGAACAGGACTCATTATTCTTCTGGATAAACCGTTATAGATAGTCTTACATCTTATAATTATGGAAACTGAGAAGTTAAAGTCAAATTATTGAACATAATAAAAAAGGATGTTGAAGTGTGTACATGTTTCACTATGTACACGTTCCTATGAGTACCGATATTACGAATATATCGTGTATAACCCTGGATTCTTATGTAATTAATAATGGTACGAAATACGTTACAAATTATTTAGTACCTTATATGTCTAACTTCTTCTCATATGTCGGGTTTTCTACTCAGTCTGAAAATATTTGACTACCCGTTGTGAAGGGTTCTACATAATACTTCGTTTTTTTTTTTCTCGTTTTACACCTTGTCACACACATCATACGATGACTAGTGCATGTCTTTTACGTTAACACAAGTATTCCTATAGACACAGATACGTGAGAAAACGTGTATCTTATTAGAGACCTGTGTCCGTGTCCCCTTTCCCAGTCTCCTACCCCAGGGAGATCCGTCACCGTCACTTCGGTGTCCCTCTCCTCCTTGGAAGACGGGTCACGTACGGTAAGAGAACACGGACTTTAAAAACGATGTGTATCCATAATACAGAAGAAATTTATATGTCCTGTGGCCCGTGTAAAGATCCTTTACTTATTTCGTCCCTGTCTCCGAAATCTCCCCCACCGGTCTCTGTCCTTATCCTAGTTTTGAAGAAACACAAACGGAAAGTGTCTCAAACGTAAAAACTTGGTATTCTTATATCATAAAGAAATTTAAAAAACGTTGATTTTTCAAAAGAATTCTTTAGGTGAGAAGACACCTTTTCGTTTAAGAACTCCTTTAGAAACTCCCGGTTAGAAACGACGGTGAGTGTCCCCGTCGTCCCTCGATAAGTTCTTTAAAGGACTTTGTAGAGGGGTAGACAATCTGTCAAAGTTCCATACGGAGAAGGTACTTCGGACAGAGTAAAATAGGTTTAGCAATACTCGAAGAGACTATCGAGTCAACCAAATTTTTTTTTTTAGGTGGACGTCACGTCCTCTGGGGGTAAACTAAGGACCCACCCCTTCTAGGTGACCTCTTCCCTATCCGATGGGTGAGGTCATAAGAACCCAAACGGACACCGAGTCGACCATTTCTTAGACGGACGTTACGCCCTCTGGACCCAAGCTAGGGACCAAACCCTTTTAGGGGACCTCTTCCCTTTCCAATAGGTAAGGTCATAAGACCGGACCTCTTAAAGTACCTGACATGTCAGGTACCCCAGTGTTTCTGTGCTGACTCGCTGAAAGTGAAAGTGCCCAAAGTCACACGTTCCGGAAGACCCAAGGCCTGGGACACGACACACGGGAAAAGTATATTGGAGATTAGAAGTATGAATCAGGTAGTCCCACCCACTCGACAACGTTTCTCATGAAATCGTCTCTTTCGTTGCTTGTCGACCACCTGACAACTCTTCTTTGTCCAGTCTCCCTTTTTGGAAGTGAGGGGTCCCTCTCGTCACGGACGTCTTTCCTGGACTCGTACAGTCCGTGTAGTTCCTGAGCAAGTGTTCTGGTCTCCCCTGCCACCACTTTCCTCGTCCTTCCTGCTCTCTCTCCTCCCTCTTCCGAGAAGCACAGCCTTCCCCATTCGCTTGGGTGTCCCTTTTCCTCCTCTCCCTTGAAAATAATTCTCGACTCACCTTTACATTAACTTCGGGAACTTTGGAAAACCTTTCTGACCCCTTTTTTCAAAGTCAAAGACACACTTGACACTAAGAAGTTTTACTCTTGAACGAAGTCAAGACCCCTTACACCCAAGAATATAATGTGGTCTTAAAACTCAGGGAAAATGTCTACTCCTTAATCTCTTAACTCACCAATTCTTTGAACGAGTTCCAGAGTTCGAAGAAACATTTTCTTTATACTGACACAGAGTCTAAATAGACTAAGGTTCGTGTATGTGAAGATGAAGGATGTGATAGAGAGTCAGAGATCCACTTTGGGAGTGTCGATCGGTCGTGTCTTACCCGAGTTAAGAAAGAACAACTAGACAGATTGAAAATAGAATGGTGCAAACTACCTACTTACCTCTATTTCTACACCGACTTACCGCCCAACCTACCTACCTACCTGTCTAAGTATTCATCTACTTGACTGCACCGAAAGTAACACTAAACTCGTTCTTTCAAAGTACAATGTAAGAAGCAGTCTCCTTTTGTGTTTTATAGAGGACTCGTGACTGGGCATTCGTCCCTCATCTCTCTACTTGTTTCACCTTAGCCAGAGTCTCTCAGACCAAATCGTTCTTGACCTCATTCGTAGTAGATTCCACTTTGTCAAAGGTCTGAGGAGGTATGCCTCCGAGTCTATTTGATCTGGAAGGTGAAACACCGTCTCTTCCTTCCCCACTCCCCTGTCTCCCCTCCCAGTCCCTTCCAAGACCTTCCTCCGTCTTTAAAACTAAACTTACCATTTCACATCCATCCTAAAACTAGGTCCTCTTCCCGTGTCCTAACCTCCTTCCCCCCTCTTAGGGTGTGTCTCTCTTGTCGTACTTGTTGTGCACGTCCATCCTTACAAACCTTATCTGAATGTTGGGTGAGGTTATGACAACGGATCTTTTAGGGTGCCTGCTTCCTCGGACCGTCCGATGTCAGGTACCCCAGCGTTTCAGCCTGTACTGATTCACTTATTGTGATAGTAAAAGTGAAATCGGAAAGACTCCACTTCTTACGAAACTTTTTATAATCATCCATTCTGACCTTTCCCCGGTTTATTACTCCGTGGACCTTTGACTCTGAGTCCTAAACTCTGGAACCAATTACTCTTAAATGACTAATAAAGTCTTCTCTCATTAGTTAGACCACATGTACGTGTAAACTTTCACTCTGTCATACCAAGTCACCACTTGTGAACCCAAGACCTTAGTCTGTGAACCCGACCTTATGGTCCTGGACGAGTAAGTTCTGCACACTGTTAATCGTTCAGGAAACCAGAAAGACTCGGAGGTAGAGGGATAGAGATTGTACCTTCATTGTTAATACTATTGACGACAGAGCCTCGTAGTACCCGTAATTAATTATACTGTATCTATTTCACCAATCGACTCCCTAAAGGGACCACCCGGTCACCAATCCTTAGGTGGACGGTTAATTCCCCTGTGTCCAAGTCAGGGACCAGACCCTTCTAAGGTGTACGGGACTCCGGTATTTCGGGTGCGCGGTGTCGATGACTCGAACGTGAGATCTCGGGTGCGAGACGTTGTCTCTTCGGCGGTGTTATTCGGACGTGTGTCTTGCCCTCCCGTCGGGGACGAGAGTCGTTGATCTCCTTCGGACGTGCGTCGTTGGTTCTGAGTCACGTCGGTTTTCACTGATGTATTTATCACAGATACCGAGTCGGAGACCGTATGCGATTCACAAGTCATATACAGTCAATCCACCATTCTTATGTGTCTTCTTGATATGTTTTCTCTCGAAAAAAAAAAATTTAAAATGAAATAAAATGAAATGTTATGACATAACCAAAACGGTATGTAGTTGTACTTAGGCGGTGTCCACATGTACACAAGGGTTAGGACTTAGGGGGAGGATGGAGGAAGGGGTATGGTAGGGAGACCCAGTAGGGTCACGTGGTCGGGGTTCGTACGACATAGGACGCAGCTTGGATCTGACCGTTAAGCAAAGAATATATAATATGTACAAAGTTACAAAGAGGGTTTAGTAGGGTGGGAGAGGGAGAGGGTGTCTCAGGTTTTCTGACAAGATAGGTAGACACAGAGAAAACGACAGAACGTATGTGTTTTCTCTAGAATTGGTGTGGGTCTATTGGTGCTATAATACTGGTGAGTCGATCTTGGTCTGTAGGACCTTACGTTTCAGTTCACTCGGATCCTTCGTAGTGATACTTGTTTCGATCACCTCCACTACCTTAAAGGTCGACTTGATAAAGTTTAGAATTTTCTGCTACGACAATTTCACGACGTGAGTTATACGGTCGTTTAAACCTTTTGAGTCGTCACCGGTGTCCTGACCTTTTCCAGTCAAAAGTAAGGTTAGGATTTCTTTCCATTACGGTTTCTTACAAGATTGATGGTGTGTTAACGTGAGTAAAGTGTACGATCATTTCATTACGAGTTTTAAGAGGTCGGTCCGAAGTTGTCATGCACTTGACTCTTGAGTGTCTATAAGTTTGACCTAAATCTTTTCCATCTCCTTGGTCTCTAGTTTAACGGTTGTAGGTAACCTAGTATCTTTATCACTCTCTTAAGGTCTTTTTGTAGACGAGGTAACTGACGTGATTTCAGAAACTGACACACCTAGTGTTGTTTTACACCTTTTAAGAATTTCTCTACCCTTATGGTCTGGTGGAATGGACGGAGGACTCTTTGGACATTAAGTCCAGTTCTTCATTGTCTTGGTCTGTACCTTGTTACCTGACCAAGTTTTAACTCTTTCCTCCTGTAGTTCTGACATATAACAGTGGGACGAATAAATTGAAGACACGTCTCATGTAGTACTCTTTGCGGTTCGATCTACTTCGTGTTCGACCTTAGTTCTAACGACCCTCTTTATAGTTATTGGAGTTTATACTTCTACTGTGGTGGAAATACCGTCTTTCGTTTCTCCTTGACTTCTCGAAGAACTACTTCCACTTTCTCTTCTCACTTTTTCGACTAAATTGTGAGTTGTAGGTTTTTTGTTTTTAGTGCCGCAGACCAGGGTAGTGAAGTACCAGTTATCAACCCCTTTGTTACCTTTGTCACTCTCTGATAAAAGAACCCGAGGTTTTAGTGACTTCTACCACCGACACCGGTATTTTAATTTTCTGAGAACGAGGAACCTTCTTTTCGATACTCTTTGGATCTGTCGTATAATTTTTCGTCTCTGTAATGAAACGGGTGTTTCCAGGTAAATCACTTTCGATACCAAAAAGGTCATCAGTACATACCTACACTCTCAACCTAGTATTCCTTCCGACTCGTGACTTCTTGACTACGAAAACTTGACACCACGACCTCTTCTGAGAACTCTCAGGGAACCTGATACTCCTCTAGTTTGGTCAGTTAGGCTTTCCTTTAGTTAAATCTTATAAGTAACCTTCTAACTACGATTTTAACTTTGAGCTTATGAACCGGTGTACTATGTTTTCCGGTTTAGTAATCTTTTCTGGGACTACGACTTTTTTCGGACCTCCGTCCTCTTCTTCCCCTGGTGTCTCCTGTTCCACCAACCTACCAGAGTGCCTGAGTACCTGTACTCAAACTCGTTCGAGGCCCTCTACCACTTCCTGTCCTTTCGGACTACACGACGTCAGGTACTCCAGCGTTGCTCAGTCTGTACTGGCTCGTTGACTTGTTGTTGTTGTATTTGTGTCTCTACTTTGACCCTCAACGGTCCCCTCCCACATTCCTCCACGCTTCTTCCGTTTTCCATCGATGGTGTGGTATGTTCCATCACTCACGATTAATCGAACTGACACCACTAGTAAAGTGTTACACGCAAATATACTTTGGTAGTGTGACATACCCGAAGGGTCCACCACGTCTCCACTCTTGGTCGACGGTCACGTCCTCTACGTCGTCTTCGTCAAAACCAGGGACCTAACCTTTCTAGGGGACCTCCTCCTTCGTCGTTGGGTGAGGTCCTAAGAACGTGTTATAACGTAACATATTGTAGATGTAAACTGTTTTAACATTTTATATATATGTATTTACATATATGACACGTTAAAACAGTTAATTAGGAGTCATTTCGACTTTTTGTGACTCACCTTGTAAAAATTTACCATTCAAAATACCATACACTTAACAGAGAGTTTTTGTATTATGTTTCAGAGTAGGAGTAGACTGTAGATTTATAACACGAATAAATAGAACAAATGACACCAGAGGGGGAAATCTTAAACAAACGCTTTTCATCTCTGAAAATGGATAAAACAAGTGACAATAAAGGGATCGTCGAAAGTGTCACGAACGGTGTATTACTTGTGATTAATCTATGACTTACTTATATCATTCAGGGGTTGTATGATTGTTCAAGACAAGGCTCGAATGTAAGAATTCAGGTCAAACAAGCATTCGGGTTGTTTCAATCGGATCCATCGGTTGATTGTTTTATCCAATATATCATAACATGACGTTATCCTAATATTATGAAAAGTGTGCTATGTGTTTTCGTTTGTTTATTATTGGTGAAAATTTCAGGTCATGGAACTTTTCATGTCATCATATCATGTCGTCGACCGTATGTCTCCGACCGTCGGTCACTTGTTTGATCTTCTCAATGACGGGCCTCCTCCCTCTCCTCGACCTCTACCGTCTCGACTTCCTAGTAGCGGTTGTCTACCTCCCGTGCGACTTTAAAGTGAGTGCAGACTGCGATTACCGTGTCCAAGCCCAAGGAACTACCTAAGTTAAAATAGATGGGAGAACTTTTTTTACTGGGTCACTACAGACCCATCATCGAGAAAAAAAAGAGTAGTATCTACTGTGTCATCGTAACCTAACGGAAGACTTGTCGACGACGCTGGAAGTACATGGATGGCAAGGTCCCGGACACGGAGGGTTTATTTCTTTTAGGGGAACGGCAGACGACTCGACACCTAGAGAAGCCAAGACGTCAATGAAGGAGAAGGAGCACAGAGAGAAGTAGGACAGAGGCCCGGAGGTAAAGGTAGTCGAGAAGTAATCATTCCAGGAGCACAACGGGTCGCTCCTCGAGTCACAACACTCGCGTTCGTTGCAGACGGTAGAAAGGCAGACCGAGGTGCGAGTTAATAAAAGGGAAATCAAAGATAGCAATAACGAACCATGAAAAATCGTCACGGGCGATGTAGTGGTACTGAAAGTACGAACGAAGATCTGTAGGACCCGAACTTTGTTTCTACGACGCGGTGGCATGAGGTGCGTCGCGGCGTGACGTGTCATTTCGGGTCCTTTCGTGGCGAGCGTCTTCTGCGAGTGTGCGCTGTTGCGTGTGCCCTGTGCGCCTGATTGTGTACTGACCTGTGCGTTTGCGCACAGGTGTGGAAACTTTAAGGTGTTTGACTTACAATCACACGTCCTCTGTAACATATACCTACATCCCCTCCGCCTCCGACCCGAGTCGAGGCTCAGCGGCGAACGGTGGAGACGGGTCCTGACAACGTGGTCGAAGGACCGACGACAGGAGCGGAGGTCAAGTTAGGGTGACGGGAGACGAGGGTCTCCGTACTTCGCCGGTCGGTCCGTCGAGGTCCACCTCTCTACTCCGTTAAAAGGATGTTCCGAGACTCGTGCGCGCAAGGAGGAGCCAGAGTGGGTCCCGCCTTTGATGGGAAGGCAGACCGAAGTCCTGCCTCACGTTCAGAGAGTCGGATCGCGTGCTCGTGCGGGTCCTGGACCGGAAGGCAGGGGGACCGAGTGTAGGGCGTGTGGGGAGGGCAGAACCCGGAGACTCGTGGGGCAGGGAGGTAGAAGGGTGTGTGAGGTAAACGAAATAGACTTGGAGGATGACACCCGGTAGGAGGGGGGGTTGGGGGCGCGGACTGCCGCTCGAGGAAGGCGGTTCTGGACAAGGTAGAAGTGATCTCAGAGACAGGAGTCCCGAATCCTGGGCCATTCACAGACTCGTTACAGACTAGTGCCTTATGCGACGTCGACAAGAAGACGGATTTGGTGGGAAGGGTCGGACACGTCCCTGATTGAAACCTTAGGGGAAGATAAAGGTCGAAATTCTACTTCTTAAAAAAAAAATTCATGTTTAGAAAGACTCGGTACGAAGATTTACAGTCTAAAGTTTTCTACAATACTCGATTTATCAGGTTCAGTGTTTGAAGTTTCGATCCTGAAATTACCCTTAAGACTGACTGTCGCGGAATTAATGTCGGAAATTTATATGTGTTGGTGAATATCCTCAGGTCGAACCTCTCTTCCTGAGGACGAATTGACCAACTCTTACACTTGTTACCCCATATTAAGGGATTCGACGTTCCCCGGCGTCTAGCACGTTTTACACTTTCTTTGAGATCTCTGGGGAGACGATACTTACAATAGGTAGTGTCTACGATAGTTTCGACTTTCTCCTTCCCTCCAAGTTCTCCCTCTTCTGTATACATATGGTCACCGACTAAGTGTAAAACTGTCTCTTGGTGTTTTAAGACATTTCTTCAATAGAAAGTTAATTTTTTATTTATTAAAAATTTACGAATAAATGTGTTGTGTTTTTATTTTAGTTAAAGAGGGTTCAATCTTTTTTTTTTGACCTTCTCCAACCTGTCGAACCTGTTTCTCTTTGTTTATAACAAATACAAGGTTTGACTACGCGTGTCAAATAAAGGACCACAAACCTCTGCAAACTTTCCTTCTATTGTCTTTATTTTCCAAATACGTGAACCTGTCTTGTGTCTCCGATCACTCATCCACTGAGTCTCGTCCCGTCGGTCTCCGTCCCTAGGGTCCGAGGTCGATGGGGTTGTGACTCCGGGTGTCCCCGGTGACGACGGGACGTACGGACCTCGGGTGCAGTTCCGACATAAAAGTCGACGTCCTGTGTGATACAATCAACCTATTTACTCCCAGAGAACCGGAGGTGGTTGTGGGCGGGGGTCTACTGTCATGGTGTAAACGAAACCGTCGACCAGTGGCACGACAGATTCTGGAACAGATACAGGGGTGGTACACGAGTCGGGTCTTCACATAGGTCAACCGCGAAAACTACAGTGTCGGAGTCACCTCTCCCTTTCTCAGCGGACCCCATATCAAACCACTGTTCAGTCGGTCCTTTAATTCTGTTTTAGTGGTTTTGTTGGTATAGTTCCACCTAAATTCGGGACTGCAACGATTAATTGCTCACACGCCGAAACTGTGACCCGACCTTAATGGTCCATTTTGTCTTTAAAACTTGTCTATTCAAAATGAACATTCTGTATACATACGTGACAGGATATACATTACATTCATGTGTGTAAGTGTGACGATAAATCTACAGACAGTAAACAGGGTCCCTGTCTCCTCGGACCACCCGACGTCAGGTACCCCAGCGTCAGCCTGTGCTGATTCGCTGAAGTGAAACTGAAAAGTGAAAGTACGTAACCTTTTCCTTTACCGTTGGGTGAGGTCGCAAGAACGGCCCTCTTAGGGTCCCTGCCCCCTCGGACCACCCGACGGCAGACACCCCAGAGTGTCTCAGCCTGTGCTGACTTCGCTGACTCGTCGTCGTCGTCGTCGTAAACGGATTTTAAGATAAAATCGAACCACAGGAAATCAAATGAAGGAGGAAGACCGTTTACAGGGAGGGTTCAATCAAAGGTACACCCATCGTTACGGACAAAGGTTCCCCCTAGTGCCCAGCGACCCGCGACAGTCTGGCACGTACCAAGGATAAGACGACTGACAATCTCTAACATTAGTTCTGCTCAACTAGAGAATTAATGAGAGGAGAAAGGAGGTGCTCACAGACGGAGAATCGATAAAGATTTACCATTTGAAAAGTATTTCCGGTTACCTACAAAAGGAGTTCTACTTCGTAAAGAAAAGAGTGGTGCCATTCGCGTTCTGTGAGTCCAGTCTGTATCTTTTCCTTCCTCCCTGCAGCACCCCGGTGGCCCCGGGAGCGAACACTTCCGAACAGACCTCTGCGGTCAGAGGTGTGGCGCCGACGAACCACCGGCAGTTAGCCGCGGGAAGTCAAGAGAAAGCCTCGACCCGTCGTCACCGTACGGACCCCACTCAGATTACGTCGGAGGGCGAATGCGGGTCCGACCTCTCCCTCTACGACGGCAAATTCTCGAGAAGAGTCTTCACCTGTACACGTGGCAAAGGGAAGGTAGGTGGGGGGGCGTACGAAAGTAGTCTCTGACGGCAATCGGTACAACCGTTTGCGTGTGAAATTTTGTCGAGGTCGGCGTAAGCATACGGCAAGGCGACGGAGGTCGGATTGCGGCTCGACGTATACACGTGGCTATTGGAAAATAATCCAGTATTACGTAAAATCACACATCTCCCGATAATAGAAAATCTCCGGGGTAAATCTAAATACCGGGTTTTCTCTTTTCCAAAAAAAAAATTACATTAGATTAATTAGACTCACGTAAACACACGGATAATTTTTAGTGGACAGACCCTAAAAGGTAAATAGTACTAATGCTCCCTTGTCGGTAGTATTCTTTCCCCGACGGAGAAGTAAATTATGTTTTACTACTAAATAATATGTCTCACGAAAATCATTAGGTCCCCTGTCAAAAAACACTGTTTAAGAGGTACGTACGATATCTTAATCTGTGATGTATCAGGAAGGTACATCTAGTGTAGGGTCGTTACGGACCCCCTGTACTGGCCACCTAACGTTTGTACTACTGGAACACCCCCAGGGTTTTCCCCCTTCCTCGGGTAAGGAATCTCTCGACCTTCCACCCGTCAAGGGAGAGACTGAGGTCCCCGAAACCTACTCCCCCTCCGCGAGCCAACCCCGGTAGTTACGGAAAACCACCTACGGGGACGGGACCCCGTGTTCGTCGTCCCTGAACGGGACCCGGGAGGGGGAGGTGTGTCTCTCTCAGATCCCTCGTCAAAAGGAGAGGTTGTCTGTATTCCTGTCGTCACGGGAGACCCTCAGGTGCAGGGGGTCGGACGTCTGAAGTGTCGGTCCTTTGCCCGGGACTGTGACCCAACTCGTTTGGCTGACTCGTTCGTACCCCACTCACCTCTGGGACTCTCTAGGGTCTCTTCTCCTTCGACTGACATCTTTACGTCGCACGGGATAGGTCTGGTGGACGTTTCGCGGGACCTCACGGCTTGGCGAGAGGATGACGGTCGTGTCTCGTCCCGGGGTCCCAGGGCCCCTTGACCGGATTTCGCACAGTGGACGGGTCGTTGAGATCGCTCCCAGTCCTCCGGAAGAGCCTACGCCGTCGGGGAGGGGTGGGAGGAGACGGCCGGGGAAGACGAGACCCACCGACGTCCCGAGGTAGCGGGTATCAGTGGGAGGCGAGTCTAAGGTCTCCTTAGACTTGTAACAAGGTGTGAGGCGGGAGGACTCGAGTAGCGTCAGTCCGAAGATGCTCTCAGGCCCGGAGGAGGGTCAGCTCTACTCTAGGACTCCTCTGGTCTTCTCCTCTTCGTTGGATCGAAGCCAACACTGGGGGTTCGGGTAGAAGGTTTAGCTCGACTCAAGTAGACTTGAGGGTAGGGACCAGGACTGGTGAGACCACTGTCCGTTCAAAGGATTCTCCCGTCCCCACGACCCTCCACCCCACTTTTAGGGATGCCTACGGACTCTATTTAATTCCAGACTTACCTCTACTAAAATCCGTTACTTTCTTGAAATTTAAGTACCTGATAGTCTCCCTTTTTCTCTTTCAACGAGTCAGGAACATAGACGTAGTTCTTCCAGAGTCAATCCAAGATTTCACAGAATCGTCGAGAGCTCGTGAACCCCTCTCCACGCCTCTCTGTCGAACCACCTTCTCTCCCTCTTATGAGACAGATGCATTTCTTTCATCCATTAACGCGGTACTGTTTGGGACTTCCACCGTGTATCACTAACTTCAAGTCCTTTGGAGTCAGATCCCCCTTTAGTAAACGAGACTGGCATTTGAACAGGAACCCTTCAGACTGGTCCCGACCCTCGGTCGGGTGTCCGAGGGTGTCCGAGTCCACGTCCTAGACGGGCTCAGTTCAACCGGGTCGTTATCCAACACCATCGTCACCACGACTCAGTCAGGGTCCGAAAGAGAGGTGTGGAGTCGAGGGAGGGACGACTGTGGAAGGGAGACAGGTTCAGCGTTTATTCGCGGGTGTCGTCTGGTAGAGACACAGCACTGACCCGACGGAGACCCCGGTGACCCGACACTACTCTTTCTGTCTCGGAGACGGGAGGTCTCCATATTTTACACCGAAGTAGGTAATTCGTTTGTCGGATCTCTACGAGACCTGAATTGTCCGTCAAAAAGGAAAAAGCGTTACCTTTGGGTCCACCCGAATGGGAGTCCGAGTAGGATCCGGGACGGGAAGGGACGTGACTTACGAACCGGGGACCTAAGTCCTAACAATAGGCTGTCCTGGGTGGTCGAGAGAATGGACCTACTAGAGACCCGGATTTGACGCCTGTCCAGTGTCCAGGCCCCCTGTCCATGTCCCCAGCCACGGTTCAGTGTATATTGATTGAGGCCGGGTCTCGTCTTGTCTCCCGGGGACGGGACCCCTATGTGCGATGTACGGTCCTCTCCCGTCTCCCTCTCCGGCCGTCCTGACCCTGAGTAGTCTTTGCTCGGGCCTACTTGTGGGACCGGGGACGTGTGCCCGTCATCGGTGTGACACGTAAGGATCGTGTCTCACGGAGTCGACTTACTCCTAGGAACCGTCTTAGTCACACGTCACTCAAGCACCCTGTTCTCCGAATCCGACCCTAGGACCTCGACCTCGGACTTTGTCTAAGGACTCGTTCTGGAGGGAATCCACCGTCAGGGTCCCTGGACTCGCCTCGACCTCACTGCCCCTCTCTTCCTCCAGTCCCTTCCCACACCCCTACCAGCCCACCGACGACTCCCGTCACAGACCCCCCCCGGAGGCCCTCTAACACGACTTGTCGGGAGTCCCCGTTTCTCCGACCTGTGACGACTTCGACCGAGGACTTCCTCGACTCCGGGTTTGTGGAGGTCGGGTCGGACGTGTGTCCGTCGTTTGGTCCTGTAGCGTCGGTCTCTCTCCGGGGACCGTCTCAGAGGCACGAACGTCTCTCTTGGTACCGCACGTACACACGCCTACGACGTACAGCTGCACCTGTCTCGTTCCCACCCCTGTCGTAGACGAGGGCGACCCCCTCTTACCTATACGACCCTGTGAGTCCCTTCGGGAAGGTCTACTCCTTCCCGGTACGCCCCTCTTGTCGGGGCCCCTCTTCGGGTGACGCGGGTGGGTGCCCTCCTCGACCCGTAGGGAGTTCTCGGAGGTGTCCGTTTACCTACCGTTGTATTACCACGTCGCGGTCAGGGACACTGGGACCGTCCCTTCACCCATATCTACACTCTCACGCAGAACAGTCGATTATCGCAACTGACCGAACATAGATAAGGACAGACCGGAGAGTTTTAGGATCCTAGGACCTTGACCTTCCCTTCCACCGACTCTTCCGTCTCTTAAGTACACTTCTTATAAAGTCTCAGAGTACATTTGTACTCGTCTAGTCTTCGTAACGTCTGTTTTCCTTCTTCGTTTCGTACTTCAATAACTACCGCTACTAAGGGGTGGGTAGGTGGTCCCGCTTAAACCAATTCCAGACCAAGTGAAACCTTAAGTGATTCAGTGATTTTTGAATTGTACCATGGATTGTGTATCATCCGTGAATTATCTATGAATATTTTTAGTTATTAATTTTTTTTTATGAGTTGTGACTCAGTTTGATAGAGAAACTAGGAACCTCTCGTTTATCTTATTACTAAACTGTTTTAAGTTGGAAAATTAAGAAAACTCGAGGTAAAAAGTTTCAGGTCCAAAACCGTTTCCTGTCTGTACTGCAACTCTCCTTTCTAAAACATTTGAGTCCTTGACCAAAGAAACATGTACGCGTACATGTTACCTGCGTGTAGCGAGTAGTTGATCTCGACCTGAGACGGAGACGTAGAACTTCTCGAGTGACTAGGACCGAGGGACAGTAGTTCAGGTTTATACGAACACCCTTAAATCTTGTAAACGTCAACGATTAGCAGTATATCTCGAAACCAGTTCCGTTACGTTCATATTATAAGTTTTTAATGTAGACTATTTACTCGAAATTCGTCATTAAGAAAGACGAGAAGTCGTGTCTTGAAACCTGGGTTGTCATTTATAGACATCAGGATTTGACTCGTCTCTATGTTGGGAGGTTTACGAAACGGTTGGGAGTGGTCTCTCAATTCTTAAGTAGTCAGAAAACATGCGGTGACACGGACCTCCGTGACCCGAATGTGACTCGGTGGAGGAGTGTCTAACACCTGGACTCAACCGTTCTCTCGGAATTGGAAGGGGTGGGATGGAAATTGGAGTCTCTCTACGGTTATCCTACCTACATTTGAAACGATTCCTTTCCAAAACCCTTTCAGTTTACGGTAGTAATAATTAAAGGACGACGAGCGGACCCTACCTTCGGTGACCACGGGCTACCTCCCACGAACTGAGGTTTATTTATTTGTGTGCAGGACGCCCGTCGACAGTCCGGTCAATGCCGACAATCGACTACAGAGGAAGGACCCCGTCGTCCGTGTCGTGCCCCGCTACGACCGTCGGGTCTCAGAAGGTGGAAGAGCGTTGTTCGTCAGACCTTGGAGCCGGTGTAAAACCTAAGGTAGGGAAACTTGGTTACGTCTGTCGAATTACTTCGTCATAAATACCTTGGCTACGGTGATCCCTCTGCCGACGAGGAAAAGAGGTAGAAGATAAAAATTATAAACTAGACCGTTTGTATAATAATTTCCTTATAAAGTTTCGACTAATGAGAAGACAAGCTGACTCACACAATAAGTACGTTCGATCCACGGCCCCCTTTAATATGGCTGGTCCGACCCTCGAAATAATACAGTAAGAAAGTTTGTCGGGGAACGGGACTCAGATTAATGGTAAGCTCACGCCCCGACGTCCCAGAGGTCGAGCGGAAGTAATGTCTCGGAGGAGACGGGCGTCAGAGCGTGAACCGGGTAGAGCTGAGAAAAGGACCTCTAAACTTCGAAAGGCTCTTCACCAGAGAGACTTATAGACGTTTCGACAAGACGACAACAAGAACATTAGTGGATTAACAAGTGCCTCAAAGTCCCGGGGAATTTGTCGTGTCCGCCCTTTCGCTTGTCGAGCCTCACACAGGACTCCCCCGGAGAGGAGGCTGCACTCGGACACGAGGTCGGCACGCGTGTCGAGGTGAATGGGACTCGGGCGTCAGAGAACGGAGGGATGAGAAGGGAGACGTTCCTGGATTGAGACGGAACTTACAGAGCTTGGTGGACTATTTAGGTAGGAAGGAGTCCAACTCGTTGACCGGGATAAAGGCCGAGGAGATTATCCCTCGGTTTCCCTCGGAGACTCGGGATTTGTCCACCTCTGGGAGGTGTCCCACCCCGTCGCCCGCCGGGGCGGTCCCGGGGACCCTAGTCTCCGTTCTCCGACTCAGAGGTCTCCGACGACCCGTCTCGGCTCGACGTCCGGACCGAGAGCGACTAGGGACTACTGCGTCGGATCGAGAGGGGGTGCGACCCTGGGTTTTTGGAGTCGCTAACAACTTTTAATAAAAGAAGAGGACCTTCCCAGTCTGTCACTTATAAAATCAGAAACATCCAGTATACCAACGACAGTGTTGATGAGTTGCGACGGTGACATCGTATGTCTGTCGTACATTTGATTACTCGCATATCGACACAAGGGCGTTTTGCAGTACCTTTTCTGTCCGTCCCCGACCCAAACCAGTCTCCCAGTGTCCTAGGTCTGAGGACGAAATCTGAAAAGGAACTTTACCCGAAATGTTTTTTTTTTTTTTGAAGTTTACGAAATCGAACTAGAATTCATCAAACGTATTTTAATCTTCGGATTAAGGACTCTATATATACATAAAGAGGATTATGCAATTTTTCTTTTATGACTCGACAGTTTTCATAAATTTAAGAAAGTGTAGGGTGACTTTAGGAGAACCCTTTACGGTCCACTCCTGCTGACGAGGCACTCGGACCTTTGGCCGACCGGACTCGAGTGGTGGGGCGGTCCGACGTAGTCCGTGCCCGCAGTCCGGGAGCTCGGGAGTCCGGGCAGACAGGTCGACGTCGGAGCCGGGCGCGGGCGAGGCTGGGCCCCCGAGGAACGAGCCCTGGTGTCCTGGTGCCACGAAGCGTCCGCCACGGTCGCTCAGACGAGTGGGAGACGCCTACCTTCGGTGAGCCTCCGTCCGGGCCGGCGGAAGGGCCCCGGGTGCAAACTGTTCCGCCGCAGGCCATCGGTTCGGCCGCGCGTGGTCGTGTGGCACAATGGACTGATGTCCGTCACCTCTCTTTCCTGCGCCCCCCTTCTGTCTCCTCTCACCCGAGAGACTCTGTCGTCCAGGTCGTCCCGGAGAGACTCCTCCGCTGTGACTCAGGACCCCCTCTGCCTCCTCCNGAGACTCCTCCGCTGTGACTCAGGACCCCCTCTGCCTTCTCCGGCACGTCTCCCGTCCCGCCTCCTGCCGTCCCCACCTCCTTCACCCCTCCCTGGGTCTCCGTCGGCTCTTCCGCCCCTCACCCCTCCTCCCTGCCCCGCCCCCGCCCCCCGGGAGCTCCGGGGCGTCCAGGGAGTCCTCCCCAACACTCGGTCTGCGTGCGGTCTCAGGAGGACGTTGGAGGACGAGTCGGAGGGCGTCCGGCGCGGAGAGGAGGAAGGGGAAGACGAGTCTTTGACCACAGGTCAGGACCCTCACTTTCAGTTCCCCGTACTTTTAAGTCTTGTAGACTGTGTTACCGTGCACACTTACCGATCTATTTGAGGGACCGACTGCCGGCTCCTGTCCCCGGGTGGACTGTCCTAAGTCACCCCTCGTCCGACTGCACAGAAAAGTCTTACAGACTGACGTGCAGTCGAACGGGGGACTCACGTCGAAGGTGTCTGAGCGTCGTGGTGTCTATCGGAAATAAACGGTTGGTGACGGTAGTATGTTTTTTAATTTACGTTTTACCTGTTTTGCGTCTTTGTCTGCAAGAACCTTTATGTTAGTTAGGGTTTCTCAGACCCTTCCGAACCTCCGGTCGAGGAAGTGGTGCAAGCGTTCGACTCGACAAAAACCAAGGGAACCACACAAACCTACGCCGAGAAAGGGTAAAGTGCAACAAGCGAGTCGAGGTTGGTGTCTGGTTACGACGCCTTTACTTGTGGTTGTGTAAGGTCGGAATTTTCACGGTCACTGTAGTTGACCCGGTTCCATAGAATGTTTGTCAGGGTTAATAAAAGACATCTCACCGTGGTCTGTTAATACGTTTTTCGGCAAGTGGGTCTGGGTTTGAGGAACCACTCTCAAACACTCTCCGGGTGACACCTCTCCCTTTTACCTACCTCTCTCCTCTCCCGAACGTAGAAAGATCCGTCCACCTAAACTAAGAGGGTTTCTGTGGAAGACGGGACACACAAGGGGTCGACGTTTGACCCGATAGTCCCGGCACACTCCAAGACCACACCACTATGTCCAGCGTAATGGGTGTCTCTGATAGGTCCGTTTCTACACGCGACGGTAGTACCAGAGACGTCCCGGGAGTAGGGTGAAGGTAGTCGAAGAGTGGTCGGGACTGGGAGTGGTTGAAGGGTCTTCGAGTCGGAGACTCCCGAGTAAATAATTCGAAACAGGTGTCACCTTTCGTTCTTTCTCTGGGTTCATTAATACGGTAAAGGGGTGCCCCCTTAAGTCCCAGGGTCCTCCGGTACCACAAGCCTCCCTTTTTTATTTCCTCTGAGGCGCATTTCCGACCACCCCGAGGACTCGGGCGGGTGTCGTGTCCCCGGTCAAGGGTCCACCCTGTCAGACAGGCAATCGGAAAGGTGAGACCGGACCTAAACCCGGACCTAAACGGTATCGAGGGTTCGGATGACCAGAGACAACAGACACCCGGCCCCCGGGGAGCAAGAGACGGGTAGGGACAGAAGTCGACGGGCGAGGAAGAGTCGTGCCGAACGAAGGACCGACGGCTCCAAGATAGGGAGACTTCCACCGCGGATTCCTCCTGTCACAGAGGGTCCGGAGGTAGAGGTGTGGACGGGGTGTGCGACTCGTGGGTGAAGGAGGGCTATCTTCGTCTGTCTAGCCTTCTCCGCCGGAACCTGGTGGGTGGGTCTGGGAGCCGGGTCCAGCCGTCCCGACCCCCTACGAGAAATCTGTTCTCTTTGGGGACACACAAATAAACGTGTAAAGACGTGTAAAGAGTTGTACCGATCACTACAAACACCACCTCTTAATTCCTCTAAGAGTGGGGCTCACTGGGTACACAGTGGGACTAAGTAGGTCACAGACACCCCTGTCGATACGGTCTTTCTCCTAACGTCGTCCGACACACCTGTGACCCAAGGCCTGTAACTCACCTAGTCGGTCCGTCAGTCCATCGGAGACCCTGAAGCCTTGAGTCGGGGAATACACGAAAGTGAACGGGAGGGGAGGGTCGAGGTCGAGGGGTCCCTCCTTTCCGGACTGAGAGTCCTCGTGGTCGTGAAGCGTGCGTCCGTGCCCCGAGCCCCTGTGTGGACGAGACGAAGGACGTCTTTGCGGAAGACCCCGAAGGGGTCGGGCGAAGGGGGCGGAGGTGAGGCGCGTCCACGACCTTACTGACGATTGTTGCGCACCGAGGAAGGTCGTGAGTGTCGGGACCCGGACGTGACCACCCGTTCCGTCCTTCCGGGTCACCCTTCCGACCCTCGAGGTCTCGAGACGCCGGGTAAGTCTCGGCGGTGAGGGACCCACACACGACGATGACTTCGTAGAGGGCTCACTGTCTCCACTACGGTGACGTGTCCCGACGGGGTTCCTACCCGATCTGATCCGTGTATGCCGGAAACCGTCCAGTTGGTCCTCGTACTGTGTCCCGCACCTCAGGAACAGGAGAAAAGTATCGTTACTGGTGACTGAGGGATCGTGGGTCATGCTCCGGACCGTGTATCACCCACGAGTGGAGCGTAGACAATGTCACATAACTAATAACTACGTTTTGGTAGACGTCTGGTTATAAATGGGGGTGGGAGAGAGAGGGATCATGCGCAAAGGGTCCCCGTCCGAAGAGTGGGACGTTTAGGGTGGAGGAGTCTTTCCGGAAGGAGACGGAAGGGGTAGGGAAAGAGATACGGCGACAGATCAAATTAACAGAATTATCGTCGTGAAACGTGATTGTCGGTGAACACAAAAGAACAGAAGGTGACCGAACTTTGAGATCTCTCCGTCAACCGGGGACTATCGACCTAGTTGTCCTTCAGTGGGGAGACCCAGGTTGAGTTCAGACACAGTGGGTTTGGTGGTGTCTCCCCGGCACCCCGATGAGGTCCCTCCGTGGTAGTTGTGTGTTTGGGGTGACTCTTCCGATACGGACCCCGGTCCGGGAGTCGAGAAGGTGTGCCCGGGACGTCGCGGACACTCTGAACTCTCGGAGAGCTCGTTCCCCCGAAGAGTCCTGACTCCTCTACTCCTCGGGGAGAGTCGTCGGGACTAAGAGGGACACGTGTACAGAGTCGGGTTCAGGGGTACCTCAGAGAGGTGGGGACTGAAATGGACGGGACCGTCCCACCGGTCCTTGTTCACCCTCGTCTTTGTGGGGGTCGTAGAAGTCCCAATAAGGAGAAAATAACACCCAGGGCGGACCCGGTCGGTCCTCCTGAGACCACGAGCAGTGCGAGCCCCGAGTCCGACTCCCTCCGGACCGGGCGGGGTGTCACCGTCTCGTCCCACACGTCTCCTGAACACTACGACGGGACCTCCGCTGTGTGCGGGACGGGGGTGTGGACGACCGGTCCCGTCGACGTGCCGGGTGTGGGTGGTGCGTGTACCCGACGCCCACGTCGGTGGGTCACGGGTCCCTACCCGCCGACCCGTATAGATCACGGTCCGTCACTGGGAGTGAGAAGGGGGCGGCGACGGTCGTGCCCCCATGGATCCTTCCTCCCTCCGTCGATCTCGACTGAGGTGCGTCTCGACACGACGGGCCCCGAGGTTCCCGAGGTGTATGTTGCGGTTAAGACAGTGGTCACGGGATATACTGCTTCCTACGTTGGTCGGGTCCCTGCTTCTGGGAGTCGGTCCCAGTGCTCAATCCCCCCTCTCCGTCTCGGAGTTCCGTCCTCCGAGTCGCGACCCCAGGACGAGGACTGGTGTCACGGTAGGGACCCGAGAGTAGGACGGAGTCCGGAGTCCGTGGTCCCCGAGACCCGAACGTCGAATGAAGGAGTCCCAAGGAAGGGAGCAGGCACTCTGTCACAGACGGACTAAGTGACGAAGCCTTAGGGGAACTCACGCCACTCGGACGTGTTCCCTTTTTTCCGGGTAAGTCAACTCTCCAGGGTCCTTCCGAAGAAAGGGGTGTTTGGGGACGGAAACCGCTGCCGACCCGTCCTCTAGCGGTCCCCGGGTGGTCGTCACGACACGACCGCAGCCCTGAAGTCTCCCACCCCTCTGTATGGCGACTTTCGAAAAATCAAACGGTTGTTGGGAGACATTCGTGGTAGTAAAGTGGTGTCTTTCCCGTTACATTTCAGTTTTCTCACCTTTTACACACTAGAGTCTTGATTTCCTTTAGGAAATTTAGCTCATTGAGACTTTTCGGGAACTCAGACGAAAGAAGTAACCGATGCCGTTTGTGACGGGTCGTACTGGTCACTCTCGGTACTCGTCTGAGTGGGAACGCCTGAAAATTTCTAGACCTGGCTCCGCGAGGAGAGACCGCTCCCCCGCGCCCTCGCTCCACCCTACGGTCCGCGACCGAGGTGTGCGTACGAGGAACGACAGCGTAGACGGGACTCGACCCAGTCGACACTTTACTTCTGGAGGCCAAGAGAGTGAGGAGAGCGAGGTGTGTGAGGAAAAGACGGGGGAGGGGTGACCGGAGTGCATCGAGGAAGAGACTGGGGTACTCTCGGGTCGGTACCAGGGACGATAGACCCCGAGGATCGGAGGTTTCAGAACCTTGAGAAGTAGGAGGCGGAGGACCTACTTGTCACGAACCTCAAAAGAGACTTCTCGAAGGTACTCGAGGAAAGGGACAAATAGCCGAGAACTAATTTTCCGGTATTTCTTAACTAAACGGTTTCTGAATTATTGGTCCGCGTCACCTGTGCGCACATTAAATTACTGTTAAGGTCTGGGTAGAAAGTACCGCTGTCACCACGGTCCCGACGACGCGGGCACCGTCTCACCTCTGTTTGCTCGGGAAATCGGGAAGCGACTAACGAAGGTTCAGGTCGGAGTGCGGTAGAAGAGACCGGTCCGACCCGGTCAAGACGTCCTCTTTACCGGACCTGAGACATCGGTCTCTTCCCTTGGTCCCTTCAAGTCTCGTCCGGGTCTTTGACTTACCCTCCGCAGAGTCTTAGGTCCGAAACCGACCCACAGGTAAATTAATTTTTCGGGAATGATTTCAAGAGACTTAATT
The DNA here is from genome assembly GCA_006410555.1 of Capra ibex. Taxonomy (NCBI): domain Eukaryota; kingdom Metazoa; phylum Chordata; class Mammalia; order Artiodactyla; family Bovidae; genus Capra; species Capra ibex. The sequence continues at coordinate 2,192,627 of SJYO01050415.1, forward strand.
CTATAACACCACCGTTTACAGTCTTTGAGTTTAGTGGACCGAGTTTTACCCTTGTATAAGCGAATACTTTTATTTTTTTTCCGAGTAAAGTCGAAGTCCGTCGGTCCGGGTCCACGGGTCACTACAGAAACCCTCGGACAGGAAAGGGTGGGAATCGACTGAGGTAAGAGTTCTCGACACGACGTACCAACGCCCTGCCGGTTGGTCGGGTCAGAAGACGGAGATCCGTTCGTGGATACGACAGTTCTGTGGGAGAGGACAGATGACGACCGAGGTCTTTTTCAACCAAACCGAACCTAAACACGGGTAAGAACCACATTGATTGTGATTCAAGACTCCTGCCTTTATACTCACTCTGCAGGGGAAGAGAGTTCCCGGAGGGTCGGAACATCCTTTATGAAGAATCAATTGTCTGTACCACACGTCACAGTAGGGGACACTCTTCGACCCCTTAATTCATACCCCGTTTCGGAGACGTTATTTTAATTTTGAAAGGAAGTTCATGTAGGGGGTTCCAAGATGGGGTTTAGAGAATTAGATCGTCTCACCAATTTTCGAGTCATATGACGTCGGACTGTCTAGACGTGAACTTAGGTCCGAGACGGTAAATCCTCGAGACTCTTAGACCTTTCATTTGAGTGCAAAGACACAGGGTGTCTCTATTATTGTAAGGACTTTTTCCAATAAGACTCCTAAGTCCCTTTACTACGTATACTCCGTCATTTAAGTCACGGTTGTGTATTATTCTCGAATTATGTACCATAAACAATGACGACGTGACCTCAAATACCCCCAAACTTAGGGGAGAGGTACCTCCTTCCCAAGACCTCATCTGGTTAGGTCATGTCTGTTTCCCGGTACATCGACCGTAGACCCTTCTTCAACAATATTTTGTTTTCCCCTAGACTACGAAGAATCAGTAGATTAGGTCCCCAGGGTCGTGTCCCCTTCCCCAGATCTACTTGTGTCTTTGACCTTCCCGGATTCATTCGTTCATTCACAGTCGGTGAATCAGTACGGGTTGAAACGCTGGGGTACCTGACGTCGGGTGGTCCGAGGACACAGGTACTGCAAAAGGTCCGTTCCTATGACCTCATCCAACGGTAAAGAAGAGGTCCCCTAGAAGGACTGGGTTCCCAGTTTGGGTCCAGAAAACAGGACGTCCGTCTAAGAAGTGGCTGACTCGATGGATTCAATCAATCAATCAACCAATTCAGCGAGTCAACACAGGCTGAGACGCTGGGGCACCTGACATCGGGTGGTCCGAGGAGATAGGTACCCTAAGAGGTCCGTTCTTATGACCTCACCCAACGGCAAAGGAAGAGTTTCGGGTCTCAGGACTTGGTTCCTTTACTCCGACTTACCACTACCCTAACCCTACACCACCCCAATCGACCTCTCCCTCGCTCGTGTCTACCCCATACCGATGAAATTCCCCACGTGTCTGGTGACGGTGGCACGGTTCTCTTCGAAAGAGTACTACGGAAGGAGTCAGTATTGAGGAGTCCCCTCCCTTTCCGCGGGACGTCTCGTCGTTAACGGACCTCCTGAGGGGTCCCGGGGTGAAACGTATGGGGACTCTTGGAGGTGTGGCACAGAACTTTTAATTTAGTCTCAGAACTCTTTTACACGACTTTTGAGAGAGAGAGACACCCAATAAGTGAGAGGATTTTATGATAAAAGTTGTATTGGGGACGGTTGACCTATATTTTAGGTCGAAAGGCTCAGACCACAAGCTCCGCGAGACGACGGAGACCGGTTCGCGCGGGACACTCGTCTTCCGTAGAGCTGCGGGGAGGGAGTCGGGGGGGGGGTAGTTGAGCGTGTACGAAGTCGTTACCCCTCCTCGCCATCGGGGGTCTAGGTTGGAGGAGATTCTAGTCGTCTCCGTGAATACACTGATGACCCGGACAGAAACCCTTAAAAAGAAAATTCCAAAACTGACCTTTCATTAATGTCGACACACCAGGAAATGAGATTTAATCTCGAAAGTACGTGTCACATGACACACTAAGATGTTTTCGGGACACTCCACCTTTCCCTGGACGGATTGGTCGTCTCCTCCCCCCTGGTCCCGACACCTGAGTCGAGTCGGACCCAGGAGAGAGGGGCCCAAGACGACCGGACCTGTCGAGACACGGTAGAGTGTCCGGTCGGGGTAGAGAAAAGACTCGGGTAAAGGGTCGTCTATGACTTATATACAGAAATTTCTCTGAATTTAACTCCCACCTCGTTTGGGTCCCTTTCTGTCTCCGTATTTCGGGACGAGAGTCGACCGTACGGAGTCTCAAGTGTCGGCAGTGACGGGGACCCAAAGTACTCCCAGAGGGTGGGAAGGTCGTCCTGCTGAGAGGAGGTCGCTGAGTGGGGGCCATCCGGGTGGTCACGAGTTCCGCACTTCTTGGGTCTCGTCCTTTGGGGGAGCCAAGTGGGGGTAGTGGGGTAACAGACCCCTGTCACGCCACGTCCCTCCCCTGGACCCTTTTCGGTCCACCGTGTCCATGGGTGGTCGGTGTCCCTACCCAGGTGAGCTCGAGTGCTCCGGGACCTCCGGTCGAGCAGTGGCCACGACCGGCCTAGGGGGGTGTCCGCAAGCCTCGTCCCTGACCTGAGGGACCGGGCGGAGAAAGAACACGTACTGGACCCAGTTGTGTCGGTGCACGGCGGTACCTCTCCGCGCCGCCTCTTCCGGTCTGACGGCCTTCCCTTACAGTTTCTCTTCGTCTCCGTTCTCTCCTTTCTGCCTCCGTCGCCGACGAGGGGGCTCTGGGGAGGTCTCCCACCGACGTGCGGCCGTCCCGGGGCCCGATGGGGCGTCCCGACGGTAGTCGTTAGAACAGGAGAATTTGATCGAACCCGTCGGAGACAGACGACGGGAGTCATTAGGACTTCTACTTAAGGTCGGTGAGGACGGCGGGAATCGCCTAAAAGACTCTTACACACTTACTCCGTCCTTGGCTGTAAAGCCATCAAGATGTCAGGAAAGCAGACCCAGCACACGACGGAAGGGTCTCGAGGGTCCAAACCGTCGTGAACCCGACCCTCTTTGTCTTCCAGACCCGCGTTCTGGGTCGGGGGTCGGTGTCTCTTTTCCTCGCGAGTGTCCTCGCGACTGAGGAACTGGTTACGACCTGAGCCTGTGATCGTGTACAGTGGTGGTGAACATGTCCTGTAAGGACACATAAAATCCGGTTATTTATCCGTACCAAAGAAAAATCTCGATCATAAAGAAAACATAAATGACGAACCACCGTCGCCCCCCCGCCCCGCCCCAAGAAAGAACAAATTTTTTTAGTCAAATACTCAAACAGAATAAGCTAACTATAACTGATAACTAAAGGTAACGGGGAAGGGCCGGAGAGGAGGAAGTGCTTACAAATAATACGTAGGAGAACGATCTTCTTCTTTCGGTAGGACTGACTAGGTCGGGGCGACACTGAAGGGAAGGGACTGAGTCAGACCTCGGGAGGGAACGACGTGACTCTTGTCGACAAGGAAAAAGAAGCAAAAAACGGTCCTCACCGAGGACCGTCCGTGGAGTTACCTTTCCGTCTCAGCACCGACTTTCGTACCCCTTGGGGTGGGGACATTGTGTAGCACACCACACCCCACACAGGGAAGGTAGGGACCGGGAAAGGGATCAAACGTCTCACTTCCGTGGAAGTCACAGGACTTCCGGACAGACTGGTACATCGCCGGGGTGACGAGTTCCGAGGTGTGTCCACTCGAGTTGGTCCCTCCCCGAAAAGGACGGTTGGAGGAAGGTCGAGCGGGCGTCTGTGTGGGAGTGGGTCGGGTCCGTATCGGANAGGTAGGGACCGGGAAAGGGATCAAACGTCTCACTTCCGTGGAAGTCACAGGACTTCCGGACAGACTGGTACATCGCCGGGGTGACGAGTTCCGAGGTGTGTCCACTCGAGTTGGTCCCTCCCCGAAAAGGACGGTTGGAGGAAGGTCGAGCGGGTGTCTGTGTGGGAGTGGGTCGGGTCCGTATCGGAAAGGTGTGCGTACCAGAAAGACGTGGAAAGTCGGGTGCACCCTCAGACACAGTGAGAGGACGGAATCTACTAGGTATCTCTACGCGACAGGAAACGGTGGGCTCCGAGGACGACCCAGAGTCCCGGAGACACAACACCTAACCTCCGTCTTTTCCTCCAAATTATCCAACCCCACCTATACGTGTCCCGTGATGTCCGATAAAAGGGAAAAGGTAGTAATACCACCAAGATTTTATATAGATGATTACGAAACTGAAGGAGGGAAGTTTCTTACTTCAGGTTGAGGTTTACACCAGGCATAACTTACTGAGTGAAGAGTGTTTATCTCATAAACGTGTTCATGACGAAATACTAAGGTTTCGGAGCAGTATTTTTCCTACGGAAGACGGATCTAGAGAGAGAGTCTAGCGAACGAGACTCCCTTCTGTCGGTGGTCTAGTCCTCGTCAGTTCGTCTACACCTCGACCTTAGTACACCCGTTTGACTCCGGGGATGGTTGAGGGTTGTCGTTGGTAAGGAGCCTTCAGAGGTCCACTGTCGTTGAAGTACTGTCTGGGACTCGGTCCCGACGGACTGGTTCGACTGGGTGTCTTTGAGACTCCTATTATTGACGAATGTCAAGGAAATTCGGTGCTTGAAACCTCATGAAACAGACGTCACTGTCTATTTACTACCTATTGATTATTTGGGACTCAGAGGGCGACGTCGATTCACGCACAGCGAGTAGGGAAAGAAACGTGTCTCTCTCGTCCTCTCGGGAAGGAAACAATCTCAACTGAAATCGTCCTAAGCCTCGTCTCCAATTGAGCATAACGACGGACACTGGAGCACAAAACTGGGTCGAAGCTAGGTGTACCGGGTCTATGGAAGTGCTTAGATGTCGGCAATCCAATCGTTCCGGACACCCCAGACCCGCCGAAGGTGCCACGTCCGGACAGGTTCTAGGTCCCAGTGATAGGTGATGCCCTCTTCGTGGTCACTCGGGTCTCGACAGAGACATGGTCCAGGCGTTTACGGTCGTGACTGCGTAGGGGTTCGTAGGACTACGTTTGGCTAAAGGGGCACTACGTCCCGTCGGAGACGAGGCCCTTGGTGTCGTCCTGACGACCCCGGTGGTCCCCGGTGGCTACTCCGTCAGGTGGCCGAAGGGTCCTGCCCCCACCTGGTCACACACTGTGACGGAGCAAGGGGGGCTGTGTCCGAGACCCACGGCTCTAGGACTCCTGTCACTCTCCCTAGTGTAAAAACGGTCCGGGTCCGGGGTCCGGTTCTCGGGACCCTCCGGCGGGTCGGGGAGTAAGAGTGTTACTGTCTAGGTCGGAGCTTCGTGTCTCGTGTCCGACCCGGGACAACCGCTAAGGACGGTCGTGAGCCGCACGGGACACCCCACTTGCGAGTTCAGTTAGGTCGCACCGCTCGTAACGGGTAGGTGGTGCACACCCCGTGCTCGTACCATCGTTCTCCTTTCCCCTCAGTTGCACCGAGGACGAGGTACTCCCACCAGAGGTCGCTCCCCTTCGTAAGACCTACGTAGACACTTGTTCTTGGTTTGTCCTTTATCGGAGACGTGGAAGACTTATGGGTTCCTCGTCTTTACGATTCCCTTCAAGACACTCTCCCAGACGGGCACCGGACCCGAGATGCTCTAGTACTTAAAGTTGTTTACGGTTGTCGTCGGTCGTAGTGTCTCCGGACCCTCTCGGCCCAGACACTCGCAGTGAGACGGGTCGTCGTCAGATACGTCCGGTCGCTCCCGGTGGTGTGCGCACTCTGTTTTTGAGGTTGTCGTCGTCCGCGTACGAAGGACGAGTGTCCAGCGTGCAGCCGACTTCGCAGAGACGAGCGGTGACCCCAGACGAGTGTGTGAGTGAGGTCCCGAGTCCGACTTCCGCGTAAGCGGTGGGTCCGGATGGGGAGAGTTCCACGTTCCGTCCCCCTACTTTCCGGTTGTGTCGGTGTGTTGCAGCCTTCGGGAGCCAACCTCCACTTTGTAGAATACAGGCGAGAGTAAGGCGACCGACGTCGTCCAGTACTCCGTTCAGAAGCCTTGCTTCTTCACATGAGACAGGTCTTGTGTGGAACTGTTCCTACCTCTCCCTTCCTTTTGACTTTTTAATTATACTAGACGAATTGTCTTCCGTCGGTCCTGCAGTATTGGTAACTTTGACCTTTGTCTGACCTGGAACATACCCTCTACGACCCAACAAGTGATTTGACAAGGAGAAAGGGAGGACCTGTGTTTTGGTCTGATGTAAAGGACCGAAGCAAACGTCGATCACAGACTTAGACCGGTCCCTTCCACCACCTCTGCTACTTGAGATGAGGGTCCGGGTCTGTCAATTTGGAGGATATGGTAGGAGGCAAGAAAGGAGTGGACGACCCATCTATGTGTCTTAGATCGACTCCTGGGACTTCGGGTTCTACTGTCGTCTCTGTGCCCCCGGGGAGCCAGTGGCGGACCTCCTGTCAGTGGTCCTCTGTGGGTCCAGTCAGACGAATTCCTTAACACCCGTGCGAAAAGAGCCCAGTTCAGTGTCTCTAAACCCCTAACAAACAATGTTGTCGACTAGAGGGCTGACAAGGGAGCACAGTGTCTCCGGGGCCCCACGCCGATTCGCCCCGATTCAGTTCTTCCGGACCCGACTTTATAGGTGGGATCGTGAAAAGTCACCCTAGTGGAACTCGTTTAACGATATGGAGAGATCTGGAAGTAAAAAGTAGAAATTTGTCCCTAAGTAACAAGGATGGAGTTTTCTATATAATTACTGTTTGAGGTAGTGATTTGGTCCACTCCACAGAATGACTCAGGGTCATCCACCGGGGCAACCGGGTCTTCAAATGTTCTCCGAAAGTCCTCCACCCTTCAGTGGTGCACCGTACAACTCCTCATTCAGAAGGACCCCCGAATGAGACGAGTCTCGTCCCTAGCCCGTCGTCCTGCGGGAAGTCCCGACCCTTTTCGGTGTGGCGTCCTCCCCGTCCAGGAGACGAAACGACCTCCAAAGACGTGTGTAAATGATCTTTCGACCGCCGTTACCTGTCACTGAGAGTAGAGTCGGACGGGGACGGGGAGTGGGGACCCGGGAGCGTCAAGGAGGTTTGGATGTTTCCGGTGAAGTTTGGAGTCCACTGACGTCATGAGAGGAGTCACCCGAAAACACTCCTACTGTACTCGACGATAAACATTTCAAGTACCTCGATACGACATGCTCCCCAACAATATATGTATTTTATTTATCTTTTTGTACTCCGACTTCCTCTTCCGTCCTTTCCTCCCCCTTCACTGTCTCCCTCTCTCGTCAGTCCACCTGTGGCCGCCCGTCCGGAGGCCCACCTGTGCCCCTGTTCTTCCATCCTTGTCTGCTCTCCTTTCTTTGTTCGAGGACTTCCTTTTAAGCTCTTTCCCTAGGTCACTCTCTGGTTTAGGGGTTTTGATTTAATCCTACCTCGTACCGTAAGCACCAGGTTAATGTTTCGTACACCGGAAGATTTTCTAGAGAGTCCAGTTTTTGTTCACGGAGGAACCCCCTCTGTGGTGCACCGGTATAGGGGACACGTCTCACCCGCCACCGGACGAGGTCTTTTGCCGAGGCGATGTTTACACGTCCACGGATCCCACCGGACCCCCCGGATGCACGTGTCTTTTCGTTCGTCCAGGGTTGTTCAAGGGGAGATGGGGGTCCCACGGGACCAAGGTAGGTGTCGACCAAGGGACTAGGACAGTTCTAGGGGTCCTTTTCGAACCCTGTTTAGTCTTTACAATAAGTTTAGAGACAAGGTTTGCGTCCGTTCGACTGTTGGAGAGAGAGTTCAATGTCGGATTACACTAAAGTTTGCCGTTGGCGTGCGGTGGACTGAGCCACAGACATTCGTTCCGTGGTCGTCGAGAATTGAGAGCCTCGCGACGACCCGAGTCGTGACTCCCACGACCGTGTGCGTCTCACGGTGTTAGACACTGGTCCTCCGTTCTCCGCCCGAAGGGTCCAGGTCCTCGGACTGCCTACTCACCCCACGGAGGGACCCAGGCTCAGACGGGTCCTTCGGCTCGCTGGTTCCGTGGACCCATCTCTTCTGCACACACGTCTCCGTGACACCACTACATCGTTTGTGGAGGTGATGTATGTTGCCACGAGTCACTCCTAAGGTCTTTTACTGAACGGACGCAGGGATCCTACGTAACCACCGTGTTAATTCGCATTTAAGGTCCTAAAGACTGACGGTCAAGACACGAAAGAGTGGCATAGTGTGAACGAGAACTAAAATAGATTTGTTACGTTCGTTAATATTTGTGTCTCTCTCTATCCAGGTAAATGAGAAAAAAACTCCCTACCCCGGTGTGATGTGCCGATCGTCCTAGAAACAAGGGACCCCAGTCCGTCCCTTTCGTCACTCAGGATTGGTGGCCTGGTGGTCCCTTAAGGGGGAAACGAGTAAATGTTTTGCCCCAACAACGTTCCTACTGTCCTTTATCATCTAGTGCCATTGTGTATAACAAGTCGTTGACTGTGTCACATCTGTGAGGCGTTTACAATCGACACCAACATCGACAAGTTTCAGCATTAACGATGACAATACATGTCATTATTATTCCCCGACACACTGTGTGAGGAGGTATACCTGAATTAAGGAGTCTTGGACCTAGACAAGGATGAAAACAGAGACTGAAACCTACGTTGATCTCTTACGGGATCCTAAATAAGGAGGGGTCATGAGGATTGTCTTGTTTGAGCTCTGTAAGTCTCACGACAGAAGGTCTCTTTGACGATACTCGGATGGTACCACGACCCCAGACTGCAAAGAAGAAAACTTAGTTGACACATCATTAGTCTTATGGGTAAGGTGTCTACTCTTTTGTTTTCTAGTCTTCCGAATACATAGTCCTCTCCACCCTCCGACCGGACCCAGACCTTCAAGTCCTTGGTCCTAGAGTATAGGTGAGGACGGAAAGTCTACGAAGGTTGTCAGTTGTCCGTTACAGTCCGGAGGTCCCAGGGACCCCTCGGGGTGTCCTGTGTGTCAGGACACGTCCAGTTCCGGTCTCAACCAATCACCCCCTTTCTAGTTATCGTTCCGATTCCTCTCCTGTCGAAAGACCTCCCTCCGGTCTCACCGACACGTCCCAAAACACTCGTGTGGGTACCGGAGTAGGTCTTTGTGTGTGTCCGTACTCGTGTGTGTTCCGGTGTGTCCCCACACTTGAGTCTGTGTGACTGTGCACACGCACTCTTGTGTGCTGTACCCGTACGGGTCCGTGTGTGCGTTCGTAGACGGTACGTCCTTTGGGTCCGAACTAGGGACCCAGTCCTTCTAGGGACCTAATTCTTTGCGTTGGGTGAGGTCATGAGAACGGACCTCTTAAGGTACCTGTCTCCTCGGACCGCCCGATGACAGGTGTCCCAGTGTCAGTCTGTGCTGACTCACTGATTGTGAGTGTGTTTTTGTCTCTGTGTCTGTGTGTGTCCTCAATAGGACTTGGGGCCCCATTTTGGGGCCCGGGAACCTCTACGGGAGGAATCTCCCCGTCGATGCTTTAACGGGGTGCGACTAGGGGGTAGCGTACGGAGTGCGGGTCGGGACCCGGGGTCGGAGCCTGTTCCCACCCGGGAGGGACTTGCGCGGGGTCGGGGTCCTTGAGGGTACTGCGACGGACTCCTCGTCGCGTCCGGACCCGGTCCGGGGTCTTCGAAGCCCTCGTGGACCACCCACCCTCGAGGGAAGTCGGGTGCCCTAAGACAGAGGAGTCGGAGACAGGGACGGAGCGAGAACCTTAAAGACGTCCACTAAGGGTTACCTCCTGGTACGAGGTCTCGGACGTGTCCACCTGTGGTCGGACGAAGGGGGCCTCGTCCACTCCCCTCTTCCTCGGGAGACAGGGGTGGACCCGCCCCCGCAGAAGGGGAGAGCTCTCCGGACCCCCCGGAGACGTCCGTCTCCACGCGGCCCTGTCGGTCCAGACACCCGAACCTGAGGGAGAAGAAAGGAGAAGTCCCGGACCCCCCTCCACCCTCAGTCAGACCACCCGGGGAACCAACCGAATACTCCTCACTCCGACCTCTTACACGGGGAAAGTGAGAGACTGGGCAGAAGGACGCGGGGTTCCAAACTGACGACTTTGTCGTTAGACCTTGAAGTGTGTCATTTCGGAGAGGACTACTAGTCGTGTCGTATAACGGGAGTCGGGTGACAAAAAGACGAGAGTGGGTGGACAGGTGTAGTCCCACGCACGATGGACCCTCCCTCGGCCGCAGAGAAACCCGGTCTTCCAAAGGCTTCTTATTTTTTCCCCACCTTTATTGACGACCCTTTAACTTCTCACGTGACCTACGTCTCCGTAGACAGAAAACTTGTGTAGTCGAGAGGGGAGGTCTCCCCGGACCTGACTTTCGACCGACCAAAGTCGGGGTCCCCCCAAACACTTCCGTCGCTCGAACTATAGTCGAGGAGGAGCAAGGACCCGGGACACTTGGGTCTTGGAATCGATGGGACTTGTACGGTGAGTGAGCGAGTAAGTCGTTTGTAAGACCTCGTCGGTCCGGGACCCATACGCGCACGTCTCTGTTTCCCGGTCGGAGACCGGACCCTCCGCGCGTGACACGTCCCTCGTTACTCTGTGGGGCGCCTTGTGTCGGTGGGCCCCTCTACCGTAGCGTTGTCTTTGGACTGGTGCTTGCGTTAATAAGATTGTGCTCGCGTTCCTGACTTAGGGTCTGTCGCTGAAATCTTCGTAAGCACTCAAGTCTGTCCTCGACTTCGGATGGAAGGGGGAGGTCTCCTGGCCCCTCAGGGCGCACGGTCAGGAGTCGGCGGCGACCGGGGCGTGGCGCCGGATCCCCGCCCTGTTGTCCCGCGGGTGGTCGTCCGATCCCCCCACGGACCCGTCGGAGCACGAAGGGTGTTTGGACCTCGGATCGTCCGAGGTTCGGGTCGTGCAGACGTGACCGGTACCGGTCAGAGGAAAGGACAGGGGTAGACCTCCGGTGTTCGTCGGGGCTTTTTGGCACACCCGAACCCTCAGTCGATCCGGAGCCGAGTTTCGGACGGAGCCGGAGGGACGCGGACCTCGTGTCCAGAGGGGTCGTCGGTCCTTCGACTGTTGGTCGGGACGTCCCGGGGGCCCCGGTCCCCCGTTTCGTACGTACTCCCGTCGTCGAAGTGGGCCCCTGGCAGACCGCGGGAGAGGTGGGCGTCGTAGGCCCCCGACGACACTTCGGGCCCCACCCCCGCCGTCCGGGTCTCGTAGTCCTCCCGACCTGACCCTCTCCGTGGACCGTCGGGAAGGACTGCCCTTGGAGAGACGACCCTGTCGGTGGGCCGGTTCGGAGTCGTTCCTAAGTTCGAGTTGTCTACGGTCGCCCCTACTTCCACCTGTGTGAGCTGAGGTAAACACTATAAATTGAGACGTGGGGGAAGGGACTGGTCCAGTCCCTCTAGAGGTGGACCGAGGACCGGGGGCTGTCCCAGAGTACGTCTGGGGCTCCCGACAGACGACTTCAGACGTGAAAAAGGGTCCCTTTTTACTGGGAGGACCCTTTCTCCCTCTTCTTCCAGGATATTCTTGACACACGTTCCCAGTAGGTCTTTTCGGATCCTTCCCGGTGACCGGGCCAGAGGAGTAACTGTTCTCAACGAAGTCCGGACTGCAACACGGTCCGAGACCCTTATTTCGGGGTTTGCTCCGTCCACAGAAGGCTTTGAAGGTAGGTGTTCCAAGGGTCACGGTAGACCCCTCTTCCCTCTCTAAACCCCACCTCCTCGTCTCCGTCCGAGACCTCCGGACTCGTGGAGTTGTTTTGGAGATACCGTCCCTGGTCCCGGTGTGGGTGGCATGAGCAAAGGAGAGGTTCCGCCGAACACGTTCTTTGACTCCGGGACTCTGGCGGTGTCGTGTCCCCAGGCACGTCCGAGTCCGTTCAGCACACCAGTCCCTCAAGACGCTTCGGGTGTCCGGGCGTGAGGGATCCGGGGCTATGTTGGGGTCGCACGTCGTGGACGCACGTCTGGGAGAGCTCTGTACGACACCACCAGGAAAGATCAGGAACAAGAAATTTTCTTTCCTTTCTTCCTTCCATCCTTCCTTTCTCCCTCCCCTTCCTTTTCCCCCCTCCCTCTTTTCCTCCCCGTCTCTTGTCTGCCTCCCTTGGGACTCCCCGTGTGCCTCGTCGGACCGAAACCCCCACTGGCGCTAACAGACGAAGAAAGTTGTCAAGGGGTCCCGAACATCGACAACCTTTCCTCACGTTTCCGGTCCCACACACAAGGTAGTTTCCCGAGACCGACCTTGTATGGTCCTGTGTGTGGAGGACAGAGGTATCCATCTCCATAACTGTAGACGAATCAGTTAGATTGACCTTTACGTCGACGTCAATGACAAAACAAAATTTCTTAACGAAAAGGAGTAGACAGATAGGGGTTCGGGCTCCACGACGACGAAATTGACATAGTCTTGGGTAGCCAAGTTCGTTGCTTCACGGACCGGACAACAGACGGCTCTCACGCCACTGAATGGGGAACCTTAAAAGAGACCAGGTCCGACATGTTCTGTAAGATAAGGAATCTGTCCTATCAAAAACCTTTGTTCCACGAAGGTAAGAGGGGTCTTCTGGGGTCTAAAGATCTGGGAACTTTTGCCCTGTCTTGTCTCTCCGACCAACTTTGGCTTACGGAGCCAACGGTCCTTACCGGTTCCTCTGGGGACGCCAAACACGACCGGGGAGTCACTCACAGGTCGTTTTCCGGAGGGTCCCAGGTCCCCCGGTGCGACGACCCCCGTCGACGAGTGGACGACGGGACCTCTCGTCTCCGCTGAACTACTACGGGTGAGTTGACTCGACGCGGACGTAGGGGTCGAGAGTCACTCAGAGGGGTCCAGGACTCTAATTCCTGACCCGGTGTTCGTCCAATGTCTCTGCCGCTAGGACCTGCGTGAGTGCGTCCCCACCCCTTCGTCTGTCCGCCCTCGACCGTCGACACTGTTCCGCACTGGTGCTTGTTCGGCGACGGTGACTCCGGACAATCTGCGCCGGCCTTGTCCGGGCCCCCCTCCCACTCTCGGGGTGCCGGAGTGGTGTCGCCGTCGTGATGGACGTGTTCGGCGGGCGCCCCCAGGTCCGGACCCTGTGTCCCCGCCACCCGAGAGGGCAGTGGTCGTCCTCTGTTGTGGTCGTTTTGGTGTCGTGTCGGACTCGGGCACGCCCGGGGAGGGTGTGTCGTGACAGAGTCCTCTGCCGCCTCCCCCTCCTCCTCTCTCCACGACGAATCAGCCCTCTGTTCGTCCCCCGTCCCGCGACGAGAAAGCGCTGAGTGTCACTGAGTGTCGGGAGTGTGCGTGCCTCACGGCCCCCCTCCCTCCGTGTCGAAGTGCAGGGAATCTCGACCTTAAAGAGAACCGGCCGGGTCCGGACCGGAGAGACCCAAGGTCTGAAGGGTGTCCGTTGGGGTCCGGGAAACCCGAGGCCCTATGCGTGACGCGAGTAGGGTTCTTGGAAGGTCAGTGTTGTGGCACGTGTGTCGTTCCTCGAGTTTCCTCCTCCGAAGGTTCGGGTGGTGGCCCGGGCCACGATTATCTGACAGGAAGGTACTAGGGAGGGCAGGGCGTTCTATCTAATGTAGTCTTACGGTTTTATCTCTCAACTTCCCGGCACACCGGACTTATATCTAGGACGACCGACTCCAGACGAAGGTGTCCGACTGAGTCGAGAGGACCTAAAGACTTCTAGGAAAGTGGTCGGTCGAACAGTCGGGACGAGAGGAGGAAGAGGAAACGGACTTTTGCTGGAGACTTTCGGAGTGGGGGTGGGTCCACGGACCCAGTTCCCGTATCGGACCCGGTTTATCCTCGGACGGACGAAGGTCCCGCGAACACGGGGTCCTCGTTCTCTTCTGAGACCCTCGACGGACGAGTCTTGTGCCCGGACAGAGTGGGGACTAGTCCCCACTGGATGTCAGTCCACGGATCTTGACACTCCCGTGGGACCAGGTGGGTGGGAATGAGGGTGATGTCAGTGAGGACGGAAGTCGCTCGAGGTCTCCCATGGGAGAGTCTCGTCGGTCGGGGGGCGAAATCCCTCAGAGAGCGTGTAGATTGGACACGGACGGCTCGACACTCTGTCAGAGGGAGGAGAGGGCACTCGCCACCCCGACCTGGTTTTGATCAGTAGTCGGAAGTTCACTCTTGATGACACCTGGGTAGTGTCGGGGTAGTCACGGGCTCTCCTTGGGGGTGGTGGAGGGGGGGCCGGGCGAGACACCCTCACAACTTTGTCCTCATCACCAACCCATCGCTCCTAAGGGCATACGATCCCCTCCTAAAATAAATATTTTCCTAATAGTAGTGACAGTCCAGTATCCAGTCCTCCTCCGACCCCGTCAATTTGTCGACCCACTTCGGGACCGGAGCCCACTCGTGGTCTCGGTCCTGTGTCTCACCCGGGGACAGACGGAGGGGCCTGGGGATCGGTGGTACGACGGACGGGACGGGGTGGGACCGGTCTGTGGTCGGGGGAGGTCCCCCGGGAGTCGTGACCCTTAGTCCTTCCTGGTTGACTTACTAGGGGTTTCGGGTAGTCCGGGGAGAGGAAACGAGGGGAATGGGTGTGCGGTCGGGGAGGTCGTCTAGGACACCTCCGACCACTGTCTGCTGCCCCCTGACTGGGCGTCGCTGTCGGACCCGTCGGTGTCGTGTGGTAGGGTGCCGACTGAGCCCCTCTTCCCGTACGTGAGGTCACACTCCGAGAGAGACGTACTTAGAGTGTTGGGGTCGGTAGTTTAGGTCGAGACGGTCACACGGTCGAACGGGTGACGTCCGAGTCACGGGATGTCGTGCGTCCTCCGGTCGTCGGAGTAGGGTCGGACCACCTATTTCTCGTTATAGTGGAAGGACAGGTTTGTGTGTCAGAGATGCCCGTCCACCCGTGAAACAACGACGAATCAGGGATTCACACTGGGTCACTTGACACTGTGCGGTCCGAGGAGACGAGAGGTGACAGAGGGTCTCAAACGAGTTTAAGTACAGGTCACTCAGCCACTACGGTAGGTTGGTAGAGTAGGAGTCGACAGGGGAAGAGGAAAACGGAAGTTAGAAAGGGTTGTAGTCTCAGGAAAAGTCACTCAACCGAGAAGGGTAGTCCACCGGTTTCATAACCTCAAAGTCGAAATTGTACTCAGGAATGTTACTTATCAGTTCTGACTAGAGGAAATCCTACCTGACCTACCTAGAGGAACGTCAGCTTCCCTGAGAGTTCTCAGAAGAGGTCGTGGTGTTAAACTTTCGTAGTCAAGAAACCACGAGTCGGAAGAAATACCAGGTTAAAAGTATAGGTATGTACTGATCAACTTTTTGGTATTGAAACTGATATACCTGGAAACAACCGTTTCATAACACAGAGACGAAAAATTATACGACAGATCCAACCAGTATCTATAAGAAGGTTCCTCGTTCGTAGAAAATTAAAGTACCGACGTCAGTGGCAGACACTACTGAAACCTCGGGTTCTTTTATTTTAGACAGTGACGAAGGTGAAAAAGGGGTAGATAGACGGTACTTTATTACCCTGACCTACGGTCCTAGAATCAAAAAATTACAACTCAAAGTTCGGTCGAAAAAGAGAGAGGAGAAAGTGGGAGTAGTTCTCCGAGAAACCACCGACTCTACCATTTCTTAGATGGACGTTACGTCTTCTGAGTCCAAAGTAGGGATCCAGTCCTTATAGGAACCCTCTTCCTTTACCGTTGACTGAGGTCATAAGAACGGACCTCTTAAGGTGCCTGTCTCCTCGGACTGCCCGATGTTAGTTATCTAGTGGTTCTCAGCCTGTGTTGACTCACTGATTGTGAAAGTGAAGAAGTGAAAAACGGAAATGTCACCATAGTAGACCTGTAGACTCCGACAACTATAAAGTTTAACGAAGGTCGAACGTTAAGTGGGTAGAACTGTAAAACGTTTTACATGAGACGTACATTTAATTTAGTTCCACTGCTAATCGGGACTGCATGAGGAGAAGGTTAAAACTTGGTCAGTCAACAAGGTACGGGTCAAGATTGACAACGAAGAATTGAACGTAGGTACGAAGAGTCCTCTGTCCATTTCACCAAACCATGAGGACAGAGAAATTCTTAAAAGGTCAGACGACACTAACTGTGTCAGTTTCCGAAATCGGATCAGTTACTTCGTCTTCATCTATAAAAAGACCTTAAGGGAACGAAAAGACCTTAAGGGAGGTACTAGGTTTCTTACAACCGTCAAACTAGAGACCAAGGAGACGGAAAAGATTTGGGTCGAACTTATAGATCTTCAAGAGTTAAGTGTATGACGACTTCGGCTCGGACTTCCGAAAACTCATATTGGAACGATCGTACACTTTACTCATGTTGACATGTCATCAAACTTATGAGAAACGTAACGGGAAGAAACCCTAACCTTACTTTTGACTGGAAAAGGACGGGACACCGGTGACGACTCAAAAGGTTTAAACGACTGTATAACTCACGTCGTGAAATTGTGGTAGTGGAAAAACCTAAAATTTATCGAGTCGACCTCAAAGTAGACGAAGTGATCGAAACAAGTATCATTACGAAGGATTTTTGGTGACCGGACCGTGAGGTCCTACAGACCGAGATCCACTCACTAGTGTGGTAACACCAACAGACCCAGTAATTCTGAAGAGAACACATCCAGACACATAAGAATGGTGGAGAAGAATTAGAGAAGACGAAGAGAATTCAAGAGTGACAAAGACAGGAAATAGTACGGGTAGAAATGTACTGTACAAGGGAACTATAAAGGTTAAGGTAACTTCTAAACTCTAGAAGTTCTTTAAACTCTTTTGCACCAAGGAACTTAAAAGGTCAGAAAAGGTAAGATAACAAAGGAAGACAAAGAAACTTAACAAGTAGATTCTTCCGGAAGAATAGAGAGGAACGATAAGAGACCCTGAGACCTAAGTCAACCCATATAGAGGGAAAGAGGGAACGGAAAGAGAACAGAAGGAAGGAGTGGATAAACATTTCGGAAGAGTTTTTTGGTGACACGGAAGAACGTAAAGAAAAAGAAAACCTACCAAAGCCAGTGACGAAGGATATGTTACAATACTTGAAGACAGGTATAAAGAAGTCCGTGAGACGGATGATCTACATTAGGGAACTTAGAATCAAATTCGGACTTAAAACGATATTCCTCGACTACTAGACTCGGTCTCAGTCGAGGTCCAGAAAAAACGACTGATACATCTCGAAGAGGTAGAAGTCTAGGGGAAGTCCCTAGTGTCGGAACAACACCGTTTCCCCGAACGTATTGATTACTTCGACACTCGGCACGGCACGTCCCAGTAGGTTCTGTCTACCCAGTGTCACTTCGCAAGACTGTCTTATACCAGGTATAAGAACGGACGTCTTGGAGCACTTGTCATGCCTTTCCGTTTTTCTATACTGTGACCTTCTACTCAGAGAGTCCAGTCTTCCACAGGTTATACGACGACCCCTTCTCGTCTCCCATTAATGATTTTCGAAGTTCTTACTTAACCGGTTTCACCTTTGTTGTCAATCGACACCTACACAGACCACCACTTTTAATTCAGGCAACGACATTTCTTGTTATAACGTATCCTTGGACCTTACAATCCAGGTACTTAGTTCCATTTGCCCTACACCAGTTCGTCCTCTGCTGGTCTAACTTGTGACTGTAAAATCCTCAGTCACTTGATTTTACCTGTCCTTACTCACTTAAATTAAGTCTACTGGTAATACAGCCCGGAGGGACCATCGAGTCGTCATTGTTTAGACGGACGTTACGTCCTCTGTGTCCGAACTAGGGACCCAGTCCTTCTACGAGACGTCGACCCATACCGTTGGGTGAGGTCACTCGAACGGACCTCTTAGGGTACCTGTCTCCTTGGACCACCTGACGTCAAGTGTCCCAACGTTTCTCTGTGCTGACTTCTCCGACTCATGTGTGCTACTGAAAATACAGACAATGACACCTGATTTAATGATGAGACCCGTTCTTAAGATATCTTCTTTACCTCATCGGGAGTACCAGTTGTGATCACCCACGTGGGAGTTTTCGTTGTCCAACTAAAGTCAATCAAAGGTTCCGTTTGGTAAGTTGTAGTGTCTTTAGGTTCAGATACGGGTTGGTGACTACGGTTTCTTCGACTTCAACTGGTCAAGATACTTCTGGATGTTGTAGAAGATCTTGATTATGGTTTCTTTCTAAAGGAAAAGTAGTATCCCCGAATCTTACGTTTTAATCCTTCCGTTCTCTATGGGTCTTATTGTCCGTTCACACCGGAACCTCATGTCTTACTTCGTCCTGTTTCCGATTGTCTCAAAACAGTTCTCTTGTACAACCAACATCGTTTACGGAAAAGGTTATTGGGTTCTCTACTGAACTCATGTAGTACGTTTTACGATCCGTCCTACTTCGTGTTCGACCTTAGGTCTAACGGCCCTCTTTATAGTTATTGGAGTCTATACGTCTACTGTGGTGGGAATACCGTCTTTCGCTTCTCCTTGATTTCTCGGAGAACTACTTTCACTTTCTCCTCCCACTTTTTCAACCGAATTACGAGTTGTAAGTCTTTTACTTCTAGTACCGTAGACCAGGGTAGTGAAGTACCGTTTATCTACCCCTTTGTTACCGTTGTCACAGTCTGAAATAAAAAGACCCGAGGTTTTAGTGACGTCTACCACTGACGTCGGTACTTTGATTTTCTACGAACGAGGAACCTTCTTTTCGATACTCTTTGGATCTGTCGTATAATTTTTGGTCTCTGTAATGAAACGGGTGTTTCCAGGTAGATCAGTTTCGATACCAAAAAGGTCGCCAGCACACGCCTACACTCTCGACCTGACACTTCTTTCGACTCACGTCTTGACTACGAGAACTTGACACCACAACCTCTTCTGAGAGCCTGACGTTCCGTTAGGTTGGTCAGGTAGGATTTCCTTTAGTCAGAACTCATAAGTAATCTTCCTAAATACAACTTCGACTTTGAGGTTATGAAACCGGTGGACTACGTTTCTTGACTGAGTAACCTTTTCTGGGACTACGACCCTTTCTAACTTCCGTCCTCCTCTTCCCCTCCTGTCTCCTATTCTACCAACCTACCGTAGTGACTGAGCTACCTATACTCAGACTCATTCGAGGCGCTCAACCACTACCTGTCCCTTCAGACCGCACGACGTCAGGTACCCCAGCGTTTCTCGACCTGTACTAACTCACCTGACTTGACTTGACTTCTCTACTGAGATGTGCACTTGTAGTGACCTACTAGTTATTACTTCAGTCTAATACAAGAAACGTTGACTTCCATCCATGACTTGTAGGGCAAATGTGGTGTCCGGACACCCCGTGGTCCGTCCCCCTCCGTGGGCACCAGGGACCTCCTGGACTCAACGGGGTACTCCCCTTCGAGTCCGGACCTCACGAACCCGACGGGGAGACTGGGTGTGGGGTCCGTCAAAACCCCCACCTCCTCTCTCTGGTTCTTCTCTCTAACCCTGTCCGGTTCTTCCGTTACCCATACCCAGTCTAGGTCCTGGGAGCCCTTAGGAGGTCTGGGGTCCGGTACCAAGGACGGAAGGGGACTCGAGTCCTGGTGCTACGAGTCGACACTCGGAATGGACACACTCTTGTCGTTCGACCTGTGAGAGAGGACCAAGACCTTTCAACCACCCCGGCATCCGGACCCACCCCGAGGACGGCCCCCACCCACCGTCCGACGACAGAGTTCACCACGTCCCCAGTGAGATGACGTGTTCGAACCCGGAGTCTATGGGGTAGCAAGTCGTCGAGACCGGGAAGGTCGACTGGAAGACCCTCCGGGGTTCAGAGGGTCGGCACCCAGGTCCGACCGACACTTCCCGGGTCACGAGACGTGTCACTCCGTGGGTACACTTACCGTGTTCCAGGTCAGAACGGCACGAATCGGTGTTCTTCCCTCCCTTTCCAGTCGAAATTGTCACCCCGGTAGACGAAATAATAAAGGGTTGATAGACCTGTGAGGAGACGTCTACTAGGAGTTATGGTAAGAACCTAACGTACGGTTTCTCTCTCTTTTGAGACCCGAGTCTTGGTGTCCGTATTTACGGATTAATTCGGGTAAGAAACTTGTTTTGATATAAACGCACGTAGGCAGTCGGGAGACATTAGAGTCGGTGACACGCCACCACCCTGTCGTAAGTACCTCCCACCCTCTCTGTCGGGTCGGACCGTAGTCGGGACGGGGAAGGACCCATAAAGAACAGAGACTCAAGGGGACCGAGTCGACAAAGTGGTGTACAAAGACTCCAAAATGTTAGTGATTTAAGTAGGAATCAGAAGAGAGGACCCGAACGCCGGACGGGTGGGATACGTGGTCGGGGGGTGGTGGTAGGAGGTTCTCCGGATGGTCCGGGGACAGAGACCAGAGACGGAGGAGGTCGTGTCGTGGACGTTTGTAGTCCAGGACGGGGTAGTCCCTTCAAAGGACGTCTACTCCGGATACAGGTAAGGAAATAGGTCTTGGTGTCTCTCTCCGAGAGGGGAAAGAGTCGTGGGAGGTAGTTTCGGCGGCCGTCGTTGGTGTAGTGTGGTCTCCTACGACCAGTGACAGGTCACGAGACTCGTCTCCCCGGTGTCACTGGGTCGTCTGGTACACACACCCCAAGATTGGGGTGGAGACACCCCTTACTGTTAAGAGGTGCGGGGGCAGAGGGATACGGAGTCAAAGGGGTAGGTATCCCAACCCGAGCTCTGAGAGACCCGGGATTTCGAGACAGAAGTCCCCGGTCCAGTAAGAGTCCTCGTGGAATCGGAGAGGTTGTCAGACTGGAGGCCAATGCTTTGTCCTCTTCAATCCCACACTGAGCCGGGTTCCCCCGGTCGACCACCGGGAGGGTCACTCCCTGTGTAGGAGTCGACTGGGCCGTCGAGGGGTTCCCTCCTGCGTATCGGGATGTGCGTCTCCACTGAGGTAGGGGAGGTCCGAACGTGAGTGGACCCAGTGAGTGACCTAGGGTGGGTGGTCGAGAGGTCGGGGCCGGACGGTGAGGACTCAAGGGTCGAGGACTGTGTTTCCGGGTTGTCGGACGAATGCCGGAGACACCCGGTCCGACGAGGACTGGACCAGAAGCGTGTCCGGTGAAGAGACGACCTTTCCGGCCAGGGGGACGAGCCCAGAGACGAGGTCGCGGTCGGAAGGGTTGGGAGGTGTGGGGCAGTGTGTCTCGACGTCAGGGGAACACAGAGGGGTTCCGAACTCGGTCGGGTCCCGTGACGTCCTGTCCTTCGCGTCGCCAGCGGGTGAGTGCAGAGGTCTCCCTTACTTACTCACTCACACTTACTTGCCTGTACCCCTGTGCCCGTGAGCGTGTGGAGTCGGAACGTGTCTCAGTCCGGTGTCCCTTTCGTGTGGGAGGGGTGAGACCCCGAGGACGAGGGGTTCCGTCGTGGGTCTCGGGAGGTCTCCGGGGCTCCCCCGAGTGGGACCCCTCCTTAGTCAGGATTAAGGGGTGTCGAAGGAGGTGAAACGAAGGGAGAACGTTTGTATAAGTTTACAAATTTAAGACAAAACCCTTGTTAATCGGATCGTATACCAGATTAGTGTAAAACAGAAGACTAATTTTTTTTTTATGTGTCTTTTGAGCCTTTTACTTTTGACTGTTCCGAAATAGTACAAAGAAAGTCAACACCCGGAAGAGTACTTGTACTCGTATAGTGTCGACTTTTCTGCGAGTCGTGGTAGACCGGGTCGTGGGAGTTACATGAGCCCTTTGACTCCGGGTCACTTTCCTCTTCGGGCCGGGTTCAAGAACCCGGGACTCTACGTCTAGATAGCCACAAACGGAGAAGGAGAGTTATTGGTCTCTTCCGACCTGGGTCAAGAGGACCCCGGGAAATCATGGTTCGAGGATCCCAAGACCACAGACCTCTTGGACACCGATGTTCCAAAGTGTGGGACCCCCTTCCTTCCCTGTCGTCTCGCTTCTCGTCTACACCTAAGGGTCGGTTTCCGGGGGAGAGGACATAGGGGTAGTCAGTTACCGCACGTCCGGTCGCTACGAACTTTACGTAATGATGGGTGGATCAGGGATTCTCTAGGTCTACCGGAGGTGGTCGATCTACGACGTTTCGACAAACTTTCGTACTCCTGGGTGGTGGTACTACGATACTCTGCCGGACGAGGGACGGCGGGGAAGGGTCGTCGGAACGAGGGATCCGACTCAAAACTTCTGGGCTCGTCGCGACCGGGTGAACCCGTGTGGGCCTGCACTGACATAGACCCTAACAGCCAAGTCACGACCAGGGAGAGGGTGGCGTTGTAGTCTAGAGTTCTCGTCCTTGTCACGCACCCCGAGGGGAGTGTCGGAGCGAGGTACGTCGCCGGGAGTCACGGGACCCGGTCGACACGGTCGACTGGCGAGGGTCGTCCTACGACGACACTCGAATCTTCCGAAAGGGCTGAGACGTGACAATAATAGAACGAGGATTATCGGGTCTAGTCGCCATAAGAGTAACAGGAGTGAAACGTTTACCCTCGGGGCCCCTCTGTGTCCTCCCTCCGTCGTGCAGGCTCTAACGAGCGGTCTGGAGTGGACGATACGGTAGTCGAGGACCCCTGACCCTGAACGGGTGAGTCTCCCCGTCCCAGGGTGTCTGTGCACGTCCGTAGGGTTCAGAGTCGACTTGCTTCCAGTTGGACGGGGACGACCACTCTCAAGGACGTTCGACAAGAGTGACGGCGTCAAGTCGTCCCGCCCACACCCCGCGTTTCCACTGGGGGCGTGGTAGTGGGACTTCCGTCCAGAGTCACTCTGGTGACTCGGGTGTGACGTTTCGAGGCCATGCACTTTCGCTCCGCCCCCGAGGTCCTTCCCTGTTCGGGTTCCGTGGTCCGTTGCGGGTCTTCCTCTTCGCGCTCCGGACAGGGTGGGGCCCCGGGTCGGGCCGAGAAAGAGTCCGACGGCTCCGGGGCGGTTCACTGAGTCAAAACCCAGACGTCTGTCCGGAAGGTGCCCGGGACGTCCGAACCACCTGGGAATCGTCACGAGAGGTGTTGGGGTCGGGGCGAGGGTCTTCGGGACGGTGTGTGTATCGGTGTCCGGTTTGGAGACGACGATTCTGTACCGGGACTGTCGTGGTTGGTCGACCCCTTTGTGCCGAGCAATCAAAAATTAATTCTCTTTTACATAATTATATAGAACTAGAAGGAGGGACTCGGCAGGGGGAGTGGGGGACGTCCCGGACCGTTCACCGGCCAGTCCTGTGGGTCTACGAGTGTTCGGACGTCGGCGTGCTCTCCCGGTGGTCGGCCCCGTCGACACACACGCGGTTGTCTTCCCCGGGACCTGGAGCGCCCCCATGTGACGACACAATGCAAGGAGGACGATGTGCCACTGCTACTCAGGTAGACCGATTGTGAACGACGACTACTGCCCACCCGGGCGTCTTTCGGATCCATGTCGGAGAGCGACACCCTAGTAAGTTCCTTCTCTGCACGTCAGGTCCGCACCCCGAACACCTCGTACGTTCTGTCCTACGGACCCCTTTAGACCTTCCGAAGGGACTGTAGACCCAGGACTTCCTACTCATCCTCGAACGGAGGCCCCGTCCTACCCTCTTTTATAAGGTCTGTCTTCCTTCTCAGGACAGCTCTCAGTGTCTCGTTCCTTGGCAACTTTGGGTCCAGAGACTAAAGTCAGTGACGGGAATTTGGGACACGAGGTGACGATGCATATACTACTCAGAACTTACGGTGCGGTTCCGGGTCTCTTTCCAGTCCCCTGCCCCACCCGAGAAGACGACTCTCAAACAGCCTACCTTCCCCTCTAAACCCTCTGTAAAGACTCTCTGCCAGGTACCCAAAATATTGGTCACCCTATAACCCGCTCAGGGGAGTGGACAGATCTGGGCTCACAGAATTACATTTTACCCGGTGCCCCTACAGAAGACAGGGGCCGGGACGGGTGCACGGTCAACATTCCTCCTCGTCTCCCTGGGGACCCCGACTGGGTCCCCAGGAACCTAGAGACTCGAGGAACTTCGTCGACGCACGGGAACCCGCACAGGGGCTGGGACTTCGGAGTCTGGACAGTAGGCCTTCTCGACGACACTCGTGTTCTTATCGGCCCGGTGCACCGAGAGACTCATGACCTAGGTCGTCTCACTTGTGAGTCCCCACGGTCGACCAGGGGTTCCCGGGGTCGGATGTTTCGTCGTACACGTCGTGTGTCAGTGTCGTCGAGACCCTTCGCCCCCTCCTCGACTGCTTTTGGTCTCGGGAACACAATCCTTTCTCCCAAATCCCCCTCTTCATTGTGTCGAAAGACATAATGACTCTATAAATCACTGCGAATATTATACATTACTAAAATTTCATTCAAAAGTCCTTCTGGGTTGTTATATTCGTTAATAGTAGTGTCTTTTCGGACTACGACGCATCGAGCCAGGTCCCGAACGACTGTCGTCTCGGTGGACCCCGGTAGTCACAGGGGAGACGGGAAACCAGAGTCACGAGACCCCGACTGTGGAACTCTTCCAGTTCTACGGTTTTCGGACAGGGACCTGGGACGTCCTGGGACCAGGTTCGAGAGACACACCTGACACCGGAAGCTAGAAGAGTCTGGGAGGCTCCTTTCCCGGAGCACTGGGGTCAGTGGTGGGTCCAGACCTGCGACACCGTGGAAGGGGCACATTGAGGGGGAGGATGGTCCCTCGTCCTCGAGGGATTCGGTATACGTACGACCTGTGACAGGGGTCCCGGGAGTGTGTGGGTCCTTCATATCCGGTGGGTCCGACTCCAGATTCCCCTCTGCCCACACCCCTTCAGTGGGGACTCTCCGGACCCCGGTCGAGAATCCCGTCCTCTGTCACCTGTTCGTCGGAAGACCTACTCCCACCCGTCCAGACCCTCTTTCCCATGTGGCCTCTCCGACGTCGTCCGTCTCCACGACGGGTCCGGGTCCCTTACGTCCCCGGTCGGGACTTTCGACACGACTACCGCGTCCTACGGCGCGTTTTCCTCGACGTCGATGGCCCCCCCCGTTGCGCCGGTACTAT
Organism: Capra ibex; assembly: GCA_006410555.1. Classification (NCBI taxonomy): domain Eukaryota; kingdom Metazoa; phylum Chordata; class Mammalia; order Artiodactyla; family Bovidae; genus Capra; species Capra ibex. The sequence goes on from SJYO01050415.1 coordinate 2,217,659, forward strand.
ATCAGTCTCTTGGTGGTCCGCCGGGTTCTTTCCTGACGCCCCTCCTTCCCGAAGATGTGACTTACGAACCTGCGGTCCTGGGTGGACCCAAACCTCTGAGGACTCGATCTCCTCCTCTCTCGGGATCTAGACCCGAGAGTCTCGGGATCCCTGGGTCCTCCGGTGTCTGGGGTGTCTCGGGGGTGAAGGAGGCGGGAAGTTCGGTCTAGTAGGGAGGCGTTTGGAGTCCAATACACTGGCACTGGTGTGACCGGGAGGTCCACCCCACACTCCTCTTCTCGAAAGTTTCTACACCTTCCGTCCACACATGACTGAGCGTGTCCACGTTTGCGTGTGTGCGTGTGTGAGCACGCAGTAGACGATAGTTGGCGTTGTTTCTCTACCGCACTTTGCGTCGGTTGTCTACCCTCGGACGGCTTTACAGTCGACCTTTTTTGTCGGGTCCAGTCTTTTCGTTTGAAGGCGAAATCGTTTTGGGAAAGGAGAAAGGACGGAGGATTCTCTTTTTAAGGGTACCTCCAAGGACCCTACAACCGTTAGGTTCTGCTCGGTAAATAAGTCCTGGTGGTGGGGTAGCGTGTACCATTCATGTTTTCCCCCTTTACGAAAACCTAAAGCTTTCCCCCAACGTCAGTGTCTACCACGGACTTGTACGTATTTAAAACAACGACACACTTGTCTACCTTTGAACTTCCTTTTTTAATTTTAATTTTTTTTTTAGAAATCGTAAGTAGACGGTCTAGTAGCGACCCGACTTCTTCTTCCTCAAACAGGGAACTGATCTTCTCAGAACCAGAAAGCTGGACATCCTACCCCGTCGCTTTAACACGGTACAGGTTACCAGTCAGGATGGGTCCAAATTAAAGACCAGACGGTAAAGGGTCGACCCTCTTGAATTGGAGAGATTGGGGTTCAGGAGGAAGTTTGATCTCCCTTTACTCCGTCGAAGGGTCCTAACGACACTTTTAACTGGACTCGTCACATGCGTCCGGGTCGTCCCTCCTCCTGGGCTGTTTGTCGTCGTGGGGTCCGGTCACGTCTCCCCGGGGTGAGTGGTCTATTTCGGAGTCCAGCGGACCTACCCTTTGACTCTGCGGTTCTTCTGAGCCCTACTCGGATGTCGTCTCGACCCCTGCCCTCTCCTCTGACGACAGAGGTGTGTAGAGAGAAGGTCTTCTGTGGACCCCAGACCCGTTCTCTCGTCTTCGGCCCCAGTCACCCTCCGAGTCATTCTGGAACCTTTACCCCTCCTGTCAAGTTTCCCTTCCAAGATAGGTGGGACGGAGTGAGAGTGAGTCCTTCGTTCAGTCGGGACACAGAGACGGGGTGTTGTCCTCAGGTGGACACCACCCACCGACCGTTTTTACTGGTACTTAGTAGTGGGGACGGACAGAGGCCCGGGGAGCAGTCCGACGGACAGTCCTCAACCTCTAAGGGACAGGTCGGACCGGAACACTGGACGAAACCGACTATCTTACGTCATCTACACTGTCGAACAGGTAATTCCGGTCTGAAGGTGAGAAAAACCGAGGGGTGGAGGAGGTCTCTTGTTCGGACCGATCCTCTGTACCCCACGTCACGGTTTGACCGGGGCACCAGGGTCTACTCCTAGGTCTGTACCTTCTAGTTCTACTTCTAGTTGTTTCGGTGGATTGGTTGGGAGTTCACTGAGGTACGCTGACTCACTCGGACGGTTCGGGTCGGACCCAGTCGTCTTGGGACTTGGTTGCGCGGCTACGTACCCGTCTTTAGGCGACTATCAACATACCGTACCTCCAAGTCCCCAACAATACCCCGTTGTCTGTGACTGGGAGGTAGAGGGGGTTGGAGTACGGGGTTTGGTCGGAGGAGCGAGACGCCCTTCAATCCCCTCTCCTTTTAGAGTAATGTCTGGGTCTTACCACGCAGTCTCAAGTCTTTGACAGCTGAGTTTCCGTCCCTTGAGAGACGGGGTGTGCGGTCCACGGGCGGGTCGTCGTCTCCCGGTCCAGTTGTGCCAGGTTTTCGGAGAAAAGGTCTAGTCGCCCAGGAGGACTGCTCACGACCTCTACGACTGGCGGGAGTCGTACCCGACGACCCCCGAGGACCGGGAGTCGACGATCTGAGCAAGGTGACTCTCCCGTCGGGGTGGGGGTCCCAGGTGTCGCTACCCCTCGGACTCGACCTCTGGGGTCTCGGTCCGTCCCTCGACCCACGGTCGTCTCAGGAGGAGGGTCGGCTCGGACGGCGGAGAGTGTCCTTCGGGAGAGTGGTTGTGGAGACGTACGGGAGACACGACCGCTGTACGGTCTACTAAAATCGAGGACCCCGGGTTGTCTTGGGACTGACTACGGTTCCTTTTTTTGATACTGTGTAATTTCTGCCATTTCGTCCGAAATAAGTCCTGGAAACGTCATCCGAGTCCCTGGGGTGTCACCCCGAAACGTCCCCCTCCTTCTCTGTCCGGAGTCGAGAATTATGTCGGACCGGCACACCCTCACTTGTCGGTTCCTGTGTTTTCCCGTGTACTCCCCACCGCCCCCAAGACAGATTTCGCCAGGTCGTCCTAAGAACGACTTTTGTCCGGTCCCACTAGTCTGTAGTGGACCCCTCCTCCCACTTCTTGGACCAATCCGTAGTGTCAAGAACAATCGGAAGAGTCCCAAGGACGATTTTGATCTTAGATTTTCCTTCACGTGTCTACCTGGATCCTTCAAGTCTTCGGACTGATCTCAAACCAATTCGTTTCTTAGAAACAGTGTTTGTGGTGCGACTCACCGACACTGGGTACCTCTACCGCCCCGAGGGACGGGTCGTCCCACCGACTCCGTCTACCGTACCACTCGAGACCCTTCGTCTCAGTTCAAGACTCCCGAGACGGATGGGGATCGGGGCGCTTCTGGGAGATTTGGTCGGGAAGTACAGATGACTCCGATATACGAAGTACCTCCCCAGGGTCCTCGCTAAGGGTCGGGACTTTCTTCCCAAACGGAGGAGGAGGGTGGGTGAGAGGAAAATTTTGACGGTACCCAACAGAATAGACTTTTATAAAGGGTCTCTTATAACGTCCGGAGGTGTTAAAGACCTCTCAGGGTGAGAAGTCTTCGTGTGTGTGTACCCTACGAAAGAGTCCGCGTCAATGGAAACAGTCTTTACGGAAAGAGGATGAAAGGTAGGTCCTCCGAGGGTGAGTGGGGAGTCCTGGAGTGAGCCTACTGTGGAGAAGACTCTTTGGAAGACACTAAAGGGACCCGTCTCCTGTACCAGAAGACCCGAACAAAGTCGAACCCAACAAGAGGAACCCACGACCGGTGTCCAAGTGTGCGATACCCGGGTTAGATCGGACAGGGAATCAAACCATTCTATAATAGTCTTAATAGGCTTGCAGACAAATATGTGACAGACGCCGACGAAAGGATGATGTTGTCGTTGCTCTGGTGCACCGGGTGTTTCGGTTTAATAGATAATTATGACAGAGTAGGAAAGGTTTTACAAACGAATGGGAACGGGAGCTGGTACTCGAAGAGTTCTAGATCCTGTTCCTGGTCCCGACGAGTAAAGACAGGACGTCGGGATCGGTCCTCCTCAGCCGGGAACTATTTTCAGACGACTTATTTACTTGTCCATTCACTTTCCTCTACAATGTCCAAGTGGGGTTTGAGTACAAACGTTAAAGTACGTACCCTGATCAAGGGGTCTCCCGGGTCTCCTTGAAAGTCCGAAAGTTACATGTGATCGTTCTTCCTTCTTAAGACCCAAAGTTCTTTACACCCGTTGAGACTGTAGCAGGACAGGGTGGGAGTCGAGCGTAAAAGGGAGGTCGTTAATGTCCTCGTTGGTCGACGGTCGTCCCCGTCGACCGTCGTGGACGAGGGTGTCGGTAGGCGTAGTGAACGAGAGACAAACCCGGGAGACGAAGACGGGGGACTCCACGGGCCCTTCGACGACCCGGTAAGACCATGTGTGGGTGGGAACCTGTACGTTCCGTCAGTTACGGGGGCCGTTTAGGACCGGTCACCCTCTCCGTGTGGGTGTCTACTTGTGAAAGAGGGAGCCTGTGGAGTCCACCCGTTAACTGCGTGCAGGATGGGTCATGGGGTCTCCCAGGGGTCCATTTTTCTCGGGGTCACCGGGTTCGCTGAAGGAAGGTGAGGGTGAAGTGGAAGGGTCACTCGGTAAGGACAAGGGACCTTAGTGCCGGGGGTTTATTTAGGGGACTCGTCTTCAGGAACCAGAACCGGTGTGTCTACTCCGTCGGGGTGGACCGACGTCGCCCTGTCCTTTAGTCCTGGAAGTTAGTAAATTACGAAGGTTTCAGGGGTGTCTCTCACTCGTCACGTGGTCGAAGGCCTCCCACGTCGGTGTCCCGTGGCGTCCGACCCACCGACGTTTGTCGTCCTCAGACGTCCCGACGTACGCACGTCTTCCGGCATTCTCGTGTGACGGGACGAAGGAGGTCGAAGTTCCCGGTCGAGTCCGTCGGGGTTTGACGGACAGAAAGGTACCTAAAGAGGAAAGAGACTGCTGGGGTCAGTGACCTAAATCTCACACAGTTGTGATAGGTTTTTTTCAGGTCACTTTCCCTCCAAGACTGAGAGGTTGGTTTGGTGGGTCTCGAGAGTCCTGGTAGGAGGTGTCCGGTCTGTGACTCCAGGGGACCGGGAACCGAACGTAAAGAGAACTCTTTGAATTAAACAGTCGACCACTACTTTAGCGGGGCACACCCCGTCACTCCGGGGTCCAGTACTGGTGATTCGGAAAGTCTCGAGACCTGAAGGCACAGTCACCGACTCTAGAGAGTCGTTTAGTGAGGATTTCCTCATTCACCTGAAACCGTGCTTCCGCCTGTGTCTAAGGGACGGGGAGTGGACTGGAGGGACTGGGACCCGAAGGGACGTGGTGGGCAGTAAAGAGACTGGAGGTTTCTCTCCCGAACGTGGTGTCTACCTCTTCCCTTCGGTCCTGGGACTCGGGGTCCCACACTCGTGAGGGACGTCCCGAAAGGACGCACAGTCACTACCAGCAACCAGTTCTCCCTCCACAGACCGCGAGGGGACTAGGGGAGGTTAGAGACTCTGGTCGTGTTGCAGACCATACGTCGTCCTCGAATCGTACCTGAAAGACTTAGTAGTCTTGCACCGGACGACTTAACAGATCCGAGGTGGAGTCCCTCGTCGGTCTCCGACCTCGACCACCGGTCGAGTACTCCGTCTGAGACTCAGTCTCCGGAAAGACAGACTAACCTAAAAAGGAGGACTGAGTCGGACATTTGTCATTTATAAATTAAACAGAGTGTTAATGTAATTTTCCGTCTATTTGGGACCATTCGGAAGTAGACCGTAAGACCAAAGATTAGCGGGAAATAGGAGAGAGAGAACGTGTACACACACGTGTGTGTGACTCAGAGACCCCGTCCGTTCCCTTCCGACTCACCCCTGGGGTGGAGCGGACGGTAGGGGTCGTGTCGTGGGTCGAGGTCGGCACCTCGTTGGTGTTCTGTACCCCGGCCAGTAGAGCGGGACGTGAGTTCGAGACCGACCTGGGACTCAACACCCCGAAGAGTCCTGGAAACCATATAAATGACGAGATATCGAGAGGTACACCCCTCGTCGAAAGGGATCCATGTAAATTAATATTTTCCGGGTCGGGTATAGTCGGTCATTGCCTCTATCCTTCGTTCCGGACCAGGTGGAGACGTTTTAGGTCACTGTAGGATGACACTGTAGAAACCGGACGGGACACTCATCGTCACCCCCACGACGCGTGTCAGTCCCCAAAAGAATGGTCTCAACCCTAGGAAGGTTTCTGTCGGTCTGGACTTCCTTCGAGTCTGGTGGTGGTGGTTCCCCTCTCTGTGGTCGACGTCCCAGTCTTGCAGACTAAAGGTTTCGGGTGAGTCCGTGAGTGGTCGTCACACCAGAGTCGAGTCGGGGGTGGGAGGGGCCCGGAGCGGGGGACCGGGGTCCTGAGTTCGTGTCGTGACAGTCTAGACGCCGACGTCGCTCAGCGAAGGATATGGTGCCCAACCCTTTGTCGGGGCTCCAGAAACCCCGTGTGAGGGACGGGAGGACCGCGTCCGACGTGGCAGCACCTCGATGACGTCGACGTCCGCCTTCGTGTGGCCGACCACGTCCTGGCGGGCACTGTCGAGTCTCGAAGGAAGAGGCCGGACTCCGAGTGTTTACGTCAGCAAAGTGAAACGTATTTCTTTGCAGGTCAGGAGCGAGGGCTGGTTCCTAGGGGAGGGGCGTCCTGGAGGGCGTCCGTTCGGTCGTGGAGGAGAAAACCACGAATACCGGAAAGGGCCTGACGATCAGGTGTCGGTCCCTCTCAGGTCCGAGGAGGACGGTCCCACACCGTCCGTTTCCACACGTTGAAACCCGTAGACACGGGTCCCGACACCCGCGTTTCGAGACACACACTCGTGAGGTCCCTTGTGCGTGTGGACCCCTCCTCCCTGACAGTAGGTGGGACTGAGGAGGGAACGAGTCCTTCGAGGGACGGCGAGGTTTGTCCCAGGAAGAAGAGCAGTCGTAAGGACCTTCGAGTCACTGGATTCGGTCTGGCTTCTCCGAGGAACGACTCGACGCGAGGACAGGGAAAGTAGGACGCCGACCCTCACGGTCGACCGTACGTACCCCGGTCGGCGGGACCCCTTTCCTCCTCCTCCTTCCCACGGATCGCAGTGGGAGACACTCCGAGTCGAGGGGAGTCTGAACGTGGGTTCGAACAGGTGGAGACCGAGACGACGACGGTCCCTGGAGCCCGTCGAGGGCCCGCGGAAGGGAGAGGGCGAAGACGGGTTGGCCCTTCCCGGGCCCCCGGTTCCCCCACGGCCGGACAGAGTCTCGCTTCGGCGTTCGTAAGGGAGAGCCACGGGTATAACGAGGTCTGCCAGGGGTCCACGGAAGGTGTGGGTCGCCCGTCGTCTCTTCCCACGAGCCGGTCGTGACGGGTGTATAGGGATGAAGGACGACGCCCCGACACGGATTCACCGAACTGGAGAGACTTGAAGACAAACGAGGTAATACTGGAAGACTATTGTTACCGGGACAGGGTGTCGCAGTCGTTCTACCTTACTCGACCCCGAAGGGTGTGTGAGTCGTGCCACGGGCGGTCGGAGCTCCGAACCGTGCCCTTCGACATTAACAGGGTCGATGAGACATGAGACTCAGATTGGGGGTCGTCCTCGACCGTCGAGGCTAGTAGACCCCGGAGGAGAAAGGGTCTATTTCCCGACTCTACGACTTGATTATTACGGTATCCTTATAATTTTTGGATAGGGGTGGGGCTATTGGGGTGGTTATACGTGCACGTGAACACACGTATTTGTACGAGTGTGTGAGTGTCCGACGAGAGTACATGTGTGAGAGTGTGTACACGGACACACAAATGTGTGAATAGATATGGGTGTGTACACGAGGGTATGAGTGTACATGTGTGCAGGAGTGTGTGTGCCCATACGTGTGTTTACTAGTGTGTACACGTGTCGGTATACGTACGTGCGTGTACGTGTGTGTTGTATGTGTACATACGCGTGTGTGAGTTTCCGTGTGTGGACCGGGGAGGACAGACGAGTCTTACACGATCGACAGAAAAGTCCAGTCATTTAGGGGAAAAATTCGAGAGTCACCTCCCCCCCACGGGTGTTAGGGTAACTCTGGAATATACGGTTCAGGGTCGGGACCTCGGTCTAAAATACTGGCTCAAGATTTCGAGACAACTACCTTCAGTCACCACGACGGCGTCTGTGCCCAAGTCGTCTTCTCCCCGGTCACGTCGAGACAGTCTCGTCGGGTCCACCTCCTCTCGGTCGGTTGTCGAGTGTTCTGAGGCTACGCCTCGTTGATACTTACAGGCGGGACTACCAAAAGATGGAGAGTATATTTTTAGTAGGATGCAAGAAGATTATAGACCAGTTAAAAGAGAGTTTAATTACCTTAAAGGTAGGACATTGTGCACCTAAGCAGAAGACGAGTAGGAGAGGTTTCCGTGTGTTCTGAGACGTCTGTGACCGAAAGACGGGTGTCCCCGACGGCGGTCGGGGGACTGGTGTGTGTGAGGATAAAAGAATTCGTGAGGAAATATTTAGTACTGCAAAGGCCAACAAGGTCGATGGATAACTCCACTACCTAAACGAGTCATCTAACCTCGTCTTTTGGAGTCGGGCGTGAGGACTTTCCTCCACCCCCGAGGGACCAGGGGTCCTTGAGACTAAAGACTCCGATCATTGGGCGACAGTCTTGTTCTCCGCACGTTTCCTTCTCCGCACCGCCTCAGAAAAGGGCGGATAAGCCCGCCGTGCCGTCTGACAGCTCCGTCTCCCGACCTGCCGCAGACTCGTCGTCGACTTTGGGTCCACCCACCCGTCCGGGGGCCGGGGCCTTCCCGTCCTGGTGCCCTTGACCCCCGGGGCGAGCCGCCACCACGACCGGTGGGCACCTCGACGCGAGACGACCGGTCGAGCCGAGGACGTGGGGCTTCTCCGGCACCCCGACCGAATCGATGACGTGTCCCTGCCAGGGGGGTGGTCGGGGGCTCGGTGTCCGGAGGTTCCTTGTGTGGGCAGGGGTTCGACGTCCGGGAGTTTCCGTGACGGACGACTCTCGAAGAGTCTGGTGTCTGGTGTCTGGGGTCCGGGGTGGCGACAGGGCTGGTGATGACCGGGGCGCACGAGGATCTGGCTCCCAGTGTCTGTCCGTTGTCACTCGGAAAAGACTGGGTACCCATCCACGAGAAACAGAACACACAAAATAAGAATCAGTAATCTTAATCAATTCTATAAAATCCTACTCTAAAAGTGTATCTAGAAATGGAAGAAATCCTCTTCTCCGAGTGTGAGAAGGTCCCGTCGTAGACCGACCTCACTGTAAGGGGTGGGTGTAGACGACGGGTGGGGGGGGTGTGTGTGTGTGAGTGGGGTGCGGGACCCTATGCTGAAAAATACCACACCTGCTCGGGCAGTACCGGAGTCCGTGACGTAAGTGGGACGGCATGGTCCGGACCGTGTCTCGAGGGGTTCTGTGTGTCTTCGGAGTCGGAGCACTGGGACGCAGAGTTCTTCCCGTGTCGACTGGCCCCGACCGTGGTGACGGCCAGGCAAAATCTTCACTGTCATGGGTCGAGGAGTGATGGTAGGACCCCTGGTGGACGTCAAAGGGGTCTCGGGACGAGAGGACGGCTTCTCTGACCTCGGGTCCTTCCTCGCGGTCCGGGGCTCCGGTACCCGGTCCGAGACGGGGTGGACGAAGGAAGGGAGGGACAGAAGTTTGTCTCTTGGGTGGTCACAAGACTCCTACGGGTCGTAGTAGGGTGAAGTGGACCGGTCGTCGACACCCCTCGCCCATACTGGGTCTGTCAGACTACTCGTCCGTGAGGACCCTCCGGGGTCGGGGTTTGTAGGGTGACTCGACGTGGACGAGAGAGAAATCACTATTCACGTCGGGAAAGAGCGGAAGTAAGTACCACAACCCAGAACCCCTGTTCGTACGGCGACGACATACGTGGGACCCCACGCCTGTGGTTGTAAGTTCGTCCTGTATGAAGAATCCAAGACCTGTTTGGACGGGATACCGGAGGGAGACTGTGAGACGTCCGGACTTGTGTCAGTGTCTTACGGTCAGATTGACGTTCCCCGGTCCAAAATGCAAAGTGACACACGGATCGTCCTCTTCGTCCGACGTCTCTCCCAGTGAGTTGTTTAATCTTCGTGAAGACACAGACCCTGAGATCAGGAGAGGAAGGTCCGGGTCTGGGTATGAGAGACGTCTCTGAAGGACGGCGTACTTCTTACGGAAAATCTCCTCACTACGATATACATACGACGACGACGACGATTCAGCGAAGTCAGCACAGACTGAGACACGGTGGGGTATCTGTCGTTCCAGGGGACAGGGACCCTAAGAGGTCCGTTCTTGTGACCTCACCCAACGGTAAAGGAAGAGGTTACTTACTTTCCCACTTTTCACTTTCACTTCAGCGAGTCAGCACAGTCTGAGAGTCGGTGGGGTACCTGACGTCGGATGGTCCGAGGAGACAGGTACCCTAAGAGGTCCGTTCTCGTGACCTCACCCATATCTATATATATATACCGTAAAATGAAATATATATACGCACACACACATATACATATATGTTGATACATAAAAAATTTTTCTCCCTACTAAACAATATTTCATATATAAGTTTTATTCCGAGTTTTATATAATAGGGTTATATATTAGGACCCTTTTTTACAAGTCAAGCCAAGTCAGCGAATCAGCACAGACTGAGAAACCCTGGGGTACCTGACGTCGTGCGGTCCGGAGGGACAGGTAGTGGTTGAGGGTCTCGAACAAGTTTGAGTACAAGTATCTCAGTCACTACGGTAGGTTGGTAGAGTAGGAGACAACAGTGGAAGAGGAGAGTGGAAGTTAGAAAGGGTCGTAGTCCCATAAAAGTTTACTCAGTCAAGAAGTGTACTCCCCTGGTTTCATAACCTCAAAGTCGCAGTCGTAGTCAGGAAGGTTACTTATAAGTCCTGACTAAAGGAAATCCTAATTGACCAAACTAGAGGAACGATAGGTTCCCTGAGGATTCTCAGAAGGGGTTGTTGTGTCAAGTTTTCGTAGTTAAGAAGTCACGAGTCGAAAGAAATATCATGTTGAGAGTGTAGGTATGTACTAATGACCTTTTTAGTATCGAAACTGATCTACCTGGAAACAACCGTTTCATTACAGAGACGAAAGATTATACGACAGATCCGACCAGTATCAAAAAAAGAAAGTTCCTCGTTCGCAGAAAATTAAAATACCGATATCAGTGGTAGACGTCACTAAAATCTCGGGTTCTTTTATTTCAGACAGTGACAAAGGTAATAAAGGGGTAGATAAACGGTACTTCACTGCCCTTACCTAAGGTACTAGAAGTAAAGAACTTACAACTCAAAATTCGGTCGAAAAAGTGAGAGGTGTGAGTGAAAGAAGTTCTCCGAGAAATCAAGGAGAAGCAAAAGACGGTATTCCCACTACAGTAGATGTATAGACTCCAATAACTATAAAGAGGGCCGTTAGAACTAAGGTCGAACACGAAGTACGTCGGGCCGTAAAGGGTACTACATGAGACGTATATTCAATACAATGGGAAAGGAAATATACCTTGTAAATCTAAATCTTTTCCAGAGTTTGAGGTCGCGGAAGTGTCTCCCGTCAGCTCAAGATATTTGTCAACGTCGTCCCACCACATCCTGTTATCCCTCCTCACTCCAGACACATGAGTTCTTCTGTTTTCCGGTGTTACTGTGTCAGGCACAGTCGCCACAGGATCCCGTTCCGATGTCGACGAAGACCACTATAGTGACCTCTTGTCCGTATATAGTGGTCGTGAATTAAAAACTAATTACAGGGGTGATACGTCCTATGAAGACCTTCTTACCAATGTACTTCTACTACAGAATAGTCTCTACTTCACTCAGTAATTTGTGGACACGACGTGTGCGACACCTTTGGCAGATTGATGTCTCCCGGGAACGTCGGGGACTTGGTGGAGACACTGGGGAACTTTCCAGCCCGTATAACTCCGTACAACTCCGTACGGGGCCTTTTCACGGCGTCTGTTCAGGACCTCCGTCCGGCTGTTGGTTCGTCAGGTTAGTCCACGGCTGTACCTCGGGAACCTGTGGTTGGTGGTGACATCGGACGCGAAAGATGGAATATACCCTCGGGCCGGGTGGGGCGTGTGGAGCGTCTGAGGGAAACGAAGGAACGAGTGGGCGGGGGCCCTCAAGACGGGCTCTCGCTGGCGGGTTATTTCCGAGACTAGTTGCCAGGTATCTCCCCCGAGAAAGAAGGGCGCCGCAAAGAATGTGGGGACTCCGCCCGAACTACCGAGAAGACTGGACGGGGTCCCTGGAACCGATTTGAGAGTTCGGTGTTCTGGGTCCGCTGACTGGGACGGGGGTCGGGGGTCAGATCCGTTCCGCCACCTGGGACCCCCACCCCCGTGTCGTCCGGTCCAGGTCCACCCACTCCCCATACGGTCTCCTGAGGACTAACCGAGATGGACTCCAAGGGACCCTTCATTGAAGCAAACGGTCCTTCGACTGTCTGCCGTGTCTGAATTGGTACCAAGTCTCGGTCCGCGATCTCGTTCCCCTCCGATCCCTCGCTGGAGGTGGGGGTGAAGACAGAGTCCACCCGTGTAGACCCTTCGTCGCAGAGACCCTCCTCGACGAGAGACCCGGCCCCGGTCGGGGCCCGGCCCGGGGTGGGAAAGGGGGCCGGCGCGGAGACACACCAATGGGACAGGGGGTCGGCGGAGGTGCACCGGGCACTGGTAGATGTTCCCTCTCTGTTGACGGACGACGCGACGGATCTGGGGAGCTACACGGAAAGGTGGACCACTAGTGTCGGGAGACCACGGGTTCTGTCGAACCAAGAGGTTCCCTGGTGGGTCGGGGAGGCGGGTAGGACACGTCGTAGACTTATCGTCCGGGGGAGGGGCAGGAGTGGATTAGTGGGGTCGGGACGGAGACCTCCCTTGTGAAGCCTCGAATACCCCCTGAGAGGAGAGACGTAATTCTTCGAGGAACCCCGGTCGTGACTCCGACCTCCGACGACCAAACGGTATCCCCGTGCTCCGGATTGGCATCTGTGACTGGGGAGTGGGTGGGACGGGGAGTGGTACGGGGGAAGTGAGAGTCCTAGAGGAACCGCAAAGAGATTTCCCGGTCGTGGAGAGGACGGTGTCTCGGACTCGCAGAGACGGGGGGTGGAGACGAGTATGGGCTGGGGGTCGGAAGAACGAGGGGAGTGTGTGTAGGGCGGGGTTGGAGGGACAGGGGACGTGTGAGGTACGGACGGGGTGTCAGAAGGAGACGAGGGGTCGGAGAAGTACCAAGAATCGGAGGGTCCCCGGTAGATTTCTGTGAGAACCACCAGTCTTGACCCCCTAAGAATGACCGGGGATCATCCGTCTCCGATCCTCATGACGATTGGTAGGACGGTGTGTGTCTTGTCCGGGATCGTGTCTTCATAGGTCGGGTCTTACGGACCTCACGAGTCCGGACCGTTGGGACGGGATCCGCGGAAGGAGGTCGCACCGGGAAGTCTGGGGTGTCGGACAGACAGACATGGGGAGGGGGTCGGCCCCGGAGCGGGAGGACGTGTCGAGGGACCGTGTCGCCCACCCACAGGGACTCCTGACTTCAGTGTTCCCTCCGAAGTCTCCCATTCACGTCCTAGACGGAACCTTCTTACTACTCACTATGTCACCCAACCCGGACCCTCAGGTCCTCGGGTCGGGTTTCCGTTCTGGTCCTGTGTCTCCACAGGTACGTGCGACTCTCACGCTGCGAACGACCTCGGACAGCTTCCGAGTCGGTGGACGTAGAGGATACCACCCTCTCGGGTCGACCCCCACCCTCTCGTGGACCTCCTACCGGGCCGGTAGAGTCGGTGATTCCCGACATGGGGACAAGTCTTTCCGTGTGGCTCGTCGACCGTTCCTCGTGTGGAGGCCTTTCGTGTGAGAGGGTCCTGGGGGTCAAGGCCGGTCGGAGTGGAGGAGTAGGAAGGACGCCTCGGGGCTCGGGTAGGGGACCTCTACGCCGGAGTCACTGTTCGGGTCTGTGCACTCCTTCTTGGGAGACCCTCCGGATTCCTTGTTCCGTGGAGGCGTGGACACCGGTACTCCCTTTCTTCCACGTCGGTCCCCACACTGTGGGGAGGATGTGGGGTGGACCGGGGACGGACGGGGTCGGGATAGGGCGGGGACGGACGGGGTCGGGATAGGGCGGCCTGGAGTGTGTCCGGACCGGGTTCGAGGGTGAGAAAGCATGTTTCGCCCCCCACTTCCTACGACGAAGTCCGCCGACACACTTTTCCCGTCCAGGACTCCAGACCCGTTGAGACCCACGTGTGACCCGGTCGATGTGGTCGGACGTCAACTCTCGTAGTGTCGAGAGTTCAGGGTGTTTGTACTGTTTTGAGGGCCCGGTGAGCCCCGAGAGGTCGAGTCGGTCGCCCAGGAGTCCCAGAAGTTGGACGAAAACAATTAATTAACTATTTAAGTTGTTGAGTGATCTGTAGACGACATACGATCCTGGCCTGTTTCTTGTTTAAAGGTTTTGGTGAAGAACAAAGTCTCTTCCTCTCTCTATTGTTCACCCATCACTTCTATATTCCCAGTCACTTACCCCACCCCTTCCCTAAGATGAAACCGACGCCACCAGTTCTTTTCGGAGAACCTCGGACACTGTGCACTCGTCTCTACACTTTCAACTCTTCCTCCGTTAGAGTCCTTCTAGACCTCTACCTGGTAAGGTCCGTGTCCCTTTTCGTCCACGTTTCCGGGACTCTGTCCTCATTCGTACCTCGTGTTTCCTCTCCGAAACCGCCCAGACCCACGGGGACGGGACCACTCGTGCGCATATGACGCATAAGTAACGAGTCCCTAGTACACAGGAGGGACTACAGAGTGTCACCAGAGACAAGGGACCATCTCTCCGTCTTACGTCGTTTCCAGTCCGTCGGAGTCCTGGAGTCTTTCTCTGTGAGACGGTTAGTCATTTCTGACGATCCCGTCTTCTCGGAGGTCTGCCCCTCGGCCCGGGACCGAGTCCGAGGAGGGTCGGGACCGGGGTCCGTCGACGGGTGGACGGTAGACACAGACGTGGGAGGTAGGGAATGTACGGTTCCGAGTCGACGGGGTGTCTCGGAAGGACCGTCCTTCCTGATGTACGACCTTCGCTCCCTCCCTCAGTAGTAGCGAGTGGATGGCAAGAGGAAATTGTCCGAAGGTAAGAGGTCGAATTAAGTCACTCGTGACTCGTGGAAGATACCCGTTCCGAGAAACGATCCAGAAGACCTACCTCCCACCTATGTCACTGTTGGTATGACCTTCTCCTCTCTAATTCAGTCAAAGTACTCAGTCTCTGTAAAGGATCTTACGACGACGACGACGATTCAACGAAGTCAGCACAGACTGAGACATGCTGGGGTATCTGTCGTCGGGTGGTCCGAGGCGGTAGGGGCCCTAAGAGGTCCGTTCTTATGACCTCGCCCAACGGTAAAGGAAGAGGTCACGTCCTTTCACTTTTCACTTTCACTTCAACGAGTCAGCACAGACTGAAAATCACTGGAGTACCTGACGTCGGATGGTCCGAGGAGGTATGTACCCTAAAAAGGTCCGTTCTCGTGATCTCACCCACGGTAACGGAAGATCTACGGTACATAACGACAACAATATATCTCGAAGAGAGGTAGTCTCTGACAAGATTCACGTAAGGTACACAATTGAGTAAATCAGGAATGTTGTTGGGAGACTGATAGTCAGAGTAACATATTTATTCTTTTGTCTTCGTGTCCCTTCGATTCACTGACCAGGCTCCAGTTCCACCATTGGCCATCTTGGACTTAAACATGGGTTCGGAAGACCGAAGTCTCGGGTCCGAGGCTGTACGGGGCTCCGGAGAATCTTACACCGTAAACTCAAACCGGAACTTCCTGCCCATCCTAAACTGTCCACCTCTGTCAACCGTCCCTCTTGTACGGTCTCCCTCCTCAGTCGTGTTCTCCGAGGGTCTTCCCTCTCAGTTAGGGATCCCCGTGGGTTCTATCGTCGTCCCATTAAGCTTCCCCTCTGCCTTAGTAGTAGGATCCTTTTTGAATAAATTAATGTCTATATCTCTCTCTAACCTTTGTCTATCACATCATCCTTTATAATCACCTCTTTTTCTCCGACTTATTGAACCAAATGTACCCTATGGTTATTTTAAGGTTCTGTTCCTTAAACGTGGTAGATGTGACCCGGTGGCCACGGTGAACTTATAGCCTTCCACGGGGAGGAACCCGAGGAAGAGCGCACCTTGAATTTTCGGTCCCGTTCATTCATCTGCACCGCCCATGGGTGCGAGGTCTACCCTTAAGTCGGTCTTTTTGCCCCTCGTTCTTTCTTTACTGTGCCCCCTTAGTCAGAAAGGTCTTTGACTAGGCTAAAGAAATAAAAAATCCGAACGAATATATGGAAAACAATGTGTATCTCTGTTTACCTTTAAAATTTCAGTGCACCCCCAGTCGTCAGGACTGGAAATAGTTTTAGTCTACGAAGTGTATTTTCAGATGTATTTCCAGAATCCCCAAAATGTAGTAGAAGACCGGTATTCCGGACGACTGTAAAATACTAGGAAAGAAAGACTATTCGTTTTTTGAATAAAAAAGGTTCCCACAAAAAAGAATTTGGTCCGCGGTGGGAGACTTCCATGGTCTATTTCAACGTAAGAATATCCCACTCCCACATCACCCAATGTTGATTCTTTCCTTAAATAAAGTGGATTCCAATTGTACTAATTAGAATTTCCAATTATGACTAAAGAGGATATACGATCAATATAAGTAATATTCCCGTCCCTTATACCTCTAAATCGTCGTTTATAGTCGGGTTGTTTACTTTTAGGAAAGGGGTTACAAGGGGAATTCTAGATGAACCAGAATTCTATCACTATTCCAATGTAAAAACGTATCGTTCCTGTGTCTCTGAATATTGTTTCATGTCACTAGATATTGTTTTCTCTTTTAAGTAATTGAGTTTTTAAGATCATAACGATTGTAGTTTTGGATGATATAAAGGAAAAGATATAAGGTTTATGTAACTAATTATATAAGGGTCCACGGATTCCTATACCTCCGGACCGCCGTTAATAACTGAGTTGTTACTCTTTTCGGGATACGATTAATTCTGAAAGTTTTATGAGGTTTGAGAGACACGACAAATACCAACTCTCCAACAGTGTGTTCGATCAGACAGTCGTCTCTCCAAACTGGACTCTGTGGGAACAGTGTGGGTCCCGTCCCTTAAGCGTCGTTAATAACCGTGTTGTTTACTTTTTGGGAAGTGGTTATATTAAACATTGGTTGGGTGATATGGTTATTAAAGATTGAAGGGTTTTCTTAGACGGAAATCATTCAGATTTTGTAGAGCACGGAGAGTGCTAACCCTCCGACATTTGTTAGTGTACACCGGCCTGCTTGGACATGTCCGTCCGATCTATTGGAAGTCTCCTCAGGCATTCAACTTTATGAGAACAGTGCGGGGCCTTAAAAATAACTGAACCTCGTCCTTCAATTGGGGAAGAGGCTCTCTCCATTACCCCCAGTCGGGGGGTATTTCAGTCTCCACATCCACTCTCGTACCTTGTCATTTCATCCATCTGAGAGCCAAACCCCCATCTACGAATCCTTGTCCCCCAAAGGACTCCGAGCTAGGGCGGAAACGCATGCGGTTCGGAGGAAGGAGTACTGGAAACGGTACCCACCTCAAGGAGTGCGACCGAGGGTCGTGAGACTCTACGACTGCTCCCGAGTAGGGCGTGCCAGTCGTCGTTCCTCCGAGAGACCCGACCCTCGTGCCAGCGTAGGGACCGTGTCCGGCGGTTGAGGGGAGGGACCAAACGGTCGTCGAGGATGGGACGTCAGACGACTGAAGGAGTGGACGGGGACGGGGACCCGGGAGTCTGTTCCGTCGGTCCATCCCCGACAAGCCCACGGATCAAATGTCCACTCGTCTGGCTCCGAGTCCGGACGACTCTTTCAACGAGAGTGTGTCGGTACACCCCGATCCGGTCCCGGGAGCGGGACCCGACGTCTCGGGCTTCGAGTGTCCCGGGAGACCTCGTCGGGAGACTCCGACGGAGACAGGGTAGAGGACGAGGGGCAGGAACTTGTCTCGGGGGGACGGTCGTTGTGTCTCTGTGAGTGTCGGAACTGACGAGACCGGACGTCTTCGTCTCGTTTGACTACCGGTACACGTAGCGAAATTACTGTGAACATTCTCTCAGCATTGGTTAAAGGGTTTACGTGTATCCTGAGCTCCCTATCTGCCCCACGATAAGTGTCTGTCGTATTAGCGCCTGTTAGAATCCGTTTACTTGTCGGTCACACACGAAAAGATTGATGGCGGACCACGTAAAACCAGAACTACTACCGTAAAGGTTTCGGTAAAGTCTTTGTCTAATCTCTTCATTGTAAAAATTAGAAATCGTTTTTTCGTTCGACACTCCCTCCAAATTACAGACCCAAAAATAATCCCCACCACCCGTCTGTCAATCGAGATACAAAAGATCTCAATCCCGTTTTACATCGTGGGTTATTTTGTTATCATATCGAGTGACACATTTACTGATGTAAAAGAGATTAATGACAATGAATCCGATACACGGGGGTGGGGTTGGAGCTCTCTCTTTATTTTCCTTAGGTGGACACCCGCCCCTGTCCGAGTAGCCCCGCCGACACGACTTTGGTGGTGAGGGGTCCTCCTTACCCCTGGGATTCTTTTCGGGAATGGGGTGGGGGTGTCAGACCCTAAGGTGACAACTCCCCATGTGAAACTTTCATTACATTTATGGGATTCCCTCTCATCAGTGAAATCACCTTTTGTCTGACCTGGAATTGGACCACTTTTTCCTCACACACTATAGTTTTTCTTTATCTATAAACTAGAAACAAGTATCAACGACTGTGTCTCCAGGATCTTGAGAACCTTTGAGTCCTAGACTGGTGAAAGACCCCTAGTCACCTCCAGACCAGAGGGGTGGAAGACCCTCCCCTCTCCCCGACCTCTAACTCAATGGTCACCGGTCACTAAATGAGTTAACTCGGATGTATTATTTTGGAGATACTCTTGAGGGTTTCCTTCCCCAAGTCTCTCACAGACCCAACAACTTACACAGGCGCACGACCCTCCGCCACACGAGTCTGTCGTGCCTGCGAGCCCCTAGGAGTGTGTGGACCGGGTCACACAGGGAAGGTAGACCGAGAAGGACTAAGTGTAGTAAATATTGTTTGGTCTTTATCACTCATTTCGTCACAGGGATCAAGACACTCGGTCAGGTCGTGTAAAAGATTAGTTTCTTCTCCCAGAGCCCTCGAGGGTCGAATGTCGGTCGACCAACCTTCACGCCCACCGAACCCGGAACTCTGGCTGTGGACTTCTCTGCCTGTCAGACACCCCGACTCGGGAAGCGGACACCCCAGACGGGACTGACCCGACAACCAGTGAACTTACCTTAACATCCTGTGGTCAACCGTAGGTCTCTCAACCTCTTGACCAACAGTACCCCCTTTTTTAGGGGCGTGTAAACCACAATCTTCACGACCAACAAATTTTTTATTTATTTATTACCAAGTATCTCCCTCTTTCTTTAGGTCTTGTGTGGGACTTTTCTGTTCGTCCGCGGATCACCGCCGCAGCGTCCTATTTTCCTGTTCATCTCACCGCCGAAACTAACCGCGACCCGCCTGCCGTGACACGCCCTCAGCCACCTGTGGCGCGGGGGGAGCGAGCCGTGGTGGCCGGTCGGGTACGGTCAGGGGCGTAGAGTCGGGTTCCCGTTGGAGACCAGGGTCCCTCCCGCTCGGGTCGTGGGGGCGTCTTGTCTCGTCTTCGTGGGACGTAACCTACACGGGCCCTCGTCGGAAATGGGTCATTACGGGTCCTCGCCCAGCCATTTGTGGGTCGGAGGGACGGGAAGTCTGTCCTGGCGAAACTCCGGACAAGGCGTCGTAGAGGGTCCCGGCAAGCCCTGACTCGGGATCAGTGGGTGTCGTTGTTGGACGAAGGACCAGAGAGACGGACGTGTCCGAGGGACGGGCAGAAGGGGTGGTCGGGAAGGGTGTCGAGGTTGTGGTTGAAAGGGTGGAGACCCAGACGAAGACCCTTTTAGGTCGTTCTGTGTGCCAGAGGCTTACTGGACGGAGCTCAGTGTCCGGGTAGAGCGACCAACCGGTCTGGACCCGGTGTCCCCCGGACACTCAGGGACGACCTGTCACGTCGTTTCTCGTCGACCCTCGAAAGTCTCTCCCTCCCTTCCCGTGGGGTGGTCTCCTCAGTCCCGCTAGTTCCACACTCGTACTCCCTACCGTGTCCTGTCCTCGGTCCACTACCGTCTCCTACGCAAATGCCGTGTCCTCCGACCCGACCGCCCGCGTCCAGCACTTCCTGGGGCACACGTCCAGTCCTGTCGGACGTCTTCCCCGACCTGTCTGCCACCGACTCTAGAGGGAATCGCGACTTCACAATACCCCGACCTCACCACAGTCCTTGTCTAATCCCACCCTGACTCTCAAGCCACGCTTAGTCCCCTTCCAGTTTCCTGTGTATAAAATTCCTGGGGGTCCCGTCAGGGAGCCTGTATCGAATCTCCCGTTTACACCCACTGTCGCACCGACTTAGTCATGTGGAGAAGACCTACTGTGATCGGTCGTGACTCGTGTCAAACCCTCCCCTACCCCACTCCCGGGCCAGTCGAAGTCGCGTGACCATGAAGGACCACTTCTCCTACAAGTACCCTCCGTCCTTTCCTTTGGTCGGGAATCCTCGGGTAGGATTCCCGAACCGTGAACGGTGTCAATGGGCTGAAAGATCGGTGTACCAGTCCTTCGTCTATGATATGGGTAAAATGTATACTCCTTTGACTCCGATCTTAATTCCCCGGATGACTCCAGTATACCCTCTTTTCCTTGTGAGTCCAAGTGGGTTGAAGTTTCGGTTAGCGTTGGGAACTACACCTCGTCTCGCTGACGTCTCGGGAAATCCACTTCTCCACTCCCTCCCGAAGAACCTCCTCCATCGTAAATTCGGCTTCGGTTTACTTCTGTACCTTGACTGCTTCATTTCGGGCCTTGTCTTCCTCGTCGGTTGTAGTCCCGGACCGTCCCCACCCCACTCCTCGCCCTTATAAGTCTATGTAAACCTTCAGTCTCGACTGACTGGCTTACCTTTGTTCTCGTTCAGGGAACGGGAGACCGTCCCCAGAGGAAAGAGTTTTCCTCACCGGGAGGTCCCTACGACGCGTTATCGAAGACAATGGCCTTTAGTCCCCGGGCGCGAGGACAGGAGGACACAGGTGAATGAACAGTGCTGAAACGTGTTCGGAAAGAGAGGACTCAAAGTAGAGACTTTACTTTATTCTTGAGGACGTCCCGACGGGGTGTTCCTCAGTAAGTTTCGTTCATTTCATTGCCGGGGCCTACGACGTCGTTGAGACTAGTGTCTACCCCGAGGGAGGTCTCGGACCTGTACTCGTGACCTACTTTTACGTCTAACACCTGTCCTCACACTTTTCACGTTGTTGCTGTTACGTGTGTGGTCCCTTCTTCTGTTTCTCAGACCTACCCTCTTGATACACCACCTCTCCCGCATACCTTCTTCGACGAAAATTGACCCCGGACTTCCGGTACGGGTGGCAGCTCGTCTTTACCTCCTTCCACTGATTGCCCCCCACCCCCCCGTGTTCGTCCTCGTGCCTTCACCCATTGCTGTTTGCACAGACGTTTCGTCTTGTGTTCCGTCTGACCGGAGTCACTTTGGGGTTCCTCCCTTTCCGATAAGTGGGTCGACGGTCCTGACGGTCCTTGGTGGTCGCGGAGATCCCTTCTGGAAGGACGTAGTGGGTCCTACCGGGTCTGCCCGGGGGTCGTGGGGAGTTCTGTCGCGGTTGTCGAACAGCCATATAGTCGTCTGTCGTGGTTTGAATCTGTTCTTTACATATTACTTATTTGTAATAAATTTCCCCGACTCATTACGGTACTTAAAAAGTCACCGTTTTTGTCGGCTCTTGAATAAATTTTTACGTACTTGAAGTATAAACTAATATTCAGTTCTCGTCGGTTTTTCTCTCGCCCTCCCACGTCTCCCCACCGTTTTTCTGTGGTCGTCGGAACGTCTGACCTTAATTACTCCAACAAGGATTGTCCTTTCCTCACTGTACCACTAATCAATTAACGATAAGTCGTCGTACATTAATTACGTGTTGACTTTAACCACATGTTACTTAATTTGATGGTGTATTTCGACGATGGGTTTAACTCGGGTCCTGGAACTAACGACTAACTCCTCCAATAATGGTCTCGAAGTGGTGACACTGAAGTTATCACAGAGGGAGGCTGTTGTACGATGTGTCGATCACCCCCTCGACGCGACGTCGTTAGGGGACAAACCATTCCCACACTACAATTTCAGTGTGAGCCCCGCCCGAGGGACACCGACCAAGAGCTACTGGCACACCCCTTCCCCACACCTCTGTCTGTCTTCACCACGACCCTCCCTTCTTTTTGTCCTCCCCTTCCTTTCGACGTTTTTCTCTCTGTTCCTAGACAGGAGAAAAGAGGTTCTCGTGGCGACAGTAGGGCCCGAGGGACAGTGGGAACAGCGAAAGACTCCGGTGTCGTTGGTGCTAGCTCCGATGACGTTCTCGGGTAAGGGTCACGGGGGAGGTTCCGTAAGGGTGTGTCATCGGTCCTGCTACAAGATATCTCTGTTAGTTTGGCATGGAGGGGTGACGAATTTTACGAGGTCACCTAAAGATGGTATTCCTCTTATTTTAGATGGGAGACGTGTACTGAATTGCTTTCCGGGTCACATTGGACTAAGGATGAGGGAAAGACGACGTCGGGGGGAGGGGCGGCAGAGGGAGTCAGGGTACCGGGGCGGTATAACCAGAAAGACACGACGTTTTAGAGGTCCGAGTCCACGTGGGTCCAGGAGACGTTCACGACAAGATAGAAGAACCTTGAGAAAAAGGTTCGGAGAAGGATAGTTCTTCCAGAGTCGACTTTACAGTGGAAGAGTCTCTCCGGACAGGATTGAAGGAGTAGATGTGATCGGGGTGGTGGCAGTAGTGGTGGTGTTTTTGTGGTGATAAGAGGTAGTATACTTAGAGTAAAGAAAGTTCCATATGGGATCGTAGACTTAATGGAAAGAATCCATAGAATAAGGAACAAGTACGGGAGAAGGGAGTAATTTTGCATCGGAGATACTCCCGTCCTTCAATAGACAAGAGAGGGTACACACGGGTTCCGGTCCTGATCACAGGTCACTCCTCCTCGTCTGTCCCCCTGGGGTTTCCTCCTTACCTGTCTTTACTGTTTACGGGCAACGGACTATCGCTCACCGGGTCTCTGCTTTACCGGCTCGAGACTCACTGTCCGGGTCGAGGTCGAGTACCTCGTCCCCGTGTCGACGAAAACAGAACCAAAGGAGTGGATGGTCACTACTGAAACCGGTTCGGCGAATTGGAACGACTCGGAGCCAAAGAGGAAAACGTTTTACCCCTTTTATTGGTTGAGGATTCCTCGTCTCTAATTTTGGCTGCTAGTCCTATTTGTGTTCCGTGAGCGACACAAAAGTTACTTAGAAGCACGGAAGAAGAGAGGTACTTATAAAGACTCGTGTGTGATGTGCATACGTAGACTCTGCCCCCCTGGACCTACGGAATCTATCAAAGGCGGGTCCCGTCGGAGACTGTCCGGGGGTCGCTCCGGGACACCCAGACGTCGTCTAACTCAGAAACCCTCAATCTCCCCGGGTCCGTTTCTTCGTCCATGACGACTCCAGTCTCTCGGGACTCCTCCCTTCCGCGAAACACGTCTGAAGAGTGTCCCGTCCCGACACCCGAGTCCGGTCTAAGTTCCAGTGGGGAGTCCGGATGACAGGGTCCCGACGGAAAGGGGCAACCCAGGGTATAGTCCTCCGTCTCAGTGAATGGGTTCGAAGTGGGGTGGAAGTAGGTGTGTCCTTCTCTCCTTGTGAGAGGTGAGGGGTTGGGTCACGGTGTGTACCTCTGGACTCCTGGAGTCGACCCGAGGGTCGAGTCCCGGGTCCCTCCGTTCCCCCTGGGGTCCCGTGTCCCCTACTCGTCGTGACGACCCGGCGGAGATGGGTTCGAACCGCCCTCGCTCTTTTGCGGAGCCGGAGGAAAGGTAGTCGGGATTTCCCTTCGTTGTCCCTTAGGATTCGTCCTTGGGGTACCCCCCGGAACGTTCAGAGACGTCGGAGTCAAAAGGGCGGACATTTGACCCCCGTTCTTGGTGGAAGATGTACAGGACTTTAGCGTACCTATATACCCTTTCGTAAAGGAGGTGACCCACGAGGTCCCTCCTTCCTTGCCGTCCCGACCGGGAGCCCCTGACTCGTCCGGGACACCCCTTCTCACGGGACTGGTTGAGGAGGTCCGCGAGACAGGAGGAGTGAGGGACCCACTGTCGGTCTCGGTCTCAACGTTCTAAAGAGTTTCTCCTCTTTTAGTCTAAACAAGACCCAGACTGTACGGGAGGACGAGGAAGACTTTCAAGAGAAACTAAGACTCCGAGGTGACTCTCCGATCAAGGTAGAGACGACCGGGGAGGTAAATCGTTGTCCCTACTAGTCCACCCATCTGGTACCCCCTTGGAAGGAAGGACTGACCTCTCTAGATGTCCGACACGAGAACGTCCTCTGTCCGACGGGGTCGGACGTCTTACCCCTCCCTCCTCCAGTCGTCCCACGGGGGAGATCCTAATCTCTAGCACGGACCAGGGCAGAGACGGTGATTTGTCGATATACTGTAACCTAGTAGGGGGGACCCGGAGTCAAAGGAACACGCTTCTACCTACGCGAATAAGGATAGGACTGGTGGGGAGTGTCCTCGAGTCCTCCGACTTCAGTTCTTTCATGTCCGACCCACGATGTAGTCCTACTCAGGACCAAGACTTCCCGAGTCTACCGAACGTCTGGGGACGGCGCTCCTATTCTTACTGGGCACCGGGACCTACCGAACCCTTGGACCGGTTTACGAGAGTGACGATGAACGCTGGACGACCTTCCTCACATTGCACTGAGGTCTCCCGGTACGCGACCGGGTTCCCAGACCTGAGTTGACCAGACGTCTTCTTCTCTTTATTTGTGGTCCGGTTACTGAAAGGGAGACTCATAACACTACTCCTCGGGCCTCGGACCGTCTGACGCGGTCGTAGTGGGGTCCGTCTCTCCGGAGGTATGTCCTTCGAGGTCCAAAAACCTCAGGGGACCTGTCACCAACCCCGGTCTCAAGGGAGGATGATGGTCTGACTACGGTGTCCGGTGCGACGGTCTGGTTATCGACTTTGGTTCCTGGACGCCCCAAGACCGGTCCCTTACCCCTCTCCCGACGACCGTGTATGGTCCTACCATCTCCTCTCGAGGTCTCCGCACTCACCCTGACCCCCGTAGGTGCCTCACCCCACTGAGGGCAAGTAATGTCTCTCCGGTGTCCTTCTGGGTTAGGAAGAGGGTGATCCTAAAACAATTTAAAAAAAACTCCATATTATCTGTATTTCATAAAGTTCACAGGTTGAGTTACGTATGTGACACAGTGGTGTTAAGTCTAATTCGATATCTTGTAAAGATCATGGGACTTCAAGGTAGGTCGAAGGACGGTTTCATTGGTAATAAGAAAATAGCGGCAGCTAATCAAAAAATTAACGTAAGCACAAGCACGAAGCAGCGAGTCAGTACAGGCCGAGAAACGCTGGGGTACCTGACATCGGACGGTCTGAGGAGACAGGTACCCCTAAGAGGTCCGCTCTTATGACCTCACCCAACGGTAAAGGAGGAGGTCCATTAACGTAAATTTACCGAAGAAGAGAAAAAACGTGTCCCATTACAGACACTCTAGACAGACGCGACTACGTGTGTGTTGGTCAAAGGATAAAATGACGACTCAACATGAAGTGACACACCGACCTGAGTTAAACGAATGGACACGTGGATAACTATTCGTGGACGCACTAAAAGGTCAAACCAAATAGTACTTATTTTGAAGTTACTTGTAAGTATCAAGACAGAAAAACCACGTGTGTTCGGTAGGTATAAAGAACTATATATCGGTCTCACCTTTACTACCGAGTCTTCCACCCATCTACGAGTCAAAATACCCTGTTCCGGGTTATCAAACGGTTTTACCGACGTACAAAGGTGCACGTTAGATACTCGGGTCACGGAGACGGAGAAGTGGTCGTGAATAATAACAGTCAGAAAAGTCGAAATCGGTAAGACCACCACACTTCAATGTAAAGTGACAATAGATTAAATCGTAAAGAGACTGTCGACTACTACGACTTGTAGACAAAAACATGACTAACCGGTAAGTGTGTAGAAGAAAACACTTCATAGACAAGTTAAGAAAACGGGTAAAAGAATGACTTGACAGAGAGAGAGGAACTGAATGTCCGTGAGAAGTATTTAGGAACTATCGATCCTGAATCAGTGTATTCATGTAACACTGAGAAGGGGGTGGCTCCTCGAACATTTACCGACTGAGGAACCGACGTGGTGACCTCTAAGACCGGCCCCTCCCCGCCCCGCCCCCGAACATTGACCCCGAGGGGTCCTAGACGACGGGACGAGTATACGACGAAACTCTTGGGGTGACTCCAAGTCCCACCCTTCCGTTCCGTGTTCTTCTTAGGGGTGAGACTTGTTCTGACGTTTGGACGTCTTCCGACCCGCGTCGCTGGACTTTGAGGGACAGATGTGCACCACACTTGTAGGGTCATAAGACCTCAGGGTACAACTAGGACGGTGTAGAGACCGGAGAAGGTGATCACGCACCTCCCCTCCCCTCCCTTTCGTCCGAGGAGTTCTCGTCTTACAGGTCCAAGACGTGTGTTGAGACCCTAGGTGTCCGTACCTAACTTCCAGAGACCGAGACGGTGAGGACTTGGAGGGATCCGGAGTCGAAGGAGTAGATATTGTTACCTGGATCATCGTCACAGACAGTATCCCAGTGACTTCCTTAATTCGTACGTTTCAAGAGTCGGATGGAATGGTAGTCACGAGTCATTTACCATCTGTCAAAGTAAATAATGTACTTCACACCTTAATCTGGGGTGTACCGGCGGATCGAAATTTACTAGTGTTGTTCGAGATATTCCGAGGTAAAATTGAAGGTTCTCCGGAGGTTCGTTGGGACGTCAAGGTACTCTTCAAATCCTTCCGGTCCCGTCATGCTTCGTCGTTCGGAACGGGATTTCGGACTGGGACGTGGGAGCCCAAATATCAAGTGCAAAGGATTCCTGTCTGTTACCGGGAGGGACCTCTCGGGTAGAATCGGTCCGGTAGGAAGAGGTCTGTGTGTGAAGTCAGGACAGGGAAGGGTCCGTCGTTGAGACAGGAGTAAATACGACCAAGATACAGCCTCTACCGACGTTGGTGGACGACCGTCGTTAAAGTCGGTCCCTCAAATGGGTTTCATTCTTTTGTCAACAGTCGGGTTCTTTCATCGTTGTCTCATTCACGTACGTCCGGGGAAATCTGACGTCTCTCGAGGAGTCAATGAGACGGTCAAGGTCTTTCCGTCGACGTCGTCCTGGCTTCTCGCACACCCTCTAAGTACGGGACCTGGGGAAACCGTATCCCTGAACCTACGATGGGAATTGTAAGTCAGACAAAAACACCTTATTTACCTAATGTATTAGAGTCTAAGTAAGTAAGTGAGTGTGTAAGTAAATTAAAGGAAATTTGTTCTCAATGTCTCGTTGAGGATAAAAGTCACTTGGAACACCGGTATCGACTTCTCGAGAGAACGTTTTGTGTCTGAGTGGGGGTATGAACTACCACCCCTACCCCGCCCCCACACTGAACGGTCTCGATAGGGGGACGGAATCTCTGTGGAGAGAAGAGGAGTACTTGAGTCTTAGACGTGTGTCCTACTCTTCAAAAAGACACATAGACTAGAGATGAGTAGGAAGAAACTGAATTGTGTAAAAGACTTACGTATGAGACTTTTATAGTAGGACCGTGTGGGAAGTCACTCTCCCAGGTAGAGACAACTATCGTGGAAGAGGGAGTCTGAGGTTCTTTACGAACAGAGGTTTCGTCAATTGGAACCTTTCTTCCTCGGTACTCCTGGTCGGAACTGGGACCTCCCTACTCCCTGTATCCAGGGGAGCTGTCCTAGTTTGTATCCGTACACCCGGAAGTGTCTTCGGACGAGTCGATAGGGTACCTGGAGTCAAGAGAGGGAGGGGGGAGGGTGGGGTCCGACCGACTGGCAAGAGAGTCATGTGACCCCCGTCGACCTAGACTGCGGGGAGCCGGAGGTTCGAGACCCGACGACAAAAGGTGGCCCCGACAAAGTTTTACGGGGTCACGGTCCACTGGTTTGTGTCTTACGCCGGTTCAGTCTCCCGGGTCAGTTCCTGTTTCGGACACAGGTGGTGGAGGACTCTATGACGTGTCTACGAGAGTCACCCTGTGGGGTGACTTCTATCAGACCATGGTTAGAGACACACGGTCAGGACTACGGAGACCTTTGACCCGAAGGGGACACCTGTGAGTTGACGTCGACCCGACCTTAGGGGTTCCAAGACCAGGAGGGACTCGTAGATTTCTACCTAAGGTGTTTTGAGGGTCCCTCCAAACCCCTCATAGAAGTCGTGCGTGTCGACCGGAGAAGGAGAGGTTGGAAGAGTTGTGGGTCGGAGAGGTTTAGCCTCGGACGATTACACCGGTGCCAGTCTGTCCTGTTGTCTCTATTGGGTAGCGGAGAACCAGGTCTCCATGTTGTACAGAATACCGTCTTCGGGGTGGTGGGGGTGGCGTCGGGTGGGGGGTGAAGGAATTTTTAGAGACTGTACCGTTTGGTATCGACGTCACGTAATACCAGGTCAGGACCTGTGTGTCAGTAATGGTTCTGGGTTCAGTCGAAAAAGTCCCTCAGAATATATTCTTTGGTCTAGACTGGCGCATAGAAGGTGTACTAGCTCCCCACCGGGTAACAAACTAAATCGGGGTCCCTAGGTACGACTTGACACAGCAGAGAACCGAAATCTCAGTTCAGGGTCCGCTCGATCGAAGAGTCTGCACCGGTCACGAGACGGTGTCTCACCGCCGGTTGCCGACCACTAGAGGAGACGACGGAAAGGAGGTCGAGGTCTTCGGAAAACAAACAGTACGAATGGGTGCCTACACTCACTTTCAGCGAGTCAACACAGGCTGAGAACCGTTGGGGTACCTGATATGTCGGGTGCCTTAAGAGGTCCGGTCTTATGACCTCACCCATTCGGAACGGAAAGAGGTCCCCTAGAAGGGTTGGGTCCCTGACTTGAGTCTAGAGGGCGTAACGTCCGTCTAAGAAATGGTCGGCTCGGTGTCCCTTCGAGAACACCTACTGGGGACCCATTTAATCAAACTGGATTCTTGGGTCATTCGGGGTGGTACAGACAAGGGACACACTAGAGACTTTACGGACCTAGTACCGATGTGTCAGTATCCGTCGTCCACAGTGTCCCATACTTGTGTCAGTAACTGTTACCAGACGTTGTGAAGGGTCAAGTACGGGGGAAATTCGTAGAATATTACTGTTGATCACTCTTTTTCTGCCGTAGGTGTTTGTTATTTCGTCCGTCGTACGGACTCCCCATTCGCGAATAAGTCTCTCCAGACGAGGTACTGTCACTTTCCCTTCACCGGTTTGGTTACCTCTGAGAGGGTCCATGATAAAATTCTCGGGAAGAGAGGACTCTACAGGGGTCGTTTCTCTACCGTCTTAGGTGTCTCTCTCTCACGGGGGAGAACCTGTTCGTTCTCCCTTCTACACTATCAGGGTGGTACTATAGGTTGGAATCTCTTCGGGCGCTCACTTTTATCGTTAAGTTCGGTGACTACAAATAACCCGTGAAGAAGACACAACCTGAACTCCCACTCTTAAAGTGTAAATAAGAAGGTCAAATAGAAACGTCGATGTGATACTTTGGTTGAGATAATACACGAGGAAGATATTAATTTCTCTACCTCTGAGTCTCTTCAATTCCTTGAGCGGGTTTGAGTGTCTCGATCACTCACCGTCTCATTCCAATACGGGTCCGGACGGACCAAAAACTTAGGAAAGTCGGACGGTGGACAGGTGACGGTACAGAGACGTTGTACGAGCGAAATATGATCCTGGTCGGTACTGCACCAGTTTCGAATCGGGCCCGGAACAGTGTTTCGCGGTAAGGTCCTGTGAGTAGTCGTATCGGTAGAGACCTGGTCGGGGTCCTCCGAGAGTGGGTCCGGTACTCACTTCAATCCCAAGTCCTAATAGGACTGGATGACTCCTTACCCATGGACGACGTCGACGATTCAGCGAAGTCAGCACAGGTTGAGACACGCTGGGGTATCTGCCGTCGGGTGGTCCGAGGGGGCAGAGACCCTAAGAGGTCCGTTCTTGTGACCTCACCCAACGATAAAGGAAGAGGTTACGTACTTTCACTTTTCACTTTCACTTCAATAAGTCAGCACAGGCTAAGAATCTCTGGGGGACCTGACGTCGGACGGTTCGAAGGGGCAGGTACCCTTAAAGGTCCGTTCTCATGACCTCACGCCACGGTAACATGGATCTGTACTCGTTTTCTCTATGGCTGGTCCCAAGAACCAGAAGGGAATGGTTATCCTTAACTATTCTTCGGTCAGTCTTTAAGTCCGTTCCGAAGGGACCCAGAGTACCCGGTGTCCTTCTTCTTTTCAAAGGGAACGAGTGAGAGACTCTTCCATACTCGACCAAGGAATATGCCCCATTTACATCTACTCAGTTCCCAGTCTGGTCCCCCCCACCGAATTCACCAAACGAAACCACCACAACGTACGTTCCCAGTACCCGTCTGTGGGACCAAAACGAGGGTCGAGAGGTCTTCACCGTCAACCCACCCCCCTCCCCCCCGACGCCCGTCCCTCCCCCCACCGGCGTCCTAACCAGAAAAACATTAAATAACAGGTCTTAAACGGGTTGACGTGTACGTGTCAATAAAAATCGGGAAATCTCAAAGAAACATAAAAAACCGAACTCCACTGTAAACAGTTCTACGTTCGTAACGGAGTTTCCCAGGGTCCAGGGTTGGACAGAGTTTCCGTGGAGAAGGTGTACGGGTTTTCCTTTCAGAGGTAGGTCAACTCCTTTGACTAGGGAGAGAAATTTCTGGTGTGTAGTTATTTGGAGTTTTGGACATAACTGGGGGTGTCAGATGAGATCTTTGACCTCTACCTTGACGTAAGAGTCAGGAGGGGGTTTCGGTTGGTCGGCTG
This sequence comes from Capra ibex, assembly GCA_006410555.1. Classification (NCBI taxonomy): domain Eukaryota; kingdom Metazoa; phylum Chordata; class Mammalia; order Artiodactyla; family Bovidae; genus Capra; species Capra ibex. The sequence continues at coordinate 2,248,469 of SJYO01050415.1, forward strand.
TGGGACTCGGGACCGTCCGGACGTGAGTGAGGGCAAGGACTTTGTTCGGAATCCGAGATCGATGTCGGGTCGTGACGGGACCGGACGGGGTCTCGGGGTGGGCGGAGGGACTTCTGTCCGACCGGGGTCCGATCCTTAGGGGAATATCAGTTCGAATATAAGAGTCCTGTGAGTTTTCTCGGTGACTGGTTCTCTGGTCACTGTGCCTCCGTTCGTGAGAGAGACCCCGAAACCCACTTCCTACTTAATGAAGACCCGAAGCCGAAGGAGGGCACATTTTGGTACCAGGAAGGTCGGACGAGGTGGTGGGTGACCATTGTTCCACTCCACGAACCGTTCGTGAGGAAACGGTTTAGCAACGTCCCTTTTTAGAGGAGAGGTTCCCCAATGTTCAGGGTGGTGACACAGCCGTGAGATAGGGGTTATCGAGGTCCAAGCACTCAGAGTGAACTTTTTAATACATATGTTTAGGATAATAATCCTCCATCAGGGGAGATTAAAGAGGGACTCTCGAGAGACACCCTGGAGTCAGTTATAAACGACTTTTAGTTTATGTTCGGAACAATACTGAGTTACGTTTGTGACTGACTTGAGGTGGTTTCGTGAGGGGCCCGAACTCTCTCCCTCGTAATTTAAATAAACGTGTTCACAGGTACCCTACTTTCCGTAGAGGACCGAGGAGTCGGTTGAATGTCTTTAAGAGTGTTTAAGGTCCCGAGGTGATAGGACCGTCACTTAGTGGTTGTGTCAACTTTTATAGTCCGTGACTCGACTAGTGACCCATAACCTTACTTATCCACCGACTTACTTTCCCTCTGTCACCTATCACAGGTGACAGGACTCCCCAGTGTCCTAGGTCCGATTGGAACAGAGGTGAGTGACAGACGATAAAAGAACGAATGGAAAACGTAAAGGTAAAAGAGTAGACCTTTTATTTCACTTCTAATATACCCCGACCCTAATTTACTTTGCTAGAAACATTTCATGTATCGTGATACAGACTGTGTAACATCTAAAAGTTTTTATATTATTTAGTTGGTAGCATATAGTCGTTTCGGTGTATTGGTTTTTTCGTACTAATTTTGAATACATGAATTCTCTGTCGTTGATGAAATTTTACATCTGACCGACCCAGAAGTGAGTCCTAACTCAACATTTAAGGACAAACTTTGGACTGGACGAAGTTTGTGTACGGTAACACTATCCGTTTTATATTAAGTTTATCAATCTTTTATATGTCGACAGAAGTTTTTGTAACGTTCCTGTTCTCTCCTTGACACTGGTATTTCACCGTCAGCTAACAGTGCGTGTGTGTTTCACCGTCTGAAGGTCACCGGCTTCGGTGCTCCCCCACCACTACTGATTCTTGTGGCGTCTCCTCCGTCCCACACGGACTCGTGGGGGTGCCCTCGGGAGTGCGGCCCCGGCACGGACTCGTGGGGGCGCCCTCGGGCGTACGGTCTCATCGCGGACTCGTGGTGACAGCTTCGGGCGTTCGGCCTCGGCGCGGGAACTGGCTCCTTCCTGACGACCCTTTTCCAGGTGGATTGACGGTAATCCACCTTTCCCGGAGTAATCCCGTGACTACCCACATCTTAGATTCTATGTATCACACACCCCCGATTCAGTGAAGTCAACACAGGCTGAGAAACGTTGGGGTACCTGACATCGGACGGTCCGAGGAGACAGGCACCCTAAGAGGTCCGTTCTTAGGACCCGAGCCAACGGTACGGGAGGAGGTCCGTCCCCTACGAGGGTTGTGTCCCTAGCTTGAGTGTAGAGAGTACAGAGGACGTGACCATCCACCCAAGAAATGGTGATCGTAGTGGACCCTTCGGGGCATAGACACACACACACACACACACACGCACGCACGCACTCACGCACACGTACACACACGTGCGATATCTTACATCGTTAATATTCTAGACATGTCAACCAACCTACGACGATTTACGATGCCCACGTGACTTCTCTCTGGTCGACTAATTAATGGGTCCCACTCCGTACCGTACCGTCGCCTTCCGGAGACCGTGACAGGTCTGTCTAGTAGGAAGGAGCGACCTTTCGTCTGGTGCAAATTCCACACTGGGTCCTGGACTGACATCCTCACCGTTTAGAGGTCTCTCCTGACTCCGGAGGATTCGGTTTTAGTTCCGGATCTATCTTTTATTGACCTGGGGGTTCTGGACCCTATCTCTGCAGACTCACCTATGAAGTCTTGTCACTTGAGAACCTCAGGGGACCTGGGAGACGGAAGTTATCAGGTGAAAGTCCTTCTACCTTCTAGGAGAATAGACTTGAGATAAGTCTCTGGGGTACCAGTGTTTGGAAACGTTCTGTTGTAGAAGGGAGGAGTTCTGTATAAGGGAGTAGGGGAAGATCCGTGATCTTGTTATTGGGTTCGTCTGGGACGAACCTTTCCCTTAATAAGTGGTTGTCTCCTCTTCCTGGACTGGATACTCTCGGGTGTCCTTGGTCTTTTCGAATGGACTTTCCCCTAGGGTTACCACGACTTGGTTCCCATCCACCCCTTCCCTGTGTCTTACACTTCGACCTACTCCAAAACTATGAAGTAGTCCAAGACTCTCGGTCAGAATCATTGAAGACCTTACCGGAGATCTTAGAACTCTTTTTTTAAGAGTAGAATTTACATTATACTTTTATATTCTCGTCGGAACAATTTGTTCCCGAAGTCTAGAAACTAGAGTCTCTTCACCCGTTCAACCTTACCTAGACAGACAGCTATTCTAGACTCAAGAGTGGTATACTGGTGTAGACAAATCTTTTAGGTATCCATTGACGGAAGTGATTCCTCGTTCCTTTCTCCCCAACCCCATCCACCCCTCCATGTTCGAAGTAATTCTTTAAGTCATTCCGAAGACTTTCACTCCGACTACTACCTAGAAAATTACCGAAACCGTGGTGTCTCAGTGGCTCCTGTCTTCCTAAACTCTTGTCCTCTCGCATGTCATTGTAAGTTAATAGTCTCCGTTCCACCTTTCGCTCCAATCCTACCGTTGGTCGACCGAAACTGGATGTTCTTGAACACCACTAAGGGTTATCTGGTAGTATCCTTTTTCTGTATATCCACCGACTGTTTCCATAACCCGTTTTTTCCTACTTTTACCCGTCTTTTATCTCAATTTAGTGTGGTTGCCCGTCGGGTCACGACGTCGTCAAGAGTTTGGGTCTTGGGCAGTTGACTCCTTAATCCTTTGGGTCTTGGGCAGTCGACTCCTTAATCCTTTGGGTCTTGGGCAGTCGACCCCTTAATCCTTTGGGTCTTGGGCAGTTGATTCCTTACGACGTTACTTTACGGTGTCCTTCAAATTTGTTATCGCAATGAGGTCAAGACCCACTGTCCCGTGACCCCTTCCCCTTTTCGGCGGAGAAATCCCGCGACGACCTGTATTAGACTCGACTGAAATCATGACCCCGTGCCGGTGAGGGTAGGGAGTCATCTCATTTCACAACGACAACAATCCGGCGATTCAGCACAGGTTGAGACACTGGAGTACCTGACATCGTGTGGTCCGAGGAGACAGAAGGTGATAGAGGACCTCAAACGAGTTTAAGTACAGGTAGCTCAGTCACTACGATTGATCGGTAGAGTAGAAGACGGCGGGGGAAGAGGGTAACGGAAGTTAGAAAGGGTCGTAGTCCCAGAAAAGGTTACTCGGTCGAGAAGTATAGTCCACTGGTTTCATAACCTCAAAGTTAAAGTTTCAAAGTTCTTAGAAAGAACACCACCCAGGTATCTAGGTGGTTCACCAGTAAAGGAGTCGGAAGACTTACTCATTAGTCTGCCTGCACAAATCGTCGATCGTTCCATCCTTTCCGGTTTACGGTCCGGGACTTTAATAGGGACTAGGGGAGTTGGTTGGTTTTTGTTATGGTGTAGGACCCCCGTTTCCGTCTTTACTCACGATAAGAGTTTTTGAAATTCTTACGTTTTCAACCCCCGGGCGACGCAGGGGGTCTTGAACGTGTTAGGTGTCACTTAGTACCACTACTTGGTGAAGTCTGAATGGACTCAAAGTGGGGTTAATGTCAAAGACACGGTTTAGAAACAGAAATAGCTCTTGTCTCGTTGTCTCGGAGACGAGACATCTTACGTCTATGACTCGATTATTTAAACAACTTATAAAAATGAAAATTAACCTCCGATTAATGAAATATTATAACACCCCCAAAATAATTAGGGGTAGTCCTTCTTCTCGGTCCTAGGGTAAGTAAGTGGACCCCACCCATCTGCTGTACCCGAGTGTCTCGGCCTGTACTGACTCGCTGACTTGACCCGTCTACTGTCGCGTGTAGGTGTCAGAAAGGGGTTTCCGGCCCAGTCAAGAGGACAAGAGGCAGTGTGATGTCAGGTTCCCTTGGAACTTGTAGACCTGTAGAGTGTTTTGTAGTGCTATCAGGTGTCGACAGGACTTCTTCTGCCTTCTATTTGGTGGTTCTAGGGTCCCAGGCAGTGTGACCGGGTCGCCAGAGTCCGTGCAAACGTGTGGAGTGTGGAAGTTGGTGATTGTATTCGTGGCACGAGCCTTTCGGAAAACTCCAAGACTTCGTCGTACACGACGTGAGTCTTACGACGAGACCAGGTGAACTGTTCACTAAAAATTCATCCTAGACCTCATCCTCTTACGAGACGGTCTCAGGGTCCTCTACCCCGTCAGCAGAGACGGTCAACCAAGTCGTCTAGGGTCCTACGGTCGACATAGGCACCATAAAGTGTCGTCGTGTCAGGGTGGTCCTCGATGTCGTGTCCGAGGATTCCACACGTTGCTCGGTACGACAGACGACGTTTGTTTGTGGGAAATAAGTTTTTAGTCGAGGACGTTGCACTCGGTACGTCTTTGAGCCGGAGACTAGTCCCTCGTAGTCCACTGACGGTGTGTTCGACGGATTGGTGTGACCCACAAGAGACTCCGTCGTTCAGTCCGTTCAACCCATGATCGGTGTGTAGTACGACGCCCGTAGGTCCCAGTCTGTGTTTTCCCATAATTTGTGTCCGTTCGACATGTTTCACCACTCGGTTTGTGCTGGCAGTGTCAGACTGTGACTCAGTCGCGTGGAGGGAGCTGAGTGTGGATACTTGAGTGACCCGTACCCCACGCTGGAGATTTGGTCGACTGTCCCCTCCCCTTCCAGACCTAGACCAGGTACCCTTCCGAGGTGAGTCGTGCCACTGTGGTCTGCTTTCACCTCTGGATGGCGTGACGTGGATCCCCACCGGGGTCCCGAGTCCGGCACGTAGAGCGGTGGGTCAAACGAGTCCCTTTACCGGGTTCCAGTCCTACGTGTCCTAAGGACCCGTCGTACTTCACAAGGTGACTAACCAGTCCACGTCATTTGGGGTCTGACAAGATATTCGTGGTGTCTTCCCGCTCGTCTCGGGTCGATAAGACTGTTTCGGACTGATAATAGGTCTCTACGGGAGTGGACGGTGCAGCAGTGGAGTCTGTCACCCACCTTTCCTTTCTACACCTATGGCAAACGTCGATTTCCCCTTTTGGGTGCCCGGAGTCCCTGTCACTAGTCTCGTCACTTCTACGACACGTACCGGTTCTATCTTACGGAGTCGAGTCTTCGGTACTTTTGTGTTTTCTCTTCCGTTCCGCACTCTTGTGTCGTGTTCTGGGGTCTCTTCGGACTAGATCTATGCCCGTAGTGACTTCCCGGTCTTCTCGTTCGGGTGCTAGCGAACTTTACTCTCTTTTGAATTATCTTTGAACCTAGTTCATTTCAATTTTAGTTTTCTACTCTACTATTTTTATATCTTACTCTACCTTTATCTATAATCTTTTGTTTTAATCTTGGGTATTCATAATAATGTCTCCTTATCTTATCTACGACAACTATTATATTAATGTCTTGATCTCCTTTCTAACTCCCACTAATTTTACTTATACATAAAATTTTTTGTTTCTCTCAATAATCCTTCTGTTTAACTGATATTTTTTCTCTGTTAAACAGTCCATATTAACCTTAAGGATTTCTTCTTTTGTGTTGTTTATTATGTTTTGTGCTGCATACCTTGTTTTGTACATAAGTTTCTATATTACGTACTGTAAAAGGGACATATTTTTTATTGACTTGGACTCTTTTTAAAAATTTTCTCGTATTACATGCAATCGTTTAAAACTATACTTTTGGAGTTGTGTCTCTGTATAGTGTAGGATTAATTTAATATTTTGAAGTTTCAATTCTCTCTTTAGGACTGCGTAGAGTCGTCTTTCTCGTTTTATTGTGTGTTACCCTTTTAGACGGGTCTAAGACCGAGGAGACGTCGTTGTAAGTCTCGGTCTTATTTTCCATAAGTGTAGAGTCTCAAGGTTTTCTTTTTCACTTGGATCTTAGACTGTGAGTCGGTCGAATAAAGACATTTCCGTTCTTCGTCGGTAAGACTTTGTAGTTCGGGACTTCTTTTATGTCTGGTATACCTGAAAAATCCCCCTTTTTCATTGATAAACATTAATTTAGGAAAGTTAAATATCTTTTGTTATTATTGTCGTTATTATTAATATTTGAGTCCTTAAATGTCTAACCTCATTTTCTTGATCCCGACTCGTCTCTTGGGTAGATATGGATCTTGTTTCCCGTCGGTTAGTTCCCTTAATACCATCGTCTTGTTTAATACTGAAATTAATTTTGACCTATTACATTTTTCGAGGGGAGTATCGAGTCAACCATATCTTAGGCGGACGTTACGTCCTGGGGTCAAGGTAAGGACCTAGCCCTTCTAGACGACCTCTTCCCTATCCGGTGGGTGAGGTCATAAGAACCCGAAGGGAACACCGAGTCGACCACTTCTTAGACGGACGTTACACCCTCTGCACCCAAGCTAGGGACCCAACCCTTCTGGGGGACCTCCTCTCCTTCCCGATGGGTGAGGTCATAAGACTGGACCTCTTAAGGTACCTGACATATCAGGGATCTCAGCGTCTCTCAATCTGTACTGACTCGGTGAGAGTAAAAGAAAAGTTCCATTTTCAGTATGATGTTGACTGTTGAGATTCCTCTGTTCTCCCTTTAGGTAGTTACACAGTAGAAAGTTTCTTCTCTCAGTGGTTTGACTTGAGCTTTGAAACTTTGTTTGAGTTTTAAAATTTGTATGGAAAAAAATTTTTTTTACTAATAGTTGAGACTTTAAAAAGTTTTAGAAAGAAAAGATAAAAACTTCCTAGAAGATCCTTTATTAAAATAGAAAAAATTACAGACTTCAAGTGTTAAGGAAGTCAAAACGAAGCCAATACAAAATTCAAGACGACGACGACGATTCAGTGAAGTCAGCACAGGTTGAGACACACTGGGGTATCTGCCGTCGGGTGGTCCGAGGAGACAGGGGCCCTAAGAGGTCCGTTCTTGTGACCTCACCCAACGGTAAAGGAAGAGGTTACGTACTTTCACCTTTCACTTTCACTTCAGCGAGTCAGCACAGGTTGAGACTCGTTGGGGTACCTGACGTCGGGTGGTCCGAGGAGGTAGGTACCCTAAAAGGTCCGTTCTCATGACCTCACCCCACGGTAACGGAAGACAAAATTCAAGATCATTGTAATTTATAACCCAAGTGGTCTTTCAAGTAAGTCTCAAAAGGTATTGTAAAATGTCTTTTGTTGTTTACTTGAAAAACCGGTTGAGTTATATCATGACATATAAAATTTTCTTGTAGACCTCTATCAGTATAAAAATATTTCCAGTGATCTCTAGTGGTTCTACCGTCTTATCCTTCTATGACTTGAGTGGGGGAGGGCGTTTGTTTGGTTTTAATACTAATGTATGTCTCTTTGAACAGACACTGTTACTTGATTTGTGATCGTCTTTTCTAAAAGGTGTTGACTTTTGTATTTCTTCCTTGGTATTACTCTGTCCCTACCTCACCTCTATGTCAGTTCCGGGTATGGGGACCTAACCGATGGATGTTTGTCCTTTCGATAGTCTCAGTGTCTCTTGGAGGGGTTTGTCACTCTCCAGACTCGGGGTGAAATCCGAGGTGTCGCCACCACCCCCGTCCCCAGATGTGATTCTCCTCAGGGGTCTTGAAGATCGAAACTTCCGTTCGTCCCGAACACAAGTTCCGACATACAAATAAATTGGATATACGTCTCATGGAGTACGTTTTACGGCCTGACCTTCATCGTGTTCGACCTTAGTTCTGACGGTCCTCTTTATAGCTATTGGAGTCTGTACGACTACTGTGGTGGGAATACCGTCTTTTACTTTTTCTTGATTTCTCGGAGAACTGTTTTCGCCCTCTCCTCTCACTTTTCGACCAAATTTTGAGTTGCAAGTTTTTTGATTCTAGGACCGGAGGTCAGGGTAGCGAAGTACTGTTTGTCCACCCCTTTGTCACCTTTGTCACAGTCTGAAATAAAACCCCCCGAGGTCTTAGTGACGTCTACCATTGACGTCGGTACTTTAATTTTCTGTGAATGAGGAGCCTTCCTTTCAATACTGGTTGGATCTATCGTATAACTTTTCGTCTCTGTAATGAAACGGTTGATGCCAGGTAGATCAGTTCCGATACCAAAAAGGTCACCAGTACATACCTACACTCTCAACCTGACACTTCTTCCGACTCACGGCTTCTTAACTACGAAAACTTGACACCACAACCTCTTCTGAGAACTCTCAGGGAACCTGACGTTCCTCCAGGTTGGTCAGGTAAGACTTCCTCTAGTCGGGACCCTAAAGAAACCTTCCTTACTACGATTTCGACTTTGAGGTTATGAAACCGGTGGAGTACGTTTCACGACTGAGTAACCTTTTCTGACACTACGACCCTCCCTAACCCCCGTCCTCCTCTTCCCCGCTGTCTCCTACTCTATCGACCTACCGTAGTGACTGAGCTTCCTGTACTCAAACCCACTTGAGACCCTCAACCACTACCTGTCCCTCCGGACCGCACGACGCTAAGTACCCCAGCGTTTCTCAGCCTGTGCTGACTCACTGACTTGACTTGACTTTTAGTGACACCTACCACTGTCGTCGGTATTTTAATTTTCCGTGAAAATTTACGAAAATTCACGAGGAACCTTCTTATGGATTTCGTCTCTGTAATGAAACGGTTGTTTCCAGGGAGATCAGTTTCGATACCAAAAAGATCACCAGTACATACCTACACTCTCATAGGTATTTCTTTTGACTCGTAGTCCCTTAACTACGAAACTTGACACAACAACCCCTTCTGAGAACTCTCAGGGAACCTGACGTTCCTCTAGGTTGGTCAGGTAGGATTTCCTCTAGTCAGGACTTATAAGTAACTTTCCTGACTACAACTTCGACTTTGAGGTTATGAAACCGGTTGACTACGTTTCTCACCTGAGTAATCTTTTCTGGGACTACGACCCTTTCTAACTTCCGTCCTCCTCTTCCCCTGCTGTCTCCTACTCTATCAACCTACTGTAGTGACTGAACTTCCTGTACTCAAACCCGTTCGAGGTCCTCAACCACTACCTATCCCTTCGGACCGCACGACGTCATGCACTCCAGTGTTTCTCAACCTGCACTGACTCTCTGACTCGTTATGTTATTTTGTGTCCCGGACGCATGGTCTCTCGGTCCACTGACATCGTTTGTCCCTAGGTGAGAGTTCCTTACGTAAGTCTTAGAAAGTGTGAGACTCTGGGTCATGTCTCCGTCACCAAACTTTTGTGAGACCCAGTGTGGGAACAACTATGACCTCTCGTAGGTTCTCCGTCCTCCGTTGACCCTGACGAGGACCCCTGTCTTTGGGACCGTCGTCGGTAAACCCCTCTAATAAGATGGTCTTATTGTAGTCCTGACCGTTCGTAAAACCTTAGGCTAGAGATCGGGTAATCGAGGTCCCTTTGTCGGGACGGGTGGTCGCCCGGTCGTGGTTGGGATGTAGGGGCACCCGGTGCGTTGGTTGACACATCCATCGGTGTCACCCGGGTGTCAGTGGTGTGCTCCGTATCGGAACATCAGTCGGTTAGGTACCGGGTAGGAACGTGTGGTCGCACGGGTGTCATTAGTCGGGACGGTGTGTCTTCCTCGTCGGGTGTATCGTCCCTTAGGATTTCGTGTCGCGACCACTGTTCTCCCGTGTGCGAGGACCGAGGTGTCCTGTACAGGATGTATTCCGGCGAAGAGGATACAGTCTTTCGTCTTGGTTGGATTGTGCACCTTTATTTTTCTTGACCATTTCACTCCCCTGTCTCTTTGTACAAGAGTCAAGTCAAGTCAGCGAGTCAGCACAGACTGAGAAACACTGGGGTACTTAGTGTCGTGCGGTCCGGAGGGACAAGTAGTGGTTGAGGGTCTCAAATGGGTTTGGGTACAGGTAACTCAACCACTACGGTAGGTTGGTAGAGTAGGAGACAGCAGGGGAAGAGGAGGACGGGCGATAGGGAGGGTCGTAGTCCCAGAAAAGGTCACCCAGTCGAGAAGTGTAGTCCACCGGTTTCATAACCTCAAAGTCGAAGTTGTAGTTAGAAAGGTCACTTGTGGGTCCTGACTAGAGGAAATCCTACCTGACCAACCTACAGGTACGTGACGTTCCCTGAGAGTTCTCAGAAGAGGTTGTGGTGTCAAGTTTTGTGCAAGATTTGTTTCCTTATTCTGTATTCGAGTCCTCTTGTTGGGTTGTTTTACCTCTATTCCTTAACTATGTTACTTTTCAATTTCCGTCACTAGTATTTCTATGAGTGGTTTGAGTCTTACTTGTCTCGTTCTTAAAGTTGTTTCTCTTTTATACTTTCTCTTGGTTCGTTTCGCATTCTTATGTTATAGACTTTAAATTTTATGTGATTTCCCTTAGTTAACATCTAATCTATTGTCTCTCCTTACCTAACCACTAGATCTTCTTTTTCATTGCCTTTACGGGGTTCGACTTGTCCTTTTTCTTAAAAAATTCTACAATAACAACAACAAGTCAGCAATTCAGCATAGACTGAGAAACACTGTGGTACTTGACGACGTGTGGTCCAAAGGGACAGGAACTGATAGAGGGACTCAAACGAGTTTGAGTACAGATAACTCAGTCACTACGATATGTTGGTAGAGTAGGAGACAGTGGGGGAAGAGGAGAACGGTAGTTAGAAAGGGTCGTAATCCCAGAAAAGATTACTAAGTCGAGAAGTGTAGTCCACCGGCTTCATAACCTCAAAGTCGAAGTCGTAGTCAGGAAGATTGCTTATAAGTCCTGACTAAAGGAAATCCTACCTGACCAACCTAGAGGAAAGTCAGGTTCCTTGAGAGTTCTCAGAAGAGGTTGTGGTGTCAAGTTTTCTTAGTTAAGAAGTCGTGAGTCGAAGGAAATATCAGGTTGAGAGTGTAGGTATAAACTGACGACCTTTTTGGTATCGAAACTGATCTACCTGGAAACGGTTGTTTCACTACAGAGACGAAAAATTATGTGATAGATCCTGACAGTATCCATAAGAAGGTTCCTCGTTCTCAGAAAATTAAAGTACCGACGTCAGTGGTAGGTGTCACGAAAACCTCGGGTTTTTCTACTTTGGACTGTAACAAAAGTGAAAAGGGGGTAGATAAACGGTACTTCACTATCCTGGTCTACGGTACTAGAAACAGAAAACTTACAACTCAAAATTTGGTTGAAAAAGTGAGAGGAGGAAGTGGAAGTAGTTCTTCGACAAATCAAGGAAAAGTGAAAGACGGTAATTTCACCACAGTAGACGGACTCCAATAACTATATAGAGGGTCGTTAGAACTAAGGTCGAACACAAAGTAGGTCGGGTCGTAAAGCATACTACATAAGACGTATATTCAATTTATTCGTCCTACTGTTATATGTTGGAACTGTATGAGGAAAGTGTTAAAACTTGGTCAGGTCTATTCTTATCAAATTTTCTGGAGACCACGACCCCAGGTCGGGGCCACCTAGGTCCCTTAAGCTTCCCCCCCTGCCTCAGTCGCAGAATCTTTCCTGATAAATTAATCTTTTCTCTCTAATCCTTTCTTATCACATCATCCTTTTAATCACCTCTTCTCCGACTTATTGAACCAAATGCACCTTTCGATTATTTCAAAATTCTGTTCTTTGAACGTGGTGGATACATCCGGTGACCGTGAGCGAACTTATCGCCTCCCACGGGACGGAACCCGAGGGAGAGCGTACCCAGAATCGTCGGTCCCGTTCACTCATCTGTACCGCTCGGAGGTGCGAGGTCCACCATTAAGTCGGTCTTTTCCTCTTTTCTAGTGTGTCCCCCTTGGTCAGAAAGGTCACTGACCAGGTAGAAAATAAAAGATCCTTTCGAAAAATATGGAAACCAACATGTATCTCTAGTTACCTATTATGTTTCAATACGTCCCAGTCGTCGGGACTGAAAATAGCTCTGGTCCGAAAGAGAGACGTATCGATCGACATATGTGTTCAGAATCCACTAAATGTGGTAGAAGACCGGTCCTCCGGATAATCGTAAAATACCGGGAAAAGACTATTCCCAGGTAGTTGGTCTTTTGAATAAACGGAATTTTCGTAACAAGAATGATTTCAGACCACGGTGAGAGTCTTCCGTGATTAATTCCAATGTAAGAATATATCGTTCCTGTGTTGTTACATATTGTTCCTTTCTCCTCATGTCACTAAATATTGTTTCTCTTTCAAGTGATTGAGTTTTCAGATCACAACGATTGTAGTTTTGATGATATAAGGAAAAAGATATAAGGTTAATGTAACTAATTATAGGAGGTCCACGGATTTTCTATTTCTTATACCTCCGGACCGTCGTCAGTAACTGAGTTGTCACTTTGGGTAGTGGTTATGTTAAAAATCGAAAAATCTTTTCCCGAGATATAGAAATTCTACAAAATTCGAAACACGGAGAGCTCCAACCCCCCGGTATTTGTTAGTGTACGCATCAACATTTTTAGGCCTGTCTGGTCGGTCCATTCAACCTTTCAATAGTCTCCCCAAATTCGGCTCTGTTAAAAAAATGTGGGTCCTCTGAATAATTGACCTCGATTCAATTAAGGAAAAATCTCCTTCCACCACCCCCTGTCGGGGACAATTACAGTCTTCGTAATTCGCTTTTCGTATTATGTCATGTCGTCCGTCTGAGACCAAAACCCCCATCTATGAGCTCTTTAAGGTCGCTCCGAGGGAATTCCGACCTGAGCGGAAACGGACAGCCTGGCGAATTGGAGTACTGGAAACGGTACCCGCCCTGGGGAGCACGACCGAGGGCCGTGAGACCTTATTGTAGTTGACATAATCGTAAATGTAATACTCCCAAGGTCTTCCTTTTCTCTTTCTTCCCTTCTCTTAAATAAGCTTCTTTATTATCGACTTTTGAAGAGATTCGACCTTTTCCTTTATCTGTAGGTCCAAATCCTTCGTGTCTCTTAGAGTTTATTCCACCGGGGTTTCTCCAGTTACCGTTGGGTGAGGTCACAAGAACGGACCCTTAGGGTCCCTACCCCCTCGGACCACCCGACGGCAGATACCCCAGCGTGTCTCAGCCTGTGCTGACTTCACTGAATCGTCGTCGTCGTCGTTTCTCCAGTGTGGTTCTGTGTCATGTTAAATTTACCGTTTTTAATTTCTATATCCCTTATAATTTTTGTCGTTTTCTTTTCGTTAATCATTTATGTTCCCTTGAAGGTATTTTGATAGTGTCTGTAAAGTCGTCTTTGAAACGTCCGGTCTGCCCTCACGAATTATATCAGTTTCGTTACTTCCCTTTTTTACTTGGGATGTTGGTTCTTATGAGATAAACCTTTACAATATTAAGTCTAAATTTTCTCTTTATCGTTTTCGATTTTCTTAAGTCGTGGTAAATTGGTCGAAATGTTCTTTACGATTTTCCTGAAGAGATTCACCTTTTCTTTTCCGGTGTTGATACATATATACTTTTTATATTTTTCTTTTGAGAGTAACCATCTTCGTTGGCATATCATTTCTATCGTCTAGTTGGTGAATATTTCTGTCATCCTTCTAATTTCCCGTCTTTATTGTGTTCGTAGAGATACGTGTTATTCATCAATTCCCTATGTGTTTTGTTTTTTCCATATTTTATACTGTATTTTTTGTAATTTGTAACCTCCCCCCTCATTTTGTTATCCTAGTAATGTTACACAAACTTTATTTTCTAGTAGTTGCAGTTAATTAGTGTATGTGTGTTAAAATACACTTGGAGTGCCATCGGTGTTTGGTTTGATATTATCTGTGTGTGTGTGTTTCTCTTACCTTAGATTTATATTGTGATTTCTATAAGTAGTTTAATGTTCTTCTCTCTGGTTTTCTTCTTCTTTACTTGTTTTTTCTTTATGTTTTGTTAATCTGTTGTTAATTGTTTTACCATCATTCATGACGCTACAAAAACAAATCAGTGATTTAATATAGACTCAGAAAACGTTGAGGTACCTGACGTCAGGTAGTCCGAGAAGACAGGTACACTAAAGGGTCCGTTCTTGTAACCTCACCCAATGGTAAAGGAGGAGGTCTCATAGAAGGGTTGGTTCCTCAGTTTGGGTACAGAGGACGAAACCCTCCTCCTAAGAAATGGTGACTCGGTGACCCCTTCGTGTCGTTATTCATACATAGATAGTTATTGATGAAATTTATATTTACCTGATTTAAGAGGTCAGTTTTCCGTCTCACCGACTTACCTATGTTTCCGTTCTGGGTACATGTATGATGGATGTTCTCTCAGCGAAGTCTAGATTTCTGTGAGTCTACCTTTCACTTCCATATTGTTCGTAAAGTTTGTTTACTTTTACTTTTCTTTCGGTCATCGTTATAAACATAGAATGTTTTATCTAATACTTTGTTTCTGACGTTGTTCTCTATGTATTCCTGTAAAGTATTACTATTTTCCTACTTAGGTTGCTCTTCTATATTGTTAATATTCATGTATACGTGGGTTATATCCTCGTGGATGTGTGTCATCTATAATTTGTCGCCCTCTTTAACTGTCATTACGTTACCATTATACCCTAAAATTGTAGGGTGAAAGTAGTTACCTGTCTAGTAGGTCTTTCTTTTAGTTAGTCCTTTGTGACCGGTATTTAGTGTATAATATAATTTACTCTATTGTTTACATCTAGTAAGGTGGGTTTTAGTCGTCTTGTGTTAGAAAAGTTCACATGTAACTTGTAAGAGGTACTATCTCGTGTACAATCCGGTGTTTTGTTCAGAGTTATTAAAAAATTTTTAACTTTAATATCGTTCGTGGTAAAAACCGGTGCAACATACTCTGATCTTTAGAGACGTTTTTTTGACGTTTTTATTGTGTTTGTACATCTCCGATTTGTTGTACGATGATTTTTTGTTTAACCAGTGACTCATTTAAATTTTTATGGACCTTTGTTTACTTTTGTATTTGTGTTACCAAGTCTTTAGTTACCCTACGTCTTCGTTAGGATTCTCCCTTCAAATATCATTATGTTCGGATGGAGCCCTTTGTTCTTTATAGTTTATGTGTCAGATTTGAATGTGGATTTCCTTGATCTTGTCTTTTCCCTTGTTTGTTTTGAGTCTTAATCATATTTCTTTCTTATTTATACCCTTGTTCTTCTTCCTTTTCCTATAAATTTATCTTTTCTAGTTACTTTGATTCTCGACCAAGAAACTTTTCTTATCTTTTGTTACTATTTTGAAATTGGTCTCAGTAGTTCTTTTTTCTTTTTCTCTCCTGGTTTATTTATTTTAGTCTTTACCTCTTTATATCTAGTATTCTCTAATGGTGTTCGTCGATACTTTATCTGTTGAACTTTCTTTACCTACTAGGGATTCTTACATGTCGGAAGTTCTGACTTAGTCGTTCTTTTTCTCTTATATTTGACTGATGGTCATTGTTTTAACTTAGTCATTAAAAAAAAATTGAGGGTTATATGTTTTCGAGTCTTGGTCTACCGAAGTATTTACTTGAGATGTTTCGTAAATTTCTAAATTGTGATGGGGAAGAGTTTAATAGGGTCTTAAATTTCTCTTTCCTTACAAAGACTTGAATAAGATACTTCAGTCGTAGTAGGACTATGGTTTTGATCTGTTTCTGTGTTGTTTTTTACTTTAATGTTCGGTTATAGTGACTACTCGTATCTACATTTTTAAGAGTTATTTTATAATCGTTTAAGTTGGACTGTTATATAATTTTCCTAGTTTGTGGTACTAGTTCATCCTAAATTGTGTCACTATGTTTAGTTACTATGTGGTGTAACCAATCAACTTCTTGTTTTCAGTATATATATTAATAGAGTCATCTACGTCTTTTATGAACGTTGTTTTAAGTCATAGGTAAATACTAAATTTTTTGTCAACCATATATTCCTTGTTTGAAATTGTATTATTTCCAGTGTATAATGTTTGGGCATCAGTTGTATTTTGAGTCGTCCCTTTTAGACTTTCGTAAAAGAGACTCTAGTCCCTGTCTTATTCTTGCAGAAAAGAGAAAAATAGATGAAAATAAGTTGTGTCATAACCTTCAGGATGGGTGAAGTTAGTGTGTTCTTTTTCTTTTCCTTAAGTTTGACTTTTCCTTCTTCACTTTGACAGGAACAAACGTCTACTGTACTTTAGTATATATGCTTTAAGATTTGTACAATAGATTTTTTAGATAACCTTAATTATTTACTTAAGTCATTTCAAAGTCCTATATTTTAATGAGATAACGTAAAGATGTGTAATTTTTACTTGATAGTCTTTGTCTTCAATACTTGTTGGAGTAAGTATTGACTTATTTTATGGGTCTTTATTTAGATTGATTTCCCCATTTTCTAAACATGAGACTTTTGATATTCTATAACTTCTATAGTGTTTGTTTACCTTTCTATATGACACGAATACTTACCCTTCTTAGTTATAACAATTTTACTGATGCAATGAGGTCCGTTAGATGTCTAAGTTATGTTAGGAAGAGTTTAATAGTAAAGTGTTTTGATTCTGTTTATTAAGGTTTTAGACATACTTTGATGTTTTCTGAGGTTTATTAGTTTTATTAGAACTCTTTCTTCTTCTTTAGACCTCCATAGTACTAGGGACTAAAGTTTAATACGACGTTTCGATGTCATTAGTTTTCTCATGCCATGACCGTGTTTTTGTCTGTGTGTCCAGTTACCTTGTCTTGGCTCGCGGGTATTTGGTAGATCAGTTTCGGTGACAGAAAGGTCACTAGTACATACCTACACTCTCAACCTGGTATGTCTTTCGACTCTCGACTTCTTACCTACGAAAGCTTGACACAACAACCCCTTCTTAGAACTCTCAGGGAACGTGATGTCCCTCTAGGTTGGTCAGGTAGGATTTCCTCTAGTCGGGACCCACAAAAAACCTTCCTGACTCCAACTTCGACTTCGAGTTCGAGGTTATGAAACCGGTGGACTACGTTTCTCGACTGAGTAACCTTTTCTGGGACTACGACCCTCCCTAACTCCCGTCCTCCTCTTCCCCTGCTGTCTCCTACTCTACCGACCTACCGTAGTGGTTGCGTTACTTGTTCAAACTCGTTCGAGGTCCTCAACCATTACCTGTCCCTCCGGACCTCACGACGTCAGGTACCCCAGCGTTTCTCAACCTGTGCTGACTCGCTGACTTGACTTAACTTTAGGTACAAATATACCAGTGGATTATATACTGTTCCTCTGTTCTTATATGTCACCCTCCTTCTCGGAGAAGGTATTTGTTACAACTCTTTCGATCTGTCTACGTACGGTTTTTGTGAGGTGGCCTGATGAAAGGGTATGGTGTGTGTTTTCATTTGAGTTTTGTCTAATTTCCGAATTTACATTCAGGACTTTGGTATTTAAAGGATCTTCTTTGTGTCCGTATGAAAAACTGTCGTCAGAGCCGTTATACACAAATCTAGACGGAGGAGTCTGTTGTTTTTGTTTTTACTTTTATCTGTTTACACTGGTGTAGTCTGACTTTTCGAAACCACGTCTCTTCCTTTGATGGTTGTTTCGTATAAACGTTTACTATCTAGATTCCTCAATTACGGATTTTATACGTTTATTGAGTATGTTGAGTTGTAATTTTTTTTTTTTTTTTTGGGACCAGTCTCCTGGATTTATCTGTAAAAAGGTTTCTTCTATATCTATCGGTTGTCTATTACTTGTTTACAAGTTGTAGTGATTAGTAGTCCGTTACGTTTAATTTGGTGTCACTCTGTAGAACAGTGTGGACAGTCTACCGATAGTAGTTTTTCGAGTGTTAACTGTTCCTACCGTTCCTACACCTCTTTTCCCTGGTGGGTACGCGACAAGCACTCCGACAGTTGACCACGTTGGTTACACTTTTTGTCATACCTCCAATGAATTTTTTGTTTTTTATCTTGTTGGTGTATTAAGTCGGTAAAGTGATGACCTATAAATGAGGTTCTTTTTTTCTTGTGTATAAGTTTCTCTATATACGTGCGATTAAAAATAACATCTTAATAATTGTTATAGGTTCTATACCTTCGTAAAATTCACTGGTAGTTACTACTTACCTATTTCTTCTCTATCGTGTTATTATATATGTTACCTTACGATGAGTCTTAAATTTTTGACTTTAGAACGGTAAACGTTGTTATACCTTCCTAGATCTAGACTCACTTCCTAGATCTCGGATTCGCTAATCCGATTCACTTCAGTCTGTCCTTTTTTTTTACGGTACACTAGAGTCAATATACACCTCATATTTTTTGTTTTGTTCGTTATTTTGTTTTGTTTGTTCGTTACTTTGTTTTGTTTATGTGTGAGTGTCTATGTCTCTTGTTTGCCCACCAACGGTCTCTCCTCTTCAGTTCCCTGTTTTCAGTCACTTCCCCTTATTCACCACGTTTGGAACTCAATATTTTATTTACTCGGTACTCCTACAGTATACGTCGTATTCTTTATCTCAGTTATTATAGTATTATTGAAGTATACCCCTGTCGATCAATGATCCGAAAAACACTTCTACAGTTCAGTGATATATCATATGGACTTTGATTGTATTATGACATACAGTTCGTATAAAGTTAAAAAAATTTTAGACAGTGATATGGATATTCCTGATCCTGAACCTAAAAAATGAAAGAAGTATCATATAAGGGTAGAATTCAGAAATATTATTTAAACGAAGTAAAAATATTTCCAATTTTAATAAAGGGTACACGTTTATACGGTTCTACAATTCACTAATTGAAGGCCACCATTTTTATGACTACTAACAAAATAAAACGTAAAACCTTAAAATCCGTTGAGTTTTAAGTTTTTACACGACTTCTTTTTTATTCCTATTAGTGAAATTTTTATGTTTATTTTAGATTATATATATATATATTTTAAAGGTTTAGTTGTCTCCTTTTATTACTTTCCAAATCATTGGTTTACATTTAGTCTTTCCCCTAAATCTCTTCGTTTCTTTTGTATCGTTTAATCTATCGTTTTTATTTAGGGTTATATAGTATAGTTATAAGTAGTATTTCTCTAAATTTAATGGTTAATATTCTGTCTCAGACCGTCTAAAATTAGGAGAATTAGATCACTATACCGAGAATGATGTTCTCCGTGTGATTATATTTGTTGAGTCTTTTCGGTTTTTATCTCTTTACCTTGTTTTTGTCTTGTTCTTATTAGTAAAAACTCCGTCTATTTTACATTGTTTTGTTTTTTGTAAGCATCGTTATTTTTTATGACACATTAATACATTTTCCTATATTGTCAGTATTTAGCATGCATGGACTGTCGTTGTATTGGAGTTTCATGTATCTCGTCTTGACTATCGTACTGTCTTTCTTTGACTCTTGAGGTGGTGGTCTCGTCCGTAGGGCTGAGTACGTAGCCTTGGACTGAGACGTCTGTCTTTATTGAGTCCTATATCTTCTTAAAATGTTACGACACTTTCGTACTGGACTATCTACATAGAAATGTACATATATATACGTCAGTTGTTTTCTTTTGTATGAAAAGGTCTTTTACTCCCTATAAATATTCATCAGTCGGAATAACACCTTGCTTTGTCTTCAGAGTTGGTTAAAGTCTCTAAGTTTATAGTTGTTATGTCTTGGACTACTTTAATTTAATCTTTAACTGTTAATTTTCTGTAAATCCTGTTTTTATAGTTTTTGAAATTTTACAATAAGGATTTAATTGAGTACACAATCACATTTAGAGTTTTATTAATTCTATGAATCCCTATTTACTTTGTTAAAATGCAGGTATTCAACACTCTATTTGAGTCATGTTAAGAACTATTTGAATAAATGTGTTTTTTATTCTCCTCTACTTTTGTTGAACTCTTCTCCTGATTTGAGTTTTTTTCATTTTCTTTCTTCTAAGGAGATAATTCTTTCATAGGGTCTTCTTAGGTCATTCCTTCACCCCGTCATTCCATTCCTTCGTCTTCGCGACAACACAGAACCCCGTTCTGAACTCTGAAACGTGAGGACATGTTCGGCCGGGCCGTCGACTCCGACCTTCCCTACGTTTGAAGTCCGCACAGATCGAGAGATATGGTCGTCCACCGAGGTCTCGGGTTGCCGTCAGGAAGCTTCCGAAGTCCACTTTGGTCATGGTCCCGTGTGTCTTCGACCCTCCACCCGTGCGAGCCCACCGTTTATCCTTTATTTCCGTAAAAGATCCCCGTGGTTACTTCGGAAGATGTCTTGAAATAACGAATCCTCTTTTTGTGGTGGTGATGATTTTCTCTGCGAGTCATGTTGTTTTTGGTCAATAAAATTTTCTTACTATCTATCTACAGATCTTTTTGTACTTTTTATCGTTTTAATGTGAAAAATTTTCCGTCATAAATCCGTCAGTTCTAATTTATTCGGGTCCTATCGGATAGAGAAAGTGGTTAATGTTCACTTTAAGACCTGATTTACGTTGTTGGATTCTTGAAACTTTTTAATTTTTAAAATCTCGGTGTCATTTTTTTTACTCGGTTATGTAACTAGATTTACTTTATATGAGGGGTTTTAGGTTTATTAGGTTTTCATCCGTCCTATGATTCTTCTCTCCTTCTTTTTCATCTCTTTTATGTGTCTTTTGTTTGTTATCTTACGACTTGGATTTAGGTTTGCATAGTTATTAGTATAATTTACATTTAATAGACTTATATGGTTCATTTTTCGATCTCTAGTAGTCAAACCTAAATTTCTTCCTTTACGGGTTGATATGTGACACGTTTGTGAATTCCCTCTTTGCTGTTGTTGAGATGGGTTCCATAAAGTCTTGTATCCTTTCCTTAAAACACTCCGGTTGTTATGGAACTAAGGTTTTGACTGTTTACGCCGCCCGCGAGGCGTCTCTCTCCGTCACCTTGAAGGGAGTGGTTTCGGCTCCCCAGGGTTCCTCTCCACTCGGACGACAGACGGTTGGGTCGGGGCGCTGCTCGCTCTCTGTTAGTCTGCGCTGTCCCCAAGGCAGATTCGTCAAGGCGAAATAACGGTGTTTGAGAACCAAATATATCCGTTCGTCCCCCCCAAACGCTCCCTGAAAGATATCAACGTGGTTAGTGCAATTTCCAGTTTAGCAGTACGCGGAAGTAACATTGTCCTCAGATACCACTAGTGCCCGACAGGTGCACGTACCTTTAGTTCTCTCGGTTAGTTTTCAAAACTGTTTGTTGAATCCGACGGGAGTACAGAAGGCGGTCCGCGGTAGAATCGAGATTTGGCGTTTCGATCGGGAAGAAAAAATTCCAAAGGGTAAATCCCGGGGTGTCTGTTTCTGTAATGTACTGATTGACTATTTATTCGTTTGATGTCTGGTTATAGAGAGTACTTGTATCTATGTTTTTAATAGTACTTTATAATCGTTTAGTTAACGTTATTATAAAATTTTGTTATTATGTAGTCCTAGTACACTCCGAAATAGGATCCTTGAGTTTCAATCAAGTTGAAACGTTAGCTACATTTATTTAGTGGTATAATTGTCTCTTTTCTTCGTTTTCGTACTCTAGGAGAATTATCCACGTCTTCTTCGTAGACTGTTTTAAGTTGGATATTGAGAAATTATTGAAAATTTTTAACTGACTTAGAGTGGTTTGATCTTTAGATTCCCTTGAAGGAATTGGACTACTTCTTGTAGATGTTTTTTGGATGTCCATTGGAGTTTAAATTACTACTTTCTACCTTACTAAAGGGGGACTCTATTCTTTATTCCGTTCTTATGGATAGGAACAGTTAAAATTAGTTAGTCAATCCTTCTAGGGGACCTCCTCCTTTACCGTTTGGGTGAGGTCATAAGAACGGACCCTTTAGGGTGCCTGTCTCCTTGGACCGCCCGACGTCAGGTACCCCGGTGTCCCAACCTGGGTTGACTCGCGTCGTGAATATTAGTGACTTTGATCTTCAGGGTTGATCACGTTATTCCGGTTTTTTCTTTTATTTTACGCATTCATAGCGTTTCCTTCTTTATTTATAGGGAAATAGGTGTCCGTCGTACTCCGGATACGTCTTTTGGGGTTCCTTAGATATTTTTATTGAGAATGTTGATTATTTATTCAAATCGTTCTAAGGTCTTATTTCTAGTTATATTTTATAGTTAAAATAAAGATATATGATCGTCGCTTATAATCTTTAAGTCTAAAAGATTTGTCATGGTAAGTGTTACATAAATCTGTTGAATGACTTTTTTACCTTAATTATTTAAATTATTTCTTTTTATATCTTATTTCTTTTTTTCAACTATTTTGTATACAGTCCGGAGATACCACTTTTGACGTTTTGTGACGATTTTCTTTTCTTTACCTCTGGATTTATTTACCTCATTATTTAGACACAAGGTACTAACCACGGAGTCTCAACTTTACTAGATGTCTAAGTTACATCAGGGTTAGCTTTAGGGTTGTCTTTAAAAACCCTAACTGTAACTGTTTGTAACTGTTTGAGAGATTTTAAATAAACCTTTCCGTTTCCTTTATCGGTTTTGTGAAACTTTTTATCGTCGTTTCAGTCTCCTGAAGGTAATGGAATAAAATTATCTTAACTGAGACTTGTTATACCCCCAATCCCCACAGTTGGTAGGGACGGCAACTTTTATGTGTACATTGAACTATCGTGTGCCATAGCAAAGAGTAAGTACCAAAGTCGGTTGATGTCTAATACGTCATGACATCATGTAGAAATCGCTTTTTTTTAGATGTACATTCACTTGGGTACGTCAGGTTTGGACACAACAAGTTCCCGGTCGACATGGACAGTATTTCGATGTCGTTGGTTCTACTATACTACCACGTTTCTGTCCCACTGTCATACGTTTAATTGTATGTTTCGGTTCCTTGTCTTTTCTCAGACCTTTATCTGGGTCTGTCTACGTCGGCTGACTGAAAAAATATTTTCACGTTAAGGCCCAAACCCATAAATTGGTTCCCATTACTTTGAATACCCAAAGGGAACACCGAGTCCCCATTTCTTAGGTGGACGGTTACGTCCTCTGGGGCCAGGTTAAGGACCCAGTCCTTCTAGGGGACCTCTTTCTTTAC
Source organism: Capra ibex (assembly GCA_006410555.1). Lineage (NCBI taxonomy): Eukaryota > Metazoa > Chordata > Mammalia > Artiodactyla > Bovidae > Capra > Capra ibex. Next base: position 2,271,849 of record SJYO01050415.1, read on the forward strand.
CGTGGGGTGAGATCATAAGAACGGACCCTTTAGGGTGTCTGTCCTTAAGTACCTCAGAGTTTTCTCAACCCGAACTGAATCGTTAATTTGTTGTTACTTTGAATCCGTGTGTATTTTAAGACATGTATTAACGAATATCACTGACACAAGTATTAGTGGCTTTGTGACCTTTGTTACTTTGTTGAACCTTTACATATTTGTTTGACACCGTATCCATATTTTACCTCATAATAAGTTGTTATGTTTCTTTTTTCGATATCTCTGTATATTATTACACCTATTTAAAGTCTATGTAATATCAGTCAAATTTTTTCAGTCTGAGTTTTTCGATGTATAACACACTATGTCCGTAAAATCTTTTCCGTTTTGAGTCCTACCAACGGTCTCCAACCTCCATACCTTTCATTGACTGATGTTTCGTTGTCATACTCCTTTAAAGCCTTCCACTATCTTGACGAGAGATAGAACTAAAACTCCTACCAATGTAAACAGCTTTGACTGTGTAGTGTTTCCAACGTAAAGAGACATGTATTTAACTTTTATTTATTCTTGTTAAGACTTTTGTTATAACCCTGACTTCCTCTCTCTTTTAATCTTTACTTCATTCCTACGAAAAGTTAGTATTCTTTTGTTATATTTGTTGAAATACTATCATTTAAAGTCTTATATTATTGTCTCTCTTGACCACTTTTGTTAATGATTATAAATGAGTTTTACCTTTTGAACTTACTTGTTTCTTGGTAATGGATTCGACTTACATAAAGGTCCGTTTTTAGAAGAATGATTTACCTGTCGTTCGAGTTTATAAAATATCCGTTTAGAAGGGATCTAAGATTTGTTGGGGAGGTGGAATAATTTTTGTTTTTGGATAAAGTGACTTGTGTTGTTGACTTTGATAGGTCAACTACGGTATCCCGACGTAATTGAAGTTGTGGTTTTGGTGTATTTCTATTCCGTTCTGGTTAAAATAGATACTTATCTCAAAAATTTTAAATTCAATTTATATCTCTAGTGTAGGTAGTAATATATTACTAGTTTATACACAATAGGGTCCTTACATTCTAAAAGATTGTAGTCCTTTAAAAGGTCACTTTCAGTGGTATTATAAGTTCTGATCTCCCCTCCTTATTCATAAATTAGTAGAAATTTCTTTATCTCCCTTTTTTCATAAACGACTTTATTTTGTACTGAAATATTAAATGTTTTGATAATCGTGTGGTTCCGTTAAAGGAATTGATCATTTCAAGTTGGCGGTTTTAAAAAACCGTTTGTAGTATGGAGAATTTTGAATTCTTAATAAATATAATTTCTATCCTTCTCCTATTCTTACTGAAAACTGACGACGATAAGTTATAAAAACACCGTCAGAGCCAGTTACTTTCTTATTTTCTATTTGTTTAGTCACCTTATTGCTAATCTTTCATTATCTATTGATACTAACAATAATCTTTTATTTTTAGGAATGTGTCTTTAAAGAAGTATTGTGTGTGTGTATCATCCCTAAGACCTGAGTTCCTTTCGTATGTACCCTGAAAGGGACCACCAGGTCACCGACTCTTAGACGGAACGTTACGTCCGCTACACCCAAGTTAGGGACCGACTCCTTGATTCTAGGACGTTTGTTGTCTCGTTGATTCGGACGAGCGGTTTGGTCTCTCAGGTACTCTCCCTCTCGTTCAGTGAGTCAGCACAGGCTGAGACACGCTGGGGTACCTGATATGTCAGGTACCCTAAGAGGTCCGGTCTTATGACCTCACCATTGGAACGGGAAGAGGTCCCCTAGAAGGGTTGGGTCCCTAGTTTGGGTTCAGAGGGCGTAACGTCCGTCTAAAAAGTGGTCGACTCGGTGGTCCCTTCGGGTACGACGACGACGACGACGACGATTTAGCGAAGTCAGCACAGGCTGAGACACGCTGGGGTATCTGTCGTCAGGTGCTCCGAGGAGACAGGGACCCTAAGAGGTCCGTTCTTATGACCTCACCCAACGGTACAGGAAGAGGCCCTTCGGGTACTCGGTGTTGTTTTCTAGGGCACACGGAGTTGGTTCTGGACTACATCGGTTTAGTTATTTATTCGTGTGTGTATGTAAAATTTTTTCCTTTTCGTACGTTTGTTATTATCAAGATCTTAGGTCGTTTATTTAGTAACCCCTTACAGTAAACATTTTCATAGTAAGTACCATCGACGTTTTGGATCGATCTTTATAATACGTCGACAAATTATATGAATACATTTTATAATGTTTCTTATATGTTTATGTTTTTATTACTTTTATTTAAATACATATCAAGTACCTACTCTTCTAAGTAATAGTGTTTCTGCAATTCAAAAGGGTATAATTTGATATTTTAATTTCGATAAAGTTAATTTTCGATTTACGAAAAAAATACCTTGAACCGTGAGACTATGTTTTTAAAATTGACTTTCCAATTTTTTTTCCTAGCCACCGTATTAAAAATTTTCTTTGACATTTCTCTCTCTTACACGGTCCGTTTTCTAAACAATTTTTCAATTGGAGTGACTTTGTTACACTATAATAAGTCTTTCTCTATTTATCTGGTCACCTTGTCTTCTCTTTCTTGACTTTGTCTAGGTTCGATTATATCTTTGAACTAAAAATCGTCTTCACCTTAAATGTTTAGTCACCCCTTTCCACTTGCCAAGTTGTTTCCCACGACTCCGTTACCACATAGATAGTTATATATATATGTTTGTATACACTCAGACGTACATTAGATATACTATGTGTCTTTCTATGTCTCTAAAACTATATATAGAGACGCATATATATTCTTATAAATATATCTATAAGACGTACATAAATATGGATGTATAAATCTTTTACGTTAGGTCCTTAACATTTTAATATTTCCATTTTTATATTTTTCCAAATCTCTAGCTATAGAATTTATGTTATGGTTCTCGTATATGGTAGTTTTCTCTTCCTACTATTTACACTAATGCGATTTTGAAATGTACCACAGACACACAGTCTGTGGTGATTGTTTAAAAAATTTACAGTACTACATTCTCATGTATAAGGTTGTATAATCATAGTTCTTATATGTTTTATGAGGGGTTGTACGTTTTACGATCCGACCTACTTAGTTTTCGACCTTAGTTCTAACGACCCTCTTTATCGTTGTTGGAGTCTATGCGTCTACTGTGGAAAGATTACCGTCTGTTTTTTCCCCTTGATTTGTCGGAGAGTTAGTCCCACTTTTCCTCTCACTTTTTGACCGAATCTCGAGTTGTAAGTCTTTTGTTTCTAGTACCGTAGACCAGGGTGGGGAAGTTCCGTTTATCTCTTTTTCTCCTTTCTCACGTCTAATAAAAGAACCCGAGGTTTTAGTGACGTCTGTCACTGACATCGGTGTTTTAATTTTCTGTGAACGAGGAACCTTCTTTTCGATGCTTTTTGGATCTGTCACATAAGTTTTCATCTTTATAGTGAAACGGATGTTTCAGTTTCGATACTAAAAAGGTCATCAGCACATGTCTACACTCTCAACCTGGGTACTTCTTCCGACTCGTGACTTCTTGACCACGAAAGCTTAACATCACGACCTCTTCTGAGAACTCTCAGGGAACCTGTCGTTCCTTTAGTTCGGTCAGTTAAGATTTTCTTTAGTGGGGACTTATAAGTGACTTTCTTGACAACGACTTTGACTTCGACGTTATGAAACCGGTGGACGACACTTCTCGGCTGAGTCACCTTTTCTGGGACTACGACCCTCCCTACCCCCGTCCTCCTTTTCCTCTGTTATCTCCTACTCTACCAACCTACCGTAGTGACTGTGTTACCTGTACTCAAACTCGTTCGAGGCCCTCTATGTCTCCCTGTCCCTTCGGACCGCACGATGTCAAGTACCTCAGTTTCCCAGTCTGTGCTGAATCGCTGATTTGTTGGTGTTGTTGTTAAGGGTGTTATGTTAATCTTCGTTTATCAAATTATCAGTCTAAGTATTCTCCACTTTGGGATTACAGGGTATGTATATGTTTTGTGACGAATTAAAGTGATTATAAGTTTTTATTAATTTTAACTTTGTTACTCTACGTTAATAAGGTGTAGTCTCGTATAATGGTCTAATCGACTTTAAAATCTCAGACCGTTAAAGTTCTCCACGAACTCCAACTCTCCTTTATCTTTATAAGTAATTGACTATATTGGTGAAACTCTTTTTTATCCGTTTTTAACTTACTTAAAGTTTCAAGTGTATGGGTCACCGAGTCCTTGGGGTGAAGACCCGGACATGACGTCTCTTTCACTAGTACACACGAGTTCTTGTACTCGAGTGCTTACGAAGACCGACGTTATACTTCAGGTGGCTATCCTCTTCCCTGTTTCGTGACACCACTTCAGTACGTCATCCTACGTGGGCGTAGTAATTTTATTTATTCGTGTGTGTGACATATGTGTGTGTGACATTGTCCCTGTCTGGACTTTTTGTTGCAACTCACTCTTGTTTTGCTCCCAGTCCATGCACAGCACACGGGGACGACGACAATTTGCGCCTAGTGTGTGTCGTTAGGAAGTGCCTATATGTGTGTGTCCTCCCTTTTCCTCTTTGGGACTTTTCCTTCGTGTGTCGGGTGAGGTCCCTCCCCGCGTCCCCCTACATATTTTTCCAGAGGTTAAGATAGACATTGGTGAAAGGAATTCTTTCCTTTCTCCCTTCCTCCTCTCCCGCCACCTACTACTTTTGGTACCATAAAGAGATAAAAGGGTACACAGAACAAAGACAAAGTCAAGAAAACATTGTTTTTATTCTTTTTCTTTCTTCTCTACTCCCTCTCTCCTTCCTTTTCTGACTTACCTTTAAGTGGTTTTACAAATCTCATAGGGAAATCTGGTAACACCCCCCAAAATTAAAAAAAGAAATGTGCAAAAGTATAAAAGATTTAATAGGGGTCCTTCGTAATGCTGAAAATATTAAACTTGTTTTGTTATGTACTAGAAAATTTTCTTGGAACGATTCGACAACACTAAATTTTTGGACCTAACACCTTCTCTGTGACCATAAAACCTGTAGGTCCGACCGAGGGTACGGCGGAACAGGTTCAGTCCAAAGACCCCCTTGACTATTCCCGTGTTTCCTTAATTTAAGGTGATAGCCTTGGTGGGAGACCCGGAGTCCCCCACTCCCAAGGTCTTCCGAACTAGGGAGACGGTCGAAGGGCCCCCGGTCCCCGACGTTCTTCTCTATTTTCGGTCGAAACAACAAGAGAGACTTTTAGTAAGAACTTTTAACTCCAGCGGTAGGAGTGTCGGTCGAATAGTGTCCCGTTCAGGCGAACTGCTGGAACTTTTACACCGACACTGGGGGACCGAGGGTCGTGTGCCCGTACTAGGGTACCAGAATGCATGGGACACACCCGTGGCACGAGTCGTTAAAGTAAAAGGGGGTCACCGAAAGTGTAAATAAAGAGTCTTATTGAGACCCTTCAGAACAGAGGTAAAGTGTCATCTTTTTAACCCTGAGTCTCTTCAATTAATTGAACTTGTCCCGGTGGGTCGATTATTTACCCCGTCTCAGTTATAAGATCCTCCGGTGTATCTTGAGATTGCCATCTTATGATCCGCGGCCATTGTTCGTTTCTCTTCTTTATTAAGAACCTAGTCCTGTCTTGTAAGGGTGTGGGTCTCTCGTCGGGGTTCACCTCGGCGACCCCGCAATCTGAGACCCGTGAGGGTAGTGGTCGAGAGACCAAGGTTCTGCCCCCCACCCTCCCCGCCCGTAGATACATTCTCGGGTGGGTGACGAGAGTGGTGGATTCCAATTGACGGTCCACGACTTGCAATTAGATACTCTGGAACCTTTCCCGGTTTACTCACCCTTACTCTTTTTAGGGTCGCACAAGAGGGTAGTCAGAAAGACTAACGAGAATTGAGATAAAAGACTTCTCCTGGACAACATCGGTTCGCGGTTTGATCAAAGCAAAAAATGGTGTTAGTCCTTTTTGTGTACCATGAATCTCCGGACGTCCCCGGGAACACTCTAGGTTTGTCTTCTGTTGGGCACTCCGCCGACGAGGAGTTTTACCCGTCACCGAGACCCTTCGGGACACCCAAAGACATGTGGTCGGTGAGTGGCTCGAGGGCCCTCCCGTCCTCCCTCGACTCCGAAGACCGGAGAGGACTGAGGGAGGGTTCCTAGGGACCCAGGCGGTTGGGGTCCTGAGTCGGATCGTAGGTTTGGCCCATTGAACTAGAGAGGGCCCCCCCGTTCGTGGGAGACACATGGTCCGACAGGACGCCGACTCTACACGGGACTTCGTCCACAGTGGGTGGTGTGTCCTCCAATAGAGTTTCGTCGTCCCCGTGAGTGAGTGGACTTACCCGGACCCTCGGAGACCCCTGTCGTGTGTCCGGACTCCAACGAATCGACGAGATCCGAGGTGACAGGAGACTCTTGGACGAGATGGGGATCCGGACTCCGCAGTAGAACTGGGTTTAGGTCCGACGATGGTGGAGGAGAGGAGTGTCTCAGGGTACTCCTAGTCCGTCCCTGTTTGACCCTCTAAGGTTCAACCCCAGGGGTCTCATTCCCCCGTCGTCGGACCTGTCGTGGACGAGGAGATTTTCCTACTGGGGTGAGTCCCACGTTCGTCTCATCTTCGTTGTGGGGTCTGGGATCACCACCTTAAGTCCGTGATCGTAGCCCGATTCCTCTCTTTGGTGACCTCCGTCCGACGACTACGACGACGACGACGACGACGATTCAGCGAAGTCAGCACAGGTTGAGACACGTTGGGGTATCTGTCGTCGGGTGGTCAGAGGGGGTAGGGACCCTAAGAGGTCTGGTCTTGAGACCTCACCCATAACCTCCATCCTACCCCACTGACTCAAAGTTGTGTACTCTTACTTGTGGGGTAGTTCGGTCTTGAAGGTTAAAAAGTTCTTTTTGACCTTGAGAGTTAAAAATATACTATCATGAGTGTAAACATTCTCACCGTTGATTAAAATTTTCGAGATGTAGAGAAACCTGGTTAATTTGCATATAATGTCCAACCTAAACCGGAAACCTGATGTTAGTCCAAGCACCCGACGACGGTCGTTTCCAGGCAGATCAGTTCCGATACCAAAAGGGACACCAGTACACACTTACACTCTCAACCTGACACTTCTTTCGACTCGTGGCTTCTTAACTACGAAAACTTGACACCACAACCTCTTCTGAGAACTCTCAGGGAACCTGACGTTCCTCTAGGTTGGTCAGGTAAGACTTCCTCTAGTCGGGACCCTAAAGAAACCTTCCTTACTACGACTTCGACTTTGAGGTCATGAAACCGGTGGAGTACGCTTCTCAACTGAGTGACCTTTTCTGAGACTACGACCCTTCCTAACCCCCGTCCTCCTCTTCCCCAGCTGTCTCCCACTCTCTCGACCTACCGTAGTGACTGGCCTACCTGCACCCAAACCCACTTGAGGCCCTCAACCACTACCTGTCCCTCCGGACCGCACGACGTCAAGTACCCCAACGTTTCTCAGTCTGTGCTGACTCGTTGACTTGACTTGACTTGACTTGACTCCCCGTCCAGGTTCATTGCATGTCGGTAGTGGGGTCATTGCTACTGTCTTCCGTTGAGAGTGAATGATAAGCAGTCGCATACGACTCGGCAGGGTCATCCGTCCCGGTGACCTCAAAACCGTGGAACGTGGGTCGGACGGCGTCCACAGTCACAACGACCCCGCCCGTCCAGGTGTGCACGTCTGTGGGCCGGGCGGGTCGGGAGAACGGTCTTCCGACAGAAGATCCCTACCTTCCTCCTTCGGAAGGGTACACTTTCGACTCAGTTCCGATCCCCCGGTTGGTAGGTCTTCACCCCAAGGGACCTCTGTTTGGGGACGGTTTCCTCATACCCTCAGTCCCCTAGTTACGGAGTTGTACAGCGGAAACCTCACTGTTAAGACTCCCGTAGGACGCACGATTAAACGTTCCAGGGGTCGTTCTCCCCTGGGGTGACGGGCGTCGTCGTCCGTCGAGTCGTCGTGTGCCGAGTGAGGGGAGAGGAGGGGGAAGTAGAGTGGGGGAGGGGTGCGGGAGCAGACTTTACGGGTTTCAGAAGTCAGTCAGAGACGAAAGTCTCCTTAAGTTTAATTCCGTCTATTCCTGTGACTTCGAGTCTCTCCAATTATTGAACGGGTCCCGGTGAGTCGACTCTTTCCTGTCTTCACTGTGACTTATTCCTACCCGACCGAGAGTTCAGGACGGGAATTGGTGACGGGTGAGGGAGGAATCCCTTTCGGTCGGTCAGGGAAACTGGAGACAGGGAGACACAGACACCTGTCGAGAGAGGAACACTTAGACTTGGGAACCATGTAGGTCCCCTTTCACGGTGTTTACGTCGTGTGGGTGGTCCTTCGTTTCCCCGGATGGGACTTTGACCCGTCTTGCGCAGGTGACGTATGGGCTCTCCCAGGTCAATCTCCGGTCACCCTCTGGGGTGGGGACGCCCGACTGTGGGACCCTGGAATGGACGGACGAGGGGGAATCCTTCCCGGGTGTCGCGGGAGTTCCCTGGTCGTTCTGGGTAAGCTCGGACTTCGCAGTCTCGACTTTCTCCGGACCTCCCGAATCTTCGGGGAAATGAGAGGTCTGCCCTTCCGATTTTGGGTCTGTCCCCGGGGGAGAGGGGTTCTGGTGACGAGGTCCAGGGACTACTTGTCTTCCGAGTGTCTCTTCTTTAATCAAGGTTTCGAAACTGAGTCGTGTGTGTACGGAAGAGGTGAGGCCCTTCCCGTCCGGAGGGTAGAGGTCCGAAGGACGAGAGGGTTCACCTTTCCTCTACCGGTCCGGTCGGTGTGACTGGAGGAGCCCTTGTGCGGTCCCTTCGGTTTCAACCCCTCTGTCCCAGGACTCGTGTTCCTTCTGTCCCTCCCGTCCTCCGAACGGAGGAACGTCCTCCTGGAACCGCTCCTCGGGCCACGTCCGACGGCCCGACCGAGACCGTGGAAGACACCTCAGGACCGGGTGTCCTAGGGGAAGACGTGGACAGAGGGTGCATGGGTCGTTGTCGGTGTGGTTGTTAATTGGGGAGGTACGCCGGAAAAGGACGTGATAATTGTCGGACTACTGAGTCGACGACTACAGGGATGAAATCTCGACTCCTTTACGTCCGTGTCTCTCCAATCATTTGTGTGGGGTCCAGTGTGTCGGGTTCGTCGAGTCACCCGAGAGACTAAGGGTTCCGGTACACCCGAGGGAAATAAAAATCTTTTCTACCGGAATTTTATTCGGTGTTCAGGTCGTGAAGGTCCTAGGATTTACACGACCCACACCTTCTTCTCTTTGGGACTTTCCAAACTCCCAGACACGGGTGTCTGGACGGTTGGGACTCGCCTTCCCCGTCTCGAGGACGACGCCACACACCCCAGCCTCTGCCTCCTCACCGACCGGTGGATGTCCCCAGGCCCCGGGTGTCCAGTGACCCCGCCCTCGATCCCCACCCCAAGCTTCGACCTTGCGGCCCCGGACTTGGGACCTAAACGGGCGTCGGGGCCCCGGTTCGGTATGGGACTCCGGACTGTCCCTTGTGGGTGCTTTCCCGGACTCGGGTCCGAGATTCCTGAGTCCGGTGGACCCCCGTTTGTTCCCGACCCCCACGTCTCGGGTCCCAGTGGGGGGTCCCGTCCCGGGGGGTCGTGGTCCCACCCCAGACGAAAGGGCGTGGGGTCCAGTCCAGGACCCTCTCCTGTCTCTGGGGTCGAGACGTCGGGCTACTCCTCGCCTTCCAGAACGGTCGCCCGGGACGGGGACCGGGGTGCGAGCCGGGGTGTCTCGTCTTCAGGACAGCCGGACAGTCGGTGGAGCCCCGCCCTCACTGGGCGCACCGGGAAAGGGTAATGTCTGTGAGGAGGTCGGAGGGGAGGCGTGGGTCGGCACGTCGACGGGGTCGGCCCCCGGGGCGGGGACCCCCGGGTCGGAGGTGCATGGAATGACCCGGGGAGGGGTTGGGTCTCTGAAAGTTGGGGAGGAGTTCTGGGGGGTGGAGGAGGGTCCCCGTTCGGGACCTCTGCCGGGAAGGACGGCGTCCCACCCGCGTCTGGGATTCGCCCTCCCTCCCGGAGGGAGTGTCTCCGGGGGGGTCTCCCTGGCCGAAGAGAGTAAGAGACGAAGTCCCGGACCCCGAGACGATCGGTGCCGGGGGGTCCGGGGTCGGACGTGCCACTGGACGATAGAAGTGGAGTCGTCCCTTTTCTGACGTCTCAGGTCTTCCCTCGTCCGTCTCCTCTTTTGGTAGTGGAGTGTCCTTACCGAGTGGAGGTAGGGCCACTCCGAGGCACTCGCCGGTCCCGTCGCTACAAAAGGGTCGCAAGGACCACTTCTTGGACAACAGGCGGTCTCGGTGGGGTATCTCGCCCTGGGCCTTGGGTCCGAGGACTGGGGTCTGCGGAGTAGGGAGGGAGGACACACCGGCGAGTAGTAAACTAATAGGCAACGTGTTTACGAACGGCTCGCGGGTGCGGCCTCGGGTAGGCCCCGACCGACCAGGGGCGACCCCGAGGCCTGGTGGACGAGAAACCCCGGCGTCGCCGTGCCGCGGAGACCAGACCGACAGAGAGTAGTCTGTTCAGAGGGTGTGCCGAGGTCGAGTCTTGGTCGGGTCTTGCGAGGGAGCCCGCGGAGGCCAAACGTCTCTGTTTCGGTTCCTCTGGCAGTCGAGGAGGTACACGTGTCCGCTCTGCGACTAAATAAGGGGTTCACCCCTCGTAGCACCTCCACGATGTCCCCGTGAGTCCTCCCTTGCTAAAGTGCAGTCCTACAAAGTGGCCGACCCGACGTCACGTGTCTAAATGACAAGGTCCTTCTTGCCCTTGTTCTTGACACTATTTGATACCCGGCCTCCACTGACCTTCTCCACGTCTCTCGACCCGTAGGTCTCTCTAAACACCTTTAGAGGTCTTTTATCTTGTTTCCGCGGGATCAAATTTTATATGATTTATTAAGGGTGGTCGGATAAGGGAAGGGTAGTTGAGCGTCCTTGTGAGCAGGTGTAGGAGGGTCTTAGGTCTCTTTCTGCTCGGGTCTCTCGGCCGGGAGGGCCACCGGGGCGTCGTGCCACAAGGGCCGACGAGGTACCGGACCCCTTCGTTGTGACTACTGATAAAGTGGTCTCTCGGAAAGATACGTGGAGTGTGTACGGAGGGTTTGTGATCATAAATAACGGGTGTGTCTACGAGACTTCTTCCGTGGGAGATAGTGGGAGTAAGGGTCCACTCCTTTGACTCCAACACTCTTCAATTCCTTAACTTACTCCAGTGTCTTGGTCCAAGTAGACTGACGTTTGACTAGGAGACTTCACGGCCCGGTCCGACGTGGTCGTCACTGGGTTCGCCGGGTTCTACTTCCGGAAAGGGACACTCTGATGAACCCTCAGAGGGACCGAGTCCTACCTACGGGCTCACTCCCCACGTCTGGCGGCCGTCCGAGGAGGAGACGGGAGTCTCGGGGAGTCCCAATGCGGGCACGGAACTGTCTCACGTACGACGACGATGACGACGACGATTCAGCGAAGTCAGCACAGGCTGAGACACGATGGAGCATCTGCCGTCGGGTGGTCCCAGGAGACAGGTGTCCTAAGAGGTCCGTCCTTGTGACCTCACCCTCTCACATGCGGTTCGGTGGGTGGTGACGTAGATTAGGACTCCTTCCTTCTCCCAGACAGGTAGGGGTAAAAAGTCTACTGTGCCCCCTCTGGATCCCGGAGGGTCGTCTCCCCTGTGGCACGGTCTGGAGACCCACGTCCGTCACCTCGTCTCCACACCCCCTCCGGTGACTCCGGACCGGACGACCCTTCGCCCACCCGCGGGTCGTATGTCTGTCTCCGCCGCGATGGGTCCCCCTCGGACCGTCCACCCCCGGGGTCCGTGGGGGTCGGAGAGGAGACCGGAGTTGTTTGGTGTGGTATCGAACTGGTCGTTGGAAGGACGCCGGGTAGCTGGTTGAGACTAGTTGGACCACGACGGTCGAGGTCGGATCTACGGGGTCTCCCCCACCCCGTCACCCCTCTGGAGAAGACCTGGGTCGTAGGTATCTCGTCAAGAGGGTACGGGCGGGACGCTGGACTCATGAGTCCCTCCCGTCACCCCGAGTCTGTTCGGCCCATTTGTCGGGCTCGGGCACCCGGACCCGGGACCCTTGGACCCGAGGGCAGGGAGGACCTGACGGTCGGCCACCGTGGGGACAGGTGGCGGTGTAGGAGAGGTAGTCCCGCCCACGACGGTCTATCCTCCGGGACGGACCGAGGGTAGACGTGCCACCCCAAGGGTTCGTGTGGGGTCTTTTGGACCGGGTTGGTCCGACTCGTCCTGGGAGAGTTAGTCTCCGGTTACTTTTCGTAGGACAGAACACCTTAAACTCTTTAGAGGGGTTCTTTCGGGGGTGTTCGTGAATGTATACGGACTTTACGTGGTAGATACGTGGTAAAGGAACACAATAGGTACTCGGTGGCTCGGGGAGTTCGGTCTCCGAAGGCCGTCAAGAGAGTAGGTATTGTACCCTCTCCGTCGGGGGTCTCTCCCCACTCCCGTGGTGACCCACTCCCCTCTTCCTTCTACCGGAGGGGAGCGGGAGGAGAGACTAAGGGGGACGTCGGGACGGTTCAGACACGAGTATAAAAGTGAGGTGTTTGCCAGTGTTACCTCTCCGTCGACCTCGGTCCTGCGTTTAGACCCAGTAGATTGAGGACTCGAGAAGAGGGTGTTTCTTGACGTTCCGTCTTTCCTACTCGTTATGTCATTTAGACCTTTACTCATTATTTACAAATTAAGTATTTTGGATTAGGAAACCTCGAAAAAGTAAAAAAAAATTAAATTCGAGACCCTAATTTATTAAAGACGTGTGATGAACCTTTTCCTGTTGTTTCTCGACCAAGTGTAGTGGTACGGGGTCCGCTACCCTAGGTACGTTTTCATCTGAGTCTCCTTTTAGTTATTGGAACCGATCAAAGTAATGATTTGTTCTTATTTTCATTTACTCGACTCGCAAGTTAAGATTTGTGACGTTTTTTTTTTTTTTATCTATTTTACATCGTATTCTTTCAGTTTCTTTCGTTCTGCGAAGTTATTCGTCAGAAGACAGGATTAGACTCTTCTCCTTGTAGGTCCAAAGGCGAAGCGAAGCACATTCACACCTGATAAACGTATTTTATGTTGTTATACCCACAAGTTCTCATAGAATATCTGTAGAAACGACTATCTTGGACAACTTTATGTGTAATAGCCTATGAAGGAAGCTGACTTTGTCACTTACCTGGGACGGGGAGTTCCGCTCCTCGTCTCGTCTACACGCGCACCTCCGCGGCGGGCCGTGGACCTCGTCGGGCCACGTCGTGGCGGAGAGCGAGTGTGAGAGCAAGGGGTGTGGAGTTGAGGTCGACAGTCTGGTGACTATTTTGCGGGATTGCCCGTCAAGACATTGTCTCATTAACTTTCCTCTTAACCACTACTACTTTTGTAATTCCACTTCAGCACGATCGTTAATTATTACTGATTAATAATTGCAAAAACAAACAAACAAAAAATGGTTCTTTACAGATACCCTTCTTTTCCGATATGACTTTCGTCTTTAAGACTTAGTCCTAGATGTGCTTCAGGTCCTCTTGAAAGTCTCTTGTGTTTCGAGCGGCGTCCGTACTCAAACTCCTTCCTAGAGTGGCTCAATTACGGCGAAGGGGGTTCCTGTCGGGGTGGGGGTCGCGATCGGTTCAGCGGTCCTTTCGTCTCGTTCGATCACAAGGAAGTGTACTGACTTCCGAGGAGAACCCGAAGGTTCAAACACTATGGCTGAGAAGAAGGACGTCGAATATTTGACGGTTCCCTTCTCCGGTCTTTAACCCCAAGTATCCTGGGAGGTCTTTCAGATGATAATACAAATTCGGATTCATGTGTAGTCTCTAATTTAAGATATTTTGCAATGGCGTTGACCTTTCTAAGGTGTGTATCGTATTCGTTCCGGTTTTGGTCGATCCACTGCTCCTTCTTCCCTCCTCCTCCTCCGTCAATTCCCTGTCTCCCTCCTCCCTCTCCTCCCCTTGTTGAATCGAGTAATATCTGTTTCCTGGTGGTCGCAAATGGAACCTGTGGAGACGGTTAATTTGGAGTCCTGGTGAGTCGTAAGGGGAGATCTGGAAGGGCCAGTAAGAGTAGAGTACTCTAGACCGGACCCAGGTATCGTTACTAACAGAGACTATTTATGTAAGGACATAAACTAATATTAATTAAATTATTTATAATTATAATTTTATACTTGTCGATAAAATAAAAATTGTCGAAATGACTCCGCATTAAATGCATGGTACTTTAAGTATCTCTGATTGAACATTTCTTACGTATTACACATTAATTCTCAACTCGTTTCGATAACACGTATTGTCTTGAGATACTTCAACAAGCCCCTGGACGTTAAGTCTGTACGTACCTTACTCCGAGAGGGACTCCTCGCCGAAGATATGTGACCTGTGGAACCACTGGAAGGACTCTTTCTCGCTCCCGTACACCTAAGGTCCTCCGTCTACGCACACAGGTCCTTAAGGTCTGTAAGATCGTCCGACTTCTCGGGGTAAAGTGACGAGTTTAATAAAGTCACCTTCGACAACTTTCCCTAACACCCGATATTAATCTTATTATGGGGCGTCCTAATGTAAGTGTTTACATTAACGTGTTAGTAAATCTCCATTTACCGTGGTACTCTCCCGTCTCAAAGTGACGGCACGTCCCTCTCCTCCACGTTCGCGGGGAGCACTCCGTCGGGGAAAGACTACGGTTGACTCGGCTCTCCGTCACGTTCCGCTTAGACTTCTAGAAAGCGAGGGGTTGGTCGAACAAAACCCGGAGTCCGGAGGTGTCTGAGGAGTCGTTACCACGAAGGTTTTCGTTCAAGTACGCGGCCTACGAGTCACTCCGGTCCGTTTGGTTTTGCTACCTCAAACCTCGTCCCTTTCCAAACGTCCCAGCTCGCCCCCCTTGTCCACCGAGTACGAGTTTTTTAAGGACTTGGTGGGCTTCCCCCAATCGTCTCCGGGTCACTCTCCCTCCACAAGATCTTATACTCTAGGTCAGTACGTGACAAGAGACTAACCGACTACCACTCCATTATCCCACCCATCGTACTAGCTAGGGATCGGCGGGTATCCGGACCTCCGATCCACGTTACTAGTAGTTCGTCAATTAAATAAGGTAAACTACTACCAAAAATCGTAGACTTTTAGAGTCCTTTATATGTACTCTATGATAATAGACCCATGAAGTCTCTTCTCGATGTTGTCTTTTATACTCCTTCCCCAGACTGAGTCCTTCTTGGGTGTCCGAGGACGAGTCAATGTTACTCAAATTTATGCTGGGTCCGACCTGAAAAGTTGGTCAAAGGTAGTTTGTACGGAACTTTCTCTGTTACCCAAATCCTAAGTAGTCGACGAAGAGTAAACCGAGTGTTTTTGGGTAGACACCGTATCTGTGCCAACATTCGTGTCACGTGGACCGGTGTAACTTTTCCACATATCTTAGACGACAGAGTGAGAGGACTTCGGACCCCTCTAAGAAAACCTCTAAGAGTTTGTAGTAGATCGACTTCTAAGACTTAACAAGGATAAAGTATTGGCTTTGGTTGTCCCGCTGGTGTGTGGACCCGAAGGTCTCTTCAGAACTGGAGTAACGCGAAGTAAGATAGACGGTACGAAATAAGTATAGGTAAATTACGCGACACTAAAGGCACTGAAACATCCATGAGGTGTACAAATTTACGTGTTGATTCTTTTCTTAGAAAAAACCAGGTTCACAGGATTTAAAACAGGGTCTTTTTTTTTTCATCGATATATTCATCTGGCGTTGAAACTTTCGGTATTGTTATTTAGCGTAATTAAACCTGGGTAATTAGACCTCATCCACGATTAGGGCATCCGGATCCTCCTTCGAATCGAAACTTCTTTCTCAAACGAAAGATTCGTTTCTTCCTACGTTTGTTCGGTGTCCTTCGCATCGGATGAATCTTCGTCTACAACAAGAATTTCTTTGTCCACGTGTAATTCGACACGGACGAACACTCAGGATTAGAGGGTCGAGTGAGAAGTGACATCTGTAATTGGTTAAGAGGACGACGTCTCAAACTTTAAGGTCCAGGGAGTGGGTAAGGTCGTTCGTTCACGAAGGTTGTGTCTCAATTCGTTTCCTACGTGGGGACCTCTAGGTTACTCCAGGTCTCTCTTCTTCCTTGGTCGGGTTCCAGTGTGTAGGTCGGCAAGGTGTCGACAGCCACGGAGTTCGAGACGAAGTGCGTCTAGTCCCAAGATTAAAGTTGGTCAGAGAATAACCCGGGGAATAACCAGAGACACGATTTCATACCTTACGTCTACTTCGGACCTCGGAGGGGTGCGAGTCTAGGTCCATTCTGACCGGGTTTGACGTCGAGGTCTGAGACCTTTCACGGGAGGGGCTCTAGAGACGTTTAGGAGGTGGTGCGTGCCGAAGAAAAGGATGACATAGGTCGAGACAGGTGAAATTATTATATTATCTATACAATGGTGGGTTTTGTGTAAATAGACCCTTATCGATCTTCTTAATGTTAAACCCTATGCGTTGGATAGCATTTGGCATCCGTTTAGGTCTTTGTTTCTTTCCCTCGACCGAAAATATCCCTTTTCTTCCCTCAACCCTCCCCGACAGCAGTGATCCCAGAGGACTTCCTTCGACCTCCGAAGAGTGGCCAGCCCGACGACGTCCGAGTCTAGCCGTCCCGTCAGTCCCACCTCTCTTCAAAGGAAGAAGGACGACCTATCATCCCACCAAACGAGGAAGGACGGTCCTAGATCCGTGGACCGAGAAGGACAAACCGGTACGGACCGACCCTTCCTCTCGAGGGCGATGTCCTGAAGAAGTGAGGTTAAATCGACTCCAAAGAAAGTAAGTGAGCGTCGAGGTTACCTTTCGGACCGGGTAGAAATTGAGAGCGTGTGTGAACGCTTGCACGATCTTAAACGACTTCCCGAAGAGAACACAATCCAAGGGATCGTCGTGACCCACCCGTCGGAAGACGTGGGGGAAACAGTGAATCAGTTGACGATTCCCCTCGTCCCTCGACCTTAGTGGAACCCCGTTAAGGGGTCTCTCCCCCGTCGTCGATGGTGAGTGTCGACTCCCGCCCCACACGTCGTCGTCCGTCGGGTCATTGAGACGTTGCCATAGACCGCCCCGTGTCGGTCGTAGGTGCTGTGTCTCGCCCATAATTGTCTTTCCGCGGGACTCCGAAGACAGTGTTGTGTCGGGGTGCGAGTCGTAGCCCGTGGACCACGAAGGTCCCTGGGCCCGAGTGTGGAGTCCCACGGGGAGTAGGTGTGTCGAGGAGAAGTGTGTAAGAACGAAGAAGTGAGGGAAAAAGACGGGGAGAATGACGACAAAGGGGAGGGAGAGACCTCGTTTGTTTGTTTTTTCGAAGTAAAAGAAGAAATCTTGCCGGATTAGTAAGAAGCGGACTCGACGACGGGTGCCGGAGACATATATCACTGGTGGCCAAAGTCGTGATTTGTGGGGTGTAGGGTCTTTGGGGAGACAGGACCCGTTTGACCTTTAACGAGAAAGTCGTTAACTGACACAGACACTGAAAAGTTCCGAGGGAGGGTCTACCCGTCATTCAGGGCATAAACGATTGTGCCGATTAGTAGAAAGGAAAACCTAATCCTTACACACCACTTAATGTAGCTTGCGACGAAGTCGGAGATAATTCTCGGAGTGTACTAAATTGGACGGTCACCTCACTAATCTAATCATATCAAAGGTTACAACTTACCAGGGAACAACGACCTTATTTGACATCAACTTGTGTGACATACAAAAAATACTGGGGTACGAACTAAACTACTATAGGATCATAAAACGTCCATTGAACAGAAATTTACTCCAAGTGGATGCCGAAAGAAAACGACGGACACAGACTACGACCACCGCCCTTGTCTGAGCGGAACGTTCGACTCGAACCCTCGTAAAGGCGAAAAGAGTGTGGGTGAAGGAAGGACGAGTCGGACTCGTGTACTCACTTTTTATTTTCTCTATATAAATTCATATATTATATTATTTCTACTTGAATTAAAAACGTAGGTTTTCTGTATTGTACAAGTCCTTTTTAACACGATTTTCACTACGTTAACTCTTTGTTCTTTTGTTAGGAACACACAAGTGTCGTCCCTTTTTTCCGTAAAAGTCTTCCTTTCTCCAAGTACTTTAGTGTGATCCGAGTTTGAAAAGGAACCGTTAAAAGTTAAGTCACCTATTCTCTCTTACAAGTGTTTGACATCACTTTTACACTTGGATGTTTCGACGACGATGACGATTCAGCGAAGTCAGCACAGGCTGAGACACGCTGGGGTATCTGCCGTCGGGTGGTCCGAGGGGGCAGGGACCCTAAGAGGTCCGTTCTTGTGACCTCACCCAACGGTAAAGGAAGAGATTACGTACTTTCACTTTTCACTTTCACTTCAGCGAGTCAGCACAGGATAAGAATCTCTGGGGTACCTGACGTCGGGTGGTCCGAGGAGGTAGGTACCCTAAAAAGTCCGTTCTCATGACCTCACCCCACGGTAACGGAAGAGGATTTTTCGATACTAGTAAGTTAAACGACAAACTTGTTTTGTCGTTGATTGTAATACTTTCTTGTGATACCTTGAGTCATTTATATGATGGGTCCTTGAAAAGAAATTTTTAGATTAAATGTCGATATAGGTCCGTTTTATATAGATTTCTTTTTTCTTCGACTTCTTTAGTATTATAATCTCCTTTTTATATCTTCCCACCTCCCCCATTGCATCCTCAGAGGTCTCGTTTCGACTCCTTTCGTCAAAATTTCCGTTTGACACATACAGAGTTCAACAGGAAATTTATATTTATAGTTCTCTCCGTAAAAAAAATCGTGTCTCTTGAATCCGTTGTATCATGGGTACTGAGAACCTCCTTTTTTAGGTAAAGTGTTATTTTATCTCGTAGTTTTACTTTTTTTTTTTTCCATTTTAGTAACTTATTTTTTGTTCGTGACTGATTTTATTTTATATCTTTTTTTCTTTAGGACATCTTCTCTCACAATTTCAACGTTTGAACCTGTTTCATTTTTTTATTGAAACACTTATCTTTAACCGTCTTTTAGAAGTCTTCTCTTATTTGGACGATTAGGGAGGAGGAAATCTTAGGTTTCGGTCGAGTTAACAGATCTCAACTCTATATGAATTTTCTTTTACTGAGGGTCGAGTATAACAAAGAGTATTGAAGGAAAAGAATTAGACTCCATGAGAAAATTCTTACTACCTAATACTCCACTTCTTTATAACAAAGGTAGAGTGAAGTCCAAAAAGTAACAAGGATAATTCAAGTTGGTTTTAAACTGTTAAAATAAAAATGTATCGTACAACTTTAGTGGAAAAGTAGTTTGGGAGAGATACTTAGACATGTACAAGGATCTCTCTCTAGATCTTGCCGGTGGTGGATTAAAATTGTTAATACGAAGAGAGAAAACGAACCGACAAACACTAATACGCAGAAATACTTTGGTTATTTCCCTTCTTTAGATCTCTCTTTCCCTCCCTCCCTCCTCTTCCCCCTACCGTCCTTCCCGAGTCCTTGTCTTTGCACTGACTCGACCGACTACCGCGAGTGAGGTGTCGTGTCTGTCTTGGGGCCCCTTTCCCCCTGCCCGGAGGAAGACGGACTCCTTGATTGGCCAGTCTGTTGTCGTGTATTTCCCCCGTAGGTGTGCCCGCTCGGCCGTTCCCCTAACTCGAGTCTCTCCTTCTGTCTCTCTGTGTGTTTCTGTCTTGTCGACTCGGGGACCTCGCTCGGTACGGACTCTGGATTCGGAAGGCCGATGACTCAGTTATTCAACGGGAGAAAGGGATCAGGTCCGTATTTTACTAAAAGACTTCCTTTACCGTTGGGTGAGGTCATAAGAACGGACCTCTTAGGGTACCCGACTCCTCGGACCACCCGACGTCAGGTGCCCCAGTGTTTCTCAGCCTGTGCTGACTCACTGAAATGAATGAATGAATGAGTATGTTGACGTTCGTAAGATTCTTTCGTAGGAGGTTTTCGGGAGACCCAACTCTAAACCCTTAGGTTAATAGGATGTTTACGAAGGGACGCTTCGAGGACTGTCATGAGGACTAATACACAGTCAACGGACAGGACAAGGGTTCCGATTAACAGTTCATTCTGTCATCGTTCACCGTCTCCGGTGACTCGACTGTGGTACCTAGTCCTACGACGGACGAGGGCGCACTGGTTCTGTGCCGAGCGGTCGGAGGGGGTCCGAGACGGTGTGTCCGGAAGGAGACGAAGTCTTCTTGAAGTTCTGTCCTGAAGTCGACGGGTGGGTGTGGGTCCTTCCTGTAAGACCCCATCCTTCGTCCTTCTTGAACCCGGTTCGTAGTCAACTTTCCACTGAAACTGTGTCTAGGTCCGACTGAAGGGGTTCTTTCTACCAGGACACCCTCACAACACACGGTAGTCAGTGTTTCCCGCGAGAGCCACTTGTGTCACTCAACCCTCGGACTCCGAGGGGTCTCGGGTCTTTTACCTCACCCCGACGTCCACTCCCCGTGGTCGGACTCGAACGAGGACGCTAGACGAGTCGGACGTGGCGCTGAGGACTGAGGGGTGGACGAAAGGAACTGAGCAGTGCC
The DNA here is from genome assembly GCA_006410555.1 of Capra ibex. Classification (NCBI taxonomy): domain Eukaryota; kingdom Metazoa; phylum Chordata; class Mammalia; order Artiodactyla; family Bovidae; genus Capra; species Capra ibex. The sequence continues at coordinate 2,292,507 of SJYO01050415.1, forward strand.
CCCGGACGAGACGAGTGAGTGAGTGAGTCAGTGTAGGCTGAGAGACGTCGGGCGGTACCTGATCTCCGAGGAGACAGGGACCCTAAGAGGTCCGTTCTTATGACCTCGCCCAACGGTAAAGGAGGAGGTCCCCTAGAAGGGCTGGGTCCCTGACTTGGGTACAGAGAACGTAGAGGACGTAACCGTCCGTCTAAGAAATGGTGACTCGGTACGCCCTTCGGGGGCAGTATCCCCGATGGATCCTCATTTCTCGACTTTACACCGTGTAGGGACTTCTGGAAGTCGGGGCTGGGACCGGACCGGTCGCAAGTCTTGACTTCCTCGTTTACTCACTTCACTTACTTACCTACTTCGTCCAAGACCCATGGACCGTGATAAGAACCGAGACCTCCAGGGGCTTCGAATTCCGTCCATCCCAGGGACGAGGTACCGTGAATGTAAGAAAGTCTAGTGCGTAGACTTGTTCTCTTTCTTCTCCGGTAGACCTGTCCCCGGACCGGACCCCCTGGAGTCTGACGGGACCCGTTAGGGACGGTCAATCTTAACGGGTCAGAAGATTGATCACAATTTACAGAGGACAGACTCGGTTAAAGAAGTTCACAGATGTGGTACGGACCGTAAACGTCCAAAGGGACTCGTCGTCTCGACTGCGTTCTTTTGTGGTGTTTTTCTCGACCCCTGTCCTCGGGTCCTCTTTCATCGGGAGAGGAGAGGACGTAAGGACGTCACTGTTAAGTTAGACCAGAGGTTGACACACAAAGACGTAACTCGGAAGGGTGTCTCAGGAGTACACCTTTACTCCCAGTGGTAGGTAAAATGACCTTAGATCTTGCGTACTGATACCGGTCTGAACCCACACTATGAAGTCCCCCCAATCCTGTCCCCCTCCATAGATACGTTTCTTCGCGGGGGAAGGGGTCGTTGGACGAGACTCCGACCCAGGTCTTCTCGTCCAGGACTCCCTGGGGAAGACGTCCCAGCACCCTATGGGGGAGTAAGAGACAAACGTATTCTCCCGGTGAGTCCACGAGTTCTAGTTTATTCGAACTCCTTAAAGACACAGGTAGGTCTCTTTGACTCTATCGACCGGCTGGGAGGGCAAATTTTTCACTCAACAAGTATCGTCAGTAGACTCTACACCACCCCCTTCCCTACGTAGAGGGGTCGAGTGGTCACCTCTTTGCCCCTTCACGGAAGGGGTTTCAGCACCTCTCGTCCCCTGAGGACCGGGTCGCGAGGAGGGACACAACGTTGCACCCTGTACCACCTAGAAAAGGAGAAGATAACTTCAGTGATTTAGTTGAGTCGATAGTTTTTGTAGTCTACGTTCTTCTCCGTTCTGCTAATGTGCGTTTTGTCTCGTTTTAAACCACTAACAGGTTTTAAGAGATCAATAAACTTTTTATCAGGGAAGACATTTTGGAGGGGTACGGATTGTACAATGGTTTGTAAAAAATTTCAGTGTCTAGTTTAGCAAAGACTATAGAAGTCCTCGAAGTACAGTTCCGACTACAATTATAAAGCACTCTCTGTCCGTGTCACCTTGTTTACGTTTTAGTTACGGTAGACAGACGTCCTTTGATGAGCTCTAAGGTCTGTAGTCTCTTCGGACTACGTTCGTCTAAGTCCTCGTTACCGGGGCATCTCCGTCCCTTTCTACCTTTCCCCTTTCTAGGTAAAGACCAGTTCTCTTTAGGTGGAAAATACCAATTTTTGTTTTAATCACTCTAATCCGGTAAAGACTTACTGAGAAAGAAGAAATTTTAGGAGTCGGGTTTCTGTTCAAATATTGTGTTAGTCATGTGAAACGTCGTCTCGCCGTACACCAGTCTGTCGTCCTCTCTAAAGGAGTCATTTCTCTACGCCTCAAGTCCTCATTCAGTTGGCCACTCCGACTAGTCACACTTACGGGTAATCAGGTACCTGCCGCTCGACGTGTGTTACCGGAGAGTCCCGCGAATGTCAGGTGCAGAAGACTCGTCGAACCGGGTCGTCCGTATTTTAGTCTTCGGTCGAGACCCTGTACCCCGTTTCCCCAACCTTTCCCGGACTCCAGAGGGCCTGAGTGGTCTCTCGGTGGACCCGAACCCCTCACCCGGTCCCCCGAGGTCTTCAGGTCCGACGTGTTGTGTGACGCTGGGGACCCAGTCGGTGGTCCTCCGAGGGACTCGTGTCTCGTGGGGACCCCACCAGGAAGGTCCGTTCGCAGGCACTGAGGGGCACCTACACTGGTGAGACTGAAACCTCGGGGACTTCTGTGGTTTCGGAGAACTTGTTGGAGGGAAGGTTGGACCGTGACACCGATGAGTCCATGTAGAACATAGAGACCACTGGGGTGCGGGGTCCGGAAGTACCCCTGTATCGCGCACTACTGCCGTTCTACACACACTTGTCTTCTCGTTCCCCTCCTACCCTACAGTTCCCCCAGGACCGAGTGCCCACAGGAGCAGTACCGGCACCTGGCAGATCGTCGGCACGGGGTACGTCGAGGTTCCGGGGTCGTAGGGACGCACAGCCACTGTAAACGACTGGTCCGTGTGTCTCGTAGGAGTGCGGAGGACTGGGGAGGAGGGAGACGGGTCTAGCCCGAGAGGAGAGGGTCTGTCCCGACTCACCCACGGCACCTTCCGGTCGGTTGTGGAGGGGTACTGTAGCAAAGAAGGTTGGTGTGCAGGAAGTCGTCGACCTCCTGCGCAGGAAGTGGAGAAAAGAGAAACCGGGAAAAAGATGGACTGAAGGGACTCCTGATGGAGCTAGGAACTAGCCTGACTGCGAGAACCCGTCTCTCGAAGCCACAACTTCCTATAAGGGACTTACCGACTTGACCTCGCTAGACGGTTCCCTGTCCGACGCGACGACGACGCCGGTAGTGCCGACGCAGTCGTCCCCGGAGCCTCCGGCGTGTCCACAGAGCGACCCCCAACTGTCTTGGGCCATACTGTTCACTGTCCTAGGGTCGGGTTCGGTCTACGTCGTTTCGCTCCTACACACCCGGGGTGTCGTTTGGGGCCCTCCCCACCCCCAGACCCTCCAGAGCCGTTACTGGACCCGGGAGCTCTGGGACGAGGTCGACCGTCAGACCGAGAAGGGTCCACTCGAGTAAGACAGTCTCCACGTCGAGGTGTACCGACCGGCGCCGTCGGTGTCGGAGTCCCGGGGGTTTCGGGGTCGAAAGCGGCCCTACTCCCCCCTCACCCCGAGAAGGGAACCGAGGTCTAACTTTTGAGGGGGACTGAACGAGAGAACCTCGACGTGCTACCTCACCGCCCTCTCCAAGGGGGTTTCTCCTTCCACGGTAGGCGCGGTCACTTCCTACGGGTGCCCCTGGTCTGAGGTCCCGTGGGGCTCCTTAGTGGGAGTGTTCTCTTCCGGGACGCCCCGTCAGTCTGTTGGGGACGCTAGACTGAACCGAAGGAGGACCACACGCCCCACTGACTGGCGTCACCTCTCGCCCATCGCCCCGAGGGGAGGGGTCTACGCCGGACTTGCTCGGGGAGTTTCGAAACCCCAGGTACTTTGTGTTTGTCGAGCGACTCGTAGACATAAACGGTCGTTCCCGGTGGAACTGTTTTGTAGTGTCTGACCCCCCGTTGTCTGCAAATAAAAAAATGTTGAAACCTCCGGTCTATAGGTACTAGTTCGACGTTCGTTTCATCCAAGGTGCGACTCCGGAGAGGACCGAACGTCGTCGGTGGAAGACATACACACGAGTCCGCCGGAATAGGACACGACTCCCACTCCTCTCTCTACCGAAAAGGAGAAGAATTTCCCTGGGTGGTCGGGACCTCTTAAGCCTGAGGTGGGAACACTGGAGTAAATTGTGGTAATGTCGGATTTCTGGGATAGAGGTCTATGTCAGTATAACCCGCGACCCTTAATCTCGAAGTTGTATACCCAAACCCCCTGGGTCGACCCAGGTGTCGTCGGATGTCCGCGGCACTACTCACCCCTCTCACCTTCTGCGGGCGTCCGTTACACAGGGAATGCGGGAAGCTCAGGTCCGTGACGGGGGGGGTGGGGGCCGTCGCCCGACTCCCGTCCGTGTGTCCGTGTGCCCAACAAGAGGTGGGAGAGGTTGTGAGACTGATAGTCCTTCGTCACGTCTCGGTCCCAAATGCGGGGTCATTAGGACGACCCCTGACCGTTGTACCCTGCTCCGTCACTCGTCCGACGACACCCGTCGGGCGATCCCTGACGTCTAGGACAGTCTCGACAGGATGGGTCTCCCACAGGTAGGTAGTCACGGGTGAGCAGTGGCGACTTCCGACGGGGACCCCGTAGTCGAGGGTACATAGAGGTCCGTGCACGAGTACCGAGCTCCCTGGTCGTCCGGTTCATGGGAGTCGTTCTTCGACGACCACGTGTCCCGCTGACTCTCACCGTTCCGTATGCCTGACCAGTGACGTGAGGGATTCGTCTACGGAGACACCCCTCTCCCGTCCGTGGGGTGCCCCGAGTCAGGGACACTTGTTCGGGTCTGGCGCAGGTTTTTACTGGTCTCCGGGGCGTCGTTCGACCCGCGGAGAGCCCCTGAGGGTAGACGGGTGACACTGACGTCCTTCAGTGCCTCGGGTCCGCCGACAGTCTTCACTGAGAAGGGGAGGACCCAGACACGGGCCTCGGACTGACCCTGAGTTGGATGGTTCCATTTAGTTCAGTCCATTAAGAGAACAGACATAGTATTAGTGAAAGAGGTCTCCTTGTGTAATATCGTTTTACAACCCGAAAAAACAAAAATTTCTTTTCGGTAAAAGGAGTGATCAAAATAAAACTTACTCGATTCACCACGATCAAAAATTTAGTACTCTCTTTTGTGTGTGTGATTCATCCACTGTTAAAAGTTGTCAGTACTAACACTTGTTGCGATGATTTCCGAAGGTGTCACCAAGTATAAGTAAGTGGATTTTCGGTTTGGGGTTTGAAGACATAACTTCTTAATTTTTTTTTTTTTTTTCTGAACCCGGTAAATCACTGACAGAACACGTAAGGTGGTTGGGAAGAGACCTTTCAATAAGACATGACATGGGTAAAAAGTCTTAGTACTCCACATGACCCCGAGAAATCGCCCTGTACCTTATCAAACCCCCTTATCAAATTTAAATCTGGGAGACCGAGTACTGCACTTAGCTCGTATTTCTCCCCGAACCGATAAGGGACGTTTACTGGCAGGTGGCTGTTCTTATACTTTACGAGGTTATGTTTTATTAGTTTACCTGTCGTTCGTCGCTGGTCGTACGACACCCTCGGAAATTTTTATTCCGAGTAACAAGGGGTTGACAGATAATTATCGAACTTTTCTGTAGACGAGGATTAAATCAGAAGAGTTTAGTTCTTTAGAAGGGAAGTGAAGGGAGGTCCCGGGCCTACTTTAGTTAGTTCGTTGTTTTAAATAGTTCGTGGTCCGTGTAAGACCGGGTCTCGAGTCTTGGTTCGGACGTTGGATTGGGCTCGGTGGGTTTTCGGTCCAGACGTCCCTTGTACGTGGGAAGGAGGTCTGGTTGTAGGAAGTGGGACGTGCGAGTTCGTCCCGTCTTTGGTGGTTTCGTCTGGGGTCACAACCACTCGGGGTCGGGGTAGTCATGGGTTCTCGGTGGACGATGTAGTGGTCCCCAGTCGATAACGTGTTCTAGGACTGAGGTTCGTTTCGACCTAAGGCAGTCGTTGTCCGTCGAGAGACGAAGAGTCCCGTTGAGAAGAGTAAGGACTTATAGATGTTGCTAACTTGTGTGGATTTTGGAAAGGGGTGGGGCATCCATATTAAGACGAGAGCCCCCGGTGTTTATCGTCCAGTCAAGTAGAAGGATGCTATCAGGAAGTCGATGCACTCACTACAGACGGACCATGGACTCATCGTCCCCCAACAATACCTGGGTCACGAGTCTGTCCTGTTGACTCAATGTTTCGGCGTCCCACCAAGACGAAGTAAAGACCCGTCGCGGGGTTCACAAGCACACAGGGGGAACGTGTAGGTGAGGTCAAGATCTGGGTGTCGAGTGGAGGGGCCGTGCAGTACGAGTGCAGATGGGTCCCTACGACGGTCGGGAAGAAAAGTGTGTCGCACTAAGGAGGTCAAGGGTGTATCGAGTAACGGTAGAAAGTCCAGGGTCCAGGCATTCGTCGGAAGAGGTTCGAGGGACGATTTTGCGTGGGGTGTAGCACGGGTCTGTGTGGGAAGAAAGAATTAACGGATTTATCGTCACTCGTGACAGAAGAGATAAAAAGAAGGAAAAATGAGTGCACAAATAATAGATAGAGGGGGAGATTTGACATTCTGGTACTTATTCGTGTCCCATTCTTGAGTTATGTACCAACAGTAGACTTATTTCCTTTGTCGAAAGATCCGTCTTCGCCGTCGTCGACCTCGGTTCCTCGGGTCTCTTCGGCATCTCAGATGACTAGGACACGTGCTCGAAATCCTCTCCTTTCTGAGTGAAATCGCTCGACCCACCGGAACCCTTTCAGTGAAGCAGGAGGACTCGGAGTCGGAGATGTAGACGTTTTACTCCTGTTCTTGTGTCTGGAGGGCTGCGGCGCTCACTCCGTCACAAACCCCTCGTAAACCGTTCTCCTACCCAAGTCTTGTCTGGCAGGCGGACACCCTGATACCACACACGACCCCCGGCCCACGGGTTCCTCGGTCCGGGGAAGTCCCCCTGCTCCGCCCCGACCGCCCGTCTGTCCGTCGTGCCACGTCCTCGACGCTCGGGCTCCCCGACTCCCGTCTTCTCGGTCTGTAGTCCCGGCGGTGACTTCGGGGCTGTCCTTCGGTCGGGGCTGGGCAGTCGACAGGGGTGGGAAGAGGAGGGTGGGGAGCCTTCTCGGGCGACTCCCGTAGTCCGAGTCTCTTCCACCGATCTCCCTAGCTCAGGGGTCGGCAGCGTAGAGACGAGTGCCGGGGGCCAGCGCGCCACCGGGGAATCTTTCCTCCGTCCGGGTCGCAGTCGTGGGGAAAGTCTTTCGACTACCCGGAGGAGGAACCGGTCGTAGCCGAGGGTACCCGTCCTGACGTCTTTTTGGTCTCCGGGACCTCTTTTCCCGAGGGGCGCCCGAGGTGGAGGTTCGAGGGTCGGGCTTCGGGGGGCGTCCCGGACCCGGCCTCGGTCCCGTGAAGGCGCCCGGCGGTCGGGGGGCCCTGTGTCGGTCCTAACAGGTCGGGCGGCGTCCGCAGCCGGCGTCGACTCCCCTGTTCCGGGTCGACAAGGACGTCTGTTCGCCCGTCGAGAGAAGGGTGTACTGTTCCCTTGGACACAGGGGCCCCCTCCTCTGTTCGTCTCCCTTCCCCGGTCCCGTCTGGGTCCACCCCGGCATTTGTGGGGAGGGACCTCAGGGGGTACGGGCCTCGCCTCGGTCCCTCCCCTCCCGTCGTGCCCAGGACTCTTCGGGGGGTCGGACGGTGTTTTCCCCCTGTCTGCCGGACGGTCGTCCCGGCTTTCTGCCCCGACACTCGCACGTGCGTGCGCTCCCGAAGATCTCTACCCGAGCAAATACGACTCGGAGTAAGTTCTGTCGTCGTCGAAGATAAATTACTCATCCAAAATTAGTTCCTATTTCTGGACCTGTCTAGGACGGTCCTGGGAAGGTCGTCCTTGACTGTCTTGTGACACGCAATTGATCTCACATTTGTACTCCCGTTGTCGGCACCGCAACTCCTCCGCCCCCCACGTGGAGGAAGGTCCACACCGGTGTGGTCTCCGAGGTCGCTGCGGCATCCTGGTCGACACGCGGTCGAGACCGAGGGCGGCTCCCTCCACGGAGACCGGTAGACGTGTCGGACGGTAAGACCTCTGGTTCCTCGCGACGGAAGGGTCACTGCGACTGGTCTGTAGGGAGGTAGTGTGCCTGTACAGTACGTCGGTCCCAGGGCACGCAGGGGCCTGGACAAGGGCCCGAGTCCTCCGTCTCGAGACTAACCGTTCCGGACTCGGTGTGAAGATGGAGACTTCGACCCCTTTCTCCAGTCGAGGTGAGCCGGTCATTCCTACCCCACACGGCCTTCCCTTTCGACGTCTGAAAAGGGAAATTTGTAGTCGGTAGCCGATATTTACACTTCTCGTGTGGCATAGTGGGAGGGGTGCACTTCCCCCTCCCCAACCCCCATGTTGGACGTTCTTAGCTCTCTTACTCCGATTGCACGTTTCCTTTTTGTCTGCTCTCAGGATTGTTTAAGTAAACTCAGGGACCTAGTTCGAGACGGACTTTCAGTGTGGTCTATGTACTCGGTTATCTAAAGAACGAACACAATACATCACACTTCACAAAAAAAGAGTGAATCGTACACATTTACGGAATTGAGAGAGGGTGGATCTGCCACTCGAGGTTCTCTAGTCTTTGGTATAGAAAAGATAGAGACATATGGATGGTGGACCGTGTCCCAAACCGTACCTCATCCATGAACTTCTCATGAACAACTTACTTACTCGTTTACAATGATTACTACCACTTTAAAGAGTGGCAGGAGACGTTTGAGAGTCTTAAACACCTTGTACAAGTAGCCGGAGTAACGTGGATTTATATGTCGTGGAAGGCGTCAGGGGTGTCGTAGACAGTCTGAGACCACCCCGTCGACCGGACCCGGGTGAGATGTCCTTCTTACGTCCGACTCCTATAACGGGTCGGAAGGAGTCCCTGTCAGTAAACAGCCCACGGCTAAGTCGGCAGAACCTCTTCGGGTGAGTGCTGTGATCTCTCGGTGGAAAACCTGTCCACTACAGACCCGGAGGAGTCTCCCATAGGGGAGAGGTCCCAGAGGGACGTCTCGGCGACTCGTGCACCCTGAGGACGCTTCGTTCCGTCCGTTTCGGAGCCTGTATAAATTCTCGCTCAACCTTCAGCAATCGAGGGTAAAATTAAATTGTTCGGGTTAAAATATTTATTCTGACTTAAAAGGGTCCGATAATAAAGATTAATACGTAAATGTAGTTAAGTGTAATACGCCAACTACTTTACAATTATGGTTTCCGTTAAAAGACGACTACCCGCCGTACCTCTTCTCGAAAGAAGTGTAATGCTCAGTTATAAAAACCTTTATTAATGGCTCAACGAGTGGTTTCAAACGTGACTGATTGCGTCAACAACGTAGATGCATCAGGGGTTGACCTCTCTGATTCTCCCTTTAGGGGACTGTCCCTCGCTCCCCTTCTCTGGCTCCTGAGTCCCTCGACTCGGTCCCTGGGCCTCGTCGAGGTTCCCGACCGGCGACGACCGTTGGTCCGAAGGGAATCGAGGTGAACCTCTTCCTTTACCGTCGGGTGAGGTCCTGGGAACGGACCTTTTAAGGTATCTACCTCCTCGGACCATCCGGTGTCAGGTGTCCTAGCGTTTCTCAGGTCACTAAGTGACCGAGTCGAGGTGGTACATGGTCTGATTTACCGGGGTCCTGTGTCTGAAAAGTAGACGCGGTACCCTTACTAGTATCGTTGAGAGGGTGTCCCACAATTACGGAGATACGGAAGTAAGTAAATAAACAGGTCCTCCTTAGATAACATCTAGATAAGCCATAACCATGAGTTATTTACCATTCCTACGAATACTCCTCTTCTTCCTTTGTGAGACCTGGAGGATTGTCTCGTCCGACCTCCACGGAGAGTGGGATTCACTGTTGTGTCCCGGCCACCTCGGGACGTTCTTCCGGTCTCCTGGTTGTGAGTCCGGGGTCGTCGAAGTGTGTCGAAGGACGTATTCCCTCCGTTCGCGACCCAAGGTCCCGACGTCCTCCGGAGCCGTGCCGTGCCCCCGCCGCCCGGTCGATGACTCTGTCTCTACTGGTGGTCCTGGCGGGGTCTGGTTCGAACGCCTCCCTTGCGTGTTCGGAGTCCGCCTGTAGGAGGTTCAGGAGGTACCGTAGATATGCCTTCGGGCACGTCCGTTTCCTGGTGAAGGTAGACTCGATCTCTTCGCCCGGACCCTGATTCAACACTCCTCAGGTTGAGTCGTCGTACTCTTTCTACTGGTCACTGTTCCTCTGACCCCCCACACCGGTCCCATCACCCCCCTTCGGCTCTACCCTGTAGCGTTTTCGGTTCCCTGGTTCGCGAAGGTCCTCTCCTCGTGCGGGTCGAGACGGCTGGACAGGTCCATTCCTGATCTGTCGTGAGGGCTCCGACCTCTTCAGCCCGCGCGGCTCCACAGTGGCGTCCTCACCACCGCCACTTCCTTGTCCCACCTCGGCACGACTCTTCCCGGCCGCTGTCCCTGTGGCGCCTGGCGGGGTTCCGGTGGCGAAGGGTTGGAGTCGTGGAGGGGGCCGCTAGAGACCCGAGTCTGTGCGGACGCGTCTTGTTCGCTCTCTGGGGCCCTTGGCTTTTCTCTTCTCTCGGTCCAAGTTCCTATTGTAAGAGTGGAGTCGAATTTTATCTGTCTTTTGCGTCGTCTCGGCGTGGAGTACCTCTGGACGTCGGAGTGGTCACAGGGGCGGCACCCAGGTCCCACGTCGGGTCAGGACGCAGTCGTAGACGTGTCAACGTCTCTCGGGTGGGGTCTCACAGGACGGAGACCCCGGTGACCCCGACCACTGCGGCGTGTGACCCGGACCTCGGTCGCAATCGGACGTCTGGGACGTCGCACACAAAGACATCACTTTGGTTGTTAATTTTTAATCTAAAGAACATTTGAGGACCCAAAGGTCGAAGTAGACTCTGACTTTGTCGTCCGGAGAGTCCCAGACGTGGCTCGGCACGGGGGGTCCGTCCCACACTACCCCGAGAGACAGGGGACTGGGGGTCGTGGAGCCTCTGGTCGGGGTGGGGACACGTGTAGTAGGGTCGGGTGTCCGGACGCTCAGGTGTGTGCCCTGGAACCCGGAGGCTCTCTCTGGACTCTGCGTCGTGTACCCCTCTCCCACGCGGAGGTTCTCTGTCGACTCCGAGTCATGTGCCCCTCTCCCATGTGGGCACGACACGCCCGTCCCCGTTCAGGGGAGGTGAGGGGTGGGGTCTCGTCGGTCCGTCTTCTGTCCTGTCGGGTCTCCTTTCCCCTCTGCCACTACGACCGAGTCTGGGTGTCAGGGTCCTCTCGCGTTCCGGCGATTTCTCTCCCGTTCCTGTCACAAAACGGATACAAGAGGAGATCTTTACGTTTAGTTTTGGTGTTACTCCATGGTAAAGTGTGGTCAGTCTTACCGACGCTAGGTTTTCAGATGTTCGTTATTTACGACCTCTCCCACACCTCTTTTCCCTTGGGAGAATGTGACAACCACCCTTACGTTTGATCATGTCGGTGATACCTCTTGTCACACCTCTACGGAATTTTTTAACGTTTGACGGAATACTGGGTCGTTAGGGTGACGACCCGTATGTGTGGTTCCTTTGGTCTTACCTTTCTCTGTGCACATGGGGTTACAAGTAGCGTCGTGACAAATATTATCGGTCCCGTACCTTCGTTGGATCTACAGGTAGTCGTCTACTTACCTATTCTTTCGACACCATGCATATGTGTTACCTCATAATGAGTCGGTAATTTTTCTTATGTAAACTTAGTCAAGATTACTCCACCCACTTTGACCTCGGATAATATGTCTCACTTTATTCGGTCTTTCTTTTTGTGGTCATGTCATATGATTGTGTATATATACCTTAAATCTTTATACCATTACTATTGGGACATAAGCTCTGTCGTTTTCTCTGTGTCTACATATCTTGCCTGAAAACCTGAGACTCCCTCTCCCACCCTACTAAACCCTCTTGCCGTAACTTTGTACATACTATAGTACATTCTTTGCTTAGTGGTCAGATACAAACTATGTCCTATGTCCTGCGAACCCCGACCACGTACCCCTACTAGGTCTCTCTACTATACCTCACCCTCCACCCTCCCCCCAAGTCCTAACCCTTGAGTACATGTGGGCACCGCCTAAGTACAGTTACATACCGTTTTGGTTATGTCATAACATTTCGCTTTATTTCATTTTTATTTAAAATTTTTTTCTCTCTCTCTCCCCCGTTCCCTTCTTGGTCCCCTGACCTCTCCTCGTCTTCCTTGCTCCCTCTTCAGCCCCCGTCCCCCCGGAGAAGTGGTCGGGGGCGGGCGTCGCACGGAAGGGCGGACACACACGTGTGTGTTCGAGGTACACGTGTGTAAGACACGTGTGTGGTAGATGTGTGTGGGTGCGACAGACGAGTGTGGTCGACGGTGAGTAGGTTTGTAGCGGACATGTGTGTGTGTCTCCAGTGCGACAGATACGTGTTCGTGGGGTGTGTGTGTGTTCGTGTGAGTCGTGTGCGGGTGGTGGGTACAGGACTCCCACGTCGGACCCCGAGGTCAGGGACCTCCGCCCCGGGCCCCCTCTGAACACTCGACTCCCCGAGGTTCTGTCCTCTCCTGGTGTTCACTATCTCGGCCGGGGGCCTTCCACGGGGGGTCGGACCTCCCGGTCCTGACGTCCGTCCACACCCCTCTCGGTGCCGGGGGACAGTGACGGGCCAATGGGGTCCACACGGGACGGTGAGAGAGAATGATGTCTCGTGGGTGTCGACGGTGGCAAGTGTCGACGTGGTCGGGGAGTTTGACCGGCGGGACCAGACGCAGGGTGGAGTCGACCCACCCGAGACCTTCCGTGTCGACGACGTCCTCGGGAGGTGGAGTCTCTTCCGGGTGGCGGCGGCTCCGTCGCGAGGACGCCCCGGTCTGGAGGGGTGGGGGTGTTCCGTGGACGTGTGAACGGGTCTTCGGGGTCCGACCCGGTACGTGTGTCGTCCGTGAGTGAGTTCCGAACGGTTCGGTGGAGAGAAATTCGTGGTACCCTGTTCTAGCTTGGGACTGTTTTCAAGAGCAGGGGCGTGAGGTAGGGTCCTACTCGTCCTGACCCCTCCTGCCCCGGTTCCACTCCCCGTGTCCGGGCTCTCCGAGTCGTAGACCCTAGAGGGGTTGAGTCCGGAGAAGGGTCTCTTAGAGTAAAAGAGGTCAAAAAAGAAAAAACCTTTTTTTTACTGTAAAACTTTCTAATAACACTTTTTAATTAAATCCGGACTTCGTAGTTTCTGTAAAACGTTTGTTTTGATTCCGTAGATACGCACCGGTGACGGACTCGACTTTTGGGGGTCCCCGGAACCGGTCGGGAGGCAGGGGTTCCCCTCTTCGTCGACATGGGTGGGCTTTGACGAGAGGACCCTTTTCGTGCCGGACTAAGGTCCCGGGCCCCTTCTCCTCTCATTAGTGTGCGTACGTTCCCGTACCGTCGGCGACCGAAGGTTCCGTCCCACTGGAAAACAGTTGAAGCCTGTCCTTGTGTTTAGAGGGATGGTAGTGCGACCTAGCCGGAACTAACCTAGTTTTAGGGTAGCCTTTTGTCCCCCCTCCTTTCCGTTATTTTGGAGGTCTTAACTATAATTTGGTGACTGTAAAGTGTTTGGCTCGCCGTGCCCGTCGACGGTCAGATTGTCGTCCTCCTTGAGACTTCCCCGTTCAGTCCGTACTTCCAGTGCCGTCGCGCCTCGGAGAGAGTCCGGGTCCGCAGTCGTGGTTCCCCCGACCCCGGGTCTGCCGTCCGACCTCGTTCGGGGACGGACCGTCTCGACGGGGACTCGGGACAGGTGCACGGACGGACCACGCGGGCTCGCCCCCTGTGGTCCCCCAGAGTCTCGGAGCGCCTGGTCTGCGAGAAGTCGAGACTCCGGTTTCCACTGTGCCGCGAGTCTTGGACACGGACCCGGGATGACCTGGATAACACCGGAGTGTACCCCTACCCAAGTAGAAACGATCTGACCCTCTCTGATGACCCGGATAACACCGGAGTGTACCCCTACCCGGGTAGGCCACGATCTGACCCTCTCTGATGACCTGGACAACACCGGAGTGTACCCCTACCCAAGTAGGTCACGATCTGACCCTCTCTGTTCTCCAGGAAGTTTTTGTCGGACCCTGATTTTGAGAGGCCCTCGGAGGATGCCTGGTGTCGTGGAGGGTGACAGGGGTTCCTGGGGTGTGCCTACGAGACCCGTCTTTGAAGATCCACCACCGGTTCTTTCTACACCTTCCTACGGTGTTGGAATCCCCGGATCTTTGTCTCGGGTCAACCGTGAAGGACTCACCGAGGACTTTGGGTCTTGACGTCTCCTGCACCCTTGTATTAGTGACACTTAGCGGTGGGCACTGTCGAGTGTTTCGATGTGTCAGGTCCTCCACCCCTGGGGTCACGTAAGACTGCCCCCTCGACTCCGAATCAAGTGTGCCGGCTCTTTATCGGTATCAAGGACCGAAACTGGCAGGGTAGTGACGGAGGTGACGTGGGACGGTCTCCGAGACGTGAGACACTGGTGGACTTGAGGGACTGGTGCGCTACGACGGAGAAGTCTTCCGACCGACCAGTTTCTGTGACCTTCCCGTCGTCTCTACGGAGACCAGGGGTTCCCGTAGAGGTCCTCTTGGTAGTGTGTTGTAGAACGGTTCCCCCTCTGAGGGCACCCAGACCTCGTTCGTGACCACGGCGTCGGGACTGAGAGGCCGGTCGGGGACCAATAATAATCGGTCGAGGCACAAAGGATTAGTGGTAGGCGTAGTAATTCCACTTCTTGTGAGTACCCCTTTATTGTCTCAAAATAGAGTTCGTCTAACTAGGTGAGTCTAGGCAGACGGGCTCGGAACATTAAGAGGTATTTCAGTTTCGTTAAAAACCAATTCATATGTCAGACAGGAGATGATTTAATTTGATTATTCTAGGTGACCCTTTATTTTGGGGTTCACATAACTCTTATAATTTTTTGCGTGTTGAGAGGTACCTATATATTCTAAATGAGACCGTTTATTAACACTTGTATTGTGTGTCTCTCTGATATTACTTTAGTAATCCCCTGTGTCTTGTGGTGAATGGTGAAGGGGGACTATTGTGGTGCGAAGGGTTCACGGGTCCGAGTTCCTCTCGGTCAGGCGTGGGACTTTCAAGGGTAGGGTGTGACAGTACAGTGTCTTCAGTCGATCCGTGCGTGAAATGTCACGCTTGACGACGACAATGACGATGCGGGTCCACGACTCACTAGACGACATTTGTGACAGAATCTTAGTTGGGAGGGTAAGTGGGAGACGTCAGTCGTTTCGACCATAAGGGAAAAATGTCTACCCTTTCGACTCAAGGTTCTCCAGTTCCGTTCTGGTCCTGGACTTGGTTTCGCGAGGACTGAGGTTTCGGGATCTACGGTGGACCGAGACGAAACGAATCAAAACGTAAACTGAATGAAAGGGTAGCTCGTTACCCATCGGGTTAGTGACCCGTCCTAAAACGAGAGTAGACGAGTAGTCTCTACCTCAGCTCTCGGGGGAGTCGGACGGGTGGTTGAGACCGGATCCTGGTATACGTAGTTAGAGTCACCTTCCACCTTCTCTCTATCGTCTCTCCCGTCCTTACTCTTGGGTGTAACGTCAACCCCTTGGACTCCGAGTGCCAAGGAGGGTTGGTTCGGGTCTCCAGGTCCCTAGGGTCGTCCAGTTCCTGGGTCCTTCTGTCCCACTCCGGGAATCGACCCCTGAGTCCGTGGTACTCCGAGTGGACTTTGGGCGTGTGAAAACCCGGTCCACACCACGACAAACAGTCTCGGTCGGTGGTTCACGTCTCCCTGTCCTCTCCCGTCCCTGTCCGCTCGAGAGCAGTTTTCCGGAGAGGAACCTCGGCACAGGTTTGTTCCTCGGCAGACGCCGAAACGTGAACGAAGGTCCGAGGTCTGGGTAGAGACTCTTGAGTGAAGGGACGGAGGTGGGGCGGGGTGCGACGGAAGTCCCACCCCGGAGGAGGCACAGGGGGGTTCGGGCCTCGCAATCGGGCAGGAGGGGAGTGGCGAGGGACGACTGAGACAGTGAGACCTGAGGAGAGACAGGGGCCTACGCCTAAGCGCGGAGGTCGTCGTGTCCGCCAAGAAGGGTCCCGACCCGGGGGTCTTGTTCCGGGGCGGAGACAGTTAGTTTAAGGGTGAGGTGCGAGTCGCGTAAACCCTTGGAAGGCTCCACCCCAGGTGGAGAGACGGCCCCGACCCGAGTGAGACCCGACCTAGACGTGGGGTACCCGAGACTCGGGGTGAGAAGACCCATACCTTTGGGAATGACACCGAGGTTCCGGGGGACACAGGGGTGGACGACGGGGGATCCGGTGGACTCGGGGAGTGACCGTGGGGGACGGGAGATGGTCCGGGGACTGGAACTGGAACCGGAACCGGGGGTCGTGGGAAGGGGAGGACCGGAAACGGACCGACTACGAAGTGCAGAGGGGGGTGGTACTCCTGGTGGTGCTACACACAGACACACACTCCCCACCCCACGCCCCACGTACAATGTGGAGCGACTGACTCGACTAGTCCGAATCGAACACAAAGGAGAAACGCCCACGCAGAGACGAGGGAAGACCTTACTTGACATCGAAGAGACATCCGTCCACGACACTCGTGGGGTCGCACCACGGGCGTCTATGCGTGGTCACTCTACGTGTTACTCCAGGAGGTCTGCACGACCGACTCACTTACAAACTCCACGGTGTCCGAGACAGACCTCAGAGAGGGGAAACAGGTGGAGAGGTCCGTCAGGGGTCGGAGTCGTCCGGACAGAGACTGTTCGTCTGATGGCCGGGGTCCGAGGTCCCCGGGTCGCACCCCTGTGACTAGGTTGTGCCTACCTGGTCTGGGTGCCCGGAGTGTCGAGTACCAGAGGATGGCGACACCCGGGTCGTGTCCGCCTGACGTGTGGTCCGGGTGACACCGTACGTGTGCTCGTTCCCGGCCGAGTCGAGGGGTCCTCCGGACGGTCTCGTCTCCCGGGAGGGAACGCAGACACGGTAAGTCCCCGACTTCGGGGTCCCAGAAGGAGGACCCTACGTCCCGTTGTCCTCGACGGTGGGGGTGTAGAGTCCGTGAGCTAGGGGGATAGTAGGCCCTGTCTCTGGGGGCGCACGTCCTTCCCGGGCAGAGACGACGGGTGTTACGGGAGGCAGGCTGTGTCGACCGGCCTCGACACGGGAGTCCCCTGCAGGGGACCCCGACCTGCAGACCGGAAATAGGGGTTATGATCACCGTTCAGTTACTGATTCGGTCGGTTTTTACTTTCAGGGGCATTTAGACTAGAAAAGGAAATTCGACAACCCATGTGTCTCACACCGGTCCTAATAACTATCTTTTCAAATACCTACCCGACGTAGAATTTTACTTTTGTGTAATGGGTTTTAGTTACAACGACCTACACCAAGGTCCTCCTGTCCTTTCCAGTCGCCTCTGTTCTTATGGCTTTGGTTTTGAGGTTCTCCTGCATTGTAATTTCGTTTAAAACTTTCACTCAAGGTCCTTTTTGTAAACGCATCCCGATATTAAATTCCCACGAAAGTGCTCTCCGACCCGTCAGAAAGATTTATCGTAAAAACTTCGCAGAAACTCTCAGGCGACTCAAGTAGGTGTTTTACCATAACTGTTCACGACGTACGGGGTTGAACGTCGGGTTAGTCTTGTCGTGCACGACCACCACCCGTACTGAATCTCTGGACGGCTACCCGTGTTCGTCCGGGGGTCCGTCTCGGCCTGGTCGCCCGGTCCGCGCGAGTAGAGGTCTGGGGACATGTGTCACCAGGACGTCCGTGAAGTCTCGGACACCTGTGTCTCTCCTCCCCTTTTTGGACCTCCGGTTTTCCCGTCGACAGTGACGGATGACTGCTCGTGAGCCCTGGCCGGTACGTTATCAAGACTTTGCAAGACTGTCCAGGTAGGCACCCTTTCGTCAAAGTAGAGTGCACCGGTTGCGAGAGGAATTTGTCCGTAGAAACGCCTTCGGGTCCCCTGTGACCGTCGACCGTCCCGACTCCTCGAGACCAGGGGTCTCTCGTCAAAAGGAAACCCCTCGTTGTATGTGTGAAACAGTGTCTACGGAAGAAATCTCGAAGGTCACCTCTGGCACCGGGTGGTACTAAGTCGCTCTTCCCTGACCGAAGGGACGTCCTCCGCGGGCCGGTCCGAAGCCGGTCCTGCCACCCCCGACAACGGACCGTTTGCGATCGAGCTTCTCTGACTTCCGGTACTCGACGGGTGGTCCCTTCGGGGTCCTTTCCTCGGTGGCACGGGAGACCCCGTGAGGACCGTCCCGAGGACCAAGGATGTCGGTGTCTCGGGATCCGTGCCCAGTTTGGGTCGGACCTCCATTTCTGTGTCTCTTCTTTCTACGTCGACACCGGAGTCAGATCCTCTGTCCTCCCTTCTCGTCTGGGCGGGTCGTGTCTCGACGTTTCGTCGGAGTGGTCCGCGGCGGTCAGTTCCCGTCTCCTCGGAACGACAGATGTGGTTAAGGTCCATGCCCTGGTGTCAGAGTAGACCCCACCCCGACAAACTCGATTTTAATCCTGGAGTCTCCTTCTGTCTGGACCAAATTCGGAATGAACGGACACACTGACACCCGATCAAGGAGTTTGTGAGACTCGACGTCATGGTGTGAAGATTATTCTACCCATTTTAGTCAGATGGTGTGTCCTCATCCATGGGTGGTAATATCCCCAATTTACTCGGGTAAGTAAGTGAGGTGTTTATAAATGACTCGTGGCTGACATACAGTCTGGGAGAAGATCCACGACCTCTGTGTAGGTACTCACATCTGAGGTGTCTAGAGACGCGGTAATATTTATTCCTATAACCTAGTACATAACCTTCCTTCGACCGCGATTTCTTTCCTCTTTTTCTTCGCGTTTCAGTCCCTGACCCTACTACCTCCATCCCTACCTCCTCACGTCCAACGTATAATTTTGACACTGGGGTCACCCGGAGTGACTCTACACTGACGAATTGTTTTAGTCTTCTTGGTCCATTGACTCCTTCCTCATAAGGTCGGTCTCTTTTGTGGACCACGTTTCCGAGACCCCACCCCCGTGTGGGACGCCCACCCCCGTGTGGGACACCCACCGTAACATCCTTCCTCCGGTCACGCCGGTCTCCTAAGACTGGTTCTTTTTCTGTCCTTCGTTCTCTGCTCCTGGCTCCTCCACCTCCACCCTCCGTCTACCAAACTGGGACGGTCAGTGACGTTCCAGTGACTACAAACAGGACTTACTTTTGCCTCGGTAAACGTCCCGAAACTCGTCTCCTTCTCATTAGACTAAAGACAAACTCTTCCTGACGAGCCAACAGTACAACTGTTGATTACGTACCTCTCACGGACCATGTACTTCTCATACATTTTTACATATCGATAATAAGAATAATTATCATTGTGACTAAATACGCCACCCTTTCTTTATGGAATGGGGGTGTTCCACCATGTCCAAATCTTCTAAGTGGTTGGAATTTCCATTCACTCCGTATTGAAGGAGATCGACGTCCTTAGGAGGGGCACACGTAGGGACTAGTGACCGGGAGGTGGAGCTGTACCATAGTCCTGTCCTCTGACGACGCAGAGGCCCGTCCGGTGACGTGTCATCCGATCGAGGACGGTAGTATTGGGGCGGACCTTAATCGGGGACTTACTTGGACCAAAGGATCTTAGGGTGGTCGCAGGGCTCGGACGCGTTATATCACGTTCAGAGGGGGAGGGAACGCTTCGACTCCTGTCGTTACCCGGAACATCCCAAAATATAAGTCCCTAGGTTCCCACCAAAGGTTTCCTTCCACCTTAAAAATTCACTTTCGAGGGTCCCCCACCCCCGAACTTTCCTGTCTTTCGTCGACCGTTGGCGGAGAGACCCAGGGGACCTCTCTTTGACATCCTTCTTCTCCTTCCGGGACTCTGTAGGGAGGGAAGAACCGGTCTTTGGAACCGGTTGTTCCCGGGTTGTCTACTCGTTGTCACCGGACTCCTGTGTCCTTATTGAGGACCCGGTGTCTACTCTACGACTTTGAGTCCGGATCCTCCCCCATCTACCTGGACGGGTCCCGTGGGTCGACCGTTTCTGGATCGAATCTTTCCCGGACGTCGAAGGACCTGGTTTCAGTCGACGACCTTTCACAAACGGGTCAGCATAAGGTAGAGGAACCAAGAACCCCTTGGGAGACCACCTCGGAGGTCTCTCCGACCCCTTATCCCTGTCGTCAGTGCACTTAAGTGTCCCGAGGAGAGTAGAGCTGGAGTCCAGTCTTGATTCTCCAATCCCTAGCCCCCACCTTTGTCTCTGCGACTTCAGGCGACGGACCAAAGGGGACCACTTCCGTTCTCTGCGGCTCGCGTCCGCACCCTGAGTGGGGATGTTGACACACAGGGAGGTTTGGTGTTCGCGCGGGGTACAAAAGGGAGTCCCCGGTCTGACGAGAAGGCGTCTCCCGACTCCTGCCTCCTCCGAGACCGCTTTCGAAACTCTCCAGGTCCCAAAGCCCCCTACGCTTCGGTCCCTACCCGAGGCTTTGGCGGGAAACGGAGGAAGGAGAACCCCTAGGGCGGCCCGTGGCCCATTTCGCTCCCGACGCTGGGTACTTCTTGTTCCGCCCTGCGTTCCCGGTGCTAGCTCCGCGTCCTTGGGGTGGGGCGAGCCTCGGGAGGACCCGGACCTCAGCACGGCCCGCGAGGCGTCGGTGGGGCGGGGTGGGGCGGAGGCGGCAGTGAGTGACGGCGGCGAGGCCGAGCGAGAGCGCGAGAGCCGCGGAGCCCGTGGCCGAGCGGGCGCGGCTCGCGAGTGAAGAGCGAGCGTGCGACGTCTGAGGCCGCACCGGCGGGCGTGGCCGGGGCCGGGGCCGGGGCGCGCCGCGAGGTGGGACGAGGGCCCGGGCGCCCCGGGTGAGAGGGCGCGGGGTCGGGCGGTACCGGACCCAGCCCCTGTTTCTCGCCCCGTCGAAAAACAGGTTTGGCCCCATTCTTCAACTCCCGCCCCCAGACGCCTCTCCCGGAGCCCGGGGCGCCCCGTGTCCCTACGATTCGCCGGCAGAGCCCTCTGCCTCTACCTCTTCTTTGTTCCCTCTCAACCCCACCCTTCTGGGGGTCGGGTCCGCCCCCGCCCCGCCCCGACGCGAGGTCGGCCTCTGACCGCCAGGGAGGTCCGCTGGCCCGCCCCGCACCCCTCGCGAGGCCCCGCCCCCGCCGCGGCCGACCCCGTCTCGTTTCTTCCCCTCTCTTCGTCCCCCCCGCGCCCACTACGTCGCGACCTCCGCCGGGCCGCGGGTCGGCGACTGGCGGGGGAGGGGAAGGGAAGGGGGAGGAGAGGGCGGGGAGGCCGAGGCCCCGGCGGTGCGGCCTGGGCGAGAGGGCCGCGACGCGACCCAGCCTGCGGTCCAGACGCGCGGCGCCGACTCGCGGGTGAGCGGGACGCCTTTCTCGGCTCGTCCCTGGCCGCCTCCGCCGTCGCCCTCTCGCCTCGCCGGCGGTCTCCTCCGCCGCCAGACCTCGGCGTCGTCGTCCTCTGGCCGTCCGTCTTCGAGCCCCGAGGCTCCGCGCGCGAGGGGACCGGTCCCTACCCAGGGCCGCGCCGGGCCGGGGGCTGGCCGGGCGGCCCGTCTTTGACTTAACGCCCAGGGGTCTCAGGCCGCCTGCTGACCTGTTTTCCTTCGTGCCTGACTGACGGTCCTCGGAGGGCCGCCCTGGAGCGCAAGGCGCGTGGGCCTCGTCGCGGGGGGCGGCCTCGGCGCGGACCGCTCGGCCGATCCCTCGACCTGACTAACCGCCGGCGGCCGCCGGCCCCCTCCCCCGCGGCGCGCCCCGGTACCGTCCGAGCTTCCGCAGGATCGGGCTCAGGCTGGCCTAGGCTCGGGCGCGGCGGCGGTGTCGGCGGAGAGGCTCGGGCCCAGGGGCAGCGGCGGCGCGGGGGACGCCCTCTACCTTGTCTCCTTGGCCGAGCCGCGAGGGTCTATGGACGGCGGCGACCACGACGCGCGGGACGACGAGAAGCACCGGCTCCCACTCTCGCCCTTGAAACGATGGCGACCCCAGAGTCCCCAGGAGCGGCCCCGGCGGTTTCGGTCGGACAGGACCGGCGTCGCCTGTTTCTCCGCCTCCTTCGCTTCCCCTTCCGAAGTGTCAGAGGTCGCTAGGACCACACGTCGGTGACGGGCCACGCCATCCCCCACCTCTCGCCGCTTGCCAGCGCCGTAGTCACCGCGGGCGCGGGTCCAGGAAGCCTCGGCCTGGGCCCGAGGTCGACGCCGGTCCGCCGAGCACCCCGCGGCCCTCAACCGCGCGGGGTCGGACCGCGACCATCGCGCCGGCCCGCACCCCTTCTTCGCACTCGGCGGGGGGCGGCGGGGCGGGCCTGACCTCCCTTCGCCGGACGTCGCCGTCGGCCAGAGACGTCGCCGGGCCGTCGACGAGCTGGCCTGAACCGGTCACGGACCCGGCGCGCTCGTCGACTCCCCATCCTTCGTGTGCCGGGTCGCTCGGCCCCACCGGGGCCCGGAGTCGGGGTGTCGACCAGTGCGGAGAGAGAAGGGGCGGGGGTCGCTGTAAGTGGCTTCAGGGGTTTCTACACTGGCATGCACTCCCTCTGCTGTAGCTTTACGGGACGCGGAAGGCCCGGTCACCTCGGTGGAGCATGAGCGACCTCTAAGTCACCACCATAGAGTTCCTCGGAGGGGCTCTCGACGACGTGCTCGACCGCGAGTCGCACGGGCCGCGGGCCTCGTTCCATTGACCGGCGGGCGCGCCGCGGACCCCACTGGCCCCACTCCGTCCGTCCCTCGGCGGGGCACCACGGTGGGTAGAGGAGGGCAGGGGCAGGACTGTCGTGGAAGTTGTTGTCGCCAACAATAGGGGATCCGTAAACGTAAGGAAAGTGCCTTTGGAGGGGGCTTGAGGTGCGGATCGGGATCCTTCGATGGGGAGTAGGTCAAACGGGCGATAACGGTCGACGGCCAGGTCTCCCACTACCCACGGCCCACAACTCTCTTCTGGCGAACGACCCCGGCCCGAAAGGGACAGGAGACGGTGAGACTCCAGGGGTCCCGTGTGCCGGTTCGTCGATTCGAGGAGGCCCGACCCTAGGTCTCCGACCGCCTCGTGCGACATGTCCAATGGAGGTCGGCGACGTCCCAGTCTCCCTGAAGGGGGAGACGAGTAGACGGAGAATTTGTCAGAGATCGAGACAGAGAGAGAGAGTGTGTGTGTGGGTGGAGGGGATCGCGGCGTGTGTGTGTGTGTGTGTGTGTGTGGCGTGTGGGTGTGGCGGATGGAAGCGAGATGGGTCTCAGGGTGGGAAACGAGTGTAGAGGGTAGCCCAGGACAGGTAGGTCGAAAGGTTCCCCAAATCCCTTTGTGGTATCCCTTACCCCTACGAGGAGGCCTCCCTTTACCCAGAAGAAAGGTTGGGCCCTCCGCTAGGTCGGAGGGAAGGAACCGACCGTCCCCACGAGGCCGTCGGGGAGGAACCGGCCCGCGGTATGATCGAGGTTCGGGACGAAGGAAGGCCTATTTTGAGGACTTTTAGAGCTACAAGAAGGACGGGAGGCGGCACCGATGTAGGACTCGCCAAAGCTCAGAGTCGGGCGGACGCCTCCTAGGAGAACGTCCTCCACGCAGACTCAAGAGACTCGGACTTCCGGTTGTCGGATTACAGAGAGAGAGGGAGAAACGTAAAATCCATTGTTTATTCCTACGCTGATTTTAGTCGCATTCACACCTCGGGTCGCACCCGGCGCCCTCTGGGGAAAGCCGGCGAAACGCGGGGCGTCGGAGGAGGGAGAATCTTTCCGAGGAACCGCCACGCCATATCCCGGGTCGAGTGTCGGACCGTAACAGCCGGCGAACCGCACAGGCACGCGGTAGACAGCGGCTAGCACCTAGCCCAAGAGAAAACGCATTTAGTTCCCAGGGTCCGGACTTAGAGGAAGGAGGCACGCGAACGGACATTTCGAGAGGACGTCCGAGGAACGGGATCGAGGACCGAGTCCGGACACCCGGGGTGAGGGTGGGGCGTGCGTCGGGTGCGGGACCGCCGCGGGAGGCGACGTCGGGAGGCGAGGCGGACCCAACGCCCAGCGCCACGGCCCGCGACACCCGACCGAACCTCAACGCCACCTTCCCTCCTCAGAACGGTCCCAAGCCCTCCTGTACGCGGTTCGGAAGGGGCGACCTCTACCTCCCTAGTGCCGGACCCCTACTGGTCCCGGAGGACACGAACCAAGCCTCCACTCCCAAGGGACCCTCGAACCACTCCCGGTGTTTCGCCAACGAGGGGCCGTAGAGGTCGTCGAGCGTCCTCGACTCGAAACGGCAAGGTACGACGGCGGCTCTCCGTTCAAGGATCCGTCGCCCCTGGGTCACCCACACCGTCGTCGGAGACGTAGGTGACGGACGGTCGCTCCCGTCTCGCGAGCGGCTCTTCCCGACCTCGACCCTCGTCCATAGACGTGATACTTCCGTCTCGCTGAGAGGGGGCCTGCGGTGGAGCCGGGAGGGCCGAGACCTTACTTCCTCACAATCACCCTCGCCTACACTTCCGGGGTTCCCGTTCCGCGGCCGGACGGGCGGGGCCCGGGACTGGCTTCGGGGCGAGAGAACGTCTGGCACGCGCACGTCCCGTTGCTGTAGAGCGTGGCCGACGCCGACAGCCGGCACGCCGCCGTCCTGCTCCCGCACATACTCACGGCGCACAGCCTGATGTCGCTGCTGCTGTGCGTCCTCGTGTGCCGGGTCCGCGACGACGCGCACGAGCGCGCGAAGCGTGGCGGGCTGCACGTCCGGCGCCTCCGGCACAGGGTGTAAGTCTCGCCGCCGGGCGCGGCGGTGCCGGGGCGGTCGCGGCGGGCCCGGCTGCCGCGGGTCCTCGGGCCGGCGCCGCTGTTCTCGGGCGGAGGGCCCCCGGGAGGGCGGCGGGGGCGGGGCCCGCAGGGGCTCCGGCGGCGGCGGAGGCGCCGCGTGTCTCGGCGCTGGTGGCACCGCCGGCGGCGGAGCAGGCGCGGCG
The DNA here is from genome assembly GCA_006410555.1 of Capra ibex. NCBI lineage: Eukaryota > Metazoa > Chordata > Mammalia > Artiodactyla > Bovidae > Capra > Capra ibex. The sequence goes on from SJYO01050415.1 coordinate 2,317,264, forward strand.
GCGGCGGGGCGCTCCGCCGGGAAGACGCGGTCTCCGTGAGTCCATTCCCGGGGCGCCTTCCGACAGCGGCCTGCCCGGCGGGGCGACGCCAGCCAGCGCCCGCGGCTCGGCAGCCACCCAGTAGACCGCCCTCGCAAGGGCCTTGGGGCGGAGACGAGAGAAGGGCGGCGAAAGGGTAGGAATGACAGCCGACGACCCCCACCAGTGGTGGGTGGAAATGCTGCCACCCGCGGCGGGGCCCATGTGCTCCGACCTCCGCCCCTCGAGCGAGAGCTCAAACCCCTTGGCCTGGAGCCCCCGACGTGGGGTTGTCGCAGCCCGGACGAACAGAGGACTTGTACGTCCCACCCGTCATCGTGGGTCAGATCTCACTCTCCTCCGCCAATGTCAAGCCCAGAAAATTCAGACCCGCGGTGGAACTGACCTGACTTGTCTGTGTGAAACAACCTCGGGCGCACCTACCCGGACCGACGGACGCGAGACGGGAGGACCCGTTCGAGGTCCGCCAGGAGCTGTGGTCAACCCGATATTAGCGGTGAGGTCCGAGGAAATCCGGGAGTACCCCCTGTCGCACTTCTACCTCGGGACGGTAACAGTCCTCCCGTGGGCCTCCAAGTCCCGACGAGAGGGTCCCTCGACTCTCCTGGTCCCCTCCCCCTCCCCCGTTCCTCTCTTCCCCTCTTCCCTCAGTCTCTCGTCTCCCGTTCCTACTCCCTGACTGAAGTCCGACCCTCGTCCTCCCGGCCGAATCGTCACCGCCCGAAAATCGGTCCCGTCCTCCCGGATGACGCGTCCCACAGGGAGGAGGTTCCGTGGGGAGTGAGGGTCGTGGACGAGTTTCCACCCTGGAGTCTCTATCGAGTCGAGGTCCCGAGTGAGGGACACAGACGGAAATTCGAACAGTGAGGGAGAGTCAGAACAGCTCCGTGTCTGAGTCTCTCTCGTAGAGGTAGTCGGAACGTCGTGAGTCTCACGACCCGAGGTCCTGTCAGTATATTTGGTGGTGTCTCACCCGCTCGACTTCGCGTGGCGGGATGAGAGTACCAAGAAAAAAAAAAAAAACTTTCGGAGCAGCGTGAGAAACGTTGGGGTACCTGACATATCTTAAGAGTCCGGTCTTATGACCTCACCCATCGGAAAGGGAAGAGGTCCCCTAGAAGGGTTGGATCCCTAGCTTGGGTCCAGAGGGCGGAACGTCCGTCTAAGAAATGGTCGACTCGGTGGTCCCTTTGGGAGAGTTCCAAGAATTTCTCGTCTACGGGGTGGTGGTCATAGTCATGAAACATTCCTACGTCTGAGGACCCGAGGGGCGACTTAGGTTCCTGTGGTCGTAGGATCGGAGGGAGGGACCGGCTAGCAGAATTCCGGAGTTTGTCAAGTCTGGGACGGTCAAACAGAAGGTGTAATCAAGTCAACAAAGAGTGATTCAGTGGGAGGGACATCTTCGAAGAGGTACGCCGAGTCCGAGAACCGATATAGACCTCCGAAGTGGGGAGAGTCCATTGTGTGTCCATGGGTGTTCTGGAAGGGCGTCCGATCCTCCCTTCCGCTCAGTCGACCCTTGAACACTCCCAGGAGAGGGGTTTGAGCTGGTGGACAGAACGTCGAATGGGGTATAGCCAAATTCTATTGTACTCAACGACACGTCTTGACGTTTTACGGTCTCCGAATTGTGTTAAGCTTACATGGCAAAGACCAAAGGTAGCGACCCTCCGCCCCGACTCCTCCTTACCGAGACAAGGTACGTCAGTAAGTCTCTAAGTTCGGCTGTCTTTGAGCTGGTAGAAATTCTCCACCGAAGGTGCGAGTGAGTAGTTGTGTGTCGGGTCTTTGTTCCCTTCTCTCTTACCTTCGTCGGAAAGAGTTGGGTCAAGGGACTCGTGTGGTTCGGGGTCCCGAGATTCCGAGTGTTTCGTACACTACTTAGAAAGAATACGTGAATCTTACCCAGAACCATAGACAGTAAAAACCTTCTGACTCTTCTATCGGTGAGTCTATTAACACCATCTCAAGTCAAGAGAGTCTCTTTTCGACTATACCTCTTACCGTTACCTTCAAACATTTCCGGTACGGATCTTCACCAGTTATGATGATGGTGGGAGTAGGTAGTCGGTCTTGAGTCAGACTAACAAGTTGTCTACGTTCGTCCCATCTTTTACATCAGGAACCGAACTGTCGACAGGAGGTCAGAATAGAGAAGTCCCACTTTCTCCTCGGATTCAGTGTCCTTACTTCGGTAGAGACGGATCGTGCGACCTTTTCCCAGTGATCCCTATGACCTTTTCCCAATCGTCGGATCTATGACGACCAACCACTTCTCTTGTGGGAAGACGGGGTAGGGAACCCGAGATCGTTCATTTGCACACAGAACCCGACCTTGTAGGGAGACCCTACAGGGTATCTGGTATTCGTCTCGTCTCCTCCACCGCACGGTCCTCGGGTCTATACGCAACACAAAGAAAGAAAATGACCGACACACTAAAATCCGTACACTGAACGGGAGAGACTTTCATAAAGAAAATCTTTATGAAGTCATTAGGGACTGGAGTCTCCCCTGAGTCGTACCTTTGACGAGATAATAGTGGTTCCGGTAATATAAGAGACTCGTTTCTCCTCTCCTACTCCCTCTACTTCGCTCACCGACCACCAACCTCCGGTCCGACGCCTTCCAGAACTTACGGCTCACCTCGTTGTCCTCGGTGACTTCCAAAGCCATTTCCTTCGGGGCACACTATTCTCCAGTAAGGACGAGCCAGAGGGAGGAGGGACCCGTCTCGAACTGGGGACTCGGAGTAGCGTCGACGGGACTGACGGGTCGTGTCGACAGTCTCGAGGTCAGAGACCCGGACTGGTGTCCCTTCGAGGTCTACTGCGTAGCGAGGTCGTTCCTGGGTCGGTGCCTTCAACCGTACCTGTCACGGAAGAAAGACCTTCAGGAATCCAGTCGGGGCAAGACTACCGTGAACGGTCGGGTCCGCCCCCGAGGAGACGGGAGGGACCCCTCTCTTCGTCATGATGAAGGGGGGTCTTTCGTCTCGGTCACCCCGACGGTCGTCCCGAGTGTCCCGTCGAGCTGGCCCTACCCCACACGACCGGGGTTCCGGAGACAGCGGGGTTTCGGTGACGACCGAGGACGTGTCAGTCTTTGGTGCGTCGGTGTCACGTCTTTCTCGGGACCCAAGGAGAGGTCGATACACGTTCGGGTCCTTCGACCCGGGAGTCGACCTCCTGGCTTTCCGAACACAGGAGACCCGAGGTCCCTCTTAGTGACACGACGCCGGGGGAGACACCGGGTGAGACCCACATTTCTTCACCTAGTCCTGAAGATTGGGTGTGTGCATGGGCTGTCGGACTACGGTTCCCCCGTGGGCATGACAGAGGTCACGGGGTCGGACGGAGTGGACGACGCGGACCCCCGACACCCGCCCTACTTCCGACGTCGACCCAAGACTCAGTGCCCGTGGTCATCGGAAAGACGTCCCGACACAACAGCTCGTCGACAACCAGGACGGCTCGGAGAGACCCTACGTCGTCCGTCCGCTAGTGAGTCTCGGTCGTCGTCACACTCAGTCTCTCCCTCGAGTGCCGCTACTGGAGCCTCAACGAGAGGCGGGGGTGGTGAGAGAAGTGGGGTGAGAGTCAAGAACCGTCGAATCTCCCCCTTCCTACTCTTTCCTAACACCGGTGAACCAATGGTCCCTCCGCACAGACGTCTCGCATTGTCTCTCCCCCGACCACCTCGTCTACCGTGTAAGCTCGTCTCAGAACCTCCTCTCTGTTACTCTCATAAAAAATTTCCACACTTGTTCCAATCCTGTCGGTTCCTACTCTTGACCGGGGACCGAGTATCGTCACCCTCAGTAATCGTGGAACCCGGACCTTCCCCGTTCCCCTCCCCCGTTGATCGTCTTAGGTCTCTCCAGTCCACCTGTCTCTCTGGTCTTCTCGACTCCGGAACCCTCTCCCTGCACGATTGGGGGCCACCGGACCGTTCTGGGGGGAGAGGACGACTGGAGATCAGGGGACAGTCCCAGAGGGTCACTGGTCTGGGAGGACCCTCGACTCCTGTTCCCGTGGGTCCACTGCGTCGGACGTGTCCGGTCGAAGAGCCCCGAGTCTCGTCTCACCCCTCTCCACTTCCCACCTGGACCTCACTGTCTCCGTTGGTCGACCGAGAGTTCCCTCCTTCTGCGTAAGAAGGGGTCGGGTTGTGGTCCTGTTTGGGTCTGGACTCAAGGATTAATTTCTCCCGTAGATTGGGGACTCGGCTTACCTAAGTGACCGATAAAGTCTAACCGTTGGAGTCTCTACCAGGGTCGGGTCGAGGGGTCAGTGGACAATTCGTCAACGAGGACCCTCTTTTAGTCTTCGGGGTCTGGTCTGACACAGTGACAAAAATTTCACTCGGAGAAACGATTGCGGTCCTTTCCCTACTCCCCTGAATGAGTTTCGAGACAAATGTCGAAAGAGTGTCGGTCCGGTCTTTTCGGAGGGACACGGGATATGTACGGGTTGTATCGGTTTATGTATCAACGTGACTTTCAAATACAAGTTTTTGAGTAAGTAAAGTGCAGAGTAAACAGTTCTCTGTAAAACTATAAACACGGATTTTTATTGTACCCGACCTAATCGTGTTGTCTCGGTCGTGTCCTCTGACCCCAGGAAGAATCGGTACAAGTATTTAGACTGAGGATTAATTAAACTTATGACTGGATAAAAAGTACTTGTGAAACGACGACCAACGGTACAGATCTTCTTTAATTTTTTCTCTCTCTTTTGTTTTGTCATAGAAGGTCTGTTTAGGAAGTTGATCTTCCAACGGTGTCACTTCGGTTCACACCGGAGTTGTCTTATCAAACGTTGACTGACCGAACATACAACCGTTCTCCAAGGGGAAACGTCCTTGGACCCCTAGTCGAGGTACCACACACTTGGAGATTAATCGGAGGTCCGAGGTCAAGTCTCTTCTTGGTGGGACCGGGGATGTCTCTCGGTCGACCTACACCGTTTAACGACGGACCATGGGTGGGTCTCTTGACTCAGAGTTATAAAGTTAATTATTACTCTCTTTCTGTTGGTTCCAGTATCCATACTACCGAAGTCTCTCTGACGATGACGACCCTCGGTAGTTCCCCTCGTAGGAACCTGCAGTGGTACCGTTGACATTTGGTACTGGCTTCTCCCGACACCTGTTCCACTTCCCTCGAGGAGAGTCGGGCCCGGGGACCACCTGTTGTTTCGGTCGTCTTTACGGTCATACTGGTCTCTCTTAGAGGCGCGTCACCCCCAAAGGTTGGCCTGGCGTTTCCGTCCGCCGTCGGTGGGCCGGAGGGGAAGAGGGGTCTGGGTGTCCCTGGGCTGTCGGTAGTGGAATTTATTTGTCGGACGAGAAGGGAGTTCGAGACTACACTATGTTCCCAGCATTCACTTCTCTTTCATTTAGACCGTCTCCAAAAGGGTCTCTCCTCTTCGACTTTGAGACTCGTAGGACTTTCTCTTGCACTTCCCTGAAGTGTTTCATTTGCCGGCTCGGAGTGGCGACCGTCCTCCGTCGGCGTAGGACGTTTGCGCACACCAACAGTTGCAGTGCCGGAGGGCAGGGAGAGGTCGGTCAGGGTACCAACGTCCTTGGCCGCTCCTGTCGGTCTGAGCCGAGTCCCGTAGTTCCCACGGGCGCCCTGAGGCCCTGTTTCGATAGACACAGTCGCCCTCAGGGTCCCTCGCGTCGGGGCCGGGTCTGCTCCGACTACCTCCTCCGGACGAGATCCGTCACGCTCTGGAGTCCGACCTTCCTCCGCGGACCCGAAGCAGGCGGAGAATCTAGTCAGGACCCCTTCAAGGGCCCCCCGGGAGAAAGGGAGGGTTGAGACACGGGGTACCTAACTCTTTCAGTGTGGTCCACCTTCCCGGAAAAAACAGATAGTAGGTCGGTACTCAGCCGAGTGTTACGTCGGCGAGAGAGTCGTGGGCCCTCTGGGGTTTGATTCCTCCTTTTTGTCATCACGTCTAGGAGTATTACTATATCTTATGAACGGAAAGTGACTCGTGATCCACACACAGTGCGATCGTAGAGTGGTCACAGGGGGTAAAGATACTGGGGAAGACGGGGTGAGGTAGTTTGTCGGGGGTGGGGTCTCGGGTCTAAGGAAGGGATCGGCCCCCCCCCCCCCCNCGCCCCCCCCCCCCCCCGGTCGGGGTGCCCTTCTCACCTCTCGGTTCGAAAGATTTACAGTGGTCCTCGACTTGGGTGGTTCCTCGAAGAGTAATTTATGCGGCCCGCGTGTAAAATTTTCGAGACTTATAATTCCTAAGGGGTTCGTAGGTACTCTTATTTACTCCAGTTCACGAAAACATTATGCTATAACTAATGACGACGGGTACACCTGTCTCCGTTCCCGAACCGACACCAGATTTGGAGATTCGAAATGCCCTCTACGACTGAACAGAATTCTATGGAGACGTCGTCTCGTCCTTTTTTTCTTTCATAGTAGAAAAGATAAGGGGGTACGAAACGTCCGTAGAGAATTTTTGAGGTTTCGCCACTCTTCGAGGGGAAACAGAATGTATTCCCGAAGTCCTTTCAAATTCTAATGTTCGTTTGTCCAGGTCGTAAACGTTGACGGCTAGGGGCGGAAAAGGAATACTTCCTGCTGTTTGGAGGAAGCGACCCTACCCCGAGGTCACCCTTTGTCAGACGAACAAGCACCGAAACCACAAGAGTCCTTTCACTTCACTTCAGTGAGTCAGTCCAGGCTGAGACACTGGGGTGCCCGATATCGGAGGATCCGAAGAGGTAGGTTCCCTATAAGGTCCGTTCTCATGGCCTCACCCGACGGCAAAGGAAGAGGTCCCAAGAGTCCCTTCCACGAGACTCACGTCCTACCTAATGGGTCAGGTCAGAAGAGACCCGATTCCGAATCGACGGCCACTCGACTCTCGGCACCTTCCCCGACGGCCCACGAGTCGTCGTCGCCCGGGAGCGAGTCCAGAAGAGCTCGGTGTGGAGGTGGTCCACCGGGAACTCTCCGTCCGGGACACTCAGAGCAGGGACCAGTCGTAGGACCCACTCCGGTAAAGACCTTTCATGACCACCAAGGTAAGGCAGTAATGGAGAGGGGCCCGACTTTATAGTCTCGGTGTAACCCGACCGAAGACAAGAAACACCAAGTTCCTCTCTCAAAACCCCCGGGGTGGTAAGTAGTCGAGTGGGTATGTGTGCGCAAGACGAGGGAGGTCGAGTCTTCACTGTTTGGGCGAACCTCCCGAGGAGTCCGCACTTCCGGTCGACACGGGTCCCGTGGAGACCTCACACGGGTCGACCTGTGGGTCACGACTATTCCGTCCTCCGGTGCCAGTCGGTCCGAAGGGACGTCAAGTCGACCATTTCTTAGGCGGACGTCACGTCTAGGGTCAAGCTAGGGACCCAGTCCTTCTAGGGGACTTCTTCCCTATCCGAGGGGAAGGTCATAAGTTCTTAGACGGGTGTTACGTCCTCTGGTCCAAAGTTAGGGACCCAACCCTTCTAGGGGACCTCCTCCCGTACCGTTGGGTGAGGTCGAAGGAACGGACCTCTTAGGGTCCCTGTCTCCTCGGAACGCCCGACGTCAAGTACCACAGCGTTTCTCAGTCTGTGCTGACTCGCTGATTCGTGCGTGTGTGCGCACCAGTCAGTCCCGGATCTGTTCGAGAGAATTTCCCCGACGGGTAATACCACCCTTTCTGTTTTGTTTGGACTCTTTCCGACGGTTGTAGAGTCCTCTTTCACAATGAGTGGGGAAAAGGTTGGTGAATTAAGAAGGAGACTGTAAAGTTTGTAGGGAATGATAAGTCGATTCGACCAAGTGCCCGTTCGGTCACAAACTTACGGTTGGGTAGAAGGACAAAGACCCGGAGTGCCTCGAGGTCGGTGGGTCTTCAGTGTCAGGTGCGGAGCAAGGGAACGGGAAGTATTCCTGGCACGAAGAGTAAGAGGTGCTCAGGTTCACGAACGTAAGGTTAGGACTGGGTAGTGAAGGGTAGGCGGTGTCCGTTCAAGAGCATAGATAGTAGACCGACTGTGGTCACGGGTGCGTCCTGGTCTCCTCTATTAGGTGTCTTTCTCCCCTCGAAGCGTGTCCGGCCCGTGGACCTTGTGTGGGTGACTACAACCGAGATAGTCGTCGCAAGCACCCTTACCGTGACTGACAGGGGCCAGTAAAGAACTGGTAAGGACCCCCGACCTGTCCCACGAGGCTAGACTCTGAAACGAGACTCTGCGCAAAGGGAGACACGTGACTCACGTAGTACCCCGGTTTCCACTCCTCTGTCGGCTGCCGTGAAGTTTGTCTTTTACGGGAGTCTGACGTTTACCGAGCCGCTCCACGATAAAAACAGGAAAGAGGAACGGTAAACCTTCTCCTCCTTTCCTTCACCCCCATTACGGTACAGGAGTAAGAAAGGACCGACGTCGATAAAACGTACTAAGTCCTCGTTCCACTCGTTCCTGTCCAAGTCATACCCAGGAGTGTAGGGTGGACGAGTGTGGACACATGGACCGGGGATCACTACCAGTCCGTCGGCTTGTCAGAGGTCCCGGTTGGACCTGACATCTCCTCCACGGTCACGGGAGGATGACTCTGAGAGGGGTGCACTCTAGCTCGGCGAACACGTCCCTGCCCGTACGGTCCACTGCCCAGTCCGGAGACGACGTCCAAAGCCGGATGTGACAGAGGGTACGTGAGACCGTGCGACGGAAAACACAACCATGGACGAACCTACGTAAGAGACTACTGACGAACCGTGGGTCCCTGGGTACCCCTCTCCCACCCTACTTCTCGCCCGATATACGTCTTGGTCTTCCGGTCCTGGGGAAGTCCGGGTGTACTCGGAGGGAGGGTGGTTCGTGACGTCCGAATGGGACTTCCTCCAGACGGGTGGAAATGGTCTACTTATGTCCGTTTCTAGGTCTCGGGGCGGGAGAGACGGGGGACCGGGGACGGGTAGTCGAGAGGAACTTCTTTATAGCCAAAAGAGATTCGGTCCTTTAGGGTCGACGTTACAGTATAGGAATGTCGTTGAGTAATGTCAACTAAGAGTGTACTTACGGCGAATCGCGTCTCCTTCCTAGAAATTATTTGGGGGTCCCTCTACCTCGACTGTACCAAGGTACCGAATAAGACTCGACCTCGACGCCACCCCCGAGGATCGATTGACACAGACCAGACTGACTCCCACCGGTGACGGGGCCCGTAGACCATCTGCGTCGGGGACGAAATCCCTCTTCGACTACCGGGTTGTCGCCACCGGTCTCTTCGTCCACGAGACTCTTACTGAGCCCCAGTATTTCCCCTGCCGGTCCCACCCGACCGTCACCCCCTAGTGAGGTGTCTCCCCTCCTGCGAAGAGACTGGGACGTAGAGTTCCCGGGAATAGGCAAGACCCGTGGGTCCTCCCGGGGCGACGACAGAACCCGGGGGTGTAAAGGGAGGACAGGACCTGACTGCGGGACCCGTCCGTCCGTCTCAAGTAAGAGTGCAGAAACAGGGGTCGTGGGGTGTGAGTGTAAGGGACCCGGACCGTGACTAAACGAGTAAGTAAGTAAATGAACATGTAAGTCTTTGTAGGGAACTCGTAGAATGCACGTTCTAGACACGATCCGTGACTCTGGTGTACACTTGTTCTAGTTGTCCCAGGATCCTCAGACTTCTCTCCCTGTGCCGTACTGACAACTAGTCTGTCAGTGTGTCGTTCCTCCTTAGACGCCGGTAACGATCGTGAGATTTGCTTCCTGGCACCCGGTACCGGGTCAGTCCTTTCCCGGGGACGGTCTTGTTGTCAATTCGGTATTAGTCCCCCTATTAATTCTCACCCGTACTCTTGCTCTCTTTCATCCCGGAAGGTTCTTCTCCCCGTCGTACACGTTTCTAGGAGACCGTTCTCCCTCGTCCCCCATGTTTCCGGACTGTCTCAACGACACAGATCCCGTACCTCTCGTTCTTCTCCGTGTCCCCTTAATTCACCTCTCCTCACGTCCAGTATGGGGTCCCTCCGAAACCGAGAACCGGTACCTACCCTTGCTCACCGACCGTCCCGCACCACGAAAGACTTTGTTGTAGGACCGACGTCGACGCCTCCGACCTCTCGATCCTCGTCCCACCTATACCCCTCTGGCGACGTCTCGGCCATTAGGTCGGTCCTCCAGTGTCCCGGTCCTGATTTCCAAATGTACCCACTCCCTGTCGTACGTACGTCTCTACTTGACCTTTTGCTCACAGACGACTTACTCACTCCCCTTTCTACACACTGACCTACTGTCTCCAACCCCGGTCACTTTCCTTCCTACTTCTCGGTACACCGACCCACCTTCCTTACACACACTTTTCCGGTACTGACTCGCCGACCTACCCTCTCCCGCTGTCTTTCTTCCTACTCATCCATGAATAGGAACCTACTCATTGAACAAAGTAGCACACCTACTTTGTGCCTACGTTCTACCCGGGACGTCCTCCTCGCCCCGACCTCCTCCTCTATACGAACCCAGTCCTAAGAGGTGTGGACTGGAGACGTGTGGGTCCGGTGTAGGAGGTCCTTCCCCTCCGGCTTCCCTCTTTCCAGGGTCCACCACCGCACCCGGTCTCAAAGTACGGTCCAGTACGGAGACCCCCGGCCGGGACCCGGTGTCTCCCCTGTCCGCCTCGTTCCCCTGTGTCGGTTAAGGGTCGGACGGAGTCGAGGGAATTGGGGAGTCGGACGTCTTCCGGGAAGGCAGGGAACGACGCTCCCCGTCCTCACCTGTGACCCGTAAGACCTCCTACGTCGGACCGTTTCTGAACTACTGACAGGTGCATTTTCAATTTATGTAAAAAACTTCGTAAATTTTTCAGTTTAGAGATCCCATCCGTCTACTCATCGACATAAACGTAATTTTTGATTACATTGTTTTTATGTGTTCCGTTATTAAGTATTACGTAAGACAAGATGTCTCAGTAGAAAATTACGCACTGTATAGGACCCGTCGAGGAGACACGATTAAAATAAATTACTCGTGTACAATATCTTAAAAGTCTCGTGACAGGGGCCCGTTAATTTTACACACTTGGAAAAGTCAATTTACACAAGGACTTCTTTTCAGGAGTCACACTTTTTGTTTCCTTACAGGTCCACAACGGTTCCACCTGAGATCTCTTTCCGCGACGACAGCACGAGACGCACGACCGGGACCCCTGGATGTCAGGAGGAGGGGACCGGGACCCGGAGGTCCGACGGTGAGAACGAAAAAGAACCGGTGCGGGTCGAGAGTCCGGACCTGGGTGTGTCACTCTTCGGGAGGAACACGTCCGTGACTAACTCACGGGTGACAAACGGACTGGACCAATTCGACCCGTGTGAGACGTGGCTCCCTGTATTTCCGATACGTCCCCTGGTCACCCTCGATTTCCTCCGACTTTACGGAGTTTCTCTTCGTCCCCGGGAAGGATACTCCATGACTGTCGAGAGGGGAAGACGTAGACACATTACCCGTGCGGTCGAAAGACCGGAGATGTTCAGACACTCAGAATCCAGACCTTCCCCGGTGTTTCTCAGAGGTTACTCATCGAGGGTTTGAAACAAGGAACCTCGGAGCCCGAAGGGTCGGGACGGAGGGTGGTGTTTGTTTCGTCAAGACGAAGATTAGAACAAAAGAAAAAACCCTCCACCCACCACAACCCCACACTCCTCTCCTCACTGAAAAAAAAACCGGTGTGACGACCCGTACACCTTAGAATCAAGGGGTCGGTCGCTAGGTTTGGTACACGAGACGTAATCTTCGCGTCACAGAATTGGTGACCTGGTGGTCCCTTTAAGAGGGAGCGTACCAAAATTTATAACTCCAAGGTGCGTCGTTAATCGAACTTTTTCCTCCAGATGACGAAATTTTCTAAAAATTTGACTAATTCAGGTATATATATATATATATATATACCAGACAGACTGTCTTACACCAGGTGACCTCTTCCCTTACCGTTTGATGAAGTCATAAGAACGGAACTCTTGGGGTACTTGTCATACTTTTCCGTTTTACTATCCTATGACTTTCTCCTTGAGGGGTCCAACCATCCACGGGTTATACGATGATCTCTAGTCACCTCTTTATTGAGGTCTTTCTTACTTCCCTACCTCGGTTTCGTTTTTGTTATGGGTCAAACATCTACACTGACCACTATCTTCGTTCCAGGCTACGACATTTCTCGTTATAACGTATCCTTGGACCTTACCATCCAGGTACTTAGTTCCGTTTAACCTTCACCAGTTTGTCCTCTACCGTTCTCACTTGCAGCTGTAAGATCCTTAGTCGCTTGATTTTACCTGACCTTACCCGCTAAATTAAGTCTACTGGTAATATAGATGATGACACCCGTCCTTAGGGAGTCTTCTTTACCTTATCGACAGTATCAGTTGTTTTCTCAGGTTTTACGTCATGAACCTACGTTAGAGTTTTTACTGTCTTACTAGAGACAAGTAAAGGTTCCGTTTGGTAAGTTATAGTGTCATTAGGTTCAGATACGGGGTTGGTCATTTGCGACTTCTTCGACTTCAACTTGCCAAGACACTTCTGGTTGTTCTGGAAAATCTTGATTGTGGGTTTTTTCTACAGGAAAAGTAATATCCCGTGACATTACGTTTTCATCCTTCAGTTCTTTGTGGACCTCATTGTCCGTTTAAACCGGAACCTTATGCCTTACTTCGTCCCGTTTCCGATTATCTCAAAACGGTTCTCTTGCGTAACCAGTATCGTTTGTGGGAGAAGGTTGTTGTGTTCTCTTCTGAGATGTGTACCTGTAGTGGTCTACCAGTTGTGGCTTTAGTCTGACTAATATAAGAAACGTCGGTTTCTACCTCTTCGAGATATGTCAGTCGTTTTTGTTCTGGCCCTCGACTGACACCGAGTCTAGTACTTGAGGAATAATGGTTTAAGTCTGAATTTAACTTCTTTCATCCCTTTTGGTGATCTAGTAGGTCCATAGTGGATTTACTTTAAGGAATGTTAATATGTCGCCTTCACTCTTTATCTAAGTTCCCTAATCTAAACTATCTGTCTCACGGACTTCTTGATACCTGTCTGCAGACACTGTAATATGTCCTCCGTCACTAGTTCTTGTAGGGTTCTTTTTGTTTACGTTTTTCCGTTTTACCAACAGACTCCTCCGGATTGTTTATCGACTCTTTTCTTTTCTTCACTTTCCGTTTCCTCTTTTCCTTTCTATATGGGTAGACTTGTGTCTCAAGGTTTCTTATCGTTCTTCTCTATTCTTTCGGAAGGAGTCGCTAGTTACGTGTCTTTATCTCCTTTTGTTGTCTTACCCTTTCTGATCTCTAGAGAAGTTCTTTGAATCTCTATGGTTCCCTTGTAAAGTACGTTTCTACCCGAGCTATTTCCTGTCTTTACCAGACCTGGATTGTCTTCGTCTTCTATAATTCTTCTCCACCGTTCTTATGTGTCTTCTTGACATGTTTTGTCTAGAATTACTGTTTTTATTAGTGCTACCACACTAGTGAGTGGATCTCGGTCTGTAGGACCTTACACTTCAGTTCACCCGGAATCTTTCGTAGTGATACTTGTTTCGATCACCTCCACTACCTTAAGGTCACCTCGATAAAGTTTAGGACTTTCTACTACGACACTTTCACGACATGAGTTATACGGTCGTTTAAACATTTTAAGTTGTCACCGGTGTCCTGACCTTTTCCAGTCAAAAGGAAGGTTAGGGTTTCTTTCCGTTACGATTTCTTACGAGTCTGATGACGTGTTAACGTGAACAGAGTGTACGATCATTTCAGTACGAGTTTTAAGAGGTTCGGTCCGAAGTCGTCATGTACTAGACACTTGAAGGTCTATAAGTTCGACCAAAATCTTTTCCGTCTCCTTGGTCTCTAGTTTAACGGTTGTAGGAGACCTAGTAGTTCTTTCTTTCTCTCAAGGTCTTTTTGTAGATAAAGACGAAAAAACTGATACGGTTTCGGAAACTGACACACCTAGTGTTATTTGACACCCTTTAAGAAGTTCTCTACCCTTATGGTCTGGTGGACTGGACGGAGAACTCTTTGGATATACGTCCAGTGCTTTGTTGTCAATCTTGACCTGTACCTTGTTGTCTGACCAAGGTTTATCCTTTTCCTCAAGTAGTACCGACATATAACAGTGGGACGAATAAATTGAATGTACGTCTCATGTAGTACTCTTTGTGACCCGACCTTCTTCGTGTTCGACCTTAGTTCTAACGGTCCTCTTTATAGTTATTGGAGTCTATACGTCTACTGTGGTGGGAATACCGTCTTTCACTTCTCCTTGATTTTTCGGAGAACTACTTCCACTTTCTCCACTCACTTTTTCAACCGAATTTCGAGTTGTAAGTCTTTTGATTCTAGTACCGTAGACCAGGGTAGTGAAGTACCCTTTATCTACCCCTTCGTCACAATCTGAAATAAAACCCCCGAGGTTTTAGTGACGTCTACCACTAACGTCGGTACGTTTTCTACGAATGAGGAACCGTCCTTTCAATACTGGTTGGATCTATCGTATAAGTTTTCGTCTCTGTAATGAAACCGTTGTTTCCAGGTAGATCAGTTCCGATACCAAAAAGGTCACCACTACATACCTACACTCTCACCTGACACTTCTTCCGACTCGTGGCTTCTTAACTACGAAAACTTGACACCACAACCTCTTCTGAGAACTCTCAGGGAACCTGTCGTTCCTCTAGGTTGGTCAGGTAAGATTTCCTCTAGTCGGGAACCACAAGAAACCTTCCTTACTACGATTTCGACTTTGAGGTCATGAAACCGGTGGAGTACACTTCTCAACTGAGTAACCTTTTCTGAGACTACGACCCTCCCTAACCCCCGTCCTCCTCTTCCCCTGCTGTCTCCTACTCTACCGACCTACCGTAGTGGCTGAACTACCTGCACCCAAACACACTTGAAGCCCTCAACCACTACCTGTCCCTCCGGACCGTACGACTTTAAGTACCCCGCGTTTCTCAGCCTGTGCTGACTCGTTGACTTGACTTGACTTGACTATTTATATATACTTCACTTCACTTCAGCGAGTCAGCACAGGTTGAGACGCTGGGGTACCTGACATCGGATGGTCCGAGGAGGGAGGTACCCTAAGAGGTCCGTTCTTATGACCTCACCCAACGGTAAAGGAAGAGGTTATGTCAATATATATATATATTTTGATATAGATCAATAAACCAGTGACTCACCACAGGTCGAGAACGTTGGGGTACCTGACCCCGGGTGGTCCGAGGAGACAGGTACCCTAGAGGGTCCGTCCTTAAGACCTCACCCAACGATAAAGGAAGAGGTAAAGAGGTCCCCTATAAGGGCCGAGTCACTACTTTGGGTGCAGGGGACGGAAAGGACGTATTCGTCCACCTAAGAAATGGTGACTCGGTGGTCCCTTCGAGTATATGAGTGTGCACACACACACACACACACACACATTTAATATGTTTTATGACAACAACAAGTCAGTGATTCAGTACACGTTGAGAAACACTGGGACACCTGACGTCGTGTGGTCCAAAGGGACAGGAGGTGAGACAGGACCTCAACGAGTTCAAGTACAGATAACTCAGTCACTACGATAGATTGACAGAGTAGGTTTTATATGTTTAATATGTTTATGTGAAAACACATATATATATGTATATATATATACATATATATATATATATATTAAAAAGGGATCCCCTTTTTAAACTTCACCAAATGTTTCGACGTGTACCGTATTGTCTCACTTTTAATAAATTGCTGTTTTGACCTTATTTCCCTTTTACTTCCACTTCAATTAAACCTTTTTCCATCTGTTTCTCTATACACGTGTGTCAGAACCCGTCCACTTTTCCAGTCCATCGCGATACATCAACTTCTGTGTCGGACACAAATTCAACTGTCTGTACTTCGTCGACCGGTCACGGACCACGTAGAGCGGACGAATCTGGCGACCCCCGGAGATTCTCGTTGAAGGTGAGTAAGTAAGTTGTGAAACACTCGTTACGTCCACACCCGTCCCACACTTCGCTAACACCCAAATGGGTGACAGCCTCCTCTGTAGTCAGTTTTGCATTCGGTGGCACCGACGAGTTTGTGTCGCGTCGTATTTGTACTGAACGAGACCTCGGGCACCCCGTTGCCCGCGGAGGTCGGTCCGGTTCCTCCTACACCATAGACTCTCTGGGGGCACCTCCCTCCCCGGCCACCACCCACTCTCCTGTACCCCACTCGGCACACCTGCCTACGACATGGGTCTTCCCTCCACGCCTCCCCGCGACTCCTCCCCGGGTCCCTCCTTAGCCGGTCGGACGTACTTCGGCGACCCCCGACCCCGACCCGACCCCCTGTTACTCATGAAGTGTGCACGTGTCTCGTGAGACCGGAGACGATCCACCACGGACCGACCACCCAATCACCTGCACCTGTCCGAGTAGTCCTTGTGACACGACGGGTGCACCCACGACCACACCGCTCTCCGTCCCAAGTTCCTGGTCCCGTCCCGACCCGGACCCCGTCCCCCAGCCCTGTTCTTCGTCCGTCTACCTTTCAACAGAACCTCCAGTACGACACCCGCAGAGCCCCGACTAGGTACCTCCCACCCGCCCGAGACCGTCGTCCCTTGTCCTTCCCGACAGATTATCGTCCTCTCCCTCCCGGGACTCCGACGACACGTCGGCCAGACGGACCTCGAACCCCGTGGTCTCCGTCACACCTGTGTCCACTCTGTCTTGAAAGGGGGTCCCCACCCCAGTCCTTCCGTAGGACCTGACTTAAGTTTTCATGACCCCTCACTTGACCTCTATTGTGGAGATGGCGGAGAGTCGACCGGTATGAATCCGCGGAATGAAGTGGAGAGGCACCGGGTGGACACATTCTCGCGGCGGGAAGGCGGAGGGTCTCAGAGGACTCTCCTAATTTCCTCTCTTAAGAGAACCGTGGTGCTTGGTTCTTGGTGTCCGGACAATCGGGGGCGTCGGAGTTTCAAATTTCTTGAACTTACTCGCCCATCCTTTAGGAGGGGACTTCTGATCCGGGTCATGACTCCTCGACCCTTCGAGGTAGGCCGGACCCTTCGTGGGACTAGGACACCAGTCCCGACGGGAACCGGGACGTCTGTCGTCGGCGGGTTGGTCTCCCTTTCCGGGCAAATGACAAAAGTAATTCACCGTGGTAATTTCCCAGGAAACCCCGTTCTAAAGTAAAGTTTTCTTAATTCCTCGACCTTTCCTCGATCGTCGTTTCAACCGGTGTAATTTTTGGGTAATATTTACAATTTTATTTTTTTTTTTTTGGAGTAGGGGTGTACGAGAGGAAACCTTCGTCGGACCCCGACCCTAGTTCGACTCCACGGTCCCGTCCCCTCGCGGACTGGAAGCTGGGACTCTCAACCACACACGCCACCAATCCACACACCTGTCTTCGGTCTACCAGACCCAAGTACCGGGTCTCAACGGTTAATAAAATCTCCCCAGAACCATCCCGACGATCCAAAATCGTTGAATTTTATATCCTGTGGGCAAATTTAAACTTAAAGTCTATTTGTTAGTTATCGTAAAACACATTCATACAGGGTACGTCATAATCTCTGATTGTATATAATATGAAATGTAGTAGACAATAAATAGACTTTAAGTCTAAATTGACCCGTAGGACATAAAATAGACCGTCGAGGTCCGAAACCCGTTCAAGGAAATCAGAGACCTAGAGTCAAAGAGGTAGACATTTTGTCCCTATTTTATCATTCAGGATGTCAATTCTCCTGCCCCAAATTTTACTGCGTGAATGACACCGCGGACCAGGGTCGACCCGAGACGGAAGGACCCGGGACCTACACCTACCCCGGTGAACGACCCCCTTCTCCCCTCCTCCGGCCCGGGTCGGAAGACCGTGTGCCGAGGGTGGCACTGACCTCTCCGTCCTAAGTACTCCTTCGACAAATGCCCCGACCCCCTCTTCCCCTGTGTCCGTTCCTGGTTTTCTTGTCTGTAAGTAAACACGTTTCGGGAGACACGTACCCACGAGTCTCTCCCGAAGGATCTCCTCCGTCGTGAATAAGGTCCGAACTCCAAGTCCGGTCTGGATCTGTTTCCTTATCTTCAGTCACCAAGACGTCCCACCCGGACCTCAGGTGAGTTCCACGACCGTCTCTTGTCACCTAACCTCATGTCCCGACTATCGTTTTTTCGTCACCCCCACTCCAACGACCCCCTCTAATGCCTCGTGGGGTCGACACCGTGACTGCACCACCACGAAAGAGGACTTCCGTCTGTCTTGGGTAGTTCCAAAAACGGGGAGTTCCTCTCACTTGGTCTACGCAATCTTCCTCCCTCCGTCCGTGTCCCACCGTCACCTCCGTTCTTCTGTGAAATTCTCCAGTGACGGTGTGACCCTGGGTCCGTTCCCTGTCCCGCGGCTCTCCGATTTTGTCCGTCCCTGCGAGTACGGACGGGGGTGGGGCACCCGAAGGGACCCCTGCGTCGACCACTTCTTGGACGGACGTCACGTCCTCTGGGCCCAAGTTGGGGACCCAACCCTTCTAGGGGACCTCCTCCCTTTCCGATGGGTGAGGTCATAAGACCGGACCTCTTGAGGTACCTGACATGCCAGGTACCCCAGTGTTTCTCAGCCTGTGCTGTCTCGCGGAAAGTGAAGTCATGGGGCAACTCGGGTCTCGTGAGGGTCAGGAGGGTCGGGTCTGTGCCTCCGACGGGACGCCTGTAGTGGAGGGCACCTGTACCTGGGGGTCGTCCTCCTCTTGGGTCCTCGGTCGACGGACTCCGACCCCGTCCTGGTCGTGTCCTGGTTCCGTGGGTGTCGAGCGGGGAGGAGAACGTGGAGGAGTCGGGTGTGAAAGTCAGAGGAAATTTCTGGTTCCGGCAACCAACGAGGATCGAAAACGGGATCAATGGTCGTGTGTAATTAAAATACCGTCTTTAATTTAAGACAGGTCAGGACAATCACGAGCTAATAAGGAACGACTAAGGGAAACTTATTTATAGACACTTCTCCCAAATTAATTTTGAAGTTGTTCCCCTCGTCGAAGAACTTTCCACCATAGAAGGGTGTGTCGACGCCCACCCGACGGACCGGATTCGTCGTGTCACAAGTCCCCTCCGGTCTCTCGGTCCCATCCTACCCACGTCCCCCGGTAGTCCTTCGGTCCGTACAGTCCCGCTTCCCTCGGTCGGGGCGCACCAGTGGGGTCCCACATCCTTACTTCCGCTCGACTGTCGGTCCGGAGGACCTAGGGCAAGGTCTCGAACGGGTCTCCAACGTTTGAGTCTGGGGATGTCTCCCGGTTCGTACCCCCCACGTCCACTCGCTTCGTCCAACTCCTCTCCCGACTGAGGTCCCGTAGTCCCTCCTTTGTCCGTCGGCGGGCCCGGGCCGGACCCGACTCCGCCTCGTCACTTGGCCTCTAGGGGCGTCGATCCACTGATCGCCCGGCCTCGACGACCCAGCACCCGGAAAGGTCAAGTGTAGGGCTAAACATGAAAATACATTTTCAGAGGGTGCAAAATGGACAACCTAATATTGAAAGTTAAAAATCTCGAGTCGTACGTGGTTCGGTCTGGGGAGACGTAAGGTCTGACTTAGGAGTTCACCGTCGAGTCCCGGAGAGGTAACGGGGCCCGAGACACGCACACAGGGGGTGTCTATTGTGGGCCCCGGACTGGCACCGGGTCTGCTGGCTCACAAGACAAGGTGTTCGGGGACGTTTAGAGGAACATGGGACGGGGGTCCCTCGAGGACCTCCTTCGGAAAGAGAAACAGACCCGAGTCGGTGGTGCTGTGAGTGCCAGTCCCGGTCACTACCCTTGTCCCGATTCTCGGTCAGACAAGGGCCGACGGGGTCCGTCTGTCCGGAGTCAGAGGTACCATTCACTACAGGTTCACGTCGGGTGTTTCAGGTCGGTTCGGGTCTGAGAACGACGCACCCCCGACCGGGGAAGAGAGTAAGAGTGTACCGTCGTTTCCCCTTTTCCTTATCTTAGCTTGTCGGTGCGACTTTCTTTGAGTAGGCCCGCGAGGTGAACCAAAAGATTGTAAAAGTTGGTTTTTCGGGGATAAGTTTTGTGTACTGTCGTGTTTTACGGTTTACCTACATTCACGGAACGAGACGAACTGTGTCTCCTCCCTGGACAGGAGGTCTGGAGGCAGTATCAGGACTACAATCCTATGGGTGCGAGTGACCACCTCACCTAAACAGGTACTCTGACCTGACCAAGAAAAGACGGACACGAGTCGTAACCTTATAAGATTACGTCGTGAACTCCCCCGTTTCCGGTCCGTGACTCCCCAGTGGGTGTCCCACTTGGAGGTCGAAACGAATCCAGTGTTCTCGGTCTTAGTCGGACAACCGGTAAAAACACACATCTTGGTCTGGCGTTTACATAGACTTAAAATGACTGAGTTTGCACTTTATTTAAAAATCAAAAATTCGATATCTGTTTTGTTTTGTTTTATGCCGGAGACTCGTCGTGACCGGAGACTCCCGTGGAAACGTTTGAGGACTGGGTTCGGTCGGGGAGTCGACGTCGGGAGTCCGGTCCTCTTCTGACGCCACCCCTCCCCTCCCCGACGTCTGTGGCGTCCTGGCTCTCGGGGACCTAGGGTCTGCACACCCGCCCCACCCACCGCCTCCCGCACCAACAGGACCCGAGTGTCTAGTCGACCCCTCGTCGGATGGTGTCAGGACTTCGGACGTCTCCCCCCACCAGGGGGGTCCCGGGGTACGGACATCCTCAGGTCCGGTCTCATCCCCACAGGAGACGTAGGGCGAGGGTCCTTGGCTGACAGTCCTTGGAGGTCAGCCCCGTTTCACTCCTAGGGTCCCCCACTGACCTCGGGTCGGAGGAAGTCACGGTAGTACTCCACTATTTACCGGGGTCTCTAAGGGACAACAAAAGACTACTCCCGAAACCTTAAGACGGTAACGACCCATTTGTCTCTTCTTCCTAAAAGGTCACCTTCGACGAGCTTGACCGTGGAAGTGACACAGACACCCAGACCCACGTGGGTGTCACAAGAAACCCTTTACCGAGACCACACTCAGAATGGGGTGAGCGGTGGGTTTACTATTTTCAATTATAAGTGTCTCGTCGAAACTAAAGACATTCTTACTAATCGTTTTGTCACGATAAACAAATTATATTTCTCACTTAGTCGATGATGAGGTAGTCTACGAAGGGAGTGGAGAGTTCGTCGGATTAAAAGGGTGAATTGGTGTTGTCGTTGAAGACACACGACGTCTCGAGAAGGACCGGGAGGAATCCTTTCCTCCTTTATCTGACAATCGTTGGTCAGTAGTGTCGTCGGACGTACAGGAATCCTTGTAACTGGAGAGGTGCCGCGTACTATGTCCTCTGGTCCTATCCTCCAGGACGGAGTCGACTCGGTCTCCGTGAGAGGACCAGGAACGAGACCTCCCAGTCCACTCGGGACCTATCGCGTTTGTCAGGACGGAGCGAGGTCCTTCGTCACTCCTGCACCTGATCCCGTCGTCTACGCCCTCGTCCCCGCCCACCCCCTCGATCCACGATCTGTTAACGGGTGCGGGGAGGTGACCTGTCACCACCCCTCCCCTGTCCCGACGGTCTGGGGACTTGAGAACTGGGCAGGACGACACTTCCGGGAGACGAAGGTCCTCGTCGGGTCTTCCGACAGAAGGGGCCAGCTGGGACCGAGTAGACTCATAGAGCACTCCCTACGTCGTTCTCCAAGGTTTTGGGCTCAGGAGGTGGGGAGTCTCTGGGTCCCCGCAGACAGACAGACAGACAGACAGACCTTGTGTTTACGACCCCTTCTATCAATAAGACAAATAAGGTAGAACCTTTTATAAAGAGAGTCCTCCTGTCGGGAGTTTTAACCAAGAAGAGGTTGTGAAAAGTCTTTTCCTTAATACAACAGGAAAAGTAATTGTAAAATAAGTGTACCGAGAATGAGACAAACTCCGTAAAAAAAATATATACTAACATAGATAGTCACTCGAAGACTGAGATTTGGCACCACCGCACCTACACTGCCCGTCGGTAGATAAATCCAGTACCAAGACACCCAGTCACACATAAAGAGGACGACCACAGACAGTCGAAGAAGTACGTGGACACCAGTAGACGGGAAGGTAAACCCCGGCCGACCAGATCTCCCTGGAGTCGACCCTGTAGAGGACTGAGAATTGGACGTCGTCCGGTCGGGTCAGAAGAGTGTACCGTCACCCAAGGTCCTCGGTGTCTCTTTCCGTTCGGAGTCGCGTGAAAAGTTCGACAACGAACGAAGTGCGAACTATTACAAGTAACCGGTTTCGTTCAGGACACCGGTCGGAGCAGTCACACGCTCCCGTGGCAGTGTCTTCCACTCCCTCCTCCCCGTAAACATCGGCAAAGACGCTGGATGGTGACAGTAGAACGAATCAGACCTGGGTCGGACCCTTCGGTACGGGACGTGTATGAGTAAAGTACCGTGGTACGTACACGGTAGGTGTAAAATGACTCACACGGGGTCCTGGGTCTCTGCACTTCCCACAACGTGCCCAGGGTGTCGTTGGACCGGCCTTCGACAGGACCAAGGTCGGGTGATGGGGTAGGGTGGAGGAGCCCCGGGCAGGCACCGTCACGTCCCAGTCCCTCTGTTTCTGCACGGTGGTTCCTCGGTTTGGGCCGAGGGGGCTGTATCTGTAGGAGTTCGTCTCTGTACCTGCTGGGGCCACGGACGGGGGGTCCGTGACCGGAGGCCCTCGTGGGCGAGGCGTCGGGGACAACGGGCGGCGGACCGGGGCAGGGCGAGGCGTCGGGGACAACGACGGGCGGACCGGGTCGTGTCCTCGTCCCACCAACAAAGTCAAGTCCCAACAAAGTTTCAGAAGACGTTAAAATGTTGAAAATTTGTACTCCTCCACTCTGACGTTATCACCTTTTCTGTGTCAGCGGTCATAAGCCTCCGTTCAACGGCAGAGAAAAGGTCAGAGGGCGCGGGCGTCAAGACGTCGCAAGCAGGGCGGACCGACCGTACACGGCACGGAGGACCGGGTCGTACGGAACTCCTAGACCTACACGGGATGACGTGTGTGTGTGACGAAAATTCACGGAGCGTACGAACAAAGACAGAACGGACGTGCCCGGACTCACAGTCCCAAACGCCCTCGTCTTTCTAGACGTGGTCCTCTACCCCTCCGGTCACCCCGACCCTACCGGTGCACTCGGGGGACCCGGGTCCTCGGTCACGGGACGACCAGCGGGGACAAGGGTGTGGGGGCTCGGAGCCACTCAGGTGGGTCCGTACACCCGAAGGTAGTCGACCAGACAGTGGTGTAGGGGGGAACAGGAAGGGTCTCTGTGTACCGACACTCCTCGTCGTTTCCTTCTGGGGTCGGAGACCTCTCTGGCGTGGCACCAGGAGGGACACTGCCCCCTGCTCTCCCAAACAGTCGAACCCACTTCGACGTCTCCTCCCGGCCCGCACCACCACCGCACTTTTGTCATGGCGCTCCCTTACAGCGGGCAATCCCGGGAGGACAGGACGCGAAGAGTCGCCCCCGAGTCCCGACCCAAGTCTTTGCGGCTGGAACCTATCCTGCCCGTGTCGTCTACCGGAGACGGGAGAAAAGAAAGTCTAGAAGGTTGTGTCGGGAGTAAAGGATTTTACTTGTCTACCTTAGGACCGTAGAACTCGGTCTTACCCGGACCTAGTAAAAAGGTTCGGGGAGGAGCATGTCTCCCCTCTGACCCCGGGTCCAGTGTTCTTACTCCCTTTGTGGAACCTGTCCTTTCTGTTTGCCGAGAAGGGGGACCTCACCCCTTCTTCAGTCCCCGACTTCGGGCCCGAACAGTCCCTTCGGTGTTCGGACCGGCCCGGCCGCCGTCGACGTTCGTCGGCCCACCTCCCCGACGCCGGAGACACGTACAGGTGCCCGGCTTCCCGGAGGACGCGGAGGGGAGTCCCATGTCCCGAGGTCGGGTCGACCGATCCGCCCCGTTTCCCTCCTCTCCAAAGGTATTCCACGTCTATCCGTCCCACACCGACCTTTGACGAAGGTCCCTGCGTCGCGCTAAGAAACGTCCAACCATCACTGTGGGTGTACCAAGCCCGTCCTGGTCCCCGTAGGTACCACGGAGATGTGACCGAGGAGGATTATTGGACTTCCCTCGGGGGGTGGGGGGGTCACTCTTCGGACCCCAAGCCCCACCCGAAAACGGCTCAACGGGTCCTCCGGAGGGTTTGTCTACTTCTCGACTACCGACTGTCTACCCCTCGGCCCGTCCGTCGGGCCCACTCCTCCCACTTCCGTCATACAGTGCCAGGGTCATCACCCGGTCTCCGAACCCAATCTCGAGTGTACCTTCTGTGTCTACCCCCACTGGAGGGTAGTCCTATCACGTTCCCAGTGAGGTCCCCCCGGGATCAGGTGACTGGAGGTGGTTTGTAACTAACGACTCACGGGGTGAAACTGGGGACCCCGACCTGACTGCCAAACACCTTTCTTCTGAGTGTGTAAGTCCTACGGAGTCCGTCCCACAGACACTTGCGTCCTGACACACCAAGTCCGCCCTCGACCTCCCCTACCTCAACACACGCTAGTCCCTCAGAGAGGCCTCCTCGTCCGTCGACCCGGAAGTCGTGGCTCCCGTGAAGCGTCACATCAGGACCCCCGTCCTCACCTCTCCCCCGTGTCTCAAGAATAAGTCGACTTTAATACGGACCTGAGCCCTAGACGACAGATCGTGTACGGGAAGTCCGTCCCCGCGGGGCACAGACCTGGTGCTTACCCGAGGATACGTCGACCATTTCTCCTTCGGCGGTGTCTCGTCAGCACAGACCGACCCATGGTCGTCCCGTGAGTCTCGTTGTCGGGTCGCCCCCCAGAGTACGCGGGGGGGGTGGGGGGGTGGGGTGGGCGAGGGTCCTCTATTGGGACGGGGAGCAGGGGACGTCCGTGGCCGGGTTTGATACGGTGTCTGGGCGAGGACAGGGACAAGGACAACCGGGAGGTACTCAAGGACGTGGACGACCGCCCCGGGACTGTCTGGGTCGCAGGACACGAGGACTCGCCGGGTGTGCCGACGGGTCGGGACCCACTCCTGGCGTAGCGGTCTACCTGTGTCTGTCTGAGTCTCTGCGTACTGGTTGGGTGCACCTTTCGTTTATTTGGCACAAAACCCCCCTTCAATGTGTTTACATCTGGTGGATTTTATTACGTAGATCAAAGGTTTATTCTACCTTAAACCTGGGACGTTATACGTACCCTAGTTACTAAAGAGATAAAATTACATAAAAAGAAAAGTTTGAAAAGAAGCTTCAGAAGTAAAACGTGCTTGACAACTCGTCAATAGAAATCCTATGATACATTTTTACAGTCCAGTTTCGGAAAAACTGTTTCGTTTTATAAAAATCATCTAATAACACAAATCCTTTAAAAAATTAAATGAAAAAAGAAACCCCCCAAAAGAAAAAATAATTTAATAAAGAAAACTCTGTAAAACTAATTTTTTCTATGTAGAATAGTATTAATTTTAAGTGACAGTTATTATAAATAAAAATTTATTTCTAACCTTTGTTCCAGTCTGTGAGCAAATATTTGACATGACATATAACGACTTATTGTCAACTTATTTTTTGTTGAAACTTTATTGGAAAGATGTCTGTACATACTTAAATTCGGCACCACGGGGCTCGTCGGGTTTACGGCTCACGACACGGGAGGACCAGAGACGACGGTCGGCGTGACCACCGACCGACGTCGGGTCCCGAGGGCCGGTTCCGGTGTGACCCGTCTTGTCTCACGAACGGGTCGGAGGCGGTCCCTGTCCCTTGGAACACCTTACGTGGGGGCGTCAGGACCAGGAGTTCCTTTCCTTAATAACCTTTCTCCACACTATATTTAGTTCTCGGTAAGAAAGGGAAGGCCGAATTGATGGACAGTTACGTAGACGAGTCAATCTCTAATACGTAGGTCCACACTAATGACACCGACCTCAGTGACGATCAAACTCCTCTCTTAAACCCCTCTCTCACCCCGTGAGGTGTGAGACACAAGTACGTAGGTCTCTAACACAACTCTGACTTTACACACACAGGTCCCGTCCAACTTGCACTTGCAGCGAGTCAGTACAGGCTGAGAAACGCTGGGGTATGTCAGGCACCTTAAGAGGTCCGGTCTTAGGACCTCACCCATCGGAAAGGGAAGAGGTCCCCTAGAAGGGTTGGGTCCCTAGTCTGGGTCCAGAGGGTATAACGTCCACCTAAGAAATGGTCGACTCGGTGTTCCCTTCGTCCAATGTGTACAGAATCTCTTTGTCTGTTCGGGACCCCCCACAATAAGAAGCTAAGGTACTGTTCTAGCGTGATTTAACGGTCTAGGATACCTAAGCAAATTTTAGATCGGTCAAAAATTTGATTACACGAACAGTCACTACAACGAGTGGTCTGTAATAATGAAGAAGTGACCGACCGTGGGACACCGTCGACCCCGGCACAATGGACGAGACCGGTGACTCAACTCTTGTCTCCCCGTATATACTAAAGGTCAAGGTCTGTGACCTAGTGATTACGCTCTTCGTAAGGAAAGGGGGTATCCTGTTGACCACTGAAAGTTCTATTATTTGTGAGACGGTCGGATCCAGGGTTGAAAGATGATACCCGTCTCGGGGGAGACGTCCAGTCGAAACCTTTACGTCGTGCTACTCCCTAACCGGAAACGGCAAAGTCCGGTGACTCGAAACCCCAACAATCAATAACGTCGTATTAGGTCGGATGGGGATAATTAAGTCGTTCCATGACGGTATAAATAAACTCTCCTTTCTCTTTCATTCAAAAAAACTTGTCAGGGTGCACACGTCTCTCAGGGTCACACCTCGACTGTCTGACCCTATGGACACTCTTCTACTGGAACTCGGTCGACAAAAATCACCGACGTAATTCGACAAAGTGTAAAGTAAATACAACTGGTCGTGGTTAGTTCAACACTTAAATTAGTAAAACAGACCACCTGTCATTAAGACAGGTCTTCCTAGTAGCGACAAATATCAATTGAGTTATGACGTGACCCGACAGTACAGTTTATGTCCGTAGACACGAACTTTTCTTTTTCCCCGAAGGACCTACGGCCCGACTTACCTTTGTTACGCAGTCGCTACCCCTACTCCAACACGGTCTAGTGAGGTCCCCGGTCCACGGTCCCTCGGTAGAAGGTAGCGGTTTTGGTCTGGGGAGACGTGTGCACGTCAGTCGGTCCGGGGACGGGCCTTCACTGACCGGGCCTCACACCCCACGCACACCCCTTCTCCTCCGTCCACAAACCGCTTGACGAGGGTACCCGGCGGGAAAAGTCGTGACTCCGTCGCGGAACGTCGGTCTCCTTGTTCGGGAATTCAGAGAGGGACCTCTAGTGCCAGAGGACCCTTCCTTCAGTGCCTACTTGGAATCGTTGAAGGGATCTCACCCTCAAGGTGACGGAGGGGTGGTTCTCCACTGTTACTCTTTGCCTCCTTAGTCCCAGGTATCCACCGTCGTCGTTTAGGGAGACTGGAACCCTGGGGGCACCCGGTCGGAGGGACGACCAGTCACGAGACCTGAGTGTCCTCTTTCCCTTCAGTCGGGGACGTCTGGGTGACTCGTCCGACTACCTGGACCCATGTACGAGAGACCCCAGGAAATACGGTGGGAGGATCTGTTCCTGGTTCTTACTCAGCAAACGAAACTTATAATACCCTACGTATGTTTGGCCCTCTCGATTCGTGAGTGGCTTTTCTCTTTTGCACCCTGACCTGAGTTGGGTTTGGTGGAAAAGGAAACCTAAAACCAGGGTCGGGGCCCGTCTGTCCTCAGGTTCCTGTTCTGTTGAGTAGAGTTAAACCCTTCTTGTGTGACGCCCACCAAGTCCTTGAGACCGGGGACGGACGCTGTTGATGGGCGAGACGAACCTCCCTGACCCCTTCCTGTCAGTCGTACCGCTGGTCGTGGTTTTGCTCCCGTGCCTCCGTCCTCCCGTGTCCTCCCTCTACTACCGCCCGTCGGACGTGGGGTCGGTCTCCACCTCGCTCTTCCCCTCTCGCCTCCCGTCCCGTCCCCCCGGTCCATACACCCCTCGGTGGGGACGTGGGGTCGACACCATTCCCCGACCGTGGAGTGCGACGACCAGGTGGACCCGGGAGTCCATCGTGGAGCCCGTGTCGGACCCTCCTCCTGTCCTTGGGGGTGTAGACTGCCCTCCCCTACACTGGTCCCGGTCACGTGAGGGTCAAAACAAAGGTGGAGGTGGCGTGTCAGAGTCAATGACGAGACTCAGTCTTCCCCGCGAACCAGACTAACTAGGATCTGGCCGGAGCCACCATATGGTCTACTCGGTAGACACTCGGCGCGAGCGTCGGTTCCCCGAAGAGGGTATCCCGTCCCCGTGGGCAAGAGTGGGTCACAACGGAACGAAAGGGTATCTCCGGGGAGAGAGGTAGTCTGTGGTCGTCGGGAGGACGGCCCCGAGTCTCCCGCGTCGGGGAAGTAAGGGGCCTATGGCTCGCCGCCCTCCGGGAGACGGGGCCCCCGTACGGACGAATCGTCGGACGGCGAGATTGAGAGAAGGGTCCACCCCGCCCCTTCCCGCGTCTCCCTGACCCGTGGTCAAGTTGGTTGGACGTGTCGCTGCGACGACCGGGTTCCTCGGGGACGGGAGGAGTCGGGCCTCCTCCGGAATGGAGGAGGAACCCTGGGGTCCTTGCGATGCTACGTACCTCTTGGGTACAGGAAATCCTTCCTGGACGGGATAAAACACCGACGTCTATGGTGTACTCGATTTCAGACCTTTGTTGTAACCGTCACTGGGGAAAATTTACTGTTTCTGGGTACCTCGTGATTTTTATGTAAAGTTCAGTCTTTTATACTGAAGTGTAGTTCAGATTAGACGGTCGTTGATTCTTTTTATGTTGTTTTTAGTCTAAACGAGTGACGTAGACTAAAAAAATTCCCCCTTCACTATTCATTATTAAAAATGATATATTATTTACTAATGTCATTCACTATTCACTATTCATTATGAGAATCTTTTATATCTATAGAAAATCTAAAACTTTAGTCCCTCCTGAAGAATTTATTCTGTGGTTTTCACCAATGATATTTTCTTTTCTACCCATTAAAACTGACGTAATATTAATTCTAGTAAATAGTTTTCTATGGTATTTCTCTCACCTTTCTTAAGTATTTCATGTTGATTATTTCCCAATCTTAGTTCATACATATTTGTTGAGGACCTTTAGTCATCCTTTTGGTGTTTATTATGTTACCCTTTAATCTGTTCTCTGTACTTGGTGGTATAGTGCCTTCTCTTTTATACAGGTCTTTTATATATTTTCATAAGTCGGAGTTTCACTATCTTTCACTTTCACTTCAACACAGACTGAGAAAAGCTGGGGCACCTGATATCGGGTGGTCCGAGGAGGTGGGTACCTTAAGAGTTCCGGTCTTATGACCTCACCCAACGGTAAAGAAAGAGGTCCCCTAGAAGGGTTGGGTCCCTAGCTTGGGTCCAGAGGGTTCAACGTCCGTCTGCGAAATTGGAGACTCGGTGGTCTATAAGTCGGAGTTTCACTACTCATTATATTTAGTTTCGGTGTTACTAATATGGGTGAGTTGACGTACACACGTTTGAGTCGACGCAGTCAGCACAGGTTCAGAATCGTTGGGGTGTCTGACATCGGGTGGTCCGAGGAGACAGGTACCCCAAAGGGTCTGTTCTGATGACCTTACCTACCAGTAAGGAAAGAGGTCCCTTAGAAGGACTGGGTCCCTCCTCGGGTGTAGAGGACGCGACGTCCACCTAAGGACATGGTGACTGGGTGGATTGACGTCCTCCCACTTGATCAGATCGCAGTGACCTTTTGTGAGCCGTGATTAAGAATTTTAGTTTGTGAGTATATGTATGGAAAACTGGGTCCTCAAGGAGAAGATTCGCCGCTTTTGAGCTCGAGTACAAGTATAGGGGTCCCTACCATATTTGTTTCCGTGTGTCGTCGTGGTGAGTGCCTTGGTCCTTTGTCTGTTCAGGGGTGCCCGTCCCGTTGTCGGCCCAGACGACACCTTACACGACCACCGTGTCATGTGTGCTCGGTTTCTCTCACCCGACGCAGAGTCGAAGACAATCGACTCTTTTCAGTCAGGGGGTCTTGACGTATATCATAACGATATTATGAGAAAAGTATTTCAATTTTAGGTCGATTTTGGTTATCTATCTACCTACCTACCCGCCTGAGAATTTTTGTGTGTTCTGCTCTATTTTAATAGATTCTTCGTTTCATTACGTCACTACTTGTACCTAAGGAACCACCTCCCTCAGTCCTTTCGTCCCATCCCCTCTCTCCTCGCGTGTCCACCTACATCCATTAATGGTGTTGGTCAAAAGCTTAACTCACCATCCCAACCATAATAAAACTTACTTACTTATTTACTTCGGTATGTGTTTAGTCACTACTCTCGGATAGTATTTATTCCTGACTAATTAGTTAAGACACGTCTACTTTAATTTTTGTTTTCTTCCTTTTTTCTAACGTCTGATAGTCCCTAAATATAATTTTGGTTTTCGTTTTGGTTTTGGTTTTCGAGAAAGGTGTCGGGGTTCTGTTACGTACCGAGTTAAGTCAGAGGGTGGGTTTCCAACGTTTGACCGTCAGACACCCGGTGTGTTCCTATAAACAAACCGGACTTGTTCCTAAAAATAATAATGAAGTGTTGTAACCCTTGAGAGCACATTTTGAGTTTAAAGACAGAAGGGGACTTTTTTTGGCATCATACACCGGGTGTAAGGGGTGTCCCGGGTGTAAGGGTGCACCATTTACATTCACGGTTCGTCAACGACAGAGGATGTTTTTGTCAGAGGGGTGAAGGGTTGTTCGAGGTGGTGAGGGACAGCGGAGTGGGTCGGACGTCGTACGTCTATGTGCCAGACGCTCGCGGACGTCCGTTTACTCGTACGTGGGTCCTCCACGACCCAGAGGTTGGGAGGAGAGGGGAGTCGTCGGAGACTGTCGACACCAGGGAATGTCCCGGTCTTTCGTCGGTAGGTCTTACGAGGAGTTTCTCTGCCCTCGTTCTGCTCTAAGTCCCAAGTGGTCTTTGGGTAAGGGTTTCGTCCATTAAATACAAAAGTTTGTTGTATATAGGTCAAAAAATAAATTCATGTGCAGTTTCTTCAATTTAACCTAACGTCTATGGGACTCAAAGAAAAAGGTACGTTTACGATAAAAAAGACACGTAAAAAAAAAAAATCATTTAATATCATATGTTTTAAAAGGTAAAACGAAACTTTCCAGAAGACACACAGATGTTGTTTTGGATCGTTGTGTGAAGTGTATCCACTGATTATGCGAAACGTCGTCGTTTGTCTAAGGACGGGGAAGGTGGTTTTCTGAACCATAATAATAAGGTCGAGGGAGGTGACTGGGTCGGGGTTCGTGAAGGTACCATTTTCATACTAGGGTGGTGGTGGTGAAGGGTATGGCAGAGGTTTGACCGGGATTCCTTAACCGCGAAATTTGATTCCGTCTAGTGTCAGTGAAAAGTCTTGTAATTAAGGGCATTTTGCCTCACAGTCAAAATGTACCTGCCGAGAGGACATAGTCTTTTTTGACTAAGGTAAACTGACTAATTAACAGGCATCTTCGCAGTTCCGAAGGTCTGATCTCCACTACCGACCCCTCCTTCGTCGGTGTGTCACAACACTGCACACTCCGTGAGGACCTGACCCCTTCGGTCATCTAATGTTTACATGTTTAATAATTAAGTTTAGTTATGTCGTTCCCCAAGTCCGACTCTCTGTAAGTTAATGTAACAAGTTTCTCTTCTACGAGTAGAAGTCGATCAGACGAGGCACAACGTTTATTATCTTGTAAAAATTAAACACGCCGTCCCTACAATTAGAAAACGGTACATTAGGTCAGGAACCCCGTACGGTCTTTATACACCGTGACTCACGCACTCCGAGGGACGCCTCCCGTGAGTTAGTTCAGTCGGGACGGAAGGGACGGACGGAGAAATGCAATTAGAGAGTAGTGAGCCATTCCTTTATATTCGTTTGCCTACTACCTACCTACCTACCTATACCTCCGTCTCTATTTCTGTCTTTAAAAGTTTTTGACAGTCTGTGGGTCTGGGGGTTGGTACTTGTCGAATACTGAAGGTTTAAACCGGAGTAGGTCATTGTGTTTAGTTAGGGTCTTAATAAGTGTAGGGTTTTCCTTAGTGAAATCTTAAGGGAATTCATCGTCCGAGGACATCGTGCAAATTGTGTCTTGAACTTAAGGTTGAAGTAATATGTCTCTGTCTCTTCGTGTGTGCGTCTTTATTTCAAAATCTTCCAATATGGGGTTCCACAATTTTCGAATGCAGAGGTCACCACCCACCCTACCACAAATGCGGACCGACACTCCAAGTCAAAAAGACACTACTTGTGAATGATTTTATAAAAATTAATTTCTTTTCTGTCAAAGTGAGTGTGTTTGTGTGTATGTGTTTCCTTCTAAGTCAATATTTCCACCTTGAAGGGTCACCCCGAAGGGACGACCGAGTCACCATTTCTATAGTGGACGGTTACGTCCTCTGAACTCAAGTTAGGGACCCAACCCTTCTAGGGGACCTCTTCCTTTACCGTTGGGTAAGGGTATAAGAACGGACCCTTTAGGGTACGTGTCTCCTCGGACCGCCCGCTGTCAGACACCCCAGTGTTTCTCAGTCTGTCCTGTTTCGCTGATCGAAAGTGAAAAGTCACGAAAAAGTACTTGTCGATAGTGTCCTCTCCGGAATAATGTGGAGAAAAGTTCCACACGACTCTATGTCTTTGTTCCTGGTCACTCAGAGTCCGACAGACTCGTTTTCCGTCGGGACACCCTCAGAGCCTCGGGTGAGCCCCTGTGCCTCGGTCGAGAGGTGCCCGACGCTGTCCGTCGCACGTGTCTCGACTCAGTCGGTGTCCTTCCCCGGGCGAGACTCGTCGCGGACCCTCTGTCTCGACGTGGCGCACTTAGTCTCCCGTGGACAGTGCTGTCTCTGTCCACACCCCCTTCAGTTGGTGTAGTGTTTAGTTTTTATTGTTCCTTTTGAGGTCAGTTTGCTCTGACTTCTTTGAAGTCGAGAAGACGAGAATCGGAACGGTCCCGCCCGGCGCCTCTGAGTGGACCCTGTTGTCTTTGTGCTCCGCGTACCTCCAAGACGTCGAGGTTCAGTTTCCTACGTAATCAACTGACACATCTTTTGATTTTAGTCAGTTTATTTACCTTTTAAACGGTAAAAGGAGGATTTAAAGTACTCTGTCCCTGATTCTTCTATTGAATAGTCCGTCCTTTATGAAGTCGTTGACCAAAAATGAATAATTTCCCGACGTACCGAGAGCCGTACGACGTCACACGTAACGGATGTTTGATCTCTAGTTGTCGTCAGGTATTTTGGTCGCTCTTTCAAGTCTCTGAAGACAGGAACAAATAATGGTATTTATTCAAGAGTTAAAGGGGTAAATGTGACAACCATTTCTAATTTTCCCTTCAAAGTGACTTTCTAATAAACATTTACGGTGGACTTCACTATTTGAGCCGGTACGGTTAAACCCCGTAGATGATGTAAGGCAAGTCAATCTTGACCTGTACCTTCTTACCTGACCAAGTTTTAACCCTTTCCTCTATGCAGTTCCGACATATAACAGTGGGACGAATAAATTGAAGATACGTCTCATGTAGTACTCTTTGCGACCCGACCTACTTCGTGTTCGACCTTAGTTCTAACGGCCCTCTTTAGAGTTATTGGAGTCTATACGTCTACTGTGGTGGGAATGCCGTCTTTCACTTCTTCTTGATTTCTCGGAGAACTACTTTCACTTTCTCCCCTCACTTTTTCAACCGAATTTCGAGTTGTAAGTCTTTTGCTTCTAGTACCGTAGACCAGGGTAGTGAAATACCGTTTATTTAATCCCTTTTCACTTTTGTCACTGTCTCAAATAAAAGCACCCGAGGTTTTAGTGACCCCTACCACTGACGTCGGCACTTTAATTTTCTACGAACGAGGAATCTTCTTTTTGATACTATTTGGGTGTCTCGTATAATGTTTCGTCTCTGTAGTGAAACGGTTGTTTCCACATATGTCAGTTTCGGTACCAAAAAGGTCACCAGCACATACCCACACTCTCAACCTGGTATTTCTTCTGACTCGTGGTTTCTTAACTACGAAAACTTGACACCACAACCCCTTCTGAGAACTCTCGTTCGTCTGTCGTTCCTCTGTTTGACAGGAAACCTGTCGTTCCGCTAGTTTGGTCAGTTGGGATTTCCTTTAGTTGGAAGTTATAAGTAACCTTCCTGACTATGACACTACGTCTTCGAGGTCATGAAACCGGTGGACTACACTTCTCGGCTGAGTTATCTTTTCTGGGACTAGGACCCTTCCTAACTGCCGTCCTCCTCTTCCCCCACTGTCCTACTCTACCTACCGTATTAGGGCTGAGCTACCTGTACTCGAACTCGTTTGAGGTCCTCTACCACTACCCGTCCCTTCGGACCGTACGACGTCAGGTACCCCAGTGTCTCAGTCTGTGTTCAAGGACGAAGACTCAACAAATCCGTGTCCCCAACACTCCCCGCCTCCACACTGACAGTCACACAGGACCGGCACCTCCATGAAAGACCCGGCGTGTCTTGAAAGAGAGTCGGGAGAGACTGAAGTGTCACGATGTCACCTACGAAGGTCTGTTCCTAACTCCCGGGAGGAGTTCCACATCGGACACAAGAGACGAAAAGATGGTCCCCAAAGGAGATTCGATACCTCGGACAAGGTAGTTCTCGTCTGTGTCGTCTTCGTGTGACTCCTACCCGTCGCGGAACCTCCTAGGGTACCCGTTTACGGGGACGAAGTGCCAGGAGTCCGTCTAGTAAGACCTTCCGTAAGACGAACGAAACGTCACATGTCCGTTCGCTGCGCGACAGTTTGTGTAAATGAAGACGGAAGACAGATGGTCGACCGAGGGAAATGAGTCCCTGGACGTCGACCACTTGCCACTAGGTGAGGGTTCAACTGGACAATATGTAGTCAACGGGTTCCTCTTCGACATGCGGGTGGGGTCGTGTGCGCACGCGCGTGTGTGTGTGTGGGCGTGTGTGCTCAGGATAAGGTTTAAGGGTTCTCTTCCCGAGACTAACCGGTCAGAATCCAGTCTATTGGTCGGAATTGGGATTGTTTGTACTGTACCTCGACCCCAGTTCCGTAGGTTGTCCCGACGTTCGGGGTGAGGTAGGACGACCGCTCCCTTGTCTCACACTATAGGATTCTATAATGTTACTTAGGTAATATAAACACGGTACTCGGTGACCTCTGAGGACAATTTTACGTCCAGACCCCATGTCCACCACGACTAAACTCACATGTCGGACATGAAAAGTATCGGTTCCTCCTGTATGAGTAGGGAGAAATCAGAGTGACTCCTTCCCGGGTGGGAGGGGTGGGGGTTGTTGTCTTTGGAGAAACGATTCGTCGTTTCTGTCTTTCCTTCTACTGAAGAACGACAACTCTATACTATCCTCACTTGACAGTTACTGTAAAACTACCCGGAAAAAAAAATGTGTCCCTGTAAAGTGAGTCGGATGTTTGGTTTGGTAATTTGAATGTCGGTTCATTAGTGAAAATGGTTCATCACTAGTTTCGTCTAGTCGAGTCTGGGACTGGGGTCGGGTCGCGAATGTGGTAGTAGACAGTTCCTAGTGACTAGTTAACTTTCGTCGCTAAAATGTAAAACCGGTGTGTCGTGAACACCACGTCAGCTCAGTCGACAGAGCCGCCAGGAGAGGGGGTCAGGGACCCCACCGGGAGTCGGGGAGTAGAGGTGGGTGCAGTCCGGGTGGGACGGGACAGACACCGGAGTCGCTGCTGGTCAGGTTCCGCGAGGGTGTGGTTGGCGAGAAGAGTCGGCACAAGTGGGCGGGGAGTGTCGAGAAGGGGAGAGTTGTCGGTCGACCCTCTACCGGTTGGGTGGTACCCGACACCTCCCACGGGCAAATCCCGCCGTTGTGTTGCGTCACCTCTCCGGTGGTGGGCTGACACTGCTTCGGACAGGCACTCCGGGGCCCCCGACCCCTCCACGTGGGCCGCGGCCCGAGGTACCCACCCCGACGTGCTTGTTGCGCCGGAGTTGCGAATGGTGAGTCGTAGAGTGTCACAGAGACAAGGGTTGGAAAAGTAGGTCTGCGATATATGGAGAGAAGATCCTTTTCGGTGGTTACCGTTCAAAGGGTTGTGTACGTTTTGTGGGTCGTATGCCTGGGTCTTGTTCGGACTTCAGAAGTGTCTGAAAGTAGAAGACGTCCGGACCGTGGTCTCGGTCTTCAAAAGAAGAATCATTGGTGTGGGTCCTCAGTGGATCTGGAGGTAATTCCTTCGCTGAAGACTCTTCCCTTGCGACATGAGGGGGTCTCTTTGGGAGAACCAGTCCTGACCAAGTTGGGGTTCGCTGTCTTTTTGTCGAGACCCTCTCATGAGCACGCTACTCTTCGCGTCTGTTCTGGTGATGGTCCGGGACAAGAGGAGACCGAGGGTCACGACCGAGGAGCCCCGAGTGTCCACAGCTCGGTCCGGGAAGAGGTCGGACATGGGGAGATCAAATCGTTGGACGCCTTTCTCTGGTGGAGAGAGGAATTTTGAAGTCCTCTTCTGGACGCCACCGGAGAGTGACCAGACCCAACCCAATACGTGCTTTGGCTCTCCGTTCGTGTTATCGGTCCCTCTATGCCGTGAAAGTGGCCGGTCGTACTCAGTGTTCGGAGAATGACCTCGACTCCGACTGCCACCCTCTTTTGGCGAGGACTTTCGTTTCGACTCCCTGACGAGGTCTTCCGTTCGTGTGATGTCAAACCGATGTCGTTGATCTAGAGACCCCTGTTTCGCATGCAAGAATATTAGTGTTACTAATATGTGTCACAATATATTCGGCGATGGGTTGTACGGGTTCCTCATCGGACAGTACCTATTAGGATATAAAGACCGATTTACCGCCCGGGTGTGTCTGTGGTAGGGGTATAATGACTTGCAGAATCAAACTCAGTCGGGTCTACGTCGATGACCCTACTTCTACAAACCTTCTAGTACTTTATAGAGGTACCTATAACCTTTCACCTGTCCCTTTCACTTGGTCCCTTCTGTCCGTCGGTTATTTCCCAGACTGGTCCGATCAATTGTGTTACCTCTATACCTTGAAACGTTCTGTCGTTTAGTGTGGACTCTCAATAGGGTGGTTCCTTGCTCCCTCGACACCAAAAATCTGTTCTTCAGGACAAGGAGGACTCTTGAGTAGACCTTGACGACTAAGGGACCGCGAGGGCCGAATACCACGCACCCTCTCGCGTACGAGTCAGTGAGTCAGTACAGACTGACAAACGCTGGGTCACCCGATATCGGGGAGGTCGAGGAGACAAGAACCTTAAGAGGTCCGTTCTTATACTCTCACCCAACGGTAAAGGAAGACGTCCCCTAGAAGGACTGGGTCCCTAGGTTGGACGTAGAAGACGTAACCGTCCGTCTAAGAAATGGTGACTCGGTGGACCCTTCGGGAACCGAATACCACAGGTCACTGTTTCCTCAGGAGGCTCTTTCTCTACATCTACGACAGATAGCGTTCGTCGCGAGTGTTCGTGTTTTCACTTATACCCGTCCCTTGGTTGTTACAGGTGTTAAAGGTTTCCGACTGATCTGACTTGACGTAACAGAACCTCCAGAATTTCAGTGAACTCTTACGAATTTAAGGAGGTTCAGACATTATCCTTATAGCGAATGGTGACATAGTCCGGGAAATGTTCCTGTAACAATCATCTCTAAAAAGTATCTATCTTTCAACTCATTTCAATGAAATACTCCAGATTTTCAATCTCTAAGAGTTTCTTACTATGAAAAAAGGAGAAATTATAATAAGATTCTTAAAGTTTTGTAATATATTTATTGTACCAGAGATTCGGTGGGACTCTTCCCTTTAACTTAACTAACTCCAAAAATAAAAAATTTAGTTAAAGAAAAATTTTTTTTTTCTAGGTTTAAACAACGTATTGAAAGACCTCTGTTACGTTGACTAACTGAAAACGTGAAAATCGGGTCAACAAGACTGAAAACTTACTCTACGGTGGGATAGTCTATGTCCTAACTCGGAGAACTTCTGTTGGCACCGGTCAGGAGTCTCGACCCGGGGTTCACAGAAGTAGGGTTTGTCTATTTTTAACCTCAAATTTCTTCCATGTGAAACGAGGGACTTTCAGGTTCGGTTCTCAGAGTAGTACTGCGTATTCTTAGAAGGGTCGACGTCCAGTAATTGGGCGTACGCGGCCCGTGAAATGGTGAATTTTTCGTACACTGGACACTCTACCCTTGCTGTACTTAGCACTCAAGGTGAGGTCTCTGAGTGGGTCTGTTCCCTCAATAGTCCCAACCACCTTCTTCATTTTTGGTTTAAGTTGAAACTTTCACTCACACTTTTAGTAAGTCAGGTAAGAGTGAGAAACACTGGGGTACCTGATATGTCAGGACCTTAAGAGATCCGGTCTTATGCCCTCACCCATCGGAAAGGGAAGAGGTCCCCTAGAAGGGTTGGGTCCCTAGTTTGGGTCCAGAGGACGTAACGTCCGTCTAAGGAATGGTTGACTCGATTGTCCCTTCGGGTTTGAGTTGGGAATTGGGTTGGTGAGGACCGTACTTTAAGAAAGGTTGATACAGTGTCCCAGGGTCTACAAATCAAAGGGTTCGTAATCATTTTAATGATCTAACTTAATAGGTTTCAACGACAAGAATAACTAGTTTACTGCTTTATTGTCGTTTAAACGGTAAAAGTATCACGTCTTGTCAGTTTATAATCGTTAAAGTGTACTAAGTTGACTTATGTTTTGTTAAACCCATTGATTGAAATCACTCGTTATTGTAACCCCCCTTTTCGAGGTAAAGTTTATCCTTTCTGATAGTATTGGTCATTATGTCCGTCCAGTGACGGAGTGTTACGTCCTGCACTACGAGTACTTCGTGAACGACACGACGGACAGGACGCGAGTAGTCTGGTCGAACCCCTCGGTCCTCGGGGTAGTGAGACCTCAGAGGTCCCGACTGAAAGAGGTGGAACTGTTTCTTTACGGTTCCTTAGGGTGACGGCACCTTTGGAACACGACGTCCCTACTGTGAGACGAAACGGCCGGGGAGGAGGTAGGGTGACTGAGTCGTGGGGGAGGGACCGGGGTCCTCTCCCTTCTTCCACCGTTCATGTTCCCTTGACGGTAGCCAGGGGCCGTGACGCATCGTTGTGTGACTTGCCTGACGTGTTCACCGCTCTCCGTACGAGACGGACGCGTTCGTCGGGGCGACGTGCCACCCCTGTTCGTTTCGCCATGGTGTTCCCTCGCTGGTGCTGTGTAGAGTGTCGTCTCTCGACGTCCGACTTGTCTTCACTACTGCGTATTTTGGGTGTTGACAAAACTTTGTTTAAGGAAAAATACATTTTTCTTTTTTTTTTTTTCTTCTTCTCTTTCTCGTTGCACAGACAAATAAGAAAGGCTCGTGACTCGAGTTGTAAATCTACTTCGTAGAAATACTTGCCCGGGGTGTCTAGTAGTAGAGACGACGCAATCAAGATTAACGTAATAACGAATTAACGTTTCGTTGTCTCACACATTAAGTCCTCGACGTGACGGACCCCTGCACCCGTACTAAATTGACAAGTACGCTTCGGGTCGGAACCCCTGTGACAGGACTCCTGTCGTCGCTCTCCGGTCTTAAAGAGAGGGTGGCAGAGTAACCTGTCAAGCCGAGGGAGGTAGTCCCTCTACTGTCTCTTGTTTCTAGGAAACCCAGCACGGAGTACGATGGGGACGTCGTCTTGGAGTACTTCCCTACGTTTCAAATCCTTGTCTCACAGGTGACGCGTGGACGACGACCCGACACACTCGTGTCGTTACGCGTCTACTTACACCGAACTAAGGACAGACGTCCTCTCGGCCAGGTCCCTCCCCTTTGCCTGTGCAGTTGTCTCGGTAAGTCCCTACCTCTGTTCGACTCCAAAGAAGTGTCTCTTCGGAGCTGGACTCACAGGTTTTCTTTTTCGACCTATTCATTCCACGACACTCTATATTCACGAGTGATCAAGAACGAAGAGAACTCACGTTAACTAAACGATTTTTATACAGCGACTTCCACGAGCGTTACCCCACCCCCCTTCGTCCCGACTCTTTCCCT
The DNA here is from genome assembly GCA_006410555.1 of Capra ibex. Lineage (NCBI taxonomy): Eukaryota > Metazoa > Chordata > Mammalia > Artiodactyla > Bovidae > Capra > Capra ibex. The sequence goes on from SJYO01050415.1 coordinate 2,357,494, forward strand.
CTTCCGTTGTCTGACACTGACTGCGCCAACGTCCACTTTCGGGGTTCGGACTAGGTACCCTTCATATTTAATGTGGAACCTCAAACTGGACGGAGCTCCGTTTCTATGACCAGAAAAGAAGAGGGTGTCGTCAGTCAGTGCAATGTATTATAAGAGATGTAAGTGCCCTTCTCCGAGACCACGGGTTCTCGTCGGGTGTCTTCCAAAGTCCAAGATAGACATTCGTCTTTCGTCTGTCTACAAGTCTCTATCTACGTACATCAACTACTTTTACTGGGAGCTCCTAATTCCACGGTTACGGCTAAGATATTGAACTTCCCTGAGTTGAAACTGTCACTCTACACCTACCTTCCTCTAAACGGTTTAGGTCGGACCAGTATTTTGGGGCCCGTGTTAATCGGTAAATGGACGAGGGAAAGGTCAAACACGTTCAGGAGGTTTAAACAAGTAAGAAAATTTTTAATAAGATAAAATCCTGAAAACATTAGGGTGTGTTTAAAATTTCGATCGTACAGTCAAAGAAGTTTTTTTCAAAGACCTGAGAACTAACTTAAAAACTGATACTACTTAGATATCCTGGTTCGACCTCTTTTAATTGTAGAATTGTTCCCGAAGGGACCACCAGATCATGACTTCTTAGACAGACGGTTCCGTCCCCTGTACCCAAACTAGTGACGAGGTCCATCTATGGGTGCACGTTGATTACCCGGTGTTGAGGACCCGGTCGGGAGATCTCGGGGACTCGGTGTTGAGGACTCGGGTGCGTGTCGCCGACGGCTTCGGGAACACGGTTCTCGGGTCCGAGACGTCTCTCTTCGGTGGCGGTTGCTCGTCGGGGGTGAGTGACGTGGACCTCTCTCGGGCGTCCGTCGTTGTTTCCGGGTCGTGCCGGTTTTCATTTGTTTGTCTATTTGGAAATTTATTTAGAATTGTTCTGACTCAGAAGACTAGGTGCTTGTACTATAAAGAGGGAAGTAAATACACCCAGAGAATTAAAGAGAGTCGTCACAAAACATCCAAAGTCAAATGTCCTAAACACGAAAAAAAGGGGGTTTGAATAGAGATCTACAAAGTTTAAAAATTACAATTACGTTTGGTATGATAAAATTCAAATTTAATACTAATGACGATCATAGATCTTTATGTACACGAACAATCTTCGCTTGTCTTTACTCATCTTCACCCATCTTTATTATTCTTACCTGGGGGATCAGAACAAGTACTAGAATGTCTCTTCCGTGAAACAGAACGTAGTACTTCATACTGCACTCGTCTTCCTAAAAGTATCTTCGGGTAATAGTCCGACTCTTTTACTGTAGATACGGACTTCCAAAAAAAAATAGTACAAACCTACAAAGTAAGATAGTTTAATAAAAAATGGAGATAGCTCTACTAGTACACTGAAAGTAAAAATCAGACAATTTCCAGTCGGTGTAACTAGATAAAAGTTTACAATTTAACAAACCGTAAGGAATCTATTCGAGGTGAACCAGTACTACATCAGAAATATAAAACGATTTATATTTCCTAGGCTAAACGATTTTAAAACAATTCTTAAAAACTTAGATACAAGTACTCTTTATTATTGAACGTCCGGGGAAATGAACATAACAGAAAAAGACCCAAACTTTAATTTCTTGTGTTACTTAACCCTTCACAGGGGAGTAGAATTAAAAGATCTTCTCAAACTTGTCTTAACTATAATAAAGAAGGAATTTTCTAACCATAATTATCTTATGGGGTGATTTCGGTAGTCCCGGACTCCAAATAAGACACCCCTCCAGAAATTGACATTTGAATAAAAGAAACTTACTACGTTCCGAGAAGTCCAATAGAAAATAGGAATACATTCGAAACCATTAAATCCAGAAAGTTCTTTGCACAGGTAAGGTGGGTACAACACCCTACGTCTCAGAAAAAGGCGAGACTGGTGACCCCTGTGTCCGGACATAGTTAAGGTTCTAACAAGATGGACGAAGAAGACTACCAAGAAGGTCGCCGGAGTTCGTGGAAGGACTGTGACTGTGTGACGAGTCCTGAACTGCTCTTGGACGTCCGAAGGTCCCGGGAGATAGTACGAGAGAGGTAGAGAAGAGACCATAAGAGACGGACATTTAAAATCGGTGAAGTGGAGGGACTTAGAAGGGGAGTCAGAAAGTTAAGTCCCTTTGGTGGACCGAGACGCACCGGGGGAGAGGGACCTTTGAACGAGGGCCATCCTTCGAGTCCGCGAGGGCGGAGCTGAGCAACCAGAAGGAAGAGAGGATCTAGTGCCGGGACGCGACGAAAAGTAAGTTACCGACTGCCGTCAATGATGTACATAAACCAGACAAAACAAAAAAAATTCAACAAATACTATTTAGGTCAGGAAAAAGAGACAGTACCCGTCTCCGTCTTCAGGTAAAGTCGGTGAAACTTTAACTCCAAAGGACATCTTATGGGTTGACGTCTATAGGTGGGTTATCAACATTGTCCTCTCTGACACTGGTTTTTATTTATAAGTCCTCGTTCACGTGTCTCGATCAATGATTTTGGTTCCACGGTGCCCTCTGTCAGATGTCACCTCCTTCCTGTCCCAGAATGTCCGTTTTGGGTGTCTCTGTCCCTGTTTTTCCTCTGGTACTTCGCTCTTCACCTTCGTCCTCTCTTCGGCTTCTTTGAGCAGTCTCTACTCCGGCGGTGTGAGTCCCGAACCTCTCAAAGGGTTATGACTCCCCGAGGGTCCCGGGTCCCGGGGTCTCTGGGTGTGTGTCCGTGTATGTGTCTCGGTGAAAGCGGAACTGATACACGAGACGACGCTAAGACCCGTGTGACCAAGGGAAATAGTCTCTTCTGACTCTACCGCACTCACTCACTCTACCCCCCTTCACCATATCGACTGTTCCCTTTCCCTAATCATCGATCTCCTACCGTGTTGGTTCCGACCCTCTCCGGAACCAGCACGGTAGACACGTATCCTCCTTTTCCCTTAGTTGTCCATCTCGGCCCACTACCGTCTTTTCCATTGACCACCTACTTCTAGGGTCTTCTACCCTTCCGCTCTCCTCCCTTCTTGTCCATGGTTTCGTTACTTCCGACTTCTGACCTCTCCTGGGTCTAGACGGTTCCTGGTGAGGGATAAATGATTCTCTCTGACACTCTGTGTCTGTCCAGTGTACGACCTGATACTGCCGGACTGATGTTCGGAGTCCGAACAAAGATGACCGGATTCGGACGTTAAGACTCTGGAGAGGGGTACCGACCACCGTCCTTCGGGTAATCACGTACCGCCGCCATCCGGGTCAAATCCTGAGGAAACCTGGTGACTTTACCACACTGTATGTGTTCTGTGATTTCTTTAGGTAGGAGGTGTCGTGGACATGGACTTCGTAGTCCAAGGTGTATCCTCTTCACCTGGGTAGATTAAAAATTTTTCATCTTCGCATAGTGTAACTGGTTTATACCGTTAGGTTTGACCAAGTTCGGTTCTGTCTTATGTCTCCCGACCTAGACCGGCGTCGACCGAGGTCTCGTGTCTTCCTTATTCCGGGCCGGTGAAGGACGAGAGTCCAGACGGACTGTGTGTCCACCGATGTGCACTAGCACTCGACTACCGTCGTCCAGGTAGTCGAGCTGTTTTCACGGTCTCGACTCAGGGACCAAACTGACCGGACCGGACCTAGTATACAAGTAACCCTGGTTAGTGGTCCCGGTCTCCCTGACCGACCCACTCACGTCTCGCCTGATGGAAGTGACCTACATGTGCCCGGTTCTCGTTTCTCGTCCACTCACTAAGGATCCTCCCTCCGTGTCCGATCCTCTACAATTTGTTGATCACAGAGGATGTCAATCTTTAGACTACGGTGACGTTCCACAGTCGAGTCCCCCTGACGAGGTCCTCACCTTTCGTGTCTGCGTTCTGCGGTACCGGATGTGGACGCAGACACTACCTTGCGTCAGGCGCGTCCTGTACACACTGTTCGGCGTTGTGACCTGCTGCCGTCACAGCCAGACCCTTGTGACAAAACGTCTCACACGGAGTACCTACGAGTCTTTTGTCGAAGAGGAGCTGGAAGTTTGGGTGACGGGGAAAATAAGGGGAAGGTTACTTAGGTATTAAGGTAGAACTCTTAAGTTAACCTTGATTAAGGAAATAATTTATTCGAAGTAAACCCTCGACTTACGGTGTCTGGAGTTCTCTTTTACGTAGAACGAAAACGTCTCTAGTTGTACCAAGTCGTTACGGGTTCGAGGAGAAAGTCTCTCCACTTGGAGTCGAATCTCGTTCCCGGCTCCTCCGAAGGTGTGACTTCCACTGTGCCTCTTCTCCATCATTAGTGTACCCTCGGTCAGGTCCTCGTTTGCCGCGCGCACCGGTGGACGACGAAGGGACGTGGGACGGTCCGTTCGCGACGTTTCGTCTCCGTAGGTCCAAGGGTGCGCCCGTGGTCGTTGTGGAGGTTCCGTCTGAGGTTCGAGGGGGACGACCGCCCCTGGACTCCTTGGACTCTTACTCCAAGGTTTTCATCAGGGACGTCTCCGACTCAGACTAGCCCTAATTTTCATCTAGCCGACCGCCCCTCCCACCGTACCACACACACACAAGTCAGGACAGACTGAGAGACGTTGGGGTACTTGACGTCGGGTGGTCCGAGGAGACAGGTACCTTAAAAGGTCCGTTTTTATGACCTCACGCAACGGTAAAGGAAGAGGTCCCTAGAAGGAACTGGGTCCCTAGCTTTGGTCCAGAGAACTCAGAGGACGTAACCGTCCACCTAAGAAATGGTGATCGTAGTGGACCCTTAGGGGTCTGTCCCCACTTGGTTTGTGAATTTTTACCAAGTTTACCATTTTAAGCACAATACGTAACGAAAGCAAACCAACGACTGAGTACAGGTCGAGACGTTGTGGTACCTGATGTCGTGCGGTCCGAAGGGACAGGAAGTGATTGAAGGACTCAAACGAGTTTGAGTACAGGTAACTCTGGCACTACCATATGTTGGCAGAGTAGGAGACAGAGGGGAAAGAAGAGAACGGGAGTTAGAAAGGGTCGTAGTCCCAGAAAAAGTTACTCAACCGACCAGTTTCATGACCTCGAAGTCGAAGTCGTAGTGAGGACGGTCACTTATAAGTCCCAACTAAAGGAAATCCTAACTGACCAACCTAGAGGAACGTCAGGTTCCCTGAGAGTTCTCAGAAGAGGTTGTTGTGTCAAGCTTTCGTATTTAAGAAACCGCAAGTCGGAAGAAATACCAGGTTGAGAGTGTAGGTATGTACTGATGACCTTTTTGGTGCGACAACGACGATTCAGTGAAGTCAGTACAGGCTGAGACACACTGGGGTACCTGACGTCGGGTGGTCCGAGGGGGCAGGGACCCTAAGAGGTCCGTTCTTGTGACCTCACCCAACGGTAAAGGAAGAGGTTACGTACTTTCACTTTTCACTTTCACTTCAGGGAGTCAGCACAGGCTGAGAAGTGCTAGCGTACCTGAGGTCGGATGGTCCGAGGAGACAGGTACCCCAAAATGACCTCACCCCAACGGTAGCGGACGAAACTACTATACCTGGAAACAGTCCTTTCACTACAAAGACGAAAAATTATGTGACAGATCTAAACAGTGTCAAAAAGAAGGTTCCTCAATTCACAGAAAATTAAAACACCGACGTCAGTGGCTGACGTCACTAAAACCTCGGATTCTTTTACTTTGAACTGTGACAAAGGTGAAAAAGGGGTAAATAAACGGTACTTCACTACTCTGACCTACGGTATTAGAAGAGAAAAACTTACAACTCAAAGTTCCACGGAAAAAGTGAGAGAAAAAAGTAGTTCTCCAAGAAATCAAGGAGAAGTCAAAGACGGTAATTTCACAGTAGACTTTTTTTTTTTTTGTTTTTTGTTTTTTCACCACAGTAGACGTATAGATGTCAATGACTATAAAGAGGATCGTTAAAACTGAGGTCGAACACTCAGTAGGTCGGGTCGTAAAGCATACTACATGAGACGTATATTCATTCGTCCCACTGTCATGTGTCGGAACTGTATGAGGAAAAAGTTAAACTTGGACAGGTAACAAGGTACAGGACAAGATTGACAACGAAGAACATGACGTGTTCCAAAGAGTCCTTCGTCTGTTCCACCAGATTCCACCAGGGTAGAGAAATTCTTATAAAGTGTCAAACAACACTAGGTGTGTCAGTTTCCGAAATCGCGTCAGGTTCGTCGTCTTCAGGTACAAAAAACCTTTAGGGAACGAAAAAGATACTAAGTCGTAAAGAGACCAAGGAGACGGAAAAGATTTAGGTCGAATTTGTAAACCTTCAAGAGCCGAGTGCATGACGGCTTTTGATCGAACTTCCTAAAACTAGTATTAGAATCATTGCAAACTTTACTCACGTTGACATACCATTAAACTTGAAAGAAAGAGCAACAACAACAAAAAATCGAAAAATAAATAAATAAATAAAAAATGAAATAAAATGAAATTTTATGACATAACCAAAACGGCATGTAGTTGTACTTAGGCGGTGCCCACATGTGCACAAGGGTTAGGACTTGGGGGGAGGGTGGAGGGAGGGGTATGGTAGAGAGACCCAGTAGAGACCCTAACCTTACTTCTGAGTCGTCCGGATGTCGGTGACAACTGAAAAGGTTTAAACGACCGGACAACTCACGTCGTGAAATTGTCGTAGTAGAAAATCCTAAACTTTTTCGAATCGACCTTAAGGTAGTGGAGGTGATCGATTCCGGGTAAACTAAAGTGTGAGGTCCTAAAGACCGAGATCCACTCTCTGGTGTGGTAACGCCAATAGACCCAGTAATTCTCGAAAAGACATGTCAAGAAGACACATAAGAACGGAGGAGAAGAATTAGAGAAGACGACGATCCTAGATGACGATCCAGGAACGGCAAAAACGGAAGTAACACGGATAGAAACGTACTTTGCAAGGAAACCATAGAGGTTATAAGAATTTCTTTATACGTATAAAATAGCAATTCTCATTTTCTTTATTTTCCCCTTTTCGTCTGTCCTTTAGACGGCCGAGACGAGAGGTCGGGGTCAGGGGGACGACCGTCAGGAACCCGACCGGGACACCGTCGGTCGGAGGGTGTGACAGCGGCCCCTGGAGACAGAGGACGACAACTCATCATGACCGAACACGTTAGTCTTGTAACGTCTTTACTACTACAGAATCCTCCCGTCCAGTACTTCCTATGAAGTCGGAGACTGAACGTCGAGAGAACCTAGGGAGTAAGACCTTCTTAAGTCGACGGTAAAACACTTTCTGTGTTTGTCGCTCATCTTTCCGTATGAACCGTTCCTTGGTCCTGGGGTGGGTATGGGTGTGCTCGTCTAGGAGGTTGGGCTCGGTTCGGAAGTCTACTAGTTTCGGGACCGACTGTAGACCTGAACTTCTACTTTTGGTACTCGATCTTGAAGAATGAATTCGGGGGCGGTTTAAGGACTGGGTATCTTTGATTCTAGTATTTACAGGAAAATTCGGTGATTAGAATCCATGAAACGATAGGTCATAATTCGTTATATTGAGGTCAACGGCCGTGTGTTCAGATCAGAGGATCGATGGGTACAGTGCAAGTGTCCCGAACGAGAGGGAGTCACGGTACTGGAGCGGGACGATCTACTTACGAAGGTCTCCCGCACCTGGGTCCCACAGTAATTACGGGAGACGGGGAGATACAGGGGTTAAAGGGACACACGACATTTACGGGTTATTTGTACATGATGTAATTGAATTTAAAGACAGAGGGACGTCCCCTCTTTGGAGTACTCGTGTCACGAGGGGAGAGGATCGTTAGGGAAAGGTATTGAGTCTTACTCTTTACTTAGGTGTTCAGTTACGTTAGTCGAAGTTCTTTGACACAGGTCGTCCGTTGGAGCTGTGGGGTTCTTCATGGGGGTCACGTCGTGTCTAGTCGTCGTACACAGGTGGGTTGATGGGGACGGCTCAGTGTCCGAAGTTTACCGGGTAGTTGTTCCTGAATTGGGTGGTGGCGGACGGTGGGGCGGTTCCCCAGTTGTGTCTCGGGACCCCTCTCTGCAATCCTCAAGGAGTGCCCGGAGAGTGTAGCGACGTGTGGACCACTCGCCTCCGTGACAGCCGGAAACAAGACCTGAAAAAAGGTTCCTACAAGTATATCACTTGTCGGAACCTTCTGTCTCTGTCTGAACGAGAGACTGACGAGTAACATTTGAAGTCCGTGGGACTACCGAGGAGAGGACATTGTGTTGGTGGATGTTCATGTCCACAGGAGACCGGGACACGTGACTTGGACATATTCTTTTACGAGTAAGAGACCGGTACGCTGACGACACTTTTGTTTCAGGAAGGTGACTCAGTCCTACGAACGTAGAGGACGGTCGCAGGTATGACGACGTCGTCCGAGTGGTCAATTGAGCGTTCGTCTCATGTTAGAGTCTGAACAATGTTAAGGACTATTCACTTCACTTCAGTGAGTCAGCACAGGCTGAGAAACACTGGGGCACCTGATATCGGGCGGTCCAAGGAGGCAGGTACCCTAAGAGGTCCGTTCTTATGACCTCACCCAACGGTAAAGGAAGAGGTCCACTAGAAAGGCTGGGTCCCTAGCTTGGGTCCAGGGGGGTGTAACTTTCGTCTGTGAAATTGGAGACTCGGTGGTCCCTTCGATGTTAAGGACTATTCTCTGGACCTTAAGATCCAAAATGGGACGACCAAGAACTCGTCTTTTAACGTATACAGAAGTCGGTATTTTCTCACAACGATTCTTGTGTCCTTCCACAAAACTATTTCCCAGTAACTAACTAACCCAACAACGAAAAAAAAGTTCTATATGTCTTTAGCGTTCTTTTTTCAACTTAAGGAACCTAGAAAAAAGAAGCGTCCCAAATCATTCTCAGATGTCCCGTCTCACCCCTCCTTTGGACCATACGGGTTCGTCTTGATCTTTTTTCACGGATACTGACACTCCGGTGCCTTCAGGGGTCCTGTGGGTAGATGTCCCCAATTGGTTTAAACGGGGTGAAGGTTCTATTTCTCGGATGACTGGTTTGGTGTACAAGGAGACGCCTGTGTCATCAGACTTGGAGGAGCCCGACGGTATGTCTTATGGAATCGGACCCCCCGAATTGTCTTTAGAAGAGTGTCGAGACCCCTGACCTTCAGACCTCTCCTGAGAGGAGGACCACACCTCTCTCGTCAGAACACACAGGAGTGTACCACCGCTCTCCTTCGGTCGAGAGACCGTGGTTGGGGTCCCCTAATCCCGAAACTGTATCCTTACCCCCGCTCCTGACCCTTAAGTCAGGTGTCGTCCGTTGGACTCCAGGACCGGGGGTCCTCCAGGGTCCTGTGTGAGTGTTATGACTAAGTTAGATGTCGTGAATACCTGGGGAGTTCGGGTCCCTTCGAACTTGTGGTGGACAGCGACCCACCCCTTGTCGTTGTAATACACGTCATCCACTGACCACTAAATAAATATTTTATTTGATTATTTTAAATATTTTAGACTTCCCTCGTCCTTTGAAGGAGTGGGGAAGAGAGTTGTGGAGTCACATATGACTACCAGTCTAATCAGTTTAGTAGACTTCTGTAAGGGAAAACGAAAGTAGATTTGGGTTAAAGGACTGAAAAACCAGAGGAATTTTTTTTTTTTTTGTGAGTAATAAGATTGTTATTAAAGACGAATTTTGGGGAGATTTACCAAAATTTCAGTCTATTCGTCAACGTTCTTCCCGTACACTTCTGCGGGTCACGGGTTCTCAGTATTCTGTCACGCGGTAATATTGAGTTGTAGGCCGTTTTCGTCCTTTCTCCGCTCTACAGTGCCCTTTCCTCGGATGAGTCAATTCCCAGACTCTTTGGAGTTGTTTTTGGACCCGGGTCTTTTCGATGCTCTCGTTTCCGGTCCGACCTGATCTGAGAAGGTCGTTGACCCGGCGGCAGATGTCACGGGGAGCCAGTGTCCCGTCGAGTCAGTGGGGTGTCGTCCCCGAGACTGGGCCCTAAGGGTCTAGGGTCTCGGTCCCGGAGGAGTACGTGAAGGGTCGGTCGGCAGGTGTTTGCGACCTGGAGGGGGGTATGGTATTGTTCGTAAAGAATGGTGCCACTTTCTTTGAGCCCGGGCGGAGGTTCTGGTTTTGTGTGTGTTTCTTGTTGTAATTTTTCCCCTTATATGACTGTGAGTCTGATTTTGGGATCTTCGGAACTGTGGCAATAGGAAGTTTCCTTTTGAAGGAGTGTCACCACTGTTTTAGGCCCGACTCTTTTCTGTACACACGACCTGCCCTTCTGTCTTCTCCGACCTGCGGTAAGTTCCCACACCGGCAGGCCCAAGGTGAGCCACTGTGCGACTTGTCCAAATGGGGAAGGTTAGTCGTGGACGACGTCCATGACTACATGTCTTTTTTCATTGTGGGAACTAGAAGTTGGTTCTTATACCAGTTGTCCGTATAAAAAAGACTAGTTACAACGACTAGTTAATGTATTATTTTCTCTTTCCCCTTTCTCCTTAAGTGAAAACCGTAGTCTTACTTAAATACACGGAGAGAGAGTCCGTCGTGAATGTTTGGAGTTCTGACAAGGATGAGTCCTAAGACGGAATTATTGTCTACTGGAAGGTTCGGGTCACTCTTTACACGCCAGACACAAAGTTCCTTTAGTACACACAGAGGTCCTCCCTCTCCTTCGGTCGTGGAGGACCTCGTTGCTCGGACCCCCCCTTGTCTTGAGTGTGGGCTGTGACGGCCCATTCCGGGTCACCGGGAGACATGTCCGTCCGTGGCGGTCGGGTGTCGACGGGATTGGTCTCGGAGACTACTCCCTCCGGCCCCTTAGCATTTTCCTCTTTTTGTAGAGGAGGGGTCAATACAAGTTGACTACCTTCAGTTCGAGAGTCCTGAGCGGTGCAGTGTGTTATAACGTTCAGGTCTAAAAGTGACACTTTTGTTTAACCCTTTAGTTGGTTCACACCCCAGTCACGGTTCAGAGGGGTGAAGAATTGGAGAGAGAAACGGTAGTGGAGGGTGGGGTAGGACTGAGGAGTTAGTTCCGAGTCCCCGGGTCTCCCCGAGTGGAACAGTGTACCGTCCCAATCGGAGTTATCCCTACGAACGTAAAGTGTTTTTTTGAGGTCTCCTTCGTTTCGAACCGGATTTGTCACTTAGAGGTGACAACCTTAAGGTCCGTGGGACCAAGGGATCCCAGGTCTCGAACGAACAATAGTGTGATGACCCCCACCTTCCACCCATACAATACCAGGGACCCTAGTGTGACGAAGCCTTCGGTACAGAAGACGGATTCTTACTCCACCGACCGGGGAGAGACACGGAGAGTTGACTAAAGTCTGAAGGTCAGGGAGCACGGAGGAAAGTGTTTGCGAGAGACGAGGCGACGCAGGGTCGCGACACCTACGGACCGTGCGGACAGTCGGAGAGGAGGGCTCGACAGGTCGCTCCTCCCCGTCCCTTGCGACGTCGGTGCGCCGCGGATTGGGTCTACACAACTTATCAGTCAGAGATTGCATTTTTGATTTCGAAGTAACCATCACTAAAACGGTTCGTTGCAGTCAAGCGAAAGAGAGTTAAAGATGGAGATAATTATGTCTCTTTCTGTGAAAAGTGTACTTTAAGTACTCGAATACAGATATACAGTGACAGGTTGTAGTATATGGGAGGTGTCCATGCTGATAGAGAAAGGTACCATTGTTCTAGTGACCGTCTTTTAGTAAAATGTCATTTTCCTTCCACCCTGTGGAGCGTTTTGTTTGGGCTCTCCTCAGAGGAGGGAGATTCGTCGGGTCAGTCAAAGTCCGGTCAGACGGTGTTTAGGCCGGTCGTCTTGGCGAGGAGTGACGGAGACGAAGGCGGAGCAGCTACGCGGCAGGGAGAGACTCATAGTAGCTGCTAGCGTGGTGCAACGTCAGAGCATTGAAGAGAGAGGAAAATTGGAGACACATTTGGTGAACTGTCATTGACAGGTAAGACCGTCTCTTCCAGAACTAGTTTTAGAAAACGAATGTCTCTTAATTAGGGCCGAGGACCTACAGTCACGGCGCTAAGAAACTTCTCCGGTCATTCGACCTCAAAAGTGTCGGAACCTCCTTCTGTTGGGTTCTGAGTCTCTTCGACGTTCGGTGTCTAAGTCAGGAACGCAATCCGACGGTAGATCACTGTCTTTCCCTATAGACGACGACTGGCGCCCACCAAAAGTGGAGGGTGTAAGATTCAACTGCCTCTCCCCCTCTTTTGGAGATTTATTATCTACGGTTATATTGGACAGTTTCAAGTTTACCGGTTTAATTGTAAGTTCGATAAGAAGAAGTCCGTAGTCCTATGTAGTAATGAATTCTTTTGTCTAAAGTATCGTCTGAGTTGGAAGCAGTTTTTAGGCCACCGAAGGGACCACCGAGTCTACCATTTCTTAGGCGGACGTTACGCCGAGTAACTTGGACCCAAGTTAGGAACCCAACGTTTCTAGGGGGCCTCTTCCCTTTCGGATGGGTGAGATCATAAGACCGGACCTCTTAAGCCTATGGTGAATCGCTGATTCGTGTGCACACGCGTGTACGCACGCGCGTGTATGTGTGCTCTCAAAGTACCTGATATGTCAGGTACCCCAATTTTTCTCAACCTGTGCTGACTCACTGATTCGCGTACGCGTGTGTGTAGGTCATCGACATGAATATCCCAAAGGTTCCACCGAGTCACTAATTTTTTTTTTTTTTTTTGCTTAGGAGGACGGTTGCGTCCTCTGTGTCCAAGCTACGAACCCAACCCTTCTCGGGGACCTCTTCTTTTACCGTTGGGTGGGGTCATAAGAACGGAGCCTTTAGGGTACCTGTCTCTTCGGACCACCCGATGTCAGGTACTCTAGCGTTATGAACTTGTGCTGAATCGTAAGTAGTGTCCCTGTGTCCGTGTTCTATAAACGATATTGTAAAATTTTCTTCTAATTTTTGGATCAAAAGTAGGCATCTTAGTTTATTTCATCTTGACTAGGTGTATTGTTCGACGTCTAGAGAAAATGGTGACCACGTCTTGAATTGTCGAAAAAAGAGTACATAAAACCGTATTCTTTTTGGAATAGGTAAAGGGGAAAACTCAAGGTGTCGTAAAAAGTTGTTGGAAATCAATATTGTGTAGTTTCCTTTCAAAAATACATTTTACTTCAGTTTTAAGAACTCAAGTCTCTGACGAAGGACCAAAACAACAACAAGTCAACGAGTCAGCACAGACTGAGAAAACCTGGGGTACCTGACGCCGTACAGTCCGAAGGGACAGGAAGTCATAGAGGGTCTCTATCAAAGGACTATATTTGACCGAGTTTCGTCGATTAATAATCTAGAGACTGACGATGACGATGACGACAACGATTCAGCGAAGTCAGCACAGACTGAGACACGCTGGGGTCTCTGCCGTCCGTCGGGTGGTCCGAGGGGGCAGGGACCCTAAGAGGTCCGTTCTTGTGACCTCACCCAACGGTAAAGGAAGAGGTTACGTACTTTCACTTTTCACTTTCACTTCAGGGAGTCAGTACAGGCTGAGAAGCGCTGGGGTACCTGGCGACGGATGGTCCGAGGAGGCAGGTACCCTAAAAGGTCCGTTCTCATGACCTCACCCCACGGTAACGGGACAGGTTCTAGAAACTGATAGTTGGTAATTAATGGATAAATAAAAAAGAGACTAAAAGAGTAAACACATGTAGTAACAACAACAACTAGTCAACGAGTCAGCACAGACTGAGAAACGTTGGTGTACCTGACATCGGATGGTCCAAGGAGACAGGGACCCTAAAGGGTCCGTTCTTGTGACCTCACCCAACAGTAAAGGAGGAGGTCTCCTAAAAGGACTCGGTCCCTAACTTGGACACAGAGAATGTAGAGGACGTGACCGTACGTCCAAGAAATGGTGATCGCGGTGGACCCTACGTTTTCACTCAGATTTGTTTGAAGGTCTGTCTCTACTCTGGAGGAAACCATTTTTTTGTGGACTTCTTTTAAAGTAGGGGTCCCGTTCCGTCGGTCTTATCTAGACGATGGTGGTGTCTTGAACTACCTCCTTCTTTTCGGTCGACCAGAGACTCTCGACAGGGCCCCGACTCCGACACTGACGTACATTGACTAGACGGACAAGGGTCGTCGTCACTCGAACTACCCACCCTCCTAGACAGGACGTGGGTCCTTTCCTTAAGTTCCTTTCCTGGAACTTATAAGTAACCCTCCTGACTCCGACTTCGACTTCGAGGTTATGAAACTGGTGGACTACTATTATCGGTTAAGTGACCTTTTCTGGAGCTACAACCCTTTCTAACTCCTGTCCTCCTTTTCCCCCGCCGTCTCCTACTCTGCCAATCTACCGTGGTAGTTGAGTTACCTGTACTTAGACTCGTTTGAGGCCCTCTACCACTTCCTGTCCCTTCGGACCTCACGACGTCAGGTACCCCGACGTCTCTCAGTCTGACTCAGTGCTGACTCAGTCACTTTTTGTTGTTTGACTAAAGAGACCGGCATAGAATGTCGAGACACCGTTTTACAATCCGAACCTTAGATGCGATCGAACTCGTGAAAGAAACCGACCCGGAATAGGAAACCGACCGATGAAAGGATTCTCGTCCTACCTTCTGTGAACCCATCTTAGTGTTTCAGTGTCCTGTCCTGTTCTGAGTGTAGGCCAAATAGTGAGCAGAAGACTACCGAAGGTCCAGACTTCTGGTCGAGAGAATCAAATAGTTTTGGTCTCCTCTTCCCCTGCTGGCTCCTATTCTACCGACCTACCGTAGTGCCTGAGCTACCTGCACCCAGACTCACTTGAGGCCCTCTACCACTACTTGTCCCTCCGGACCACACGACGCTAAGTACCCCAGCGTTTCTCAGCCTGTGCTGACTCGCTGACTTGACTTGACCGTCAGGCTCGAGGTGTACAAAAACAGGTTCCAGTGTTTAAGGAAAAATAATTCGAAAAGATCCATGGTGTCGTAACCTCTTCCTTTATCGTTGGGTGAGGTCACAAGAACGGACCTCTTAGGGTCCCTGCCCCCTCGGACCACCCGACGGCAGATACCCCAGTGTGTCTCAGCCTGTGCTGACTTCGCTGAATCGTCGTCGTCGTCGTCGTCTATGGTGTCGCCCACCAGACTAAGACGGTAGAACGGACAGGTCGTCCTAGTCTGAATCTTTCTCAGAGGTCCTGGTTCCTTAACACCTTAGATCTTTTATTTCTACCTTAGTCTCGTGACGTCGTAATAAATGTTGTCGGTCCTGTACCTTCGTTGGCAGACAGTTACCTGTCTACTTACGTATTTATTTGACACCATGTATATACACTACCTTACAGTGAGTCGGAATTTTGTCCTTACGTAAACTCAGTCAAGACCACTGTACCTACTTGGATCTCTGACAATATACCTCGTTTCATTCAGTCTTTCTCTTTTCGTTTGTGGTTCGTAATTGTGTTCTAAGGTCCTGAAACCGGTGGAGTACGCTTCTCAACTGAATGACCTTTTCTGAGACTACGACCCTCCCTAACCCCCGTCCTTCTCTTCCCCCGCTGTCTCCTACTCTACCGACCTACCGTAGTGACTGAGCTACCTACACTCAGACTCACTCGAGACCCTCAACCACTACCTGTCCCTCCGGACCGCACGACGCTAAGTACCCCAGCGTTTCTCAGCCTGTGCTGACTCGCTGACTTGACTTGACTTACCCTGGATCTTTTTTACCATGACGACCTGGATAAACGTCCCGTCCTTCTCTCTGTGTCTGTGTCTCTTGTTTGAGCACCTGTCCCGCCCTCTTCCTCTCCCGCCCTGCTTGACTCTCTCATCGTGACTTTGTCTATGTGGTGATATTCGTTTTGTCTACCGGCCACCCTTCGACGGCAGATAGTGTCCCTCGAGTCGGGGTCCGAGACACTACTGGATTTCCCCACCCTACTCGTCCCGCACTCCCTCCCTCCAAGTCCTCCCTCTTCTGCACACATATGGATACCGCCGAAGTACAACTACATATCGTCTTTGGTTGTGTTGTAACATTTCGTTAATAGGAGGTTGAATTTTTTTTAAGCTAACTAAAAATTCTTCCGTTTTTCCATTTTTTAGTTCTGTTTTTCTTTTTCTTTTTCTACCTTAGTCTCTTGGGTTGATGTGTCGTCGTAGTTAAGTAAACTTCAACTGTATCATCTTTTTCTCTTGGGTGACGCCACTCCTCGGGCTTGTGGTGTTAATCTCTTTGCGGGGGCGAGTGACGTCGATCTCTTCCGGGTGGGTCGTTGCTTCTGGGTCGTGTCGGTTTTTATTTCAATGTTTTTTAATTTCCGTAAATTATATAAATTTGTGGTTGAGTCGTAAAGGAGAAAGTTCTTGGATACTTCTCCTTGGTGATCCACAGTTCGAAAACCACAAGAAATTTGACAGGATATATTACCACATATCAGTCTTTGACTGTTTCGTACTAAGTTGTAAAGCTGGTATAGGTCCAACACATCATGGTTGGGTTGATTGTAGTACGAGAGTTTCTTGTGAATTTCTCTGTCTCGAGTGTGATGATACAAGTCCCTTTAGATTCAGCGCATTTTCATGAATATTCCAGAGAGGTCAAAAATTTGTTTGTGTGGTCACCTTCCTTCACGTAGAGAAGTTGAGACCGACATACACACATCGTGTCAACAAAAGAAGAAAAATTTGGAACTAAGAGCCACAAAAAAGTTATTTGTATTCTAATACGTTACTATTTTCGATTCGGAATGTCCTTTCCCTTGGGAGAATGTGACAACCACCCTTACATTCCCCACTGCGGTGACATCTTTTGTCTTACATTCCCAGAGTTTTTAGATTATTGTCTTGATGGTACACTGGGTCGTTAAAGTGAGGACGTATGTCTAGACTTTTGATTTTGTCTTTGGGATTAAGTCTTCCTATGTACGTGGGTCTACAAGTGTCGTCGTGATAAATGTCATCGGCCCTGTGTCTTTGTTGGATTCACAGGTAGTCGTCTCCTGACCCATTTCTATACCATGTACATATGTTACCTTATGATGGGTTGGTATTTTTCTTACTTTAAAACGGTAAACGACGTTATGTCCACCCGAGTCTCCCGTAATACGATTCACTTATTCAGTCTGTCTCCTTCTGTTTACGTATGTGGTGAATGTACACCTTGGTTTCTTCTGTTGCTTGAGATTACTTGTATTGTCCTTTCTTCGTCTGAGTGCCTACGTCTCTTGTTTGATCGTCCGTGGTCACCCCTTTCGACCCTCCTCGTGTTGTCCCACCCCCTCACCCCCGTGTGTGACGACCCACATCGGATCCGGTCCTCACGGGTGGGAGACCCTAGATTCCGGACTGCTAGACTCCACCTCGACTACATTATTATCATTATTTTTACTTCACGTGTCAGTCACACGAATTTAGTAGGGCTTTGGTAGGAGGTGGGGGTAGGTACCTTGTTTTAGTCAGAGATCACGGTTTCTCCAACCCTTGGGGATCTTATCCGACATTCCCTGAAGGGACCCCAGGTCATCGGTTCTGAGGCTCAAGGGTTGCGACCTCCCGGTCAAAGCTAGGGGTCAGTCCCTTGATCTAGGGTGTGTGGTTTATGTGTGTGTCTGTTTTTAGGGTTCACGGTGTAATTTTCTCGGAAGTGTCGGTTTATTTGGTTATTTATATATGATTTTTATTCAATAATCTTACATAACCCGAAGGGACCACCGAGTCACCATTTCTTGGATGGACAGTTACGTCCTCTGCACCCAAGGTAGGGACCCAGTCCTTCTAGGGGACCTCCTCCTTTACCGTTGGGTGAGGTTATGAGAACGGGTCTCTTAGGGTACCTGTCTGCATCGGACAGTCTGATGTCAGGTACCCCAGCGTTTCTCGACCTGTTCTAAATCACTGATTTGTTGTTTTTTGTTACAGAACATGTTGTGACCCTTATATCGCTATAAACCATAATTATTAGTGGTATTTACCTCACAGTGGAAATTTTTAGCGTATTTTTTCCTTTGACAAATTTTTCAGTTCGAAGTGGTTTCGGTAGGGAGGGTGATTCAGAAAAAGTGTAGGAGAAGGAGACTCGGAGGAGGGACCCTGAGTCTGAGTGACATTCTCGACTCTACCTCAGGTCGTCCGGGGTCTCTGAAGTGTACCTCTTCGTGATACCATAGGACTGATGTGTTCAGTGCACCGACTTATGGGTACCCTGTGAGACTCGTGGAGGCTTCTCTGGAAGACCTCATAAACACGGAAGGAGAAAGTAAACCCGCCGGGACCTATAGGTGTCCTCGTCCTAAAAACAGTCCTTGGTCATGCTCTCTAGAGTGGGTACCGTTTCCAGTATACCTTCTCTTGACAATTCGTTCCGAAATCCTGAGCTCCCCGAGGGATCTGACAAGCTCGTAGATGGGGTTTTGGTCTTAGACAGACAGAATGATAAAACACAGAAAATGATTGAGAGAACTGTAATTGTTCCCCAATAGAGGCTGGTGGAGAAAAACCTCTTTTAGTTGAATTCCGAGATCGATTATTCAGAGAACCTGTACTCTTCTTATAAAATTTAGTTTGGGGGAGACAATTGTAAAATCGGACAAACCGTCCAAATAGATTTGAAAATATCGATATGTATACTAACAAATGTCGGAGAGTTGACACTCTCCGTGTCCTTCGGATTTTATATCTCGGAAAATTTCTCAATTTTCAATAATCTCATCACAACCACATCCTAAAATAATAACCCGGTTACAAACAACAATTCAAAAATATAGAGAATAGATGACACATGGAACCTCATATAATCAATTGTATCAACCTTACATTTTTTTTTTTTTTTTTTTTGTTCACATCGGAACTTTAATTGGTGTAGTCTGAAAACTCGATTAACCAAGAAAGAATATTGAGTGACGTGGAAACGAGGCACTCTTTATATTGAGACAAATTATGAAAGACTCCGACTGTATCTAATCTTTATATTTCTTTTTTGTGAAACTCCCTTTTATTCAAAAGACCAACTCGTCGGAAATAGTTTTCTCCCAGTATTTCACAAGTGTCCGGAGGTTCCGGTCTTCTATTACATGTGTTATAACAAATACCCTTTCTTTAGGTCTTTTTTAGGACCAAAACTATTTCTGTTTTGTCTACATTACAAACCCGACTGAGACATACTGAAATGCAGAAAGTAAAGGGAGATACATGTTCAATTCCATATTTTCAGGGAAAATTTTTTTATTTTATTACCCGGAGCGAGTGGCTTCTTCGAACCAGTGGGGCACCAAAAGAAAAAAAGAAAGAAAGAAAGAGAGAGGGAGAGGGAGGGAGAGAAAAAGTCCGACTAGGGAACCTTGTGTCTCCGAGAGACGCAAGTGAAAGGACGGACTTGAAGATTCTGAAATAATCGAAAGACACATTTGGTTTTTTATAGTCGGAGAAAGAGAGGAGATAAAAGAATAGATGTTGTAAGAAAGGAATAGGGAGAGGTTTAGTAGGCGGTTGCGACAAAGAGGAAGTCCAAGGGGACCTAGGACACCCCCGACCTGGGGCTGTCTAAAACCCAAGGAAGAAAAAAGGAATTCACATTCGTTTTAAACGACAAACTTTAACCGAGGACTTCTAACCGGAGGTAAATTTAAGACAAAGACAATGGAGGACGTACAGTGAAGAGGTCGATTCCCTAGTAACACGTCCAGAAGGAATCATCAAGTCGACCATTTCTTAGACGGACGTCACACCCTCTAGACATAAACTAGGGACCCAACCCTTCTAGGGGACCTCTTCCCTTTCCGATGGGGGACGTCATGAGACCGGACCTCTTAAGGTACTCGACATATGAGGTATCCCAACGTTTCTCAGTCTTTCTCTTATACTTCATGGGTATCCAGGACGCAAATTCTCAACAACAACGGGGTTACCAGTGTTCCGTGTCGTAAAGAAAGACGTGACGAGACTCATAACCCCTTTGAACTCGGAAGGGGTTCCCGAAGGGACTATCGAGTCAACCATTTCTTAGGCGGACGTTACGTCCTCTGGGACTAAGATAAGGAAGGGTTTATGACACAAGGTCACTAACCTTTCACACCACTTTTCACGTTTTGTCTGTGTATCCCGGGTTCACAGTAAGGAATACGGGGAATGGGAAGTGGTACGGTTAGGGACGGTTTCATAATACGGTTTCATCGACAGGAGTCATCCACTTTAAAGAGACTCTCCGAACCTTCATTCTTGGGGGACTGGTTTTCTCCACCTCTATCACACTCAAGAGTTTAGAGAAAGTTGAGTCTGTCAGATAGTAAAAGATCCACGTTCTCCAAACGAAATCCACATCCTCCTGACAAACTTAAAATTCCACCGCCAGGGTTCATACCCCACGTCCACCAGTCCTATAATGACGTCGAGTGTCCGACCGTGGTGGAAAGGTCGAGGGAGTATCTCTGGTGTCAAACTGGACCTTCAGTTCTGGTGATGTGGGTCCGTACTCGGTCGTCGTGTCCCCAACCTCCGGACCCCTCTTACGTCACCTGTAACCAAAATCCCCCAAGGAGGACGTCACTGAAAATAAAGGACAACCTCACATCAACCCAATGTGTGAACAAACAAAAACCACGTTTCAGTACGTCAATATGTCTGTGTACACGGACAAAGAACAGATGAACATAAGTGCATCTCGGACACTCTCCCACACCTTAGGTGCAGGAATAAGATGCCTCGTGCAAGGACAGGTGGAAAACAGATGAACACATAAATAGACAGATCTTAAAATATACCATTATGGTCAGAGGAGTCAATGGAGGAGAAGGTGAGGGGACGTAAGAAAGGGAAACTATTTCAGATTCAAAAGATCCGACGACTTAGACGAACCAGATGATTAAAAAAAAAGGTGGATCCAAGTCTAAAGTGGACATTCACTATCGTGCAAGAAGGTCGGAAACAGGCTGTAGGACTGAATCACACTCGTAGCGGTCCAGGTGTAGGTGCAACGACGTCAGCCGGGGTGAAGTAAGAGGACGCACACAGTCAGCGTCGGGTCCTTGCACACGTCTTGTGGAGGTCGGAGGGAGGCAGGCACCTAGCTCAAAACCAACGAACGCGCGGGACCGAGAACATTTGTCGTGGTGTTTCTTGTGACCTACGTACTCACAGGACCTCCCTGCGAAAAGGGTCCCCGATCCGGGGCCTCGACCTGACGTCGTAGGGTCCGACGAAAAACACAGATTTCCTCGGACGTACGTGAGGGATATCACCGACAACAGTTGCCGTAAGGGGGACGTCGGACCTCCCGAGGGACAAGAGGGCCGGAAGACGTCATAAACAACAAACATGTGACAGACGACGGACGACGGTTACTCTCGAGGGACATCAAGACCACACGGAAGGAGAAACTGGACCCACCGGGTCCTAAAGGTGTCCTCGTCCTAAGACCAAAAGAAAAACAAAGTCACATTCTTTTTAAACGACAAACTTAACCGAGGACTTGAGGTCGGAAGAAACTTAAGAAGAAGACAATGGAGGACGTACAGTAAAGAGGTCCCTCTCTCGGGGCGTCCAGACCACTTACACTGCCCGGGTCTGAGTCCAAATCTCAACAACAACGGACTCTCCCGGTGCTCCGCCGTCGTGTAGAAGGACGGGGTGTGGCCCACGGCTTCCTTGGTCTCGGAGCGTCTGACACGAGGTCACGTTCACGCCTGTCAGGGTGTCTCGGTCACAGTTTGGGAGGTGGGGAGTGGGGAGTGGGGGGTTCCGGATAGGGTTGGGGACGGTTCCACAGTACGACTCCGGCGACAGGATCCGTCGACCTCGAAGAGATTCCTGACTCCGAACTGCATTCTTGGGATACTGGTCCTCTCCACCTTTGTCCAACAGAAAATCTCGAGAAGGTTAAGTCCGACAGGTAAAAAAATCCACATTTTCCGAACCTTACACTGATGACTCCGGGGTAGATCTCTCCGGGTCCGTCACACCTAAGTCACCCCATAATCTCTTGACGACGTATCTCTAGACCATACCTAGAAACTCAACGGTCACCTTTCTTTGGACGTCCGGTTTCAGGTGTGACTAACAAAATGTCGGTTGTCCGTAGGTCGACCACCCTCGATACTACAAACTTCTCCCCTTTGACATTGTACGATCAATGTGGAGTACGGTCTGTTTGGACCCAAACTAAAAGAGTCGATGGTAGGTATTCAACATACTGGAACCCACAAAGTATTGGACAGACTCGGAGTCAACGGGGTAGACATTTTACCCATAATATGGTGGATCAAGGTACCGAATTCCAAATTTACTCTATTACGTACATTTGACGGGTAGTGTAATGGATCGTACATCCTTCACGAGTCCTCTACTAATTGTGAAGGACGGAATTACCATCTTTTCATTGGGATCTAACAGTTGTAGAGTTCATGCATAGTGTAGACATGTGTGGCACACACCACCTTCTTACGAAGTCTCTCCCCTTTTGCGTCTCTCTTTCAAGACAACCCGGTCTCAAGACGCACTCCCTGCGTGAGAGGTATTGACCTACTCGTGTGAAACGTCGACTACTCCAAATTCTTCCACCCACCTTCGTCGACCACATGTCACCACTCCTAGACCCGAAACATGCACGGTTCACAGTCTAGGAGACACTGTAGTTCTTTCCCGGAACCAAAGGGATTCGAAGACAGAGTTTAGATTTACTACTCTACTATTGATACCTTCCGTCGACAAGTCCTTATGGGCCGGAGTCACCTTATCACCAGTCGAGGTATCGGACACACACAGGGACCTCCGGGGGCTCGACGAGACGTCACCGATGTCGTACGTCACTCCCCGACGTCGACACAACGTACCCCGTACCGAACACTCTCACCCAGTACTGGGTCAAGAGTCCAGGGACCCCGTGACCGTCTCGCACTCAGGAACCGAACCGTTCCTTTCGCGATTATGACACCGGTGGCTACACTTCTCAACTCAGTAACCTTTTCTGGTACTACGACCCTTTCTGACTTCCGTTTTCTTCTTCTCCCGTCGCCTCCTACTCTACCAACCTACCGTAGTGACTGAATTGCCTGTACTTAAACTCGTTTGAGACCCTCTATCACTTCCTGTCCCTTCGGACCGCACGACGTCAGGTACCCCAGAGATTCTCAGTCTGTGCCGAAGTTCTGGCTTGTTGTTGTTTCCTCTGTTTTCTGGACATGAGACTTTTGATGCACTGTGACTACTTTCTTTAGCTTCTACTGTGTTCGTCTCCGTATGACATCTGACCTTCTTAGTTATGACGGTCGTACTGATACGTTGAGATGATGGGTTCCGTTAGATGTCTAAGTTACGTTGGGGATAGTTTAAAAGTTACCGTAAACAGTGTCTTGGTTTTGTTCTTTCAGAATTTTAGACATGTCTCGGTGTTTTCTGGGGTTTATCGGTTTTCGTTAGAAATCTTTCTTTTGTCTTGACCTCTTTAGTCCGAGGGACTGAACTTTGGCAATAATGTTTCGATATCAGTAGTTTAGTAATACCATAATCGTATTTTTATATTCAGTTGTCTTGTCCTGTCTTTCGGGTCTTTATTTGGGTGTGTGGATATCAGTTGATTCCTCCGTTCTTATGTGTTACCTCCTTTCTGTCAGAGAAGTTATTTATCACGACTTTTGATCTAGTCAAGTCAAGTCAGCGAGTCGACACAGGCTGAGAAACGCTGGGGTACTTAGCGTCGTGCGGTCCGGAGGGACAGGTAGTGGTTGAGGGCCTCAAGTGAGTTTGAGTGGAGGTAGCTCAGGCACTACGGTAAGTCGGTAGAGTAAGAGACAACAGGGGAAGAGGAGGACGGGGGTTAGGGAGGGTCTTAGTCTCAGAAAAGGTTACTCAGTTGAGAAGCTTACTCCACCGGTTTCATGACCTCAAAGTCGAAATCGTAGTAAGGACGGTTTCTTGTGGTTCCCGACTAGAAATCTTACCTGACCAACCTAGAGGAACGTCAGGTTCCCTGAGAGTTCTCAGAAGAGGTTGTGGTGTCAAGTTTTCGTAGTTAAGAAGCCACGAGTCGAAAGAAATGTCAGGTTGAGAGTGTAGGTATGTACTGGTGACCTTTTTGGTATCGGGACTGATCCGTCTGGAAACAACCGTTTCGTTACAGAGACGAAAAATTATATGATAGATCCAACCAGTATTGAAAAGAAGGTTCCTCATTCGCAGAAAATTAAAGTACCGATGTCAGTGGTAGACGTCACTAAAACCTCGGGTCTTTTTATTTCATCAGACTGTGACAAAGGTGATAAAGGGGTAGATAAAGGGTACTTCACTACCCTGTTCTACGGTACTAGAAGCAAAAGACTTACAACTCGAAATTCGGTTGAAAAAGTGAGTGGAGAAAGTGGAAGTAGTTCTCCGAAAAATCAAGAAGTGAAAGACGGTATTCCCACCACAGTAGACGTATAGACTCCAATAACTATAAAGAGGGTCGCTAGAACTAAGGTCGAACACGAAGAAGGTCGGGTCGTAAAGAGTACTACATGAGACGTATATTCAATTTATTCGTCCCATTGTTATATGTCGGAACTACATGAGGAAAAGGATAAACCNTCTCACGTCATCATGTAGAAATAAAGTTCGATCTAGACGTTCTTCTACTGAAGTGACTTCGTTCGAGCAGGAACGATACGTTGTGCTCCTCGAATGATTACTTCTGGACTACCTTGACCTCTGGGTCTCTTTTCTACTTCCCTCTGTGCTCCTTCATCGATGTCTTGGTTTCTCTTCCTGTCGTATCCTTTACGCTTCCCCTAAGCGAAGCTCCTTCGCGACAAACAAAAACTCCGTGTCCTGGACTCGCATCTTGTCGTGTGCTTCCAACGTCGCCGGTGAGTCTTACGTTGGGTCACGATGGTGCAGTAGATACCGTTCTTTTTTTCTCGGTGGTGGGTCTGTAGTAACCTAGTCAGAAAGTTCTCCCATCTGTCTTAACTTAGGTCGTTCCTTCGTCTCGGACACGGCAGTAGTCGCGCGGACGCACTTGAACGCCGAACGGGAGTTGGAGGGTAGCGTCTCCCGGGAAGTCGAGGTGGCAGAGGTGGAGGAGAGGGAGGAGGAGGTCAGTCAATGAGAAGTACGTATAAGTGAGCTGCGGTCGGGGACACACGGTCGATAATGTGAGATGAAAGGTTTCAAGACATGACATTCTAAAATTTACAAAGTAAAAGATAAACAAAAAATACATAAGTCAAGTCAAGTCAGTGAGTCAGCATAGGTTGAGAAACGCTGGGGTACTTGGTGTAGTGCGGTCCGGAGGGACAGGTAGTGGTTGAGGGTCTCAGGTGGGTTTGGGTACAGGTAGCTCAGCCACTACGGTAGGTTGGTAGAGTAGGAGACAGCAGGGGAAGAGGAGGACGGGGATTAGGGAGGGTCGTAGTCTCAGAAAAGGTTACTCAGTCGAGAAACGTAGTCCACCGGTTTCATAACCTCAAAGTCGAAGTCGTAGTAAGGAAGGTTACTTATAAGTTCTGACTAGAGGAAATCCCACCTGACCAACCTAGAGGAACGTCAGGTTCCCTGAGAGTTCTCAGAAGAGGCTGTGGTGTCAAGTTTTCGTAGTTATGAAGTCACGAGTCGAAAGAAATATCAGGTTGAGAGTGTAAGTATGTACTGATGACCTTTTTGGTATCGGAACTGATCTGCCTGGAAACAACTGTTTCATTACAGAGACGAAAGATTATACGACAGGTCTAACTATATTTAGTACCGTTATCGAAAAAACTAGGTAGAATGTCTCATTACCTTTTTTTTGTTTTTATTTGTTTACATTGGGTTGATTTGAGTTTTCGAAAACGTGTAGTTTCCTTTGTTATTTGTTTTACTTTTCTTTTGGGTGTCTAACTCTCTTTTATAAACGTTTACTACACTGGTTGTTCCCTAATCAGAGGTTTTAAGTGTTTCTCAAGTACACCGAATTATAATAGTTGTGTTTCTTGGGTTAGTTTTTTACCCGGCTTCTGAATTTGTGTGCAAAGAGGTTCTGTATGTTTACCGGTTCTCCGTGTGCTTTTCTACAAGTCGTGGTGATCATCTCTTTACGTTTACTCTATAATTAAGTGCGGTCAATATTGTCAATAGTAATTTTTTTTAGGTGTTTTTCCTGAAGGGACCACGACGTCACTAATTCTTAAACGGACGATTACGTTCCGTGTGTCCAAACCAGGGACCAGGTCCTTCTAGGTTGTCCGTACACCGTCGATTCGGGGACATGGTGTTAATTACTTCGGGTACGCAGGGACTCGGGTTCTCTACCTTGATGACTCCGACCGTGTGGATCTCGGGTACGAGACTACTTTTTTTTTCGATGTCGTTACTCTTCGGGTGTGTGGTGTTACTTCTCGTCTGGGGTGAGTGACGTCGGTCTCTTTCAGGTGTACGTCGTTGCTTCTGGGTCGTATTGGTTTTTATTTTAAATTTTTATAAATTTATATATATAAAAAATTAGGTGTTTATTATTTACGACGTCTCTCACACCTCTTTACCCTTGAGAGGGCATGAACAATCACCCTTACATTTAGCCACGCCGGTGATACCTTTTGTCATACCTCCGAGGAATTCTTTGACTTTTGTCTATGACATGCAAGGACGTTTGGGTGAGGACCCGTACATGGGTCTCTTTTTGTACCAAGTTTTCCTATGTACGGGACGTTATAAGTGACTTCGCGACAAATGTTTTCGGTTCTGTCCGTACGTTGGATTCACAAGTCGCTCTCTTCTGTCCTATTTCTACTACACATGTATTTGTGTTGCCTTATAACGAGTCGGTGGTTTTTCTTACTTTATTACGGTAAACGTCGTTGTACCTTACTGGATCTCTAACCGTATGACTTACTTCATCCAGTCTGTTTTTTTCTTTATGACATGAAGAGTGCACCTTAGATTTTTTTTTTTTTTTTCTTTACTCGAATAAACCTTTTGTCTGAGTGTCTAAGTCACTTCCTTGAATACCAACCCCCTCTCCCTATCCCTCAGACCCTACCGAACATGTGTGACAATATAAATTTTACCCATTGGTTGTTCCTGGATGACGTATCGTGTCCTTAGAGACGAGTTATAATGCATTGTTGGATTTACCCTTTTGTTAAACTTTTTCATATCTGGGTACATAATAACTTAACGAAACGACATATTGACTTAGTGAAGTAACATGTGGACTTTGATTGTGTTGTTATAGTTGGAAGGTCATTATGATTTTGTTTCTTCCTGAACGGACCACCAGGTGACCAATTTTTATGCGGTCGGTCCCGTCCCGTTACGTGAACTGGGGACTAGGTCCTTTTAGGGTGCACGACGACCCGTCCCTTCGGGAGTCGTTGTCGGACACGAGGTGTTGTTCTCTTCGGCGACGTCGCTCTTCGGGGGTGCGGTGTCGGTCTCTACGGGGGTGCGGTGTCGGTCTCTACGGGGGTGCGGTGTCGGTCTCTGCGGGGGTGCGTTGTCGATCTCCGTGGGGGTGCGGTGTCGGTCTCCGCGGGGGTCCGGTGTCGATCTCTCTCGGACACGCGTCGTTGATGGTGTGTCGGTTCTGATTTATTTGTGTTAAAAATTTTTCTCTCTAAGGTGAGAGGAAATTTTTTTTGACATTTCCTTTTATGTCTTTCACCCAGGTCACTCCTTATATGATGTATGACTTTTTCCTTTGTAGTATGTGTACTATTTTTATATACATTATAAAACAGTCTAGTCTCTGGTGTCAGTATAGTTATTTACGTGTACCTGTTGAAAGGATAAAGAATTTTCTGTGTGAAAGTTTAATGGAATATCTCGTTTTGAGTTGAGATATTGTATTATTTCTTTGAATAGATTTTCACTAAGTTTTTCATTTTTATATTCCTTGTTTACATAAATTCCTTTTACATTTGTTATTCTTTCGTTCACAACATTAAGACCATAGTCTGTGCTACCTTAACTCTAGTTTTCGTCATGTATAATTTTTTGTTGTAAAGTACTATTTTTCTGCTTAAGTTCTATTTACATATAATCTTTATAGATACATGGTGTCGTTCACGATACTATTTCGTCTTATTTCCTCTTTATTTCTCAGTTTTTCTTTGTTCGGTAGTTGTATCGGTTGTGTGTGCGTTATGGTCACACCTTTTTTGTGTTTTCCTGTACCTTATATCTTCGATTTTCGGTGTAGTCACAGAAATTTGAGGGTGTTGTTTATTAAAGGAAAAATTCGCGTGTACTTTGTAAGTGTTTTTAACTAGTGCACTAGTTTAGTTGCCTGTACTTAAACTCGTTTGCGCTCCTCTACCACTCCCTGTCCCTTCGGACCACATGACGCCAGGTACCCCAGGGTTTCTGAGGTTGTGTTGAGTCTCTGACCTGTTCTTGTTTTAAGTCAGACTTTTTTACAGAATTATACAAGGTATTTCATCTTTGCTATACTTCTTATGAGAAACCAGTGTGTTAATTCTCATCTTTAATTTCTGTTTTATTTTTCCAAGAAAGTGAACCATTAAAGTTTCGAAAGATTGTTTCAGAAACCATTTTCCCCTTTATGTCTGATTGTGTTATTTAATTTATCAGTTTTGATTTCTGTTATGGTCCCGAAGAGACCACCAGGTTACCAATTCTTAGGTAGAACGTTTCGTTCCCTGGGTCAAACTCGGGACCAGGCCCTTCTCACGTGTGCGGTGTCCCGTTGATTCAGGTGCACGGTGTTGCTGGCTCGGCGTGAGGTCTCGGGCACTCGGCGTCGATGACTCAGGTACGTGCTGAGGACTTCGGCCTTGCTGGACCTCGGACACGAGACGTTGTTCTTTTAGGTGGGGTTAATGGCGTAGGTCTCTCATCGGGGGTGAGCGGTGTTGACCCCTTGTGGGTCGGTTTCGTTGTTTCTGGGTCATGTCGGTTTTTATAGTTATTTATATATTAAATCTATTATTTATATTATGGTTCACAACCTTTTTTATGCCTCGTTAACTTTGTAAATGTGTTATTCCACCCCGTTATTTGACCAAGTTGGTGAAATCTTATCATAAACCGGTAAATATGCTTTCGATTTGTGTAAGGAGGAATACTGGGTCGTTAAAAAGACTGTCTGTGTATGTATCTATCTGTGTGTATATGTATGTACGTTTTCCGTACTCATATATACAGATATTCTGCTACACATCCCCGAAAGGGCCGTCGAGTCACATTTCTTAGACGGACGGTTACGTCCCCTGTGACCAAACTAGGGACCAGATCCTTCTAATGTGCACGGTACCTCGTTGATTCGGGCACGAAGTGTTGATGATTCGGTGGTGAGATCACGGCACTCGACGTAGACAACTTCGGGTGCACGAGGTCTCGTGCACGAGACGTTTTTCTCTTTGGGGACGTTATTCTTCCGGTGTGTGACGTTGGTCTCCCATCGGGACGAGTGACGTTGGTCTCTTTCAGACGTGTGTCGTTGTTTCTGGGTCGTGTCGGTTTTTGTTTTTTTATTAAAATTTTTCTGTACGTAATCTTGTAAGTGTCGACGAAGTTTTAATTATCGGTTTGTGACCTTTGTTGGAGTTTCACATCCTTGTTTTCTTTTCGATTTTATGTCATACTTAAATATGTGACTTTATAACATTTCGTTACTGTTTTTTCTACCCACATGTGTTGTTTCACTGTAGCGTGTCATAAAAGTCATTTTATTCGATCGGTGTTTCATCGTGTATGATAATTTATGTCAAGTTTAAGTTCGCTTTGACCACAAAGTTCATTCGTTGGGGTATTTGACGTCGTGTGGTCCGGAGGGATAGGCAGTGGTTGAGGGCCTCAGGTGGGTCTGGGTACAGGTAACTCAGCCACTACGGTAGGTTGGTAGAGTAGGAGACAGCAGGGGAAGAGGAGGACGGGGGTTAGGGAGGGTCGTAGNTTTTTCTTTAGGTCTACCAGTCTTTTTGTATTATACAAGTCGAAGTAATCTATAGTTCCTTTACGGTTAATTTAGTGATGATGTTCGGGGTGTTCTAATCCATTATGTGATAGACCAACTGACTAGTCATTTTGTCTGACTGATTATGTGTCAGACCACCCTTATATTTAACCACGTTGGTAAAACTTTTTTACACTACATCAAAACACGTCCGTACGAGTCAGTACAGGCTGAAAAACGTTAGGGTACCTGACATCGGTCCTGTTTCCGATTGTCTCAAAACGGTTCTCTTACGTGAACAGTATCGTTTATGGGAGAAGGTTTTTGTATTCTCTTCTCAGATGTGTAACTGTAGTGGTCTACCAGTTATGACTTTATTGTAATTAATATAAGAAACGTCGGTTTCTACCTTTTCGAGATATGTCAGTCGTTTTGTTCTGTTCCTCGACTGACACCGAGTCTAGTACTTGAGGAATAACGGTTTAAGTCTGAATTTAACTTCTTTCATCCCTTTTGGTGATCTGGTAGGTCCATACTGAATTTACTTTAGGGAATGTTAATATGTCGTCTTCACTCTTTATCTAAGTTCCCTAATCTAAACTATCTGTCTCACGGACTTCTTGATACCTGTAAGCGGACACTGTAATATGTCCTCCGTCACTAGTTCTTGTAGGGTTCTTTTTGTTTACGTTTTTCCGTTTTACCAACAGACTCCTCCGGAATGTTTATCGACTCTTTTCTTCTCTTCACTTTCCGTTTCCTCTTTTCCTTTCTATATGGGTAAACTTGTGTCTCAAGGATTCTTATCGTTCTTCTCTATTCTTTCGGAAGGAGTCACTAGTTACGTTTCTTTATCTTCTTTTGTTATCTTACCCTTTCTGATCTCTAGAGAAGTTCTTTTAATCTCTATGGTTCCCTTGTAAAGTACGTTTCTGCCTGAGTTATTTCCTGTCTTTAACATACCTGTATTGTCTTTGTCTTCTATAATTCTTCTCCACCGTTCTTATGTTTCTTCTTGATATATTTCTTTTCTAGAAGTACTGGGTCTATTGGTCCTACCACACCAGTGAGTGGATCTCGGTCTATAGGACCTCAGGTTTCAGTTCACCCGGAGTCCTTCGTAGTGATGCTTGTTTCGATCATCTTCACTATCTTAAGGTCAACTTGATAAAGTTTAGGATTTTCTACTACAACAATTTCACCACGTGAGTTATACGGTCGTTTAAACGTTTTATCGTCACCGGTGTCCTGACCTTTCCAGTCAAAAGTAATGTTGGGGTTTCTTTCCGTTACGGTCTCTTACGAGTTTCATGGTGTGTTAACGTGAGTAGAGTGTGCGATCATTTCATTACGAGTTTTAAGAGGTTCGGTCCGAAGTCGTCATGCATTTGATTCTTGAAGGTCTACAAGTTCGACCTAAATCTTTTCCGTCTTCTTGGTCTCTAGTGTAACGGCTGTAGACAACCTAGTGTCTTTTTCGTTCTCTCAAGGTCTTTTTGTAGATAAAGACGAAATAACTGATACGGTTTCGGAACTGACACACCTAGTGTTGTTTGACACCTTTTAAGACTTTCTCTACCCTTATGGTCTGGTGGAGTGGGCGGAGAACTCTTTAGACATACGTTCAGTCCTTCGTTGTCAATCTTGACCTGTACCTTGTTGTCTGACCGAGGTTTAACCCTTTCCTTATACAGTTCCGACATATAACAGTGGGACGAATAAATTGAATATACGTCTCATGTAGCACGTTTTACGACCCGACCTACTTCGTGTTCGACCTTAGTTCTAACGACCCTCTATATAGTTATTGGAGTCTATACGTCTACTGTGGTGGGAATACCGTCTTTGGTTTCTCCTTGATTTCTCGGAGAACTACGTTTCACTTTCTCCTCACACTTTTTCGACCGAATTTTGAATTGTAAGTTTTTTGATTCTAGTACCGTAGACCAGGGTAGTGAAGTACCGTTTATCTACCCCTTTGTTATCTTTGTCACTGTCTGAAATATAAGAACCCGAGGTTTTAGTGACGTCTACCACTGACGTCGGTACTTTAATTTTCTGCGAAGAACGAGGAACCTTCTTTTTGATACTGTTTGGATCTGTCGTATAATTTTTCGTGTCTGTAGTGAAACGACTGTTTCCCGGCAGATCAGTTTCGATGCCAAAAAGGTCATTAGTACATACCTACACTCTCAACCTGGTATTTCTTTCGACTCGCGGTTTCTTAACTACGAAAACTTGACACTACAACCTCTTCTGAGAACTCTCAGGGAACTTGACGTTCCTCTGGTTTGGTCAGGTAGGATTTCCTCTAGTCAGGACTTATAAGTAACCTTCCTGACTACGACTTCGACTTTGAGGTCATGAAACCGGTGGACTACGCTTCTTGACTGAGGAACCTTTTCTGGGACTACGACCCTTTCTGACTTCCGTCCTCCTCTTCCCCTACTGCCTCCTACTCTATAAACCTACCGTAGTGGTTGTGCTACCTGTACTCAAACTCGTTCGAGGTCCTCGTCCGCCACCTGTCCCTGCGGACCGTACGACGTCAGGTACCCCAGCATTTCTCAACCTGTACTGACTCGCTGACTTGACTTGACTTGACCTGACATCGGACGGTCCGAGGACAGGTACCTTAAAAGGTCCGCTCTTATGACCTCACCCAACCGCAAAGCATGAGATCCCCTAGAAGGTCTGGATTTCTAACTTGGGCACAGAGAGTGCAGAGGACGGAACCGTCCGTTTAAGAAATGGTGACGTGGTGCATGATTTGATTTTATACATCAGGAGAGTTTCTTGTCAAACCGAAGAATAGATAAAACATTAGTCCAGGAGTCAGATTGTCGGTGTGGGTGTCAAGAAAAGATTTGTAAGAATCCAAACGATACCGAAAAAAGGAATGGAAACTGAAGGTAGAGAGAAGGATTAATGTCATTATAATTCAGTTAGTACCTAGTCTCCGTCTTTGAAAAAGTATTTTGTAATTAATTTTCTTTGACTTATCTATGGTATGGTTTTCAGTTTGAAGTGAGACTCTGTAGACTATTTGAGACTCCAAAGTACTTACTAACACTTCCAGTACAATAAATGAACTAGGAACGATTTTCTGACTCAAAATTGGCCCGAAATGGAGAGTTGCGGAAATGTTTAAAATAAACGACCTTCAATCCTAATTTTTGTTAATGTGGAGGGTTGTGATAACAGGGAAATTTAAAGGAAAGTACGGAAAAGAAACTTTTTACTGTCAGGACAGACTCGAGAAGAAAGAAGAATACGGAAGATTTACTTCGGTAGTCATTGGTTGCGTGTGTTATAACTTTAAGACAAAAGGACGGTGAACAAGATCTCGATGTTTAAATGATTCATGAACTATACGTAGTTTGTATGTACTGAAAAAAATTCATACAGGGTATATCATCAAATAGGAAACTTTTTCAGCTAGTCAGATGTAAAATAATTCAGGGTGAATGATTTTATAACCGATCATCATATTGTTCTTATTGTAGTCTACTTTCTTTTGATAAGTTTATAGTTATGTGGAGGGTAAAGGGTTAGGTCTATGATATTCGAATCCTTTAAATTGATGTTGATACTTGATAAAATCTGAGTGTTATATAGGATTTTGTTTTCGTTTAATAGAATGAAAATCTAGAGTTTATATTGAGTTAGTCTATGTCGTCCCGTTTTGTTTAGATCTTAAAATTTACTGATCGATGTGATATTAAAACCCATTTTAAGTCTCTATCATCTTTCGGAAGAGTTATAAAAGTCACTCCCTTGAATACTTTACGGGTAGGGTAATTTACTTTGTGGTGCTTTGGTTGACGTACTGTAAAAAGTAAACGGGACGTACATATTACTTTGAGTTATTTTATATTTTTATATTTCTTTAGAAAGGTCTCGTTATCGTCGAGTGGGAGTTTGTTGAACTGGAGGTATACTAAACAGACCGTTTCAGTTGGATAGTAAGTGTTTAGTTAGGAGGTAAGGAGGGAGGGGTATTATGAGGTATATATGGTTGTTGATCTCTCTTTTTTTAGCTCATTATTTCTTAGTCTTCAAGGACGATGTGTAAGTCCTTTAAGTTTACTTTTCGACTATCATTGGAATTTATACTGTGATAAATAGTTTATAAGTCCCCTTTTTTATTTATTCTTGTATAGAAAGGATAGTTCTCTGTAAGGTCTACTGTTTTCCAAAGTCCACCTTCTCCTATAATCTGATAGTAAATTTATCATTAAGGAGTAAAGTAAAATTTCCTGTATTTGGTATTGTATAATATTCCACTACTTTAAATTGGTGTATAATGATTGTCATTTTAGACCGAGCAGATCTAGGTCGTGGATATGTTATATTTGACTATACTATACGCATATCGTATAATGGAAGGGACCAGTAAGTCGACTCGAGAACAACAGGACGAGATGTCCTCTCTTTAAATAAGGTTCAGAGTATCGTGATTGAATGTTTCAAATACAATGACAAGTGTTTTCTTGTCACTTGTAGGGACTTTTACAGTCTCATTTCTCGAGACTTTTCGAAGGGAGGTATTTTCGTTACTCTTGTGATCGGGTATTTTTTTCAGTTTTAGTTGAAAAAAGGAGTTTTACGATCTTTAATTGGTTTCTGAACGTCGTTAGAACCTTTACTAATAAGCTCTTTTTTTCGGAGTAGAGTCATTCTTGTTACTCAAAACACTGGAAACTTAAACAAGGTACGGGAAGACGGACCCGAAGGGTCCGCCGAGTCTCCATTTCTTAGGCGGACGGTTACGGACCACTTGATGACAGGTACCCAAACGTTTTTTCAGTTTGTGTTCAATCGCAGATTTGTTGTTGTTTACAGGTAGACGGGTAGTGGGCCAGGTGTCCTCAGGACTTTTTGTTACCGGTGTTAGTTCAGATCGTCAAGACCCTCAAGGGTCTTTTTCCAGCAATGACTTGTGCTTGATAAAGTGTATCTTCCGTCAGTAATACACTTGAATGAGTCTCCAGTGATCATGTTTTTCATAAAAGGGGGTTTTGATAGATAGTTTTGGTCTCCGTCAACTTGTATTGAGAATTTTGAGTTACTTTACTTTGGGTAATTGTCTCTCCGTTTTATAGACTTGTCCATAGAGTGGTTTCTTCTATATGTCTACCGTTTTTCGTATACCTTTCTACAAGTTGTAGAATTACGTAATCCCTTAGCGTTAATCGTCAGTCACGTGTGGATATTCTTACGGTCTTTAGGTTTTGTGAGTAGTACTGTTGACGTCCACACCTGCGCCTCGTTGTCCTTGAAAGTAAGTAACGACCATCTTTACGTTTTTCCATGTCGGTGAAACCTTCTATAAAACCGGTAAAATAGAGAAAAATGTTTTGATTTTATGTGAATGATATTTTGGGTCGTTAACGCGAGGAACCATAACTTATAAATGGGTTTTCTTGACTTTTGTGTAGGTTTGTTTTTGGAGGTTACCCACGAATGTCGTCGAACTAAGTATTCACGGTTTTGAATCTTCGTTCGTTCTATGGGAAGTCGTCCACCTTTCTACTTGATACCCTGTACTTTATGATAACATGTCATGTTACTCTATGATAAGTTCCGATTTTACTTTACTCGACAGTCGATACTTTTCTATACAACTTTGGAATTCTCATATAATGATTCACTTTCTTTGGTTATACTTTTCCGATGTATAATTTACGAAAGTTGGTATACTATCAGACGTCCCCGTTTTGATACGTCTATTATTTGTCTAGTCTTCAACATCTCCAACCCCACCCCGCCCTCCCTTCTTAGACGTCTCGTGTCTCCTAAACCCCGTCACTTTGAGGAGATACCATGATTTTACCACTTCCGTACAGTGATAGGAACAGTTTTGGACACTTTACATTTTGTGGTCCACACTTGTGTTTGACATTTGATGCCTAGGACCCACTATTTCTACATAGTCGCGTCCCAGTAGTTAGTATTGTTTACGTGAGACCCACGTCCTACGACTGTCGCCGAATCCGACGTGTGTGCACCCGTGTACCCCGTGTACCCTTGACACGCACAAGGTGAGTCCATTACAATGGTTTGTCAATTCCTCCTTTGTCGTGATTGAGAAGTGCCCGAAAAAAAAAAAATTATTTCTCTTTATTTGTAAAAGGCGAAGTGACATACTGTGGTGGTGGTGGTTTTAGTATGTTTCGGTTTTCTTTTATTTTAATCTGCAATTGTAAGAATAGTTTTGTAATCCTGTAGACTAATCCTATAGTCGTTGTATTTTTATTAATAACATTGTTATTGTGTAGTACTACTTCTTGAAATAAGGTCGATACGTTTCATCCAAGGTGTCCATTTTTAGTTACATTAAGAGGTGGGTGGTCTACCCGTTGGGTGTTCGATCTCGTGTTACTATAGTGTTAGGAGGGTCACGCCACTCCCACGACTCGGGGTGTAGTCCGAAGGGTCGGACTCCAGGCCGTTTCTCTGATCCTTAGGGGTCCCTTGGACTGGAACTTCCCCGTCACCCTGAACTGACGTCTTGAAAGTGTCCTAACCCCCTTTCTCACAGGTGAGGACCTCCCGTGTGTGTTTTAGAACACACATGGCCTTGGGTCCCCTTTCCTCGTCCCTGGGGGGTTCTCTGACTTGGCCTGGATGGACGATCACGACCTCCCAGAGGACGCCTGCGTACCCAACCGTCAGCGAGTGACACCCCTACCCCCGTAGTCGTCGTTGTCAGGGCCCTCGACGGGGAACCGTGCTTGGAGGAACTCCAGTACTCTGTCCTGTGATAGTGTGAGGATCTCCTCTTGTATCCTCCTCGAGACTACATTTAACGTCGTTACGGAAAAAGTTAGGGAGAGGGTCTTATTACCTTTATTTTTGTTTTTATCTGTTTACATTGGATCGATTTAAGTTTTCGAAAACGTGTCGTTTCTTTTGTTATTTGTTTTGTTTTTCTGTTGGGAGTCTAACCCTCTTTTATAAACGTTTACTACACTGACTGTTTCGCAATCAGAGATTTTAGATGTTTGTCAAGCACTTCGAATTGTAGTAGTTTTGTTTGTTGGGATAGTTTTTTACTCGTCCTGTGACCCCATGTACACAGAAAAAGTCAAAACCAAAGGAGTCCCATATATGGATCATCACCCTAAGGACCCAGTATACCATCAAAATAAGGATCAAAAAATTCCTTAGAGGTATGACAGAAGGTATCACTGACATAGTCAAATGTAAGGGTCGTTGTCTCGTTCTCCCAAGAGAAATCAGGTGTGGGAGAGGTCGTAAACAAACATCTATAAAAACTACTACCGGTAGTAGTGGTCACATTCCACTATACAACTTGTAGAAAAGTACACAAATAATCGGTAGACGTACAGAAGAAACCTTTTTACAGACAAATCCAGAAAACAGGTGAAAAACTACCAGCAAAACAAAGAGACCATAACTCAACTTACTCGACGAACGTATGAAATCTTTAATTAGGAAACAGTCAACAAAGTAAACGATACATGGGTTACAAGTAACGTCGTGACAAATGTTATCAATCCTGTACCTTCATTGGATCTACAGGTAGATGTCTACTTACCTATTTCTTCGACACCATGTATATCTGTCACCTTATAATCAGTATTTTACCTTGCGCACACTCAGTCAAGATTACTCCATCTACTTGTGTCTCGGATAGTGTACTTCACTTCATTCAGTCTTTCTCTTTTTATTTATAACATATAATTACGTATATATACCTTAGATCTTTCTGTTATGACTACTTGGATAAACACCCCGTCGTTACCTCTACGTCTGTATCTTTTGTCTTTTGTTCGACTACCACGCCCTCCCTTCTCTCCGACCCTACATACCTCTCTCGTCGTACCTTTGTACGTGACGGGACACATTTTGTCTCTCGGTTGCCCTTAAACAACATACTGAGTCTCTTGAGTTTGACCTCGAGATACCGTTGGATCTCCTCACCCTACCCTTCCCTCCATCCTCCCTCCAAGTTTTCCTTCCCCTGCACACATGTGGCTACCGAGTAAGTACAAAAACCGTCTTTGGTTATGTCATAACATTTCGTTGATAGGAAGTTCATTTTTATTTATTAAACAAAATTTAACCGTCTTCTGGATTTGTCTGCAAAGAGGTTTCTCCTGTATGTCTATCGGTTTTCCGTGTACTTTTCTACAGGTTATAGTGATTACTAATCTCTTTACGTTGAGTTTTGACGGTACTCCATAGTGGAGTGTGGTCAGTTTTACCGGTAGCAAATTTTTTTTTTTTTCAGGTGTTTGTTATTTACGACCTCTCCCACACCTTTCTTCCCTTAGGAGGACGTGATAACCATCCTTACGTTTGACCATGTTGGTGATACCTCTTGTCATACCTCTACGGAATTTTTGATTTTTATCTCGATGGTATACCGGGACGTTAGGGTGAGGACCCGTATATAGGTCTCTTTTTGTACTTTTCCTATTTACGTGGGGTTACAAGTGACGTCGTGACAAACGTTATCGGTTCGGTACCTTCGTTGGACTTACAGGTGACTGTCTCCTTTCCTGTTTCTACATCCTGTATATATTTACCTTGTAATGAGTCGGTAATTTTTCTCACTTAATCCCGGTAGACGTCGTTGTACCTACCCGGATCTCTAACAGTATGACTCGCTTCATACAGTCTGTCTCCTCTTCATAGTATACTGTAGGGAATGTACACCTTAGATTTTTTACTTTTGTTTACTCGCACAAATGTTTTGTCTGAGTGTCTGAATCTCTTGCTGGAATACCGACGTCCCCAGCCCCTGTCCTCCTTCCTACCCCCCTTCGTTATCGATCCCTCAAACCCTACCTGTACATGTGTGCCGATACAAATTTTGCCTATTGGCTGTTCCTGGGTGACATATCGTGTACCTTGAGACGAGTTACAATACGCCGTCGGACCTTCCCTCCCCCCAAGCCCCCTTGTCTGTGAACATCTACATGCCGACTCAGGGAGAGGTAAGTGGACTTTGTTAGTGTTGTAACAATTGGCCGGTATGAGGTTATGTTTTAAATTTTAAAATTAAATTTTTTTACTCACATTAAGACGTGTAATTACCCTATTTCATCTTTGAGTATCCTGATAAAGTTGACTATGTCTTTTTGGTGACCCGTATTAAATTGTGGACAATGACTACTTTTGAGACTCTTTTTATCCCTGATTTTCTCTTAAAGGAGTTGGACTACCTGTTAATACTTTTCGATATCGAAAGTATTATGAATTACTCTGTCTGATTTGTAAAATAGGGGTTCCAGTCCTTATTCCGGTTTTACATGAAAATGAAGATAATTTTTAGTATGACCTCCAGGACTATGTTTTTTTTCTACTATCCATCTATCTGTTTTCCATATATATAATCTTTCTTTCTTCATTTTTAGTGACTATTTAAAAACATTTACATTTGTCAATTAAAATTGTTAAATCAGTCTTAAAATCCAATTATATATTTTTAGTAACAGTAAGGATTTATATTCATTGGTCGTTTTTAATTTTCTTTTTGTTTTAAACGTCATAATAGTTCTTTATACTTGATGAGATCCTGTTTAAATTGTTTTAAACACGTTATAGATACGTTCATTTTGATATTTTTGTGCCGACTTAAATTTATGTTACGTTTTCCTTTCTTTTCTCTATAGTGTACTAACTTTTTTCAAACATAAAGAAAACTCTATTAACAGTCGAATAACCAGATTGTATCCAAGTCACACTAGGGTTTGTCCAAAAGTCGTTTGAAGAACATCTTTGACTGTTCAACTAATTTTTACATATATCCTTTCCCGGTTGTTAGTGTTTATGGAGAATCTCCCTATATTTTTCGACCTTCTCACTGTGATGATCTATGATTCATAATGTATGTCTGAATTTCTTAATAATATGGATTAAAGTTTCGTCACATACCATTGTCGTATTACCTATCTGTACATTTAGTTGTATTCTCACGGTTTTATCTTGTTTTTCGGTTAGACGAAAATTCTGGTAGGTAACTAACCTCCCCCAATTCGCCCCCTTCCCCCCCACTCATGACAAAAAAAGTTGAGATATAAATTGGTGGTGGTCATGAAAAATTTACCTCTTCCGCTACCGTGGGCTGAGAGCATGAGAACCGGTCTTTTAGGGTACCTACCTCCTCGGACCACCCGACGTCAGGTACCCCACCGCTTCTCAACCTGTGCTGACTCGTTGAATTGAAAGTGAAAAGTGAAAGTACGTGACCTCTTCCTTTACCGTTGGGTGAGGTCAAAAGAACGGATCTCTTAGGGTCCCTGCCCCCTCGGACCACCCGACGGTAGATACCCCAGCGTGTCGCAGTCTGTGCTGACTTCGCTGAATCGTCGTCGTCGTCATTAAAAATTTTTGTCAAGATGGACATGAAAAAACCACTCTAGAATAGAGAATTAAATAATGTTATTTAGAGGGGAGTATAATGACTCGTATAGATACTACAACGAAATTTTAAGAACACAAGATTAAGTTGAAGAGTTAGTACAACTTCCGTCTAAGGTAACTGACGGAAAAGAGAACCTGTTTCTAGTGTAAAAGGACAAAGAAACATATAAAACTAAAAAAAAAAAAAATGATAAAACCTGTTAGACTTACTGAATATTCTCTAAGACTTAATAAGACACCAAGAGACTACTTATGACTGTAAAAATAACGTTATCCGTCAATTGAACCAACTTCATTTTTGTGGTTTCACGAAAAGGACACACCCGTTGGCGACTTTAGAGACAAGTCTGGAAAATCTAAATAGATCTGACGAACTTTTGACAGAGTACGTTCGGGTCAAGTGTTCAGTTCACTACTATACCACTCAAATATTTCTTTTAAATCTCGAGGGGAAACACTCCGACAGCAAAGGGATGAATGAAAGGTCGACGACACGCCGTACACACGGTTCACCGAAGTCAGTACAGACTAAAAAACGCTGGTGTACCTGACATCGGACGGCCCGAGGAGACAGGTACACTTAGAGGTCCGTTCTTATGACCTCATATATAGGAGGTCCCCTAGAAGGGCTGGGAACACTGGGAACAGAGAGCGTGACCGTCCGTCCAAGAAATGGTGATCGCGGTGGACCCTTGGGGAGGTCGACGACTCCAATGGGGTTTAAGACGGGAGACCGACAAGTCAGACTTTCAGACAGTTATAGGAAAAGCTCAAAATAGAACCGGACGCGTAACTCCTTTGTTTACACCATTAGTCTCCTGTAAGTCCGTCACGGTAAGAGGAAGAGGTTTGTCTATGAGTAGGTCAAAGACGGACGAAAACGAACAAGGGGAATATAAGTTTGTCAATTTGAAAGTAGAAAAACTGTCTAACATTAACAATGGTGTCTTCCTAACAAGTTTTCCACCATGAGGAAGGAATCCTTTCCATTTTTACCAGGATCTTGACCTATAGATATCCCTTTTTAAACTTAGTATTGGGAGATGAGTGTGTTCTTACTTGTGTTTTGTCTAGTCTCTAAATTTACATTTTCGACTTCGATATATAAGGTCTTTCTTTTAGAGACACTGAGACTCCATCTGTTTCTTACGAATCTATCCTACGTACTCAGTTTTAATTTTTACTTATTTGACTTGTGGTTACAATTAAAATACTGAGTTCGTAAAACACAAGTTAGATTCGTTAGAAAGAGATGGAGTCAGTGGTTCTAAAAGAAAGACCTTATATGTCAAAGTCGAAAAAGTCTAAAATGTAAATCTAGAGATTATATGAAATACAAGTGAAAACACACTTTCTTCTAATTCTAAGTGAAAAAAAGGTATACCTATAGGTCAATTTTCTATGAACGAGGAGCCTTCTTTTCGATACTGTTTGGGTCTGTCGCATGATTTTTCGTCTCTGTAGTGAAACGGTTGTTTCCAGGCATATCAGTTTCGATACCAAAAAGAAACCAAAAGGTCACTTCACACCTACACTCTCAATCTGGTATTTCTTCCGACTCGTGACTTCTTGACTACGAAAGTTTGACACCACGACCTCTGTTGAGTTCTCTCGGGGAACCTGACGTTCCTCTAGTTTGCTCAGTTGGGATTTCCTTTATTTGGGACTTATAAGTAATCTTCCTGACTACGACTTCGAGGTTATGAAACCGGTACACTAAGCTTTTCGGTCGAGTAACCTTTTCTGGGACTACGACCCGTTTTGACTTCCGGTTTCTTCTCCCGTCGTCTCCTACTCTACCAACCTATCGTGATGTCTGAGCTACCTGTACTTAGACTTGTTTGAGACCTTTTGTCATTTCGTGTCGACACGGACCACACGACGTCAGGTACTCCAGCGTTTCTCGGTCTGTACTGAATCGTTTACTTGTTGTTTGACTTGGAGTAGTTTTGATCTTTGAAGAGATCTTTTCTGTCACAATTTTTTACTTTCACGTCCCTGGAAGGGACCAACCAGGTCACCGATTCTGAGACGCAAGGGTTACGTCCCCCGGACCCAAGTCTGGGACCAGTCCCTTGATCTACGGTGTACAGTGTTGATTCTAGGGCGTACGGGGTTGTTTCTAGTTCCTAGGACGGACGGTGTTGATTCTGGGTCACGTCAGTCTATTTATTTAAATTTTTTTTTTTTTCTTTCTTTCACGTTCAGAGTCTGGTCTTCTATAAGACTTGCATATAACAATTGGTTCATGAAAATGTATCTTATACTCCTTTGAAGTTTAAGAGTTATTTTTCTTCTGTTCAGTCAAAAATTTAACCGTTTTCTAAATCCATCTGTGTAGTGCTTTCTCTAGGCTCATGGATTACTTGTATACTTTTACACCGGTCATAGTGACCTATAGTCATTTCATGTTTAATTTTGGTGTTTCCCTATGTTTGTGAGTGGTCTTATCGATTTTCAATTTACTAATTGTAAAGGTTGACAACTGTTCCTATACCTCTAAACGCCGAGAATATGTAAGGACTTCCCTTGGATTTTAGTATGTTTATGAGAC
Organism: Capra ibex; assembly: GCA_006410555.1. Taxonomy (NCBI): domain Eukaryota; kingdom Metazoa; phylum Chordata; class Mammalia; order Artiodactyla; family Bovidae; genus Capra; species Capra ibex. Next base: position 2,400,273 of record SJYO01050415.1, read on the forward strand.
CTTTTGTCAAAGTGTCAAAGAATATTTTAACTTGTTAATGACACATTAGGTCATTAAGATGAAAGGTCCATGAATTGGATTTCTAATGTGTGTCTGCAAGTTTCGCGAAATAAGTATTACCGAAGCTTGATCTTTGTTGGGTTTACAGTTAGTTTTATACTTACCTATTTGTTTAATATATGTATATTTATATATGTCTATTTCTTATGGTATTATAACTGTATGTGATTTTATCCTCAATTACAGTTTTTGTATTGTCTCTTTCTTTGATCTATGTTTTGTCATGTAAGACATATTGAAGTAAATAAATATACTGTAATCTCTTTTAGCTTGTACCTGTACTAAGATACGATCAAATTTTGAGTCAGGTTAACAACCTAACACCGGTTAATGGACACGGATAATGAAGACCCAATGGAACCACCTAAAGAGAAGAAATCCCGAGACTAACCTATCGGGGATCCTTTAAACAAAATCTACTCACAAGTCAGGACAAGATAGATAAGTATTATTAAGATCTACCCTAGGAGAGTGGACCGGTAAATTTTGATGGACGAGACTCCGACCGGTATCTAAATTCAAAAGAGAATCCCAGTAAATTTGAGTTAGTCTCACTACTCGATTCAGAGTTATTCTTTAATTGAAGAGTAGATAATTTTCCTTTTGAGGATGTCAATACCCCTCCTAGATGTACCAATTGTAGTCCGATACCAGTAAATTCAAATTTCCGAGGCAGATACAACCCTTACCAATTTAGTATGATTTTTACTAGTTGGACCATTAATACTCTGTTCCGACCCACGAAATACTTGATACGGTCAATAATGGGAATCTCTCTCCCTAACCATACCTTGAGTCACCTAAACACCGTGGTTAAATACCGGAACTGTAGATGTCCCTACTATACTTCCACATCGGACCCTAAGGGTATTAAATTCCAGTATGTACAATTATTCAATGTCCATTGGGGTTTGTTAGATGGTAACCATACTAGGGTTACCCAGTTTTTAGACATAAGATGACCATACTGGTAAATCGTCGAACACACGCACACACATATGGAAGTTACCCCAACCTCCTACATTAGCTGGAACTGTTGAAAGTATTCGAAATTTACTATCATTGGTCCGATAATCGGATAACTTAAGATACTACTCTTTCCGTCACGATGTATTGACGTTCTGGGAACTGTGGAATGTCGTAGAGTCCCTCTATAGACACGATATTAAGTTTGACTTGCGACGTAAAAACGTGGGCTATTTAGGAAATTACATTGTGTAAACTTGGTGTACTTTTTAGACGAGATGCACTGGGTAAGGGATCAGAACTGTTAGAAACTTTCTTTTTTTTTTAACCACACCCTCCGAGCACCGATTTTATAAATGAAAATTAAGGTGATTACAACAATTGATATGGTAAACATAAAACGAACAAGTGTTCTAATAATAAAGAACATAATGGTTCGTATACTGACTCGAAACTTGCCTTTACTACTGATCTGAACTTCGTCAACTAGTTTTCATATCAAGCTATATACTAGTTACTAACATTATCACATTCAGATCTTCCGTTACCGTTGGGTGAGGTCACAAGAACGGACCTCTTAGGGTCCCTGCCCCCTCGGAGCACCCGAAGGTAGTTACCCCAGCGTGTCTCAGTCTGTACTGACTTCGCTGAATCGTCGTCGTCATCGTCGTCGTCTCTTTCAGCTTTGTTTAGATATTTCATTTTCGTGTAATCACCAACGGTTCCCAATCGTCTCTCCTATATCTTTTAATGAGATTTGTCCTGTTCCCTTGAATAACCCCATTTTCCACTCTTACCCCTTCTTCGACATAGACTCTTCTATGACTAGTTCTTAAAATGTTTTGACTACCCTATATAGTTCGATACTAAGTTGGGATGTTTTCCTATTTGTCATACGTAATCTTTTTTATATATTCGGATCCGTATAGTAAAATTTTGATGAATTTTAGTTTTTTACCTATTAGAATTGTCGTTAGTTTCTCCATTCAAGGAAAAATTCAGACTATGGATTGAAGGTTCCTTTTTGACATCTCTGGTCTTCCATTACCTTAATGTAGGAGTTTCCTTACCCTTTTAACTTGATTGGTAGGTATTGACTGTTTTGATGGGAAGTAGATACTTCTACTTTATCTGAAAATGTTTATATACTTTTTAACACTCTTGGACGGGAGTTGTTTGAGTATAAGTTTATTTGTGACTTCCCGTAAGAAGTCCGTCTTCCTGTTGCTGAGGTGGTTACCTTTGATCCTCTGGGTCCTTCCTTACTTTTCAGCGGGTTTTTTCCATCTAAATGTTATTACTATTGTAGAATCTCCTAAAATTTATGGATCTTTCGACTTTATGTTTGTCGTTTTATACTTTTGTACTCTATTTTACATTCAATTATTATCTGAACTATTTGGTTCCCATATCTTGTCTCCCTTTAATTTAATAAAATTTTTAGTTAGATTCTCTCCCGTTCTTTCCTTTTTTTACTCTTTATTATAATACCATTGATAGTTCAGTTATATAAAAATGAACGATTATATAATCATTCATATAATTTATTTCTTCCTAGTTGACGTCCCCAGACTAAAGATTGGTAAAATGAGAATTCCTGAGATTCTGGGGTAATAGAACTCCGACATACTGAGATTTTGAGTCGGAGAACTAATGACTCTGGACATAGAGGAATGAGAGTCATATCCTATATATAATAGTTATATCCTATATACGTAACTGGTCGGATGTCCGAATGACGAGAAAAAAAAGGTCGTGGAATTAACGAAGACCTGGGACCCCTGAACTGAAAATATACCTGGGACCCCTGAAAATATACGAACACCCTCTCCCGTATAATAGTCACTTCCAATAGAAAAGGATGTGACACGTTTTTGTTCTTTGTAATGGATGGGTGACAAAAAGAAAATTAAGTACAGGGTGGTTCGCTCGGATCAAAAGTAAAAGTAAAGTATCGTAAAAGGACGATTAACGTCACCCCTTGATCCATTACGGGTCCTTTTCATTACTTCTACTTCTTACATACTCCTGTCGTCGCTGTTCAATAGTGTGTGTGGGGCTCCAAACTTTGTTGTCTTTAAATGGGAGAGAATTAAGACCTGTGCTCTTCAGACTTTAGTTCCGTCATCGTACCGGGGACGAGGGAGATTTCTCAACTCTTCCGAGCGAGAAAGGGAGAAGAATCAAAGATCACCAACGGGTGTTAGGAAACACAAGAAACCAACGTCGACGTATTAAGGTTAGAGACGAAGGTCTTAGAACGGACTCACATATACACGAGGGTCACAGAGACATAAGTTTGGAGGAAGAAAGAGAATACTTCTGTGGTCTGTGACCCAATCAAGTCAAGTCAACGAGTCAACACAGGCTGAGAAGCGCTGGGGTACTTAACGTCGTACGGTCCGGAGGAACAGGTAGTGGTTGAGGTCCTCAAGTGGGTCTGAGTGTAGGTAACTCAGTCACTACGGTAGGTCGGTAGGGTAGGAGACAACAGGGGAAAAGGAGGACGGGGGTTAGGGAGGGTTGTAGTCAGAAAAGGTTACTCAGTCGAGAAGCGTACTTCACCGGTTTCATGACCTCAAAGTCGAAATCGTAGTAAGGAAGGTTTCTGTGACCCAATCCTGGGTGGGATTAGGTCATACCGGGGTAGAATGGAACCTATTTTCGACGTCTTTGGAAGTCGAGTCAAGTCAACGAGTCAGCACAGGTTGAGAAACGCTAGGGTACCTGACGTCGTGTGGTCCGAAGGATCCGTTCGAGGGCCTCGAACGAGTTTGAGTACAGGTAACCCAGTCACTACGGTAGGTTGGTAGAGTAGGAGACAGTAGGGGAAGAGAAGGACGGAAGTTAGAAAGGGTCGTAGTCCCAGAAAAGGTTCCTCAGTCAAAAAGCGTAGTCCACCGGTTTCATAACCTCAAAGTCGAAGTCGTAGTCAGGACAGTTACTTATAAGTCCTGACGGTGCCCCGGTCACACTCCTTGAGGCGGGTACCGTTTCCAGTACTCCTTCCTCCGAACCGTATGTGTTTCCGCACTAGTTCGGAGTCCTTTGGGGGACAAGGGTTCGTAGATTGGGGTTTTGGTCTCAGATAAAGTACGAGAACGGATGTGGAGACTGAGATACCCCCCGACAAGGGGTGGTCAAGAGAGCCTCTTCCTCATTTGCACGTCGAGGTTCAGTTATTTTTAAGGACCCGCACTGTTCTCAGAAAGTCGAATGCCTGAGGAGACTTCCAATAGATCGGGCGGACATGTCCAAGCAGGTCGGTGTACACTAACAAATGTCGGAGGGTTGGACTCTCCGTGCTCTACAAAATCTGAATGATTTCCGTTTAAGGAAACCCTTCAACCTTTAACAGTCATATCACCTAACCAACCTTAATATAACCACTTCCCAAAAAGTAAACAACACGGTTATTAACGACGATTAAGGGACGGGACCCACCCTGTTCCCACAGAGTCCAGTTTGGAGAGACGACTGTCTGATCGAACACACTGTCCTAATAGGTATGAGGTCGGTGATGCGTGTACTAAAAAATGATGGGTAATTGGTATTTGTCGTGTCTCTCAAACCTCATAAAACTTTCAGAATTAATCGTATCCCGGAAAGAGTAAAACTCAGTTACTAACGGTGGTCCGGAGGTATAGGAATCCGTAGACCCTTATATAATTAGTTACATAAACCTTATATCTTTTCCTTTATATCATCAAAAATTCCAATCGTTATGATCTGAAAAACTCACAGGAACGATACATTTTTACATTGGAATAGTGATAGAATTCTGATTTATCTAGAATTCCCCTTGTAACCCCTTTCCTAAAAGTGAACAACCCGACTACAAACGACGATTTAAAGGTATAAGGGACAGGAATATTACTTATATTGATTGTATATCCTCTTTATTCATAATTGGAAATTCTAATTAGTACAATTGGAACCCAATTTATTTAAGGAAAGAACTAACATTGAGTGATGTGGGAGTGGGATATCCTTACGTTGAAATAAACCTCCCACCACGGACCAAATTGTTTTTTGTGGGAACCTTTTTTATTCAAAAAACTAATAGTCTTTCTTTCCCAGTATTTTACAGTCGTCCGGAGGTACCGGTCTTCTACTACATTTCTAGAAAAAAATACATTCCGTGGACTAAAACTATTTGCAGTCCTGACGACTGGGGGCGCACTGAGACATAAGTAGGGATACACATTGTTTTCCATATATTCGTTTGGGTTTTTATTTCTTTAGCCTAGTCAAAGACCTTTCTGACTAAGGGGGTACAACAAGGAAGAACGAGGGGCAAAAAGACCGACTTAAGGGTAGACCTCGCACCCACGAGTGGTACAGACGAATGAACGGGGCCAAAAGTTCGGGTACGCTCTTCCTCGGGTTCCTCCCCGTGGAAGGTTATAAGTTCACCGTGGTCACCGGGTTGCATCTACCATGTTTAAGGAACAGGATCTTAAAATAACCATAGGGTGCATTTGGTTCAATAAGTCGGAGAAAAAGAGAGGATGATAAAAGACCGGCTTAAGGGTAGACCACGTACCCATGGGTGGTTCGGATGATTAAAACGGACCCGAAGATTCTAGCCTGGCCCTCCCGGAGTCACGGAGGAGAGGAAACTCTCTTGTCCTTCTGCGGACGTCGGATGCATCCACCACTAACCATAAGGTACACTTGGTTCAATAAGTCGGAGAAAAAGAGACGATTAAAAGATTAGGGAGAGATAGACATTAATTATTCAATAAAGGTTCCTACGGCTTAGGCAGGGGTGGAAGCTTAGTGGGACCTAGGTGGTCCCGACGTGGGGTCGTATCCTGACTAAAACATACCTGACCAACCTAAAGGTTCCCTGAGAGTTCTCAGAAGAGGTCGTGGTGTCAAGTTTTCATAGTTAAGAAGTCGTGAGTCGAAAGAAATGTCTTTAGAATAAAGTCTTAATTTTAGTGTAAGTGTTTATTGTTCTCAAGTCTGAATTTTTATACAAAACCCCGTTCTCTACCCCCATGTGTTAAGTAGGGTGTGGTCTCTGAGAGAGATTTAAATTCTTCGACATGTCTCGAGATTATTAAGGATAGGTACAAGAGGTCCAGACTCAAAGACCTTAAGGGAACCCGGAGGACAATCGAAACAAATAGAGACACCTGTCTCGAAAAATTTACTGGGATCGGGAGACTTGAATGTTGAGGATATTTCGGGAGAGATCCCAAAGAGAGTATCGAGTCAACCATTTCTCAGACGGACGTTACGTCCTCTGACCCAAGCTAAAGACCCAACCCTTCTAGGGGACTTCTTCGTTTACCGTTAGGTAAGGTACGGACCTCTTAGGGTACCTGTCTTCTCGGACGGTCCCACGTCAGGTACCCCAGTGTTCTCAGTCTGTGTTGAATCACTGATTGGGTGGGTCGGGAGATTTGAATGTTGAGGATATTTCTGGAGAGATATTTTTAAAGAGAAAGGTCCACTGTCCGAACTACCACCTCAATGTTATTTAAGGATAGGAGGAACTGCTGTCTCTAGTTTAGAAATATTAGGTTATTTTTCGTTTTAACTCATACGATAAGTTATTTAATTTAAGTCGACACATTACAAAGAGTACCCGGGAGTAGTAATGTAAAATTGACTCGAAACAGCACATTCTTACTAGAGGAATATTAAAAGGGAGTGTGTGGTGAAGGAACGAAAGGAGGGAGACTCTGATAAACTATTTGGATAAAATTTTTAGAGGAGTCAAGTCAAGTCTGAGAAAAGCTGGGGTACTTAGCGTCGTACGGTCCGGAGGGACAGGTAGTGGTTGAGGGTCTCAAGTGAGTCTGAGTGCTGGTAGCTCAGGCACTACGGTAGGTCGGTAGAGTAGGACAGCAGGGGAAGAGGAGGACGGGGGTTAGGGAGGGTCGTAGTCTCAGAAAAGGTTACTTAGTTGAGAAGGCTCCTCCACCGGTTTCCTAACCTCAAAGTCGACGTTGTAGTCAGGAAGGTTTCTTGTGGTTCCCGACTAGAGGAAATCTTACCTGACCAACCTAGAGGAACGTCAGGTTCCCTGAGAGTTCTCAGAAGAGGTTGTGGTGTCAAGTTTTCGTAGTTAAGAAGCCGCGAGTCGAAAGAAATACCAGGTTGAGAGTGTAGGTATGTACTGATGTCCTTTTTCGTCTCGGAACTGATCTGCCTGGAAACAACCCTTTCATTACAGAGACGAAAACTTATCCGATAGATCCAACCAGTATTGGAAGGAAGGTTCCTCATTCGCAGAAAATTAAAGTACCGACGTTAGTGGTACACGTCACTAAAACCTCGGGTCTTTTTACTTCAGTCGGTGACAAAGGTGACAAAGGGGTAGATAAAGGGTACTTCACTACCCTGTTCGACGGTACTAGAATCAAAAGACTTACAACTCGAAATTCGGTTGAAAAAGTGAGAGGAGAAAGTGGAAGTAGTTCTCCGAAAAATCAAGGAGAAGTGAAAGACGGTGTTCCCACTACAGTAGACATATAGACTCCAATAACTATAAAGAGGGTCGTTAGAACTAAGGTCGAACACGAAGAAGGTCGGGTCGCAAAGAGTACTACGTGAGACGTATATTCAATTTATTCGTCCCATTGTTATATGTCGGAACTACATGAGGAAAAGGATAAACCTTGGTCAGACAACAAGGTACAGGTCAAGATTGACAACGAAGGACTAGACGAATGTCTAAAGAGTTCTCCGTCCAGTCCACCAAATCATAAAGGTAGAGAGAGTCTTAAAAGGTGTCAAACAACACTAGGTGTGTCAGTTTCCGAAACCGTATCAGTTATTTCGTCTTTATCTACAAAGAGACCTTGAGAGAACGAAAAAGCTACTAGGTCGTCTACAACCGTTAAACTAGAGACCAAGGAAACGGAAAAGATTTTGGTCGAACTAGTAGACCTTCAAGTACCAAGTGCGTAACGACTTCGGACCGAACCTCTTAAAACTCGTAATGGAACGATCGCACACTCTACTCACGTTGACACGTCATCAAACTCGTAAGAAACCGTAACGGAAAGAAACCCTAACCTTCCTTTTGACTGGAAAAGGTCAGGACACCGGTGACGACTCGAAAGGTTTAAACAACCGTATAACTCACGTCATGAAAGTGTCGTAGTAAAAAGTCCTAAACTTTATCAAGTTGACCTTAAGGTAGTGGAGGTGATCGAAACAAACATTACTACGAAAGATTCCGGGTAAACTGAAGTATTAGGTCCTACAGACCGAGATCCACTCACTAGTGTGGTAACACTAATAGACCCAGTACTTCTAGAAAAAAACATGTCAAGAAGACACATAAGAACAGTGGAGAAGAATTATAGAAGACGAAGACAATCCAGGGATGGTAAAGACAGGAAATAACTCGGGTAGAAACGTACTTTACAAGGGAACCATAGAGATTAAAAGAACTTCTCTAGAGATCAGAAAGGGTAAGACAACAAAAGGAGACAAAGAAACGTAACTAACGACTCTTCCGTGAATAAATTGAAGTCTCTCATCTTGGTGTCATCATCTATATTACCAGTAGACTCAATTTAAGTGGGTAAGGTCAGGTAGAATCAAACGACTAAGGATCTTACAGCTACAAGTGAAAACGGTAGAGGACAAACTGGTGAAGGTTAAACGGAACTAAGTACCTGGATTGTAAGGTCCAAGGATACGTTATAACGAGAAATGTCGTAGCCTGGAACGAAGATAGTGGTCAGTGTAGGTGTTGACTCACAACAAAAGTGAAACCGAGGTAGAGAAGTAAGAAAGACCTCAATAAAGAGGTGAAGAGAGGTCATCGTAAAACCCGTGGATGACTGGACCCCTCAAGGAGAAAGTCACAGGATAGAAAAATGGAAAAGTATGACAAGTACCCCAAGAATTCCGTTCTTATGACTTCACCAAAAGGTAAGGGAAGAGGTCACCTGGTGTCAGACAGTCTGGAGAGGTGGTACTGGGCGGGTAGAACCCACCGGGATGTGTCGTACCGAATCAAAGTGACTCAATCTGTTCCGACACCAGGTTCACTGGTCTAACCAATCAAAAGACACTGACACTAAAGTCAAACAGACAGGAGACTACGGGAGAGAGTCGTGGACGGTAGAATGACCCCAAAGAGAATCGAACCTGTACCCCATAGAGAAGTACCGACGAGGTCGTTTCGCGTGGACGGTGAGGAATGGAATCTACACCCCATCAAGGAGAGTCGGCGAGTGACGAGGTCGCGACACCTCGGTGACGAGTGGTGAGTATGACAGGTTTTACGCCATGACAGAGTTTTACTGTCTTACTAGAGACAAGCAAAGGTTCCGTTTGGTAAGTTATAGTGTCATTAGGTTCAGATACGGAACTGGTCCTTACGACTTCTTCGACTTCAACTTACCAAGATACTTCTGGATGTTCTGGAAGATCTTGATTGTGGGTTTTTTCTACAGGAAAAGTAGTATCCCCTGACCTTATGTTTCATCCTTCAGTTCTTTGTGCACCTCATTGTCCGTTTAAACCGGAACCTCATGTCTTATTTCGTCCCGTTTCCGACTATCTCAAAACGGTTCTCTTACGTGACCAGTATCGTCTGTGGAAGAAAGTTATTGTGTTCTCTTTTGAGATGTGTACCTGTAGTGGTCTACCGGTTGTGACTTTAGTCTAACTAATATAAGGAACGTCGGTTTCTACCTCTTCGAGATATATCAGTCGTTTTTGTTTTACCCCTCGACTGACACCGAGTCTAGTACTTGACGAATAACGTTTTAAGTCTGAATTCAACTTCTTTCATCCCTTTTGGTGGTCTGGTAAGTGCATACTGGATTTAGTTTAGGGAATACTAATATGTCACCTTCACTCTTTATCTAAATTCTCTGATCTAGACTATCTGTCTCACGGACTTCTTGATACCTGTCTCCAAGCACTGTAACATGTCCTCCGTCCCTAGTTCTGGTAGGGGTTCTTTTTCTTTACGTTTTTTCGTTTTACCGATAGGCTCCCCGGGAATGTTTATCGACACTTTTCTTCTCTTCACTTTTCGTTTCCTCTTTTCCTTTCTATATAGGTAGACTTGAGTCTCAAGGTTTCTTATCTTTCCTCGTTATTCTTTCGGAAGGAGTCACTAGTCACTTTCCTTTATCTCCTTTTGTTATCTTACCCTTTCTGATCTCTAGAGAAGTTCTTTTAATCTCTATGGTTCCCTTGTGAAGTACGTTTCTACCCAAGTTATTTCCTGTCTTTACCATCCCTGGATTGTCTTCGTCTTCTATAATTCTTCTCCACTGTTCTTATGTGTCTTCTTGACATGTTTTTTTCTAGAAGTGTTGAGTCTATTAGTGCTACCACACTAGTGAGTGGATCTCGGTCTGTAGGACCTGACACTTCAGTTTACCCGGAATCCTTCGTAGTGATGCTTGTTTCGATCATCTCCACTACCTTAAGATCAACTCGATAAAGTTTAGGACCTTCTACTACGACACTTTCACGACGTGAGTTATACGGTTGTTTAAACCTTTCGAGTCGTCACCGGTGTCCTGACCTTTTCCAGTCAAAAGGATGGTTAGGGTTTCTTTCCGTTACGGTTTCTTACGAGTTTGATGGCGTGTTAACGTGAGTAGAGTGTGCGATCGTTCCATTACGAGTTTTAAGAGGTTCGGTACTAAGTTGTCATATACTTGATTCTTGAAGGTCTACAAGTTCGACCAAAATCTTTTCCGTTTCCTTGGTCTATAGTTTAACGGTTGTAGACAACCTAGTAACTTTTTCGTTCTCTCAAGGTCTCTTTGTAGATAAAGAAGAAATAACTGATACGGTTTCAGAAACTGACACACCTAGTGTTGTTTGACACCTTTTAAGACTCTCTCTACCCTTATGGTCTGGTGGAATGGACGGAGAACTCTTTAGACATTCGTCCAGTCCTTCGTTGTCAATCTTGACCTGTATCTTTTCCTCAAGGTTTATCCTTTTCCTCATGCAGTTCCGACATATAACAGTGGGACGAATAAATTGAATATACGTCTCATGTAGTACTTTTTGCGATCCGAGCTACTTCGTGTTCGACCTTAGTTCTAACGACCCTCTTTATAATTATAGGAGTCTATACGTCTATTGTGGTGGGAATACCGTCTTTCACTTCTTGTTGATTTCTCGGAGAACTACTTTCACTTTCTCCTCTGACTTTTTCAACCGAATTTCGAGTTGTAAGTCTTTTGTCTCTAGTACTGTTGGTCAAAGTAGTGAAGTACTGTTTATCAACCCCTTTGTCACCGACTGAAGTAAAAAGACCCGAGGTTTTTGTGACGTGTACCACTAACGTCGGTACTTTAATTTTCTGCGAATGAGGAACCTTCCTTCCAATACTGGTTGGATCTATCGGATAAGTTTTCGTCTCTGTAATGAAAGGGTTGTTTCCAGGCAGATCAGTTCCGAGACGAAAAAGGAAATCAGTACATACCTACACTCTCAACCTGGTATTTCTTTCGACTCGCGGCTTCTTAACTACGAAAACTTGACACCACAACCTCTTCTGAGAACTCTCAGGGAACCTGACGTTCCTCTAGGTTGGTCAGGTAGGATTTCCTCTAGTCAGGACCCACAAGTGACCTTCTTGACTACGACTTCGACTTTGAGGTTATGAAACCGGTGGACTACACTTCTCGACTGAGAAAACTTCTCTGGGACTACAACCGTTTCTAACTTCCGTCCTCCTCTTCCCTGTTGTCTCCTACTCTACCACCCTACCGTAGTGGATGGGTTATCTGTACTCAAACCCATTTGAGACCCTCAATCACAACCTGTCCCTCCGGACCGTACGACGTCTGGTACCCCAGTGTTTCTCAGCCTGTGCTGACTCACTGACTTGACTTGACTTAAACGATATACAATTAGTATTGTGTTATTTCGAAAGATTTTTGAACCGTTTCTAAAGTTATTATGAAGTGGTTTTTTTTATACGTACCGTTTGTTTATGTCTTTTCTACGAGATGTAGTAACCAGGTAGTCGGGAGTCAGGTCGAGATGTAGTAACCACGTAGTCGGGAGTCAGGTCGAGATGTAGTAACCAGGTAGTCGGGAGTCAGGTCGAGATGTAGTAACCACGTAGTCGGGAGTCAGGTCGAGATGTAGTAACCACGTAGTCAGGAGTCAAGTCAAGTCAGCGAGTCAGCACAGGCTGAGAGACACTGGGGTACTTAGTGTCGTGCGGTCCGGAGGGGCAGGTAGTGGTAGAGGGCCTCAAATGAGTCTAAGTGCAGGTAGTTCAGTCACTACGATAGGTCGGTAGAGTAGGAGACAGCAGGGGAAGAGGAGTACGGGGGTTAGGGAGGGTCGTAGTTTCAGAAAAGGTTACTCAGTTGAGAAGGGTCCTCCACCGGTTTCCTAACCTCAAAGTCGAAGTTGTAGTCAGGAAGGTTTCTTTAGGGTCCCGACTAGAGGAAATCTTACCTGACCAACCTAGAGGAACGTCAGGTTCCCTGAGAGTTCTCAGAAGAGGTTGTGGTGTCAAGTTTTCGTAGTTAAGAAGTCACGAGTCGGAAGAAGTGTCAGGTTGAGCGTGTAGGTATGTGCTGATGACCTTTTTGGTGTCGGAACTGATCTACCTGGAAACTACCGTTTCATTACAGAGACAAAAAGTTATACGATAGATCCAACCAGTATTGGAAGGAAGGTTCCTCATTCGCAGAAAATTAAAGTACCGACGTCAGTGGTAGACGTCACTAAAACCTCGGGGGTTTTTATTTCAGACTGTGACAAAGGTGACGAAGGGGTAGATAAAGGGTACTTCACTACCCTGGCCTACGGTACTAGAAGCAAAAGACCTACAACTCGAAAGTCGGTTGAAAAAGTGAGAGGAGAAAGTGAAAGTAGTTCTCCGAAAAATTCAAGAAGTGAAAGACGGTATTCCCACCACAGTAGACGTATAGACTCCCATAGCTATAAAAAGGGTCGTTAGAACTAAGGTCGAACACAAAGAAGGTCAGGTCGTAAAGAGTACTACATGAGACGTAAATTCAATTTATTCGTCCCACTGTTATATGTCGGAACTGCATGAGGAAAAGGATAAACCTTGGTCAGGAGTCTCTTTACGTTAATTTTGATGTTACTTTGAAGTTATATGTGACTTACCCTATTTAAAATTTGATGATAGTAGTAGTTCTCGACTACATTTACATCTTATTAATCTTGACAGTACACAAGGGCTATCCTTTTGGTTACCATATCGGTGAAACCCTTTCAGACTGTTATAAAATCCCGCGATTTGTATATGAATAGTATACTGAACCATTAAAGTAATGATCCATCAGTGAGTCGTTTTTTATTTCTAGATACTGGTGTGTGTCTGGACATCCGTTTACCAATGTAGTGGAAATGACGATTATCGGTTTCGGGCCTTTCTTGGGTTTCCAGATAAATTGATCGCTTTCCGATTTGTCTAATACCATATACATATATTACCTTATGATGAGTGTGTGTTTTTCGTTATTTGATGACTATGTACGTTGTACTTACTTAGGATTTACGTAATATGGTTCAATTTCTTCGGTCTGTATTTTTCGACGTATGATGTCTTAAGGTATTATATTAAAAGAGTTTTACGTTTGGATATCACCGTCTATGGTCTAGTCGTCAACGATCCCCTATCCATACCCTAGACTCTTAACTACCATTTCTTCGTACTTTCTTGAAATATTTGGATGTCTTTATAAGACATATAACTAGTACCATCATTAAATGTTGACAAGTGTAAACAGTTTTGAGTTTCTTGACATAGGGAAATTTTTCACTGAAAAATGGTATACATTTAATTTGGAGTCATTATGACTGAAAAAATTTTTTCGTCTGCGATCGATTTTTTATATTCTGTGTAAGGTATGTACTCTTGTTTCTATTCTTACTGAGGTCCCTGAAGGGACCACCAGGTTACCGATCCTTAGGTAGGAGAGTTACGTCCCCGGGTCCAAGTTAGGAACTAGCCCCATGATCTAGGGTGTACCGTGTTGACGTTCTTGGGTGTACGACTTTGTTTGTAGTTTCTTGGGTCGTGTTGGTTTATGTATAAAAATGCTTTACTGAGGTTTATAGATTGATTTTTGTTGTGTTTAGTCTTCTGTGATCTTATGATTTCACGATTTCTTTTTTGTTTTAATATATGGGTCAGATTTTTATTTATAAAGTTTTTATTTTCAACAACGAGACGGTAGGGCCTCCACGGGTTCCACTGACCGACCCGGTACAAGTGGATCCCACCCTGACTCCGCATTCCTCGACGTCCGGTCTCGGTTACTCGTCCATTTGGGGACTGAGTTCGAGTCGTACTGTTCCCTATTCCGGACTGGAGGAGAGAGGGACCTAGACATCTAAAAGTGAACGACTCTCGATCTTCTCTTCCGTACCCAACCAAACCGCCAGAGTTTCAGCGCGTCAAAGGATCGATCTTTTCAGGGCCTCTAGGTGTAGAAGTCTGAGAAACTCAGTGACTGGGGCGACTCTCAAGACCTGGGGAAGGGTCTTATTACGTGCCCATGTGTTCAAAACATGAGCCCGAGGAGAGAGGAGGTGAAGGGATGGGAGGACAAGTAGGTACTCCATTGTACGTCTTAATCATTTAAAAAAAACCGTGTACTGAACCAAGGGAATTATAATTAAAGTGGACCTGTAAGAGTGTGTGAGAGAAAACCCACGTGTGTTTACGGGAGCACACGAAGAGGGTACACGAGACAAAGAAACGGAGGAGAGGATGAGTAAAGCATCCAAAGAGACAGGTGGTTTCTAACAGTAAAACTCAGGTCAAAAGTCCTAAGAGGGAAATACCAGTGTACGGTGATGAGGGTGGTAAGAGTTTTTTGAATTGGAATTCGGGGTTCACTCCGACTGAGATTTCTCCTCACCTTGTCATTCCTGACTACGAAACCTTCTGTGTCGTCTTCTCCGTTCTAAGGGTTATAGATCCATTCCTTGACCTACACTGTCTCGATTCCCTTCTTTCCCGGTTCAGTCAGTATTGTGTGCCACACTCAGTGTGAAATTTTTTGTTCAATTGATTTTTGTAAAAGTTCCCTTAAGGGACCTTCAGGTCACCAATCCCGAGACTCGACGGTGACGTCCCCCCCGTGTCCAAGCTAGCGACTAGAGGGACTACCCCTTGATCCTAGGGTGTTCGACGCACTACGCCGGTCTTTTTCAACAACAATAAATGTTATTTTGTGATTGTTAAGTAATGGTTGTTCGGTATGGTATTCGTTACGATTTCCTTCACAAAGTATGATGTCTTTTGACTACTTTTGAACCTGGAGGTTATTATTTATTTCACAATCTTTACCATTCTACATTTGTTTATCTTTAATTTTCTGCGAATGAGGAACCTTCCTTTCAATACTGGTTGGATCTGTCGTATAATTTTTCGTCTCTGTAATGAAACGGTTGTTTCCAGGCATATCAGTTCCGATACCAAAAAGGTCATCAGTACATACCTACACTCTCAACCCGATATTTCTTCGGACTCTCGGCTTCTTGACTACGAAAACTTGACACCACAACCTCTTCTGAGAACTCTCAGGGAACCTGACGTTCCTCTAGGTTGGTCAGGTAGGATTTCCTCTAGTCGGGACCCACAAGTAACCTTCCTGACTACGACTTCGACTTCGAGGTTATAAAACCGGTGGAGTACGCTTCTCGACTGAGTAACCTTTTCTGGGAATACGACCCTCCCTAACCCCCGTCCTCCTCTTCCCCTGTTGTCTCCTACTCTACCAACCTACCGTGGTCGCTGAGTTACCTGTACTCAGACCCACCTAAGACCCTCAACCACTACCTGTCCCTCCGGACCGCACGACACCAAGTACCCCAGTGTTTCTCAGTCTGTGCTGACTCGCTACCTTGACTTGACTTTGTTTACCATAAATGAGAGTAAAAATTTTCAAAAAATTTATTAAATACATAAATAATACCTAGGAGTGACGACACACCTGAAAAAAGATCACCGTCTCGTACCCCCGAAGAGTAACGTCACTGGAGAGAACAACTTCTCGTTCCCGAGATCCCGTGCACCCGAGTCATCAAAACCAAGGGACCGAGATCTCGTGTCCGAGTCGTAACCACCGTGTACCCGAATCGATAAGACTCCGTATACCGTAGAAGGGCCTGGTCCCTAGTTTGGACATAGAGGACGTGGCTGTTCACCTAAGAAATGGTGAATCGATGGTCACTTCGGGATGAGAGTAAAAAATTTAAAGTAACTTTAGAGTGTTTATTTCACGGTCCGGACCTACCTACGCAACCACAAAAGATAGTTTATAAGTTGTTTTTTAATTTTTTATTTTTATTAGGATATGTTTGAGAAAGTTCTTTGTCTTCTTATTTATATAGAGTCTAGTAAATTTCTGTCGTTACAGGATTAAGATTTTGGTCTGTTAGTGTTCTTCCGTTTTGGTTCTGTTAAGAGGGAATGTACACACGATTCAGCGAAGTCAACACAGGCTGGGAAACGTTAGGATACATGACACCGAACGGTCCAAGGAGACAGGTACCCTGAGAGGTCCGTTCTTATAACCTCGCCCAACGGTACGGGAGGAGGTCCCCTAGAAAGACTGGGTCCCTAGTTTGGGTGTAGAGAAGACTGAGGACGTGACTGAACGTCCAAAATGGTTGTCACGGTGGACCCTTCGGGTAGAGGGGTTACAAAGAGATTTCCTTTGTTAGAATTCTAGTGTAATTTTCTGTACTTTTGTTGGTCCTATGTGAGGTAAGTACTTACTTTTCTGACTTATATCGTTTCTACTGTTGAGAAGGGTTTCATTATACAATATAAGTTTCGTTAAGGATAACTTTGGAGTTTTTTACAAGAATACCCTAAATTATTTGATTAGTGTTTTTAATCATACTTCCTAGATTCCCGGTTCTTATTTATTCCATTTTTTGAACCATGTCCCTTATTCCCTTCGTTAATTGGATGACCTATACCAGAATAAAATCTCGTTTTCATTAATTTTGTGACATAATATATACGTCTCGATCTGTTTTGTCTGATCTTTTCGAGTTTTTGTTTGTACATATATAGTTTCGATACACCCTTACACTGTAATAGGTTAGTCACTCCTTTCCTACAGGATAAAGTCCCCAACCGTTTGTAAAAGACAATTACCGGTCTGTCATTATATAATTCGAAACTTCGGGTATATCAGAGACAGTGTTGATGACTTGAGACTACAACATCGTGTTCTCTTCTGTCTGTTATTTAAATTTTTTACCTATAAGGACACAAGGTTGTTTTAAAATAAATGTTTATATCTATCACTCTTCTGAAGGGGTCACCAGATCACCAATTCTTAGGTGGAAAGTTACGTCCCTTGTACCCAAACTAGGAACCAACCCCTTAATTTTAGGGTTTACGGAGTCCCCGTTGAGTCGGACGTGGTTTTGATCTTTTAGGACGAGCGGTGTTGCTTTCTAGGACGTGTGGTGTTGATGCTGGACTTCCTCGGTTTACTTATTTATTTCAAAAAAATTTTGTTGTTTGTCTACCACTCGGTCTAAACCGAGTACCCGGTACCAAAAGACGAGTACCCGGTCGCACTCCTTGAGGCGGGTACCGTTTCCAGTACTCCTTCCTTCGAACCGTATACGTTTCCGCACTAGTTCGGAGTCCTTTGGGGGACAAGGTCTCGTAGATGGGGATTTTGGTCTCATGAAATGCCCCTCGAGAGGGGGTATTGGTAAAGAGAGTCTCTTCCTCAAATGAACGTCGAGGTCAATTATTTTTAAGGACCCGCACTGTTCTCACAAAGTTGAATGCTTAAGACTTCCAAGAGACCGGACGGACTAGTCCGAGCAGGACGACGTACACTAACAAATGTCGGAGGGTTGACACTCTCCGTGCCCTACAAAATTTTGAAATGTCTGAGAAACTTTTCAATCTTCTAGTAATCATATCATAATCACCCAACTAATCCTTAATATAACCACTTCCCAAAAAAAGTAAACAGCACGGTTATTAATGACGACTAAGAGACGGGACCCACACTGTTCCTACAGAGTTCAGTTTGGAGAGACGACTGTCTGATCGAACACACTGTTGGGGAGTTGGTATTTGTCGTGTCTCTCAAACCTCATAATCGTATCCCGAAAAAAGTAACTACTCAGTTACTAACGGTAGTCCGGAGGTATAGGAATCCGTGGACCCTTATGTAATTAGTTACATAAACTTTATATCTTTTCCTTTATATCATCAAAAAACTACAATCGTTATGATTTGAAAAACTCGATTACTTAAAAGAGAAAAGTGACATGAAACAATATTTAGTGATAATAGTGATAGAATTCTGTTTTGTCTAGAATTCCCCTTGTAACCACTTCCCAAATGTAAACAACTCGGTTATAAACGACGATTTAGAGGTATAAGGACGGGAATATTACTTATATTGATCGTATATCCTCTTTATTCATAATTGGAAATTCTAATTAGTACAATTTGAAATCCAATTCATTTAAGGAAAGAACTAACATTGAGTGATGTGGGAGTGGGATATCCTTATGTTGAAATAAACCTCCCACCGCAGACTAAATTCTTTTTTTAGTGGGGACCTTTTTTATTCAAAAGACCAATTGACTGGCCATAGTCTTTCCCGGTATTTTACAGTCGTCTGGAGTACCGGTCTTCTACTACTTTGAGTATTCTGGAAACATATTAAAATATACTTCGTGGACTAACACTGTTCCCAGTCCAGACGACTGGGGGTGTACTGAGACATAAGTAGGGATACATATTGTTTTTCCATATATTTGTTTGGACTTTTTATTTCTTTAACCTAGTCAAAGACCTTTCTGACTAAGGGGGTACAGCAAAGAAAGAGTGAGAGGCAAAAGGACCGACTTAAGGGTAGACTTTACACCCATGAGTGGTTCGGACGATTAAGACGGACCCGAAGACTCTAGTCTGGGCCCTCCGGAGTCACGGAGGAGAGGAAACCCTCTTACCTTTCTGCGGACACCGGATGCATCCACCACTAACCCTAAGGTACATCTAGTCAATAAGTCGGAGAAAAGAGGTGATTAAGAGGATGATGTGATAGACAAAGATTAGAGGGAGATATAGACATTAATTTATTCAAAAAAGGTCCTGCGGCTAAGGTAGGGGTGGAAACTTAATGGGACCTAGGTGGACCCGACCTGGGGGGCCGTCAAAAGGTTTATCGTTGTCTTGTTACTGTTTTGAAATGATTGTCGGTAAATAGTGTAGTACGTGTGTGTTTTCAAAATCCACTTGATTTCAAGATTACACTTTTTTCTTATGTTGTATTTAATATAAGTCCCGTGTAATAAAAAGTGTTACTTTCAATAAAATTATATTTTGTAGATTTTTCCGTATATTTAACAAATTGAGTCATAACTAGTTCTTAGAAGGATGAAACATACAATTGAGTTTTTCTGTTCTATGTTTTAGAATAGTAGAATGAAGAATGTGTGTACACGGGTATGGGAGTGCACTTACTGGAAGGATATTGAAATCTTTCGTAAAGTCACAGAAGAGAATTTAAGAATTAGGTCACGAGTAAAATTTCGACACGATGATTAAATAGACTCATCCTAGGATACTCCGGAAGAGTCGTGTCTAAGGGGCCAAGAGTACAGAAGGTGGACGGAGAATAAATATCGTTTCAAAATCGGAGGTTCCTGAAGGGACTTAAGGCGTCTTGTTTTAAATTAGTCTCAACTCTTTTATGTCTTTATTTTCTTTTGTTCGTTCTGTTTTATTATTATCAAGTCGGTATTTTTTGGAAATCAAAGAGGAATTCCCAATATCTATTATAAGACTTGGTATAGAAAACTCGGTGAGCCGTCTGTGATTTTGGGGGTGATCCACATTCTTCAATTGACGTACGACTGGGTCTCGTCAACCTTGGTCTTCTCGTTCCTATGACTGAGGGTTAATGGAGTGGTGGTTGGTTAATCTTTTTACAGGTACACGACTAGTATATGGGGGGTTGGGAGGGATTGTTCCCTCAGAGTCGGAAAACTCGTAGTCGATGGAACTGACGAACAAACCACGGAAGTTGTTTACGATGTAAAAGGAAGTGGTGTTGGACCACAGTCTGATCGAAACGGCGGGTGCCCCTTCCTTAGGTTCAAACCTAACCATTGTGATTCCATTGACGAAGTCGGAGGGGTTAGGGTGCAGGAAGTCTTGTCAGACTAGTATCATTTCTGTTCCATTTGCTTCTCTTCAGAAAAGACAGTTGCCAACAAAGTTACAAAACCTAGCTCGGAGGTGCAAACTGTCTGGATAACCGAAACAAGGTAAAGTTCCAGACTTATCATAAGTCAAGTCAAGTCAGCGAGTCAGCACAGGCTGAGAAACACTGGGGTACTTAGCGTCGTG
Source organism: Capra ibex (assembly GCA_006410555.1). Classification (NCBI taxonomy): domain Eukaryota; kingdom Metazoa; phylum Chordata; class Mammalia; order Artiodactyla; family Bovidae; genus Capra; species Capra ibex. The sequence continues at coordinate 2,420,650 of SJYO01050415.1, forward strand.
TGGTCCGGAGGGACAGGTAGTGGTTGAGGGTCTCAAGTGAGTCTGAGTGCAGGTCGCTCAGTCACTACGGTAGGTCTGTAGAGTAGGAGACAGCAGGGGAAGAGGAGGCCGGGGGTTAGGGAGGGTCGTAGTCTCAGAAAAAGGATTACGGTTACACTGTACATACACAGTTGTGCTATGCTGGTTCTTGTTTTGTCAGTACATAAGCTATACTTAGATAGGAGTAGTTCTCAGTCGTTCACCCTGTTCTCGAATGTAAAGACATCGCGAAATATAGCGCGAAGTCCAGCGACTCCTCAGAAAGGGTGGGACAGCTTCCATCTGTCTTTCAAAGACCGTCGCTACCACTACCTCTCGCCCTATATTAGTCCTTTTGCCAGCCCTCACTCCCCCTGCAGTTCATGCGACTCCTCCCTCCCTTCGACTTTCCGTGGCAATCACCTTGTTTTCCTTCCCCTTGGAGCCCTCCTCAGTGGGTGGCCCCGGCTGTCTTCGCCCCGCGTGCGCAGCAGACTCTGCGTCCCTTTTGGATCTTCGGCGCTCCTCTGGTTGACTCTCGCGGGCGGAGTCGCTCCCTTAGACGGGCCGACTGCGGGGGTAGAGTCCCCGCTGGACGAACCGCAGGACGTGGAGCCGTCGGAAAAAGCAGTTAAGGGGAGTCCCAGTCAGTGGTGGGTCCGACGGCCGCGGTCGTTCCACGGGCCGAGGTGAGGCGTGGAGTGTGTGCGAGTCGATGGGTCTGAGTCTCGTGCTCGAGGTCCTGGAACGCCAGCGCTCGCAGAGGGCCTCGCTGCCTGTCTGCCCGGTTAGCTTCGCCACCCGCCCCGCTACCCGCCCCACCCTGGTTTGGCGCCTCAGCGCTGCTGCAGCGCCTCCGGCCACCCGACGCCACTGAGTGGCGGCCTTCCGCGCCGAGGCGCCCTTTCGCCAGAACAATCCACCAGTGCCACCAAACCCCGACTGTGGCAGACGAGTCTTCATCGGCACCCGCACATGGTGCGGTGGTTGGATGCTAAGGAAACCGGAAGAGGAAGTGGTTAAAAGGACAGGTCAATATTTGATGTTCGACGAAAGGTTACATTCGCACATAATCGTAGCGGGCGAACAACATATTTCCCATCGCCTTTGAACTCAGGTGACACAGTGGGTTCCTTGTCTATGATTTTCTTCTTTTTATAGTTTCAAAAATAAAGATTTGAAAGTTAAAGAATGCAGACTTAAAAAAAGATATAACATGTGTAAAACAATCACAAATTTATCACCTACGTTAAACTCAATAGTAATTTAAGGTAGATCAGCCAATTGTTGTTGTTGTTTTTTTTGGACTTAAAAAATTAAAAAAGATAGTCAGAGTTTCTAAGAGATTCAAGTCAAGAAGTCAAGTCAAGTCAAGTCAGCGAGTCAGCACAGGCTGAGACGCTGAGGTACTTAGTGTCGTGCGGTCCGGAGGGACAGGTAGCGGTAGAGGGCCTCAAGTGAGTCTAAGTGCAGGTAGCTCAGTCACTACGGTAGGTCGGTAGAGTAGGAGACAGCAGGGGAAGAGGAGGATTGGGGGTTGGGAGACTCGTAGTCTCAGAAAAGGTTACTCAGTAGAGAAGTGTACTCCACCGGTTTCATGACCTCAAAGTCGAAATCGTAGTAAGGAAGGTTTCTTTAGGGTCCCGACTAGAGGAAGTCTTACCTGACCAACCTAGAGGAACGTCAGGTTTCCTGAGAGTTCTCAGAAGAGGTTGTGGTGTCAAGTTTTCGTAGTTAAGAAGCCGCGAGTCGGAAGAAGTGTCAGGTTGAGAGTGTAGGTATGTACTGGTGACCTTTTTCGTATCGGAACTGATCTGTCTGGAATCAGTCGTTTCATTACAGAGACGAAAACTTATACGATAGATCCAACCAGTATTGAAAAGAAGGTTTCTCATTCGCAGAAAATTAAAGTACCGACGTCAGTGGTAGACGTCACTAAAACCTCGGGTTTTTTTATTTCAGACTGTGACAAAGGTGACAAAGGGGTAGACAAAGGGTACTTCACTACCCTGGCCTACGGTACTAGTAAAAGACTTACAACGCGAAAGTCGGTTGAAAAAGTGAGAGGAGAAAGTGAAAGTAGTTCTCCGAAAAATCAAGGAGAAGTGAAAGACGGTATTCCCACCTCAGTAGACGTCCAGAATTAGAGGGTATTTAGACTTCTGCCTACTATTCTACCCGTCCGTGAAACTCAGGTTTTGGATGTCCTTAGTTTGATTAAATCGACTCCGAGGAGGAAAGAAACCTCTTCCTTTACCGTTGGGTGAGGTCCTGATAACGGACCTTTTAGGGTACCTGCCTCCTCAGACCATCCGACGTCAGGTACCCCAACGTTTCTCAGCCTGTACTGACTCGTTGAAGGAAGAATCTCGTAGTAAACTTAGACTTTATTAATTTTGGTCTACGATTTGCACCAAGTCACACACGGAGTAAGTCACTACTTCCAGAGTGTATGCAAAGTAAGTACTTTCTTTCATTTGCAACTTTACTACCTCCTCTTTATTCCGAAAGATGTCCACTCATCAAGAATCTATTTTGTGTGTTGTTTGGAATGTCAAAACTTTGTGTAGAAGATTGTTTGGTGTTTTTAGTAACAATTTAACAACGATGGTTTTAGATTTTCTTTTGAAACCGTCTTTAATGGTCAAATAGTTCTTCTTAAAGGAGGATATGTACATTCCATTTTTTCGTAAATACTTTCGTATCTAGATGTACCCAAAGACACTTTTATGACTTCACGTCCTTATGACCTCACCCAACGGTACGGGAAGAGGTTCCCTAGAAGGGCTGGGTCCCTGGTTTGCGTTCAGAGGACGTAACGTCCGTCTAAGAAATGGTAGACTCGGTGGACCTTTCGGGTCCAGATATCCACAAATCTATGGACCGTTGGGAAAAGAATTTTAAGGTAGGAGTTTTGTGTACGATTACTTGGTCGGTAGACGTCTCAGTTTACCCCTCTCTAAGGGAAGGTTTGAGGGAGTCACACAACTGTTTTAAGTAAAGGAGCGTCGGTGGACTTCAGGGTAAAAGAACCGTTGACTGTTGTCCCTTGGTGAAGATCCTTGACCTCTGGTGAGAACTCAGAGTTCTTTTTGTCAAGTCGATATTTCGTCTCAGGATCAAGGAGGAGTTCCCTGTCTGTATTGTTAAACTATGTCAGAAACTCAAGACTTCTTGATTCCGGGTGTGGATCCTCCTCCTGCCTTACTACTGCAACTGGGTGTACTGAAATTAGTTGATTTCAAACCTGCAACAACTAGTACCGGACTCAAGACACGACTTAAGAGGTGACGAGTTTGGGAAAGTACTTTTAGGTACATGGAAATCCAATTTTGAAAGGGGTTGAACGAAAACTCCCTCTCCCTCTGTGACGAAACCGTCTCTAGTGCACAATGAGCAGTGTCTTTGTTATTTACGAAGGAAGAGGAGTAGAAACCGAACCAACACGGAAAACCGAGTTGTGAGGGGTTTTCGACTTAGATGAAAAACCTATTATTATCTGTCTGACGAACCAAAAATTAACATTAAATAAATACACAAAATTTTTATAGTGATAAGTTTGGGTCGTAATACCCCGTATTTGTTCCGAATTCTTCCTTAAAATTTTGAATTCTCTTATATAAAAAATTTATGATCATGTTCACTGATCCTATATACCTTTTAGCTCTCCCGCAATGAGATGAAACATGGTAACCGTACATTCTTTAACTACTGATTTCATCACTTACTTGATCACCTAAGTCATCCACACCTTCTTTAATACGGTTCGCTAAGTTCTGGGGGAAGCAGAAGTCCTTGCAGACGTCTTCGGGTGGTCCACGGTTCGGATAATACACGTCCGTCACCTCATGTGCCATGTGCGCGGCGAGATTCGTCCGAAGTTTGTGCCGGGTGTGACACCCCCGGACGTCCGGTCTCACCCCTGACCCTCACGTCGGAACGCCCCCGCACCGGCTGGGTGGCCCCCACACCGACCGCTCCCCGCCCGGGTCGCCGCCTTCCGCCTTCGACGGACTCCAGTGGACTGGGCCCTTTGTACCGGCGGCGGGGACCGCGGGCCGTCCGTGACTAGGACACTCGACGACCGACCGGGCCCCGTCCCCCTGACCTTGCTCCAGGTGCGGCCCCGAGGCTCCGCCGCGCGCCAGGGCGCTCTGAGCCCGACTCCGCCGCACCGGGTACTCGGCTGCGGCCTCCGTCGCGCCTCGGCGTCTGCGGGGACCGGGGCCGCGCCGGGGCCGACGGCGCCCGACTCCTCGGCGCCCCGAGGCCCTCCGCGTGGGCGCGACGATGGTACTTGGGCCTCTTCCTAAAGCGCGGCGAGTGCGGGTTGTAGCACGCGCGGGAGTTGCTGTTCGAGATGCTTTTCGCCTTCCACCGACGGGACCTCTAGCTCTTCATTCTCGGCGCCCGGGCCCACGCCCCTCACCCCGGCCCCGAGGCAGGACCACAACGCCCAGGGTGAGGCCCGTCGACGAGCACGAAGACGTCGGTCACAACGACGGGGTTCGAAATCCGGGAGTCACGGCACGAATTGTCGTCCTTTACCCGTCATGACACACTAGACCCGGTATAATAAATTGGAGGACCATAGAGTTTCCCCGACGCCACTCTCACTTCGCTATAACACATGCATGCCACGAATCGGGTCACGGACCACGTACTACGCAGGAGTCACACCAGAGATGGTTTTGCTCGTTTGGGCTCTCACTAGAGGCTACCCTTCCTCCACCCTTCGCACTCTTAAACGATACCTACAACTGGACGGAGTAAAGAATGGGTGAAAAACTCTTCACTTTTCTGTTATTCAACTGGTTTACTTCTTCAGTCCAGGTTTTAGAGTTCCGAGTCTCCCGGCCAACAAAATAGAGACAGTATAGTGGGAAGAGGTTTTCACCTTCATCCTCATTAAACAACAAAGACGTCAGAATTAATGTATACGTCATCGTGAGAGAACAGACACCCCCTATACAGGGGTCTGAGGGTCACCTACGGACTTTGGGGAACCTACCGTGGTTTGAGGCATATACGATATCAAAGAGGGTATGTATGTCTACATACTATTTCAAATTAAATACTAAATATTAATCCGTGTCATTCTCTTATAGGACAGTCGTAGTGATGACAACGTGAAATCCCGACAATAATTCATTTTATTCCCAATGAACTTGCATTCGTGATGGTATCGTCTCTCAGTCAGACTATTGAGTCTGTCAATGATTCAACCACGCATAGTATATGCCGTACTTATATGTCCTCCTTCTCCACTAAGTACAGGACCACCCTGTAGTGCTCTAAAGTAGAGTTGTGAGTCTTGTCGCATATCAAATTTCGAATATCTAACAAATAAAAACTTAAAAGGTAAATTATAAAAGACTTGACGACAACTGGTGACCATAGACTTTGACACCTATTACCGTAAGGTGATATACACATTGGTACTGGACTGTAAAGCGACAATAAAAATAATGTTTCGTTCCACAAATTGACCCTTGTAACTCTAAAAAGACGACAATAAAATGTGCACATAAAAAAAAAGGTCGGTTTAGAAACACTGTTTCCACCCATCCACAAAAGTCTTCTCACCTTTCTCCGTCCGACACTTTGTCTTTCTTACGGTCAAATTCGTAGTCCTTTATCTCCAAAGTCAAGACGGGACAGGTCATTCCATCGGTGACCGGTAAATGTAAATTTAATAATTTCTATTTAATTTTTAAAATTTATATCAAGGAGTCAGTAAGACGGACATAGAGTGTATCGGTGTACACCGACAGCCGACGGTATTACCTGTCGTGTCTAAAAGTTTGTTAAGGTAGTGACGTCTTTCGAAACATTCCCGGATCATATCAGACAACACACTACGAGTAAGACACTGGCGACCGTTTAAGGAATTGATTCCCAAAGAATTGGAGTCACGAAAACTATAAAAACCTGTCCATTGAGAACCAACACCACCTGACAGAACACGTACTATCCCAAAAATCGTTGTAGAGACTAGAAATGGGTGATCTGTAGTCATCGAAAGGTAGTCATCATGTTGGTTTTTACAGAGGTCTGTCAACGGTGTACAAAGGACCCCTACGTCTTAGTGGGGTCAACTCTTGGTGACGGAATTGACGAAACCAAAGTCAAAGGAGGAGGTGATTTCCCAAACCTAAAACGGTTCTACTGGAAGGGTAAGTCGAGATTCTAAGTCGTACAGGTCTTGGTGTGAGGAGAGTAGTTCGTGGGGAAAGAACTCACGGCAGAGAGGGGTGGCGACGAAGAACAACGGGATCGTGAACGGTAACGGTCGTTTGACATGACGACTCATAACGAGATTACTCATCCTCTGAGTCTTGACTACATGTCTGAACCGAGGTACAGACACCAAAATAACCGACTTCCATGTCACTGTGGCCAAAACAGGTAGTGGGCGAGACGAAGAGTCTTTACAAACGATAAAAGTATCGAACTCAGTAACCAACTCAGGAACTTATCTCCACAAGTAGAGTCAGAATAACAACGAAGGTCGTGTAGGACAGTGAGACATTCGACACGACCTTCCTAAAACAGAAATTATCCCAAACAAATCACAAACTGTAACGGAAACCGAACACCTCGACCCTTGCACTTTGCACACTCTTTCTTAAGTACTGTAAACTACTAAGCCACCACTCGTGTCTTACGTCGCAGGTCTCCTCCTCACCAGGAAGGACTCTACCAGTCGTCTTCGTCCTCACCTAACCTCGACCGCAAACTCCGGACCGATCCGACACTTCGCTCTGTCCTCGAACGGACACCCCACCGGACCTGTCCTTCACAGGAGCCTCATCTGATCGTCCGGGTCATCCCTCGACCCAGACCGACGTCCCTCCCACGCGCACATCGGTCCGACGTCTGACCTCTCCGTCGGCCGGGACACAACTGGGGGACACACAGTCCATCTCTCACACCCGGACTAAGCACCCTGTCCAGAAGGACGACACCGGGGCCCCACTGGGGCTCCCGGGCCGGGTCACGAGATGTCCGTCTACCTAAACGACTGGTGGACAAGAGTCCCAAACGGAAGGTCTTCTTTGGTGACAGACAGAACAAGAGGACCGATACCTGTCATAAGAGGGGTGTTCACGTCCCCACGTCTGTCGTCTCTGAACCCCAAGGTCTCGGAACCCTGAACTTCCCCGATAGCACAGACATCCCTGGACCCCACGGGACTCGATGTAGGACCACCCTAAGTCCCACTCCCCGGAAGGTCGACCACACCTCGTTTGTCACCCCAGCCCCCCACAACAGGTAGACGAAGGTGAAGGCCTCCGGGGTAACGGGAACGGTCGGACGGGGCTGCAACCACGGGCAAGGAGCACGAGAGGGTCGCGGGCCAGAACGTCGGAAAGGTCAGAAGTCGTGAGGGAGTCACGTCCAGTCTGGTGGGGCGGGCGGCGACGTCTGGCAGAGATGGTAAACACCGACGAGTGTCTTGTTTCCGGTGGGGGAGACGGTTCGGGCACTCACCCGCGTCGGAGAGGGGCTGGAGACAGGAAAGTTCGACGGTTTGGCTCACGGGGACAGGAAGGAGACTCGGAAGTGAGTACTCGAAGGGAGACAGACTCGAAGGAGGAGGGCGTGCTTGTGGATGAGTAGGGAGTCTTGGGGAGAGTCTTCGACGGGGAGCACTTTGGTGTAGTCTAGGGGAGGCGTGGTCTCTACGAAGTGCGAGAAAGAGAGGACGGGGGAGGAGTGGAACGTGCCAGGAGTGGTCTAAAGAAAGGAGAAAACGTACTTTCAGGAGTACCGGAGAGCAAAGGGTGGGTGGCCTAAGATCGTCTTCGGGGAGTCCGTCCCTTACGCGGGACAAACGACCGAGACGTCACCCGGCCCCCTGGGAAAGGTCACCGAGTCGCTGGTAAACACTGGACTTTGTTCCTCTACCCGGTCTCCCACCAAGGTCCTCCCCGACACGACGACCGGTCCGACCCAGAAGACACCGACGGGACGGTCTCGGAGTACCTCCTGCAATGAGGCGCAGGACCCCGACGCGGACACACCCGACTCGTCTTCGAGCCGGACCAAGGGATCCTCGGAGCGTCCGTCTCCGGTGTCCGTCCGGCAGACCCGCCCTCACCCGCCTGTCGACGAATGTCACCGAAACCACTGGGGATGAAGGAGCCGAGGAGTCCTTGCTCTTCTGTCGCTCGATCTAGAAACACCTTACATCCTCTATCCACACCTTTTAGTTCGATCTTTTTCAGTAAGAGTCCAAAAGTCTCACATAGTGGTTACGGTACTCACCACACTTTAGAGTTTAGGTCAGAGAACCTAAAAAAAAAAATTACTAAAAAAATTTTTTTTACAAACGACGACGTAACCGGCCCTTAGCTTGGGCCCGGAGGGCGCACCGTCCGCTCTTAAGATGGTGACTTGGTGGTTACGAGGTCGACAGCCGTCGACACACTCGTGGAGGGAAATTGGGGTCCTGGTCGGAGGAACAGGTGTGGGACTAAAGGTCTTAGGCTCCGGTACGAGACTCCGACGGTGTAGTCGTGGCGACGTCTTTGTCTTCGAATCCGAGGTCTCGTCCTCCCCCACACACACACAGAAACTAAACGGAAGTAGGTAGTCCTGTCTTTGGTGGAGTTTAGGAAGGAAGAGGCATTGTTCTTCGGGTGAATCTGAGGTCCCCGAAAAGAGACTTCACACCAGGGGTGAGGGGACAGGTGTACCGTACACCTCGACAAAGTGTCGAGTGTCCGAAGTAGTGTCGAAGGACGACCTCTGACCGGTCCCGACCCCCACGTGTCCTCAGGGGACTGCCGACGTCCCGTGTACCCGGGACCGGGGCGTCGGTCCTTCACCGTGTACACACCTCTTAGGTCGACGACCAGTGCGAGTGGCCCGTCCCTCCACGCGAGCCGAAGTCTCGTCGGAACCGACGTCGTCCGACCCACACCAACTCCTCGACCGAGGACATCGTCCTAGAGACTCCCTCAGAAGGGTCTTCCTCGGTTTTTTTCGTCGGGACGTAACCGGCCCTTAGCTTGGGCCCGGAGGGCGCACCGTCCGCTCTTAAGATGGTGACTTGGTGGTTACGAAACGACGAGAAACCGAGTGGACGTCCCGGAAAGAGTTCCCCGACAACAGACACCTGTGAGTCTCTCGAGACTGTAGTGACTCTGAACAGACCGACCCCAGGACAAACCCTTAGGTCGTCCAAATAACGTGACGAATCCTTCACACCCGTGGACACCTTGACGGAAGGAGGGCTCCGGGAACCAAACAGGTGTCGGGAGTCCGGGGTCCTCACCCTCCCCCCAACCACCTTAGTGTGCGATATTGCCCGTTTCGTCCTCCGGGGGGTGTCTGGTAAGTACGTCGGAAAAGGACTGTGGGGTAGAGACGATCAGGGTGAGTGGACTACTCCCTTGTCAGAGGAGGGGGGTCAGGTAGAGTACCGTAGAATTTTGTGTTCACAGAGGTGGGAAGAACAGGAGAGGGGATAATGTCCCCTAGGATTACGAAAAGACAAATTAAACTTTGATAGGGAGACACGAGGAAGGGTGACGGAGGTGGTACAAATTCGGGGGAGAAAGTCTGATTTCTCGACCCCACGAGAGGAAGACAGTTTGGTCGGGGGAAGGTACGGCACGTCGGAGAGGTCCAGGTTTGTCTCCGGACGTCCGCGGTGGGGTAGTGACATTTGGAAAGTGGTCGAGGAGACAGGAAACTAGACAGAAGTCGGCGAGGAGGGTGTGGGACCCCAGGAGTGGCACACAAAAGTCCCGGGGACGGCAATCGGTCCGAGAAGGGACACGGATTCCACGGGTCGGAAGGAAAGAAGTAGACCTTTTACGGTCGAGGACTGAGATTCCAGACTAAGTCAACCGTCGTGGGACCGGCGGGTCCCTCTGAATGGACGTCGTAGACCGAAGACACCACTGTGGACACACGACACCGATGTGGACGAACAACACACACCCAGGACGGACAACCTATACCCGGGTCAAGTCGGGGCAGGGACCTTTATTACTGTCTCTTGGCGGACTCACGGACTTACCCCCCGACTCGTTTCTCAACTTACTTCCGCCACCTAGTGACGTCCAAAACCAGGGGTCGTGTTGTAAGCGACGGAAGAGTCTTAACCCCAACCAGTGACAAGAAACAAGGTAGGAGTTATTCCCCTTTGCCTCTGGTCTTTTCCCCTTCCCTTTCGGTCGGAGGGGGTCAGTCGTCACCTTGATCCCGTCCTGGGCACTGAGGCTAACGAAAAAGACTCGTCCAGGAGACGTGGGGAGTAGGACCGCGGTCCGGGGCCCCGGTCGTCGTCCTCGTCCTCGTCGGACTAAGGTGACCGGATTCTGGGAGAGAAGAGAGAGAGGTCCGACCAGGCCCTCAAGCACCGGGTCTTGTTGTGCCACGTCTAATTCGTACACTAGGTCTGGAATAGCGTCCTCAAACGGGACAGAGTCGTGGGGGTGTCGGCCTTTCCCCCCGAGTAGCCGGACCGGCGGACGAGGTAACGTGACCCGTTCCATGCGGAAAGAGGACCTCCCTACGTGTGTGGTCAGTACCGGAACTGACGGGGACTGGGGCTGTCCCCCAACGTCTGGGCACAAAAGGTAACGGTAGGTAAGAGACGTGTGGGGCCCGGTCGTTCCGACCGAGACGCCGAACGACGGACCAAGGACCCACACCGAGGATTGGCTTCTCCCGCTGAACGTTTCTCGGAAACTCGGGTCGGGAGTCAGCTTCCAGACTCGTAGAGGCTCCCTCGGCCCCCGACCCGAGGGCCCTAGGCTGAGAAAGACTCATCGCGAACACGAGGGCGGGGCAGTGTCCTGAGCCCCGAAATGGACTTCCTCGACTAGCTCGGCCACGAATGGACGAAGTTGCTGCGGCTGTCGTCCGACGCGATGATGCGGACACTCCGGGAGATGTTGTAGCAGTTCCACCGGGCTCCGCGGCACGACGGGGTGAAGTTGCACGAGAAGCTGCCCGACTCGTTCCACTCGGGAGGCGCGAGGTCGACGAGACTCGAGGAGGGGGCGGAGGACCCGGACTGGGAGTCCCGGAACTCACGGCCGACGGAGAGGGGTCTCCGTCCCCTCGTCTATTCGTGCACGACGGTCCCTACGAGGAATATACAACTTAGACTACTATGTAACAATTTTACCCGAACATAAACGAAGGGGGGCGTAGAGATAATTAAATTATAATGATGTGAAATGTTTTCGTAGTCAGGTGGTGTTCAGTCCCCTTCTGTCAGTAAACTCTCGCGACTGGAGGGAGCATCCTCCGCTCCCACCGCTAAGGTACGACACTCAACACGTCAACCACTCTGAGACGACGCTGGGGTCCCTGATGTCGGACGTCCGAGGAGACAGGTAGCACGTCTGACGCAAAGGGGACACTCCTCTCGTGTCGGGCACTTGAGACCTTTTTCGAGGCGAATCTTACCGAGACCCCAGGGAGAATCGAGTAGTCGCGGAGAGTCGGAGTGGTTCAAAGGGAGGTAGTTCAGTAAAGATCTCTTAGTCAGAGCTTTGACGAGGTCGGCGCCTTGTGGTCGTCCTTCGTCGGCGCGACGGCCACCGTCGTCCGGGACGTCCGAGGACTCGTCTCGTCCCGGGGGCTCGCGTAGAGACACGGAAGGGGTCAAGGCGCGACGGAGGGGCGGAGGGGATGGAAGGAAGGCAGACACTTGTCCGAGGGGGTTCCGGAACGATATCCTAAGGTCACCTAAGAAACGGAATTATTTAACTGACACTAGGAAAAAGGTGGAGACACAGAGGGTATCAACCGACGACTGGGTCTGGGGTTACACTTTTCGCCTAGACTCGAGGATCTGGCGGAGAATTTCCATAATCATGAACCAGGGGTGAAAATCGTAAAGCAAGAAGGTAGACAGACACCTCGAAACTTCGAGATAGTAACCCTACAAGAAGGATTAATTTTATTAAATGTATGTCATTAACTCTATTATATGTCAAGACTCATATATCGTCGTCCTAGTTTTATGTCTCGGCAGTAGCGGGGATCACAAGGGTGCTCGACCGGGTGGGGCGGCGGGCACAGCCCGTCACATACGAGTCGAGTGACCCGTAAGTCAGGTCTGGCGTCTCTACGTCCTTCCCAAGACGGAAGAGTAACGAAGACAGGGGGAACTAAGGGAGAGAGTCAGGTAGAAACGAACCGGGAGCCGGACGGACTGTGTCCGAGACAGGAGGAGACACCGGTGGACTGGGGACTGCCGTCCGTGAGTCGGTCCAGTCCGAGGGGTCGGGGGTCGTCGAGTACGCGGAAACTGGGGGTCCTGTAACACTGCCTCTCGTTGTTCAAACTGGACCACCCGAAGTAGGGGAACAATGCCCTCTCCTAAATGAGGTTGTTGGTCATGCGGGCCGTCAAGTAGTAGAGGACCCATTCTAGACCGGGACTGCGGCAAAGACCGACGGGCACTCGGACGGGAGACCGGGTGGACCTGCACAGGGTTCCGACACCTCCGCGGAGCGACAACGGGAAGGTCCTCGGGGCTACCGTGTACTAGGGTTTTATGCAAAGGAGTCGAGACGGGGGTCTCGGGTAGTGCAAGCGGAGACTTCGTCTACCCCGAGGAAGGAGCAGAGGTCTTTGTGGGTCTAAAGAGAAACTTCGGTCGGAGAGGACGATCAACGGACGGAAAGGGCGCCCAAGGGAAGAGGAGTCCCGGAGACTCGACGGACCCCCACTCTCGAGGCAAAAGGACGTACGACTTGTTTTCGTCGACGTCGGCCGTGCGGGAGGGGGTACCCTGTGGGGTCCCACGGAGGAGCGGTCGCCAGGCTCCTCCGCCCACGAACCCGGTACTGGAAGGGACTGCCAGAGGAAGGACCCAGTCTAGGACCACGACCTCAGGCACGGACTGTAATTGGACGACCTGATGGACGGTCTCTAGGACCTGCCCGAGAAGGTCTAGGACCCGCTGTTACCGTTTCTCTAGGCCTTTTACACTCACTCCTCCCCTCGTGCCTCGACGTATGCGCAGGGGGTGTGTGTGCGTGTCCACGGTCCTCCTACACTCTAAGTGAGAGGAGAACCGCGCACTCGAAGGGCGAAACCCTGCGGTTCTCGCGGAGGAGGGGGTCGGAGACTTCAATAGGGAAACTGGGTCTGCGGGTGCGGTTCGCCTCGTCTTTGTCGTAACCCCTCCGAGGGGCCGGGTCCACCGTCCCGATAAAGGGAAGAGGAAGAGAGTGACGTCCACACTTCACCAGGAACCCCTCAAGGACTTCCTTTGCTTCTTCTTGGGGAGCTCACAATTCAAACGACTTTACCGGTTGTAGGACCACTAGGTGACGGTCTGGTGCCCATTCGTACACCGCCGGGGTACCTGGCGGAGGAGGAATCTTCGGGGGAGAGGGGCAGGACCTGTCTCAGGATCGCCGTCACTCCCCCGGGGTACCTGGGGGAGGAGGAATCTTCGGGGGAGAGGGACAGGACCTGTCTCAGGACCGCCCTCACTCTCCGTGACACTGCCACCCAGGACCTCGGCACCCCGGGGCGCCTGGGGGAGGAGGAGCTTCGGGGGGAGGGGCAGGAACTGTCTCAGGACCGTCCTCACTCTCCGTCACACTAAGCCCAGGAGCTCGGTACCCCGGAACACCCTCTCTAAGACTAAGACAGTCGTACTTCCGGAAAAGTGAACCAGACCGGGATCTCTCCCCTTCTAGACCTCCGGAACGACCGTCCGAACCGTAGTCGTGGTATTTAACTTTACGAACCTCCGACCCTAGCGTATTGACAAACAAAGATAATTCATAGTTTGGTGGTGTTTTACATTGAGGAAGGGTGCCGTCAGGGAACAATGACTGGAGTCCGAAGTCCAGTCGACCCGTCGGGACGAGGGGACACGGTTCGGTCCCGATCCCCCCCTAGGGCACGGAGGTCAGGAGACCTCCCACCCAACTCCGGCTATCAGACGGCACAGTGAGCACAGACCGACAGGTCGACAGTGGGCACCGGTCGCCACTGTCAGCAAGGTTCGTAGAGCAGTGGGTCACCCGATCGGGACCACGCAAGTACACCTAAGTCACCTAAGGTCCTCTGTCTCTGCAGTCACTCCGGCTCCGAGCTTGGTAGGAAAGAGGGTGGAAGACAACCGGTCACAGCGTTCCGGTCGGGGCCTGGCCCTCACCCCCTTCTTTGAGGGTGAGGACTACTCTCCTCGGCGTCACGGGACGACGCCCCTCACCTGTGTCCTCTCGTCTCTCGGCACCGACGAGAGTGCCCGTCGGCGTCCTGATAGCAGGCACACGGGGCCACGGGTGCCTTCCTTTCCCGCTCTCGCGCCCTCAGGGCCCCCCGACCCTCGGTACGGTCCGAAGTCGGGGCGACGTCCCGAGGTCGCGGACACCCGCACAGCCACCCGTGGCGGCGTGAGTGGGGTCTTGGGGCAGGGGTATCTACTGGACTAGGTCGACTGCCGGTACACGACCGACGCCCTCAAGTAGGTCGACCGGCCGGCGCACTACGACGGGATAAGGAGCCCCTAGGACTGGCGGCAGGACGGGACGGACCGGATACTGCTGGCGTTCTCCTCATAGGAAGTCGGGCCTCTCGCCTCTGTTCCCGTCGGGACTCCCCGCACTCCAGTGGGACCCACCCCTCCCCCGGGTCCTGGGTGGTGCGGACGTCTGTGGGGACCTCGTCCTCCGTCTCACCTCGCACCGGGCCCTCCCGGGTCCGCCGGGTCCTGCCCCGACCGCGGCGCACGGTCTTGGAGTCGACGCAGGAGTCTCTAGATTCTCCGAGTGGGTCCGGGCCCGACGACTCAGAGACGAGGGGACACCCCACTCCCCAGTCCCTCCACTGTCCTGTTGGGGAACCCCGTCGTCTCACCCGACAGGTCGGACCGACGTCGGCGAGGAATGTAGCCGCGTGAGTCTGTAGTTCCTCCACCGGTTACAGACGTTGGTCTCGGACTACTTCGACCAGTGGGGGCTCCTACTGCTCGGGTTACTCGGGTCCGGTCGCCACGTCTTCGTCCGTCCGGGATTGGGGCTCCTGACGCGTCTCTTCGTCCTCCCCGGTCGGTCGCCACTCATCCGAGACGGAGGACGGGGCTGGAGGGTCGCTCCCGGGGGCCCCGGGTCTCCAGTCTCTTGAACTGTACCCCAGAGGGAGTCGGTCGGTCCCGACAAGGGCTCAGAGTCGGGGATCGAGACCTTTGTCGGGCCGTCCACCCTTGACGACGGAAGGAGGAGGTCCACCCGTGTCTCGTCTCCTCAGGGTGGTGGTCGCAGGTCGTCGAGGGTCCCCGTCCCCAGCACAAACTTGGGTCGTCGACCGGAGGTCTTGACATCGAGACTCGGGAAAGACGGGGTCTCTCGTAAGTAAGAAAGGAATCAGAACAAGACTCGAGTCGACGTCAGCTCCATCTCTCCGCACCTCGGACCGTCCTCCCGGCAAGTCAGATGTCGGAGTCGACTCAGAGTCCCCACCTGTAGGTTACTGAGTCCTTGGCGGACGGAAGGAGACGGCGAGGAAGAGTCCCTTCCCCCAAGTCTGGTTGGGTCTACACCAAGTAAGCCAGGAACCTTTAAGACGAGGAAAGGAAATTGCAATTACAGAACAAATAGGAAGTGTACTTCTTTTGACGAAAATACGGATAACCTCAGATCTCAACCTGAGAGATTTACAACTTGAGACTCTGAAAAAAGGTACAGAGACTGAGACAGGAGTGGCTCTCCAGGGGCTAGTCGAGACCCTACTACAAGAGGAAACGTTTTAGTCGGCTTCTGATTTGACTACGTCTTGGATGACTTTAGAAATTCCGATTGCAAACCTCCAGACCTTGAACCGGGGGTCCTCGGTTTTCTCAAGGGTCTCGTAAAACAGGGAAACCAAAGAGAACCTGGAGTCTCGTCTTACCGTCCGTGTGCACAGGACACGCACAGGAGTCCCCCGACCGGAAGATCTTGCCTCGTCGTGACTCACGACCTGGCAGGGTCCACAGTCCAATGTCGTCACGGGGCAGCGGCGCTCGGTCGCGTCGTCTTGTCGACCCCTCCTCCTCACGAGGCGACCTCGTAACCACCAAGTCACCATCTTAAGAGCGGACGGTGCGCCCTCCGGGCCCAAGCTAAGGGCCGGTTACGTCGAGCGAATTGGAAAAGCTGTCGAAAGGATTCGGAAGGAGTTTGTCGAGGGACGAGTCCTCTTAGAACCAGGATTTAGTTCTGTGTAAGTCCGTCGAACCAAGGTCTAAAATGACGGAGCATTTGTCGTGAAGTCGTCTGCGTCTCGAGTAAAATATCATCAAGGGTCTTTACCGTGGCCGCTTAAGACCCCGAGGTGTCGGTGAGGTCTGGGCGAGTCGACCAGTGGTTGGTGGTGAAAGGGTCGCACGGTCGTCTTCCACGGTCGTCTTCCACGGTCGTCTTCCACGGTCGTCAGGCTCTCTCAGTCGTAAAGAAAGGAGTCAGGGGCCGAAGTTGGTCGCGACTGCGGCTGCGAGTGACGGGTAGAGAAGGTTGGGCGCTTACGTCGTCGAAGGACGGACCAGAGAGAATGAACCACGGGGGTAGGGGGGGTCGGACACGGCACGTGGGGTGCCGTGTAGGGTCCGCTCGGGGGGTCACTCCGGACCGTCGGTCCGGGAGACGTGCGCTCACGTGCGTGTGAGTGTCTGCGTGCGGGGGAGCGACAGTGGACGTGCACGAAGAGGAAGCGGGGAGGGGTGTCCCGAGGCCAGTCCCGCCGAGCACGAGTCAACCGACGGGGGTCGGGGGAGACGAACGGGACCGAGGGAGGGGGCTGGGAAGACGGACTCCTCAGGTGTCGCGTCCCAGGAAAGAGACTAAGACTCGAGGGGCCGTGAACCGCGGAGGAGGGCAGGGGGTACTGCAAAGGACTAACAGAGCCAGTAGTGTCAGACGTGAGACGCCAGTCTGGACGGACGGACGCGTACAGACGAGGGACGGCTGAAGTACAGACAGCGGGAACCCGTTCGGTGAACCGGAAAGACACGAAGCCTCAAGAATAAGTAACTGACCTCGTTGTCACTATCATGCCTTGGATACCACACCGACACTCAAAGTCTCTGAAAAACGCACATCTCGAGAATCGCGTACCGCACCCAGTGTGAGGGTCATTGTCCACGAAGGCACAGCTCAACAAAATTCCAGACAAATATTACTCTTGGTGGTGAATCGTTCTCACAGTCCCCGTCCTGAAACCGAGGGAACGGAAGATCGTAATCGAAACGGGTCCACCATTACCCGGAGACTACCCAGGATTTACTCCCTAACATCACCAAATCCCTACTTTCAAGTTCTCCACTCACTCCTTGTGTCGATATTTATGTTAAAGGTCACCGCCTGGCCACTGGAGGCACCCACTCGCAATTTACCTCAGGTGGGTAAACGTTTCGAAACTACCCTAACCCACAATAGTCGTGACGGCTAGGTTCACTGAGTCTAGGTCCTGGACGGACGTCTCTCGAGTCCCAGCCTAGGAATCTCCTCGCTAGTGTCCTGTAACCTACACCGGTGTCGCCTGACCCCCGTGGGTCGGTCCGAAACACCTCCCATAGACTCGACTGAGAAGAGAGAGCAAGGGAAGACGAGAGGAAATGGTGGGAGTAAAAGGTGAGACCAGTGCTCTTTACGTGTAAGGGACCTTTCTAAAACCTTGTTGGTCTGCGAGGATGACCCTCTTCCACTTCTCATTTGTGGAATTTATGTAAGTGACAAACCATCTATAGTTATGTAAACCGTCGTACATCGTCTTGTAAATTCTTAAATAGGAGTCCTTTGTCTCTGCACCCAGTCCAAAAGGCAAAATTGGGGACTTGTGTGTAACCGACGAAATAACATGAGTGTTCTGAGGCCCCTCCGGGACCGGAGTCGTGCAATGTGTCCACTCCGTCACCTCACTTCCGTCCACCGGATGGGTCTTCAGTGTGTCACTCTTCCGTCCCCTCAGTTTGACTCTGGACCCGGGTCCCCGAGGACTCAGACCTCTAACTTTGTTTTCCCGTTGACTTCTACGAGTCGAACTGACCCTTGGGGTCTTCGTGTTTCATTTTGTCAGAGTAAAAATGAGTAGCTAAACCGTTTATGACACTTCTAGTGATCATAGCGTTTCGAAGGTTCCATCTCCCACCCGACTTGTTGACGACCGCACACACACCTGGGAAGGATTTCCGGTCGGACCGCTCCAGACAAGTTCGGCGGGCCCAGACTGGGAGGATGAGTCGTCGGGGGAGATTGCCCCAAGACCCCTTCACGGGTGTGAACACGTTTTCCTTCGTCGACACTCCAGAGTCTCACTTTTATCCTTTGTCACCTTTAAGTAGACGTCGGTCAAAAATTGTAACATAGTAAAGTAGACTTTTCCGCAAGGGTCGTCCACCCTCCCTCCCTCAGGGGGTCGCCGTCCCTCGGGGTCGCCGTCCCTCGGGGTCGCGCACCAAGGACCGTCCGGGTGGGTCCGACGGGTTCCACAGACGGAGTGGAAGGGGGTCCGGACAAGTCCATAAACCTGAGAAAGGACTTCGTCGACGTGGCAAGGGGTAAAGACGGTCGTCACATATTCCAAGGTCAAAGAGGCGGAGGAGTGGTAGTGAACGATAGTTACACAGAAAATAAATTACCCACACTTTACCGTAGAGTAATGTCAAAACTAAATGCAGAGGGACCGCCGAACACTACGACTCACAAGTTCTTCAGTGAAAATTGTAGACAACGGGAAATCGGTCGTCGGGGAAGACTCTAAAGGGTCTACGCGAGTCGTGACTATAGGGACGAACACTCCAGTGACACGGACTCTTGGATGTTCGTACGTATGGTAGGTCTTCGAAGTCCCTTGGTGATCCGTAACCCAGAAGTCCCGGGGTTTCGGCGTAAGGAGAGGTTCTCGGTCTTAGTTCCACACCCTATGATCTCCCAGACACACAGGAACACTTGTCCCCGGAACAAGAAGATTTCCGGGGTCACTGGAAATAACACTACGGAGTAAGGAGAAAGAGAGGGGTCCTCCCGGACTACCAAGAACACTGAGATCGAAGTCATTACCGGAGTCACAGAAGTGAGGTCGGTTCATTCACCAAACAATACCGGTCTCAACAAACACCTCTCGATCGTTGGATGTAGAGAAGACCCGTGTCCTCTGGTGTCGTTTGGGACTCCGTCTGAGACGAGTCCCGGTCGTGAACGTCCTGTGTTCGACAGACTACTCCCTCAGGTCTCCTGTGATTTCTCGGGTGGGGTGGACCAAGACCCCCTGTATAACGGAGAACCCTTCCTGACCTCCGACACTCTCTAGTCATTTATGTTCCATATTCTCACATCGAGACCCGCTGAGTTCCATTTTTTAGGCGGACGGTCACGTCCTCTGGGTCGAAGTTCGGGACCCAGTCCTCCTAGGGGACCCCTTCCTTCATCGTTGGGTGAGGTCATAGGAACGGACCCTTTAGGGTACCTGTCTCCTCGGACCGCCCTATGTCAGGCACCCCAGTGTTTCTCGGTCTGTCCTGAATTCTCTGATCTGCTGTTCTTTCTCACGTCCCTTGCGTACCACTGGCGTCCCCCTGGAACGTCCGCGAAAACGGGTCGGGGGAAACGAACAGGTCCTACTACACTCCGGCTACGTCGAGAGACCCTCGTGTGCGCCACTAACTGACTCGGCCTCACACGTGTCCGGCCCCCGCGACCGACGTCACCGCGACGGAAGGTGCCCCCCCGCCACGTCCGGTCCGTCCCTCCACCGGCGGGGTCCGTCGGTGCGGCGCGAGACGTCCGCCTACTGCCAGGCCCCTCCCTGACAGTGGTGGGACAGGGTCGGACTCGGGGTCCTGACCGGGAGCCGGGGCGAAACAACCCGTCTCGACCGATGCCCCGACCTCATCCACCTCCAGGAGGACATCCCCCAAGAACGGAGACTTAGGTTGGGACTCGTGCCCGGGACCCCTGTGTCCCGTGAGTGTTCTCTTTTGCATATGAGTACGGGTCCTCTGAGAGAAGAGGCGTCTGGGACTCCGAGAAGAGAGGCAAGTGTAGCAAAAGAGTGACTGGGAAGAAAGAGTGCTGGAACCCCCACGAAAGTCTCACGACTGACATTCATACCTGAGAAGGATCCCACAGAGGGTGTAACAACCTCGTTCGGTTACTTGTGGCAAGTAAATAAACAAAAATCAGACAACAGTGTGTAGGTCTCGAAGACAAGTTGGGGCGTCAAAGGTTCTTTTTCTGCACCAGGGACTCGAACTCCAAAAGGTCGCACCCCCGTCTCTGCATTCGTTCTTCAATACCCTTTCCCACCACTGCCAACACGCCCCGGGGCCCCCGTAATCCCGGTCGCGACCACGGGGCGACCTCGTGGCCGACGGTTGGAGCTCGCGAGCCCCTCCGGAAGGACCCGGGCCGGTCCGGGGCGTGAGACAACGTAGCCGCTCAAGGCGCCTACAAATGTAAATTTGGGGTGTTCGAGTCATCGTCACGACAGAGGTGCAGTCCCCACTCCTCCCTGCCCTCCAGCCCCGACGACATCTCTGACCCAAATCCTCCCAGACTCCACCCGCGTTCCTCTAGGTTGGTCAGGGAAGACTTCCTCTAGTCGGGACCCTAAAGAAACCTTCCTTACTACGATTTCGACTTTGAGGTCATGAAACCGGTGGAGTACACTTCTCAACTGAGTAACCTTTTCTGAGATTACGACCCTCCCTAACCCCCGTCCTCCTCTTCCCCTGCTGTCTCCTACTCTACCGACCTACCGTAGTGACTGAGCTACTTGCACTCAAACTCACTTGAGGTCCTCGACCACTACCTGTCCCTCCGGATCACACGACGCTAAGTACCCCACCGTTTCTCAGCCTGTGCTGACTCGCTGACTTGACTTGACTCCACCCGCGTCTGGTCAGTCCCAGTGACCGTGCAGGGCAAATCTGTCCCACCTCCAAGTTTGACTTCTCCACCGTCCTATACCTCTTTCAACTATCCGACCTCTACAAAACTTCCATCTTAACTGTCTTAACCGGTTACCTACCTTACCTCAACCCCCGTCCCCCCCTACTCCCCTCCCCTGAAGATCTAAGCCCCAACTCGGTCGAGTCCCGTAGGACCAAAGTAAAGGGTTCGACTCGTCCTCCTCCTTGCCCACACTCACCCGGGCAGCTCTCGTCTCAAGTCCCGTCGAGACCCGTAGGACGGTCTCGTCCAGTCCTCCGGCCACACCTACACCCTACGACCTTGAGTCCCCTCTCCAGAGCTACCTCTACGTCCGTCCGAGTGGGCGGGACGCCTCCTAGGCGAGACCCTTAGCCTCCCGGGACCGTCCCTCCCGGTACACCAGAGTTTCGGGGAGGCCATCACACTCTCCTGTCTACGCCCGTCCCCCGTTTCGACCGGCGTCCTCCCGGACCGCGTCGGAGCAGTGATTAGATCCGGTGTCCCTCCCCCGCCAGGTCCTCCTGGTCTCTAGCCGACACTGGCTCCGGGGTACGTCCCCCGTGCCGAGGGGGAGGAGTGACCCCTCTGTCGCCAAGGAGACGGGTCTCCGCCGGGACTAAGGACGTGACACCGGCCCTTGGGGACCGACCTTGGTTCGGAACGAAATATGGGTAGCAAGTCGTTGTTTACGATTTGGTCGGAAACTTTAATTTTTCGGTTGCCTCTTGTGCGATAGACCGCGAAACAAAGGGAGTCTGCCTCCAAAGGATCACCGTCGACGATTAGACTCAGTGACCGATACGGTCTCTCCCCCCGCCGGGGTCTCGACCCTTGGACTCGGGTCGGGGAGGGCGACCTCCGCCGTCGGCTCCTGCCTCCGACCCCACGGACGAGACCCGCCAACCACGACGGGTTTCGACCGGAGAGTGTCCCAGGGACCCTTCGCATTGAGCCCGACGTCCCAAGGCTGCGTGCGAGTGGGGCCCGTGACGGACGTGTCCGCCCGGCGAGGGTGGAGTAGGTCCGGGTGGCTCCCGTCACCGGGTCCCCCATGGGGAGGGCACTGTCCTCGTACGGGCGGACCGTCTGTACCAGTCGTTCCACTGTCAGACCACTTTCGAGACCCGAGACAGGGACATGTGCTCTGATCCACACCACCATCTCCTGGTCACAGCAGCCCCCGCAAGTCATGCCCAGAGGACCATATCGACCGCCGGCGTCCGTTCGTCTTTCTAGATCTTTAGTCACGAAGGGTTGCAAATCATGGACGACTAACTTTCTACACTATTTCTAGAAAATAATTTTTTTTTTTCTTGTAGAGACTTAAGTCTTTGTCAAGGAAAAAATCTGAATGAAAGCAAGATTAAACTAATCTCGACATTGTATCCTCACGGTATTTCCCAATCTACAATGTCTTTATTTCACGACGAAGGGTGCCTCTGCGTGACCCGAAATAGTCCTACATAAGCACTATAGTCTTGGAAATAAGGACTTCAGTCATAAAATTGTCAGTGTCATCGCGGTGTGTAAACCTTCAGTATCATGTACATGTGCATACTAGAAGTAATACTCTTTATTCACCACTCTTATCCCAAAACGTCTGTGGTACTTTATTAAGTCTTCGGGGGTCCCGGACGTTACGTCCTCTGGGCCCAAGTTAGGGATCCAGTCCTTCTAGGGGACCTCTTCCTTTACCGTTGGGTGAGGTCGTGAGAGTACGGACCTTTTAAGGTACCTACCTCTCCGGACCGCCCGATGTCAGGTACCCCAACGTTTCTCAACCTGTGTTGACTCGTTGAAGTGAAAGTCCTCATTGATCTGAGAGACCTTGACCATGTCTTTATACGAGATTCGAGACTCACCCGAGGCAAGGCCAGAGACCCATCCCACTCGGCCCCATCTCCCACGTATGGAGACCGGGGTTTGGTCGTCGAGTCTTCGGCTCGTGGCCCGCGTCACCCGGCGTGAGCCTTCTCGGGTCCAAGGGCTCGGGGTCGAAGCGTGCCTCGTGCGTGGTTCGGGTCTGTCGCGTCGGTCGGGCGGCCACCCCATCGACTCTCGCCGGGACGCCTCCGCCCTAGTAGGCGAGAGGGACAGGGGCCGTGGGACCTGACAAGCCGGAGGGCACGGGAAGTGGAGGTCGGTCGGTTCCCTACACCCTCGGGCCCTCTCGTAGGGGCCGACTCCCTCCCCGCACGGTCCGGAGGACCGGAACCCGTCCAGGACATCACAGGGTAGACACGTGGTCTCCCTGACGGAGTGTACTGGCTCCCGGACAACCGACCAACTTCGACTGCGGGTGGAGTGGCAGGCAGACCCCACGGGGAACAGACCCCTCCCGGCGACACCCGTGGATCCCACGGCGGGCGAGAGTGTGGCCGAGGCATTGTGGGAAGGAAGGAACAGACCGAGGTCCCGTCACGGTCAGTGTCCGACCGGGAGTCACAGACACGAGCCATTCTGTGTGAAGTGACCGGACGTCGTGGAGCCCTAATAACAGTCAATTCCACGGGTCGACGGGTTCCCTGACAGATGGGACCGATGGACCCCGGTGACCCTAAACCGGGTGGCTGGGGGGGGCGGGGCTCTACTCGTCGTCGAAGGAGCCACAGGGGGAGGGACCCTTTGTCACGACGGCCTCACGAACTCACGTCACGCAATCCTCCGTCTCGACACGCCACCCGTCCCGGTGGGACCTGAGTCTGCGGCGTAAGTTTGACGGCCGAGGTGTGAGGCGTCGGTGCACCACACGGGCCCAATGAATCACGGAGGCACGAGACTAACGGAGCAGAGGTCTGACCCTCAGTGTGCCGACACCCGTGTCCCGGGACCCCCCTGTATTCGTCCCGACACGCCCATGTACCGAGTCGTGCTTCAGGTTGTGTCCCACGAATGGTTCTTGGACTCGAGAGCAAAGGTCGCGGTGGTGACAGGAAGGACGAGTCACAATCTCGGACTGGGGGTTCCAAGCGTGTGGGGTGCCCCGGGCCTGACGTCCACCTTGCTCCTCGACCCGAGCCGTGACGGAGGGCGGGGGGTCGTCGAGTCCCGTGTCGACACGGTCCAGGGTCCCTGGGAGGTCCGGAGGGGGTCTCCCGACAAAGTCGGTCCTTCGCCGTCGCTGGACGACCCAAACCCCGGGAGTACCGTCGAAGACGATACCTCTCCCTAAGGGACCCCGGGAGCCGAGTGTCCCAGTCCTTCCTCGAAGACTAGTAAGGGGTGACGAAAGGCTCGAGTAAAGCAATTCTGGAGCCCGAGGTCCTTCCACAGACCTCACAGAGGTCGACACCCTAGGACGGGTGGGTTCCTCTCGAATGTCTCGTGCGGTCCTCCTCCGATCACGCTACCCCGTTTCGCCCTGGCCTCTAGTCTGTCCCTCTCCCTGCAGGCCTTTAACAATCTCTTCTTCTGCTTTACGTACCCGTCGGGACCTACCGGTGACGACTCGGCACGACACGTGCGATCCGTGGGGACGGGGAGCACTGGCGACGTGCGCGGTGCCGGTCAGACTCGGCTCCTGCGACTCCCGTCCTCTGTGCGTCCAATTTTCTGAGTCCTACGACGCTTCTCACACTGCCTCAGACAATGATTGGACACACAACTGAAAATATAACTAGGACACAACTTTGCTGTAAACCCCGTATAACGCACTCACGCACGAGTCAGTACAGGCTGAGAAGCGCTGGGGTATCTGACACCGGGAGGTCCGAGGAGACAGGTACCCTAAAGGGTCCGTCCTTATGACGTCACCCAACGATAAAGGAGGAGGTCCCCTAGAAGGGCTGGGTCCCTAACTTGGACGCAGACGACGTGGAGGCCGTAACCGTCCGTCTAAGAAATGGTGACATGGTGGGCCCTTCGGGAACCCCATATAACCCAATAAATTTTATATAACAATGTAAATTGAAGTGGACAAGGAAATATGAAAGATTATATTTTGGTTTTTTGTACTTTAAGGTATATGCTGAGCGTAATATAAAGATTATATTACTCTCTGTCACTCTTTCTCTTTCTCCACTTCTTGTCGCCCAAGGACCCACCGACTCTGACAGACCCTCGGACGGAAACGGTGGGACCTGAACAGACAGACACGCACTCAAAGGGGTAGACAGGTCCGACGACTTCTTGGGTCTACGAACCGACAGGAGCCTTCTGGGGTCGTGAACGTCGGTGTACCGAGAGCCCCTCGGAGTCGCCGTCGGGGAGGGGTTCCGAACCAGACGACCCGCCGTAGGGAGTGTGTGGGTCGGGGGTCCGGTGGTCTCCGATCTTCACGGGCGAGCACGGGGGTTTTGCTCGAGGTACCCCTTAGTAGTTTGGTACAATTTATCGTGAAGGTAAATCGTGAATTGTCTCGAGTCTTGGAACGGGAAATCCTCAAGTGTAGTTTACTCGAAGTCTCTCCGACGTCCGCTTAACTTTTCGTTTCCGTAACTCAAGGACTGCGTTTACTTATTAACTCGTTAGACCTTTATGGCGCCTTCTGGCAAAACATGTCCGTCCGCTACCGCAGGACGCAGTCTCCCCTTCCCTCGGGGAGGGTTGTGGGATTCCGGGGGAACAGGAAAGGTCGGGGTAGGGCCTCTCGGGGCCGAAGACAGACCCCCGGGGTGAACCCAGACAAGACCTCCGTGGGTCGGAAGGACCCCGACGAACCGCCCTGAAAAGAGACGGACCTCTGGTCGTTCCGAAGCCCGGTCCCCTCGTCCCTCGGACGTGGGGCAGGATCTCGCGTCCGTAAGACTCGTCCCAGGTCAGATGTCCGACTCGGACAGTGGTGGAACGACGGAGTCTACTCTTGTAATTGTTGAAGTCTCCGCCGAGACTTCCAGGGAGCGGGTCCGGCCGGCGACACGACTCCCGGGACGCACACTGGCCCACTTCGCGGTGCCTAGGAGCAACCTCTTCACCCGAAGCCCACGGACCCCGTTCCGGACACAATGAATCTCCACAGGGACCCCGGAAAGGGACCTGAGAGACCTGTCCCTCCAAAACAAAGTAACTGTCCGAGACCTACATTACGCGACTCCCGCGACTTGACGGAAAGTCGGTACTCCAGGCGACCAGGGTTCGAAGAACTGTAGTCTCCACAGGTGGGAAGACGTAGAAGAGACCGCGTCGGGTCACCATCTTTCCCCCGGCGCCCACCGACGGGTCGCATGACCGGGAGGACGGCGTCGCACCCACAGGTGCGAGGACGGACCGTCTCGTCGTGGACCCGCGGGACACACCCCCTACGCCCCGGCCCCGCGTCGACCCCTCCCCGGACACCCGGAGTCGGGTCGAGGGAGGACCAGAGTGGGCGTCACGCCTCTCCCGGGGTCAGTGGGAGGTGGACCTGCCCTAGCACGTCCACGACTTGACGGTGGAGTCGCTGTGCCGGTAGCCGTACTACTGGTCCTAGCGGCAGGAGTTCACCGAGATGGTGGACATGTAGTTCTGGGGGGCGTTCCACTCGGGAGTCCGACCCCACCGTGAGGCCCCACCAGACGTCCCGGACGGGCGCGGACCGTCTCAGGACCAGCAAGGGCAAGACCCCTTCGGGACTCGCCGTCCTCGCACCGTGCCAGGACCCCACCCTCCGGGGACGGCGACCCGTGAGTGCCGGGGAGAGGTGTCTACAGTGCCGTGTGCCTGTCGGACAAGGGGCACGAGGACGTCTGCGACAGCCTGCTCAGACTGCTCCATCCACGGGCGGGAGGAACCCCGGGACCGGCGGTCGGAGGCGACGACTCCCGCGCCACATCGAGCCTCCCCGAATCAAACGACAACAAGGGAATTCGGTCGTGGGGCTTTCAGGGGGGTAACGAGGACGCACCACTCCCCGTCGGTAGTCCCTCTTTCGACACAGAGGACAGGAGACCCCTCATTTCCGAGAACGAGACGCCCGGAAAGACTACTCGTGGCCCAGACTCGCCGCTCCTTCGGTCAGGACGTCCCTCGGGGGCCAGGGGTACTCCGGGTTTCCTCCCCGCCGCCCTTCGGACTCCCGCTCGAGGCCGGCGGAGCGACGGGTCCCGGCGACGGGCTGGGACGTAGAGCCAAAGGAAAAAGGCAGGTCACCCCATCACTGTCACGCCTCCCACACTCTTTACAGAGGTCTTTGCGGTTGACGACACGGACCGTCGCCCACTCGGGAGCCTCGTAGTCAACACTAAGGACAGTCGACCTGAGGAAAGACCGGAGGTTAAACTTGAACCTGGGACTCAGAAACGAAAACAACCTCCAGTGGTGTTCGATTTCTCTCTCCGACCGGGGGAGAGTCCGTCACGGGGCTCACACCTCTGGGGTCTCATCCCACCCGTTCCCGACATGGGAGTCGGAGGGGCGTGGTACGGTCACCGCAGGACGGGTCCTTGGAAGAACTAACCTGCAGGGCGGAGGGTCGGCTCCCCGTCCCGAACATCGGCCCGTAGCGGATGACGGACCCCCCGTAGGGACGGGAGGCGGGTACGGGTGAGACCCGAAGCACGACCTACGACCGCCGGGGCCGGGACTGGGCGGGAGATGACGGGAGTGGACGGGAGGAGACCCGGGGCACTCCGTCGTCCGTGAGCGTAGACGTCTGGAGGGTCGCGGCTCGTCCTCCCCTGCCCTGGCCCCTTCTTCCTTCGCCCTGGGCCGGGCACCGAAGGACACGTCCTCCACGGAACCAGAGAGGACCCGACCGGGGACCGAACACACCTCAGGATCCGTCGGTCGAACGTCGGACTGACGAGGGACTGGGACTCGGTGTCTCTCTAAGTCTGTCCGTTCACAGACGGAGGTCCAGGGTAGTCCAGGAGACAAAAAGGACTTTTGAGTGGGAGGACGGACAGGTGGTGTATGGGCATGTGTGCGTGTGCGTGTGTGTGTGGGGCGGAGGGGTGGGGGACGGGTGACGTCACGTTCCGGGTGTGTGCGTGTGTGGGTGTGTGTTTGGGGCGGAGGGGGGGNGGGGGGGGGGGGGGGGGGCGGCGGCGGCGACGTCACGTTCCGGGTCCACCTGTACCGGACCAAGACGCACTTAATCCTGACTGAGTGACGTGTGAGTGCCGGGAGTAAAGTCATGTCTTTCCCTCTTTTCTTGAAACGACTAACCAGAAAGGGGTCCTGAAGTCACCTTCGTCGACTCAAAGGTCAGGAAATTCAACTCAACAAATTGGGGTAGGTCGACGGAAGTGGGCGTCAACCAAAAACACACGAACACGTAAATCTCCCTCGGCCTCCTCTACGTGAGGTAATTTGTCGAGACAAGTCCAACGCCGACACCTTTGAGCTAAACGACTCCACGGTTTACAACAGCCCAAACCCCCGCGGAGAACACCCGGAGGCCACCTCTCCTCCGACATCGACGAGAACCCCTGTCAACGGCCCCCACCCCGTCCGTCCGCAACGACGACAATCGTCGTCAAGGCGCAGGGGTGGTAGGGTAACGGGAGGGCCCCTCCCTAAACCCTTGGGTCATAGTGACGACTCAGCACTAGGACGGTGGAGGACCAAGAAGAGGTCTTAGGACAGGGATTCATCGGGGACGACTTAGGCCACTGGAACTCCCGCAGGATCCATGAACCGTCACCTTTACGTCGGTGGTTGTTTTGTTTCAGGGAGAAGACCGCGCTCGAAGGCAAGGTCCCGCAGGTCTTTCACGGGGCACTCCAAAGGGGTCAATAAAAGTCCGTGCCGGGACTAGAGTCTAACTTCGAGGCCCCCACGTTCTGGGACTTTCGGGCAACTCAGACTAGTCGGGTGTCGGTCTCGCCGTACCCCCCTCCAGGGAGCGATTATCTCGTAGTGGTACCGGACGGGGTGCGTCCCGGCGTGTGAGTCGCATCCACGGAGTTGCGGGCTCAATCGGGCAATTATTGGTGGTCGAACAGACTTCAGTAGGGTCCCAGTCCCTTACACGAATCTGTAGAAGGGACATCACAGGTCTCTTGGGAGCTGTCAAGAAGACACCCTCTTATGACAATAATAAAGGTAAACCGTTAAATCCTTTATTCCGACCCCTCCACTTCATCGACCGTGGCTGACTACCCCGGTTTTGGTTCGGACAGACAGGGGTCTCGCGAGTCAGCGACTCGGAGGCACGGACACAAAGTGGTACACACCGGGGGTTCGAACACGAATAGCGGTAGGGGTCGTAGGTCGGAGAAAGAGAACAAGGCGTGCAAGAGCTCTTCAGGCCGTACCTCTCCCGACACCCCGAAACCTTCTTCGAGAGGGAGTCGTGGGACCGGGCAACAGGTGAAAAGGTGACTAAATGTCCTCGAGACAACTAGGTCCTGTGGGGTAGATGCCAGACACAACGAGTACAAAAGGAGAGGGTCACACTACCACTGTCTGGGCGTACGGACAGGGGGAACCCCTCTCCGGGGCCCACTGTCTCACATGGTCCACAAGTACTACGTCCTCGACCCGCGTCCGTCTCCGGCTCGGAGTCTCGGGGGCGAGGCGGCGGGGTCGGGGACCCGTGCACCGGAGTGCCCGCAGGGCGCCCGGGAACAAAGAGACGGGCGGAGGGGGCGGGGAAGGTCCCTGTCGAGTCGTCAGGTGTGGGGGGACCCTAGGAACCAACAGAAACGAAGAGAATTAAGTCCTATTCACCGACGAGTGAGTCATGGCGGACGAGGAGTGTCGGAACTAGACTTTTAGGGAAAACAGTCTTTCTTCAAACGTCCACAGTTTCATTATAAGAACCGTGACTTCATCTTTAAGAGGGTAGTCAATCGCTAGGTTACTGAACAAAAATTCACTTTTACGCTGGGACTAGGGTGTCAGACCTTGTGCTCCGTATAGGCGTCTCGAAGGACGTCCTGGGCGCCCTCCGTCCCGGCGAGAAAGGGACGGGCTTCCACGGTCACAGCCGGTGGAGGGTTCAGGCGTCGACGGGCCCGCCCGAGACGGGTACTAGGGGGTCTGCTGCCTACCCAGGAGAGGTGCAAAGGGCACCGCACCGGTCGGACCTCCCCGGAACCACAAAGGGTAGGGGTGGGGTCGGAGTTCGTGTCGACGGAGGTAAAGTCTAGGAGACGCCCAGTGCCGTCCGTGCACAGTAGTGTGTGTACGGGTCTCGCTTGGGGTCGCAGTCGACACCCGAAGTCGCCACTACACAGAGTCACGTCCGTGTGACTAACATTGTCCGGGTAACGGCACCACTCCTTCTGGCCACTCCCTCTCCGACACACACACGCCCCGGTCCTCCACGCACGCTTTGGAAACAATGAAAGTCAAGTCATAATGATGTTTGGATTTTGACGAGATTTTTAGCTTTTAGATAAAATTTGTTTTTATATATCCTAAATTTTTTTTTCCAGATTCAAAGTCTTCCCAGACCTTCCTACCAGTCCACGGGGAAGAGGGGTCCCTGGACCCGGTCCGTGGACTGACGAGGTTGGACGTACCTCGCGTCCCACAGAGGTGTACGAGACGGTTGGCGACAAAGTCCTCCGACTCTTTCCGAGGGGTAGACTCGGACCGGGAAGGATTGTTGGACAGGTAGTGGGAGTCTAAGAAATCCCCGTCTAGCACGGGGGTCGTCCCTTCCGGACGACGCCCTCTACCCGACAGGGAGGCACAGGTGGGGTCTTTGTTCCCGAGGGGGAACAACGGAAGTAGACTCTCGTCGAATCTCTCCGCCCCCACGGGACAGACTGTGGGGGAAACGACCGAAGAAAGCCTTTGGCACCCCCACGACACACGACTTGGGGCACAGACCCTCTTCCTCTCCACCTTTGGTCAAATATCCCAGTACCGCGACCAGTCTCTCGTAGCGTGGGAAACAGAAGTCCTTAGACGGACCACCAGGTCCTCATCAAAGTAATAGGAGGCAAACTGCACTCTCCTTCGAGTCCGTACTCCCCCTATTGAACGGTCCTCGGTCGGGACCTTCCACCCAGACAGTCAAGGGTCTAGTAGATTTGGGGTGTGCTCCAGATGGGAGTGAGTGGAGTCACTCTCACGGCGACCCTCCCCATGACGAGATAGGTCCGACCTACGTGAACCGAGACTGGACGGGGGACCCGACGGGGTCCAGACGACTCGGGGGGTCCGGGGTCAGGCTTCGTCACTCGGTACGGCCCCTGCCGACTCCCACCACACCGTCGACGGGCCACCTCTCTCCTATCGGAGACGGGGCACGACGGGGGTAACGTACCATTCCGACTCCGTGGAGGGGTGGAGACGAGAGGAGGGGTCTTGGACACGAGTCCGAGTCAAGTGAAGACATCGAGTCACCACAGGCTGAGGAACACTGGGGTACCTGACGTCGTGCGAGGCGAAGGGACAGGTAGTGGTTGAGGCCCTCGAATGAGTTTGAGTACAGGTAACTCAGTCACTACGGTAGGTTGGTAGAGTAGGAGACAGTAGGGGAAGAGGAGGGCGGAAGTTAGAAAGGGTCATAGTCCCAGAAAAGTTTACTCAGTCGAAAAGTGTAGTCCACCGGTTTCATAACCTCAAGGTTGAAGTTGTAGTCAGGAAGGTCACTTGTGGGTCCTGACTGGAGGAAATCCTACCTGACCAACCTAGAGGAACGTCAGGTTCCCTGAGAGTTCAGAAGAGATCGTGGTGTCAAGTTTTCGTAGTTAAGAAGCCGCGAGTCGAAAGAAATACCAGGTTGAGAGTGTAAGTGTGTACTGACGATCTTTTTGGTAACGGAACCGATCTACCTGGAAACAGTCGTTTCATTACAGAGATGAAAAATTATACAATAGATCCAACCAGTATCGAGAAAAAGATTCCTCATTCGTAGAAAATTAAAGTACCGACGTCGGTGGTAGACGTAACTAAAACCTCTACCTTTGTAACAAAGGGGTAGATAAACGGTACTTCACTACTCTGGTCTACGGTACTAGAGCCAAAAGACTTACACCTCAAAATTCGGTTGAAAAAGTGACAGGAGAAAGTGAAGAAAGTTCTCCGAGAAAGCAAGGAGAAACGAAAAACGATACTCCCACCACAGTGGACGTATAGACTCCAACAACTCTGAAGAGGGACGTTAGAACTAAGGTCGAACACGAAGTAAGTCGGGCCGCAAAGCGCACTACACGACACGTACATCCAATTTATTCGTCCCACTGTCACACGTCGGAACTGCCCGAGGAAAGAATAAACCTTGGTCAAGGTACAGTGGAGGTAAAAGGAGGGATTTTACGCCGACCTAGCACCATTCAGGGAAGGTCGGGACTGACACACCAGGACTGAGGTGACGGGCCTTATGATTACGCCGGACGAGTTTTCACCTGTCAGAAGGTATTCTTACCCCGAACAAAAAGAAAGAGTATAGGCACGGAGTCAAAAATAAAGCGAGGGTTAAAAGTAAGGTAGGTGAGGGGTTTTGTTTGTTTTTGTTGGGGCGGTGGGGCGCGAAGTTAAGACTCACAAAGACATGCCAGCCTAGTGTGCCAGTCCAGCCCGTGGTCGGGTCTCGTGGCTTCCCGCTCTCGTCGCAGGGCCTCGAGCCAAGGCGGACGCCTCCCGGGTGGGGTGCACCTCCCCGCTCGGTCCGGCGGTGAGCTACCGGTCCACTCCTGCACGTCCGGGAGGGCGGTGTCCGGAGTCCCGACCAGGAGAGGAGAGGGTCCACCTGGGACACCGAAGGACGTCCCGAACCCTCTCTTTTACTCCCCGTCCCTCTCCTCGACACCGGTCGTTCCTCTCTGGTCCGGACGTCGGTGTGCGGGGTCCCTGCCCCCGAGGGTCGGGGGCGCCGGGTCGTCTCCGGGACCGGTAGCCGTGGCCCCTCGGGAACCGTCGCCTGACGACGGTACGTACCCACCCCGGGGTGCCAGAGTCCGGGTAGTAACGCGATCCCCCGTGGAGGAACCACACTCCTCCCCGGGAGTCATGGGTGACAACCGACGGTAATGGACGTGATCCTTCTGTCAAACACGACCCTCCCAAAGGGCAGATAGGGACAGACTTAAGGGAGGTGACTACCCTTCCACTCCTGGGTCTCGACGTGGTATTGCCCTCGAGTCCCGTCTTACGAGGGGTCTCCCCTCCAAATCAAGGGTTTCGGCCTTTTCATCCCGGGTCTCTCCTCAGTGTTTCCCCTCGCCCGTCCTTGGTGGAAGGAGACCTGTCCCGACCCCGAGGGCCCTCCTCGGCCGATGGAAGGGGTCGCACAGAGAGGGACTCGAGTTCACTAGTCCGCAGAGTGGATCTTTCCGACGCAGGTGGTTGGGATGCCTCATGGGGTTCCCTCGGTGCGTGTGGTCCCGGCGGCAGTCTAGGGGGCCTCGAGAAGTTATGGGTCGACGGACCCGGCGTCGGACCTGGAGGCACTTGACGAGAGAGGTCACCCCGGAACACCGGACCCAAGGGGTGTCCGGCGGTCACTGACTACGAGTAGGACTCACTCTTGGAGCCACACCTGGGCGGGGTCAAGACAGCCCTCGGACCCCCGGTCCGGGGACGGACAGTCAAGTTACGGGAGAGAGGGACGGCAGCGGTTCCACCGGCCCGGTCCCGGGAAAAAAGTGTGTGTGTGGGGTGGGGTGGAGTGAACCCCGTAGCAGTCGTCGGTTCTAGAGAGGATCCTGTACACAGGTAAAGAGGAAGAGGCCTCTACCGGTTTCGTCTCAACCAACGTAAACGGACCGCAGAAGACAACCGCCAAACGTTCCGGGTGGCGGTCCCGTCCCTCGACGATCTCTACGATACCTGTCCTCGTACGACCCACGAGCGAGCCGAGGATCGGACGTGGTCCGGAGTGGCAGAGGTGTCGTCGGGAGGGTTCGTCTTTGGCCGAGTCTCTTCACTCCATTGATCCAGTCCTAGAGCCGGACTACGGGGCACTCAGTCACTTCCAGTCATGTGGTGGGCGAGGAGACGGGGAGGTCCGGCCGGTCCGGGGACAGACACGGTGACGTCGTGAGCCATGGGGTCTGCGCAAAGTACTCATGTACGTATTCGTCCTCCGCCCGTCTACCGTCGTCTCGTGTGACACCGGGCAAGACGGGAGAAGGAGCGAGCGCCCCCGGACGGCGCTCGGGGAGGGGTACGGACGGGCGAGTGTCCCTCTCGAGTAGAGGACGTCCCGTGGACGGTCAGTCTCGACGCTCACTCGCTCCCGAAGTTGTCCTTCGGGGCCCCAACCCCCCCCCCGGACAGAGGTTCGGCCGAGTGATGCCCTTCGACCCCCGGACAGAGGTGTGGCAGAGTGGGACCCTTCTACCCCCGGGACAGAGGTGCGACAGAGTGGGACCCTTCAACCCCCCGGGACAGAGGTGCGGCAGAGTGGGACCCTTCTACCCCCGGGACAGAGGTGCGGCAGAGTGGGACCCTTCAACCCCCCGGAATAGAGGTGCGGTCGAGTGGGCCCGACCGGAACAGGGGAAGAGGGGAGTCCCGCCACCGACCTGCCAAGGTCGACGGTCTTGGGGGTGAACGACAGTGGCTCCTTGAATTATTCGTAGTCCCCGACGGGAAACCGTCATACCGTGCCTTGACCGCGGAACCTTCCTGAAGACTCAGGTGAGCTTGTCTTCTTTTTCCTTTCTTTTGACAAGGACTAAGGATTCCCGCACGCAAGTTTCAGTCCGTTGTTTGGTTCTGTTAAGAACAAAGAAAATAAGTTCAACAAAAAACGAAATGGCTCCGCATGTTCCCGAATTAGTCCCACCAAAGGAGTCACCCTTTTATCCAGATTCCGACTCGTCACGGGAACGAGGGTGGGAGTCTAGACCCTCAGAAAAACCGTCTCGACGAGGCCACCACATCTTCCGTTCCGACACCCGGCGGAGGGGTCCCACGACCCGGATCGGACGGGGGCGGGGAAATCACCCTTCGACAAGACCCTTGTAACGGGGGAGTCCGGTCCGACCCCGACCAGCGACGAAAGAGGTCGGGTCCAGACGACACAGCTCCCGGTCACCCACGGTCGACGGCGGGGGGTCTCGCCGTGCCCCCGAGCCCGTGCGTCCTCGACACGGCCCCGGGTGCCTGTAGGAGGGGGATGAGGGTCGAGGGACCCACGGGGAGGACCCGACCGCCGGGTCGGAGGACCTGACCCGAGAGACCTACTCAGGTGGTCCACAGCCCCGAGCTCTCTGGACTAGGGGACCCGACGTCGGGAACACTTCCTTCCCCTGTCCGAGGACACGCCTTCCTCCGTCCTCCGGTGTTCCGAACGACACGTCCGGGCCGGATCGACGGGAAGCAAACGAGAGTCGAGGCAAGGGGTTCTTATTCCCCATTAGGTCGGAAGGGTCCTAGAGTCGATACGGGGACGTCGACGGGACAAGACCCGCCTCCGTAGTCGATCCGGACCCGCCACGGGCGACTGGAGCCGGAGTTCGGAGGTCGGAAGCAGGGGAAGGGGTGATCGGGGTTGCGTCGGGAGTCTTTGAGCGTACCGAAAGACGACCGGCCCTGACGCCTCCCGGGTCGGGTCCCTCAAGGAAAGGACGAACACCCTGACCTTCCGACTTGGACAACTGTAGACCCCGGACCAGTCGACTAGTCCCCGGATCGGTCTGAGACCTGACTCAAAGAATCTCTGGACACCCATCTCTTTACCTTCCAAAAAGGTCTATAGAGAACCGTCTTCGAGAGGTCTTGGTAGGTAGAAGGCAAAGGACGTGTCGAGACGTCGACGGCCCACGGAGCGGACCCTGAGACACAGGTCCCCAGACCCACCCTCCTCTCCTGTCCGGACCCCCGAATCGGAACGTTTCGAGACCCAGAGGGGACCAGGACTCCACCACTTCCCCGTCCGTCCTCGTAAAGGTCCTCTGTCTTCCCGTGGAGGACGTCGTTCCCCAAGAGGTCCCGACCAGACACCTGTGCAACGTCCCTGTCTCACGGACCTATGTGGTCAGTCACTCCCCACCTTTGTCGACGACAGATCCTCTGACAGGAACCGGGCGACCTCCCGTCCCCGACTGTCGGACAACACCGGGTAGATCTGTCACTGAGGGGAGGGTACGACTTTGCACGGGAAACGACGACAGACCAGCGGAGGATCTTCCTTCCGGAGGGAGTGAAACGAGGGGTTCGGCACCGCCCACACCGTGGGGTACGGGGAGCGGGGTCGGCGGAAGGAGGGCCTCGACGAGACAGCCTACGAGAGAAGGGGTCAACGGCGACTGGAAAAGAAAGGTAACCACCGGTCGAGCGAGTCCCTGGTCGACTAGGGGGGGGGGGGCGGGCGGTGGGGGGTCGGCAACGGAACCATTGACGTCCGGGAGGACGAGGACGTCTTATAACGAAAGAACATTGGAAAAAGGGAGGGAGAAGAAGGGGCGAAGAAAGAGAGTGTGTTTTTCTTTCGTGTTCACAAAATATAAGTAAGACGCTTTTCGACACATCGCGTATGATTAACCGCACCGAAGGAGGGTGAAAGACACTCGGAAAGGGTAGGAGACCCGGTCCTGGCGCCCGGTCGTGGCCGTACCCGGGTCGGTCGGACGCGCGACGGTCCCCCTGACCGAGACGCATAGGATTCCGGCGTACCCCGTAAAGAGGGGATACAGGTCCGGGACTCACACTGGTTCCGGCGACTCTGGTGGCACAGGAACGGCTCCCGACACTCCAGAAGTCCCTGTTCCGCGCGATTGTCGGAACGACCGTGTCTCTGGTCTCGGTCCAGGTCACCTCCCACCGAGGACACCAGGGACGACGACAGGGTCCGAGGGGTAACTGCGGCGGGGGGCTGAGGCGTACGTCTCCGTCTCCGGACCGGATCCGGACGCAGTCCTACCACCAGTGGGTATCGGTGCAAGTCGAACCTGACACCAAAACGACCAGGTGACCCCCTCTCAGTCACCAACGTGAACTACCCGACCTGACTCTTGGGGTTTCACCGAGGGGTGGTTGAGGGGTAGAGGAGAAGTGCGGTAAGGAGCGGGAGGCAAAACCGTCGGGGAGTGTTCAGGAACCGAGATCTCCGACTTCCTCTGTCACAACGACAAGAAGTCGAGGGCGAACTCCCCCGAAGGTGATCACACACACATGTGTTTATGTGTGCCAAAACGAGGTTCGACTGGACAGACAACCGAAATCGGGGGTCCCCCGGTCTCTGTTCAGAAAACTATACATCCGTGCTCTCCCCACCGGTCCTAATTTCCTTGGACATCTGTCATAAAGGCCGACATTAACATGTCTTCACAGACCAGACGTAAACGCCCAACTACAATTTGATATTTTGCTCTCTTACACCTTATACTTCGCACACCAGGACGTCCCCCTCCTCCGCACGCCCCTGTTCACTGCGTCTACGAGGACTACGTCTCCACTCCGACCTCCGGACCCACACACGTGGCGACAGGGAAAGGACAGGGGTACGTCCCGGCGGTAGTCCGAGCCGGGGTTCTAGGGGCGTGTCTTCAGCACGTCCTTCGTCGAGGACTCTAGCCGTGTCGCGGGACCACTCCCGCTCAGGGGTCCCGTGTGTCCTCCTCGGACTCGGGGGACCGGGTGACGTTTCGGCGCGAGTCTGGTGGGGACACAGACCCACTGCCAGGAACTACTGGACGGGACGGGCCACAGGCGGGGGTGGGTGTGGGGTGAGGCCCCGACCCGACGTCGAGTCCAAGGCCCTTACACGGAGACCCAGACCAGGGCGCAGTCACTTTTCGTAGACGACCAATTCTCTTACGAGACGCACGGAGGGAGATGGGCGTCAAGGGACCGTCTGGACCCGAGTCGTGAAGGCTCCGGGCCGTGCGGGGAGTCCGGTACGACGGCCGGGGCCCCCGTATCCGTGACGACAGCGTCTCGGCCACCCGGCGGACAGCGGGGTCCCAGTGCGAGTACCCCTGTTCCGGGTCCCGGGTCCCGGAACGGAGAGGAGAGTGGTCGTGACCGGGGCCGGGAGTCGACCGTGGTGAGTCGTCTTCGACCCCTCCGCCCATACCACTCAAGTGACCAAGTCTCAGTCCGCTGACTACAGTCCCAACTTTCACTTCGGTCCTGACACTCGTGGCTCGAGGCGAGCACCTGCTCTCGACCGAGGAACTCCTCCGTGGACATCCGCTCTGGTTCCTGTCCGTTCCCGAGGGGAGGTCGAGCCTCGACCCTGTCGACGGCGGAGACCGGAGGGGGAGGAAGTGCCCCGGTGAGTCCCACGCCTGTAGAGTGCCCGGTCCGGAGAGTCCGCACAACCCAGAGGGGTTCGTATAAAAGGCTATCCCTTTATTGGGTGACCTGAACCACACTCAGTGACACCGGGACCACCCCAGTCGTACACCGACTCACGACCAACTGTAGCTCCGGACCGGTCGGGCCCCGGGGGTGACGTGTCCAACCCGGGACCCGGACTCTGGGAGCAGAGGACCCCTGGTCTCTCGTCATTAGGAACTTTCTCGACTGGGGTGGAGGAGAGGGGGTGAAGGACGACAGACGACAGACGGAGACAAGACTCAGGCGTAGGAAACGTCGTCAGACACTCGTGAGTCTCGGTATTAGGCCCGCCGGGAGTCGCCGGACCACGGGGACCTCCGTCGAGAGGTAGGCGTTAGTGCCGCGTCCTACCCCCACGAACAGGTAGTAGGAGAAGAAGAGAGGGGTCCAATAGGACTTCCTAGACCTCCATGACCGTCTTTAACGAAGAAGGGGACGTCCGGTCTGTCTACTGGGTCCGGGGGAGCTACCGGGACTGGAGGCCCAGTCGGTGAGCCTCGAGGTCCGCGGGTGGGGGTCGTCTCGGCCGGACGACTTGTGTGGGCCACTCAGAAGGGAAGAACCTACCAACACCGGAGCCCCTGGGACCCGTGCCGCGACGAGTCAGAATAGGCCCTGGCCGACGAGAACCCGGTGGGAGGACTAGAACTCTCGAGGGTCCCTACTCCCGGTCGTTACACG
This sequence comes from Capra ibex, assembly GCA_006410555.1. Classification (NCBI taxonomy): domain Eukaryota; kingdom Metazoa; phylum Chordata; class Mammalia; order Artiodactyla; family Bovidae; genus Capra; species Capra ibex. The sequence goes on from SJYO01050415.1 coordinate 2,459,358, forward strand.
GCGAGACGTCCGTCGTCCGTCGGACTGGGAGGGCGGAGGGTGACGTCGTCGGGGGTCGGAGTGTCCTCTGGGAGTGTCGGGAAAGGGAGTAGAGGGACGGTGAGAGCCGGGAAACTCGGTGGCCGACTTACACTTTGGTAGGCTCAGTCGTCACCAGAAAAGCGGACCCCGCGGCAGTGGACCAGTCCTTAGTCCCTCGGGTCTCGAACCCAGAGTACCCACTTTCTGGAGCAGCTCTTCGATTTTCATTGTGCGGTCCGCCGGGTCCGGTCTCTCACCTATCGAGTCTGTCCCACAAGGTCCGTCAGGAGGCTGCACTTCCGCCGGCGATGCGGGGACCTCGGGGGTGCGGGGACCTCGGGGGTGAAGCCCCAGGGAGGTCGGCGTCCACCGAGAAGAGGACCCCGGTCGCACTGAGGGCCCAGGAGGGAACGTCCCTCTGTGGTGACGGAAGGTCGTTGTGTTAGGACCTTTTACGGGTCCCTCCGTCGAACCTTCTTCGTATGGGCCGCTTAGAACCCGTAAACGGACCCCACAGAGACAGGGGACTCGTCGAGAACTGTAGGTCTATGCTCCAGAATCTGGAGGAGACTACCTTTTCGGTTCTCAGTCTATGTAGACCCCGGAAAAGTCACCACCGAGGGGGGGGTGTCGGGGTGACGTGGCAGGGGTTTCCGCAGGATCAGGAACCGGGACTCTCGTGGACGAGCCATCTTCATCCCCGGTCCCGACGGTCGGTTAGGGTCTTCCGGACACACAGTTTTTCACTTACTTTTAGTGAATCAGTACAGGCTGAGAAACACTGGGGTACCTGACATATCAGGTACCTTAAGAGGTCCGATCTTATGACCTCACCCATCGGAAAGGGAAGAAGTCCCCTAGAAGGGTTGGGTCCCTAGCTTGGGTCCAGAGGTCGTAACGTCTGCCTAAGAAATGGTCGACTCGGTGGTCCCTTCCGTAGAGGGATCACTGTGGACTTCAGTTCGGGGCCGGTACCCCACAGGGTGTCCCGGGTCCGACACTGGTGACACGTGTAGGGCGGACGTCGACGAGAACAAAGGTCGACGAAGACTGACTTCCGTCCTTCCTCAGTCCCCGAGAACGCCGTCGGGTCGCAGGAAGGGACCAAGGCGTCCTACGTCGCCACAGGGTCGGGCGCGTAACGAAGGAGACCTGCAACCCGACGTCGGCCCTCCGAGGGCGTAGGACTGGCGCGTTGGGGACACCTGCGTTCACGAGGGGAGACAAGAGGTAGGATCCAGGGGTCTAGTCGTGAACCCGTGGTTGGACGTCAGAGGCCTGCCCACCGACCCGACGGTCTCCGACCCACCTCCCGAGTGACTCTCCGTCGCCCCGGCCGGCGACTCTCCTCCAAAGGACTCCCACCCCCGCCGGGGGTCTCGAGGGACGGGTCCTTCGGCTCTGGCGTGCAGGAGCCCCTCTCCGACACCACTGTGTCGGGGCCCGTCCCCCGCGCATGGGAGAGGTGACCCCGACAGACTAGACGGGGAGGAGGCATTCCCTCCCTCTTCCATACCTCTTCATCTACTGACTTCGCGAAGGACCGACCGCCTCCGCACCGGGCCTTTCGTCGACACATGTCGGGCGGGACCTCCCCGTCCCACCCTCGGGATCCGACGTCCCGGGTCGGACCCCTCGAGGCCCTCGTGGGAGGTGACGAGCCTCGTCCTCGACCTCGTCGAACCCACCGTTTCTCGAGACGCGGGGTCGAAGACCGGGACAGTTCTTCGGACCCGGCGGTCCCTCCGGCTCCACTACTTCTGAACAGGGTCGAGGGTTCCGACAGTCTGGCCGAGTGCAGTCGGTCCCGGAGCGGGACCTAAGTATCTTTTGTCGATTCACACGGTCTGCCCTTCTTTAAGGTAGGACCTTTCTCGTGGTGCCTTCACAGGCGTCGGTCACTCTGAGGGGCGACGCCCCCAAAGTGCCGTGGTACACGGGACGTACGGGATAGTCGCCCACCGTAGGTGGGTCGCGCGTCAGGTGCCGACCAGACAATCTACCCGACACCAAGAGTTCCAGTCCGAGTACCGTCATTGGTCTTCATCCCGACACGGGACAACTGCAGGCGGAGCCGGTGGAACCCCTCCCGTCCTCCACCCGTGACCACATCCTGTGTCCAGTCTCCCGGGGACCTCTACGTATGTGTGAGGCAGGAAAGAGGGTGCCGTAGAGACGTGTGCACCCCAAGAAGACAGACGAAGCCGACCAGTGTGTGTCTCCCACACTCCATCTGGCAGAAGGTCAAACCTAGACGGAAGGGGACCGAGTGGTCCCGTGTCGAGACTCTTGAACGTCCACGTCCCGACACAGAGAAATTCTGTCTAGTGGGAGGGACGGTGGGGATGATTCCCTTAAGCCTTTTGATTCCTCCGTCCCTCGGATCATTTCTACTCTGGTCACCGTGCCACGGACGTACAGCCCGGACATTTGAGTCTGGCACGTCTACCTCACGCAGCCGCCCGGTAGTGGCCGGACCTGTCGACGACACGACCGGAACCACAGTCACGTCACCACGGGCCCCGACGTCCGACGCAACGGGTGACCCCTGCCACGAGAGCGGACCGGACGGACCGTCCCTGTCGGGACGGACGTCACGTCTCGCCACACCCACCTCCGTCACCAGAGGGAAGACGGGTTGGGAGAAGTGAGGACCGGGGTCGTCTCGGAGCCCGACCCCTCCCCCGGCGACGACCCTGTAAGTCCTCCTGGTACTCGACGGGTCCACCCACCGGGGCTCCCTTCGGCCACCTCCCGAGGCAGAGGGATTCAACCCGAAGGCACTTTACTGTACTTTCACGGGTCAACCCAGGGGGACACTGAACCGTCACAGACGCGGCGGAGACGGACCGAGGTGTGTCGACCCCGGGACGGTCTGAGGCTCTTCCGCCGGACGTCCCTCCTCCCGAGGCCCAGCTCCGGGACGACGTCCTCCCCTCCTTCGACCCGGGGTGTGTCGGTACACCACTGCACACGCGCTGGTTCATGGGGCCCTGCCTACAAACGGGGGTTTGGGTCGGAAGGGTTGGAAGGAAAGGCCGGGCGAGAACCCTACTTTGACGAGTTCAGTAACGCGTTCCGACAGACGAGGGTGGAGGTTTGTACATCCGTTTCTACTCACAAGATTAAGTCAAAGTAACGAATACCGGGTCGGACCATACTGGTTTACGTCTCTATTTGAGATTTCCACAATCTATTTGATTGGGCCTTTCGGCAGGGACCGTCGAGGGGCTCCTGTCGCCACTGAGACTCCACGACTCGAGAGCAAACCCTGGCCCGACACAAAAGCCGTGAAAGGGGTACGGTCAAGTGACCGGGGAGGGGCACCCAGTCGGGTGGAGAACTCCTCTCACGACCGGGTCCTCGGATGAAGGAAGGGGAAGGGCACCGGGGGGAGGGGAGTGGTCGGTCCCCACGAGGGTCCGGGACGACGCGGGGAGGAGAAGAGAGAACGAGACTTCGTCCGTCGACCTGTCGGAGGACCTCAACCCCCTGACGGGCCCCGTCTCCCGAACGACCGGAAACGTGTCTCCGGTTTCGTTGACGTACGATCTAGCCAGGCGTGGCGTCTCCCCCGACCCGGGAGACTGCACCCCCGACGGGCGGGGGACTCTGGGGCAGGGTCGGGGAAGGGAGACTCGTGTCCGAGAACCAGTGTGGTCGGAGGGGCAGGGTCGGGGCGGGAGTCCCGTGCAAGTGACGTCCCCGACCCGGCACCCGAGGACCTCAGACACTCCGAGGGCGGTCCTGGCCGGGTCTCCACAGTGGGGGCGTCCGGGGGTGGAGGTCCGTCGCCGGTCTGGACGGGACCCGCGGGCACCCGGGAAGGGGTGGGGGGGTCCGCCCCGCCGCCGCGAGATCGTAGACCAAAACAACTTGACATCGCGCACCACATAACTCCGGTCTCGATAAAAATAGGACTGTACACTCCGAGCGTGTGCAGTGTCGGTGTCTCGAGTTAGGTTTTGCAGGGCCCCTCCGACAAACAGCCGCGAGACGTCTCGGAGGACAGCGGAGTAGTCCGAAGTGAATCCTTGTAGACGTCGCGGCCGAGCGGCCGACGGGCGGGGCCCGGTCCGGGACGTGTGGGCCACGAGGACCGCCGTAGACGGACGGGATCCGGTCGCTACGAGTGCACTCGGAGGACGGGCTCGGGCGCAGAGACGTCGTCTCCGGTTCGGTCGTCAGGAGCCGTCCTCTCCCTTCCTCAGGACGAGAGGAGCCGGGACTTCCCACGGAGGAGAACTGTGGTCCGACGAGGGTCGGGCGGGGAACGGAGGCTGGTCGTGGGCGGTAGGGAGGACCACGTCCGGAGGGTCGGACAGGAGGATCGTCTGGGAGCTCGTACACAACCCCCCGTCCGGGACTGGCGGGGCAGGACCCCCGGTGTCGGGGAGCGGGACCGGACAGGTGGGCCGTCTGGGAGTTCGTGTACAACTCCCCCACCCGGGACTGGTGGGGTAGGGCCCCTGGCATCAGGGAGTGGGGCCCGAGAAGAGTCGACCACTCTTTTCTCCGGTTAGGTCAACGCGCACGTCTGTCCGCTCTCCGCCCGCGGGGTGCCCCTCCTCGTCCGACGCCAGCCCGTCTCTACTCAAGTCGACTCTCTCCGGACCGCGAGGGGCACCCTCGTGAGGACCTCTGAAGGAAGAGAGAGGTGGGGAAAAGGGGAGGGTCCGGACGTCGGGACGGGTCTTGGGAGAGAGGTCAAGGTGAAGTTCGGCGAACCGGTCAGTCTCGTCACCGACCACCCGGCCCCTTTCCTCCGGTCCTCCCTCGCTCCGCCGGGGGTGGGGTAGGAACCACCAGCCCTCTCCGCCGACGGGAACGGGTCGACCGGGTCGGGCACAACGGGAGGGGCCCCGAGGGGCTCCGAGGGGCGGGCGGGGACGTTCCGGGACAGAGGATCCCGTCGTCGGAACTGACCTCAGACGAGACCGTCCGCCTCGGTCTTCCCGGTGTCCGGAGCCCGTCGAGGTGCCGGAGAGGGCCGTCGGAGCCTTCCGTGGGTCACGGGTGAATCCAACGAGGGTCGGAGGACGAGAAACTTCATTCCCGTCTTCGAAGGTACCATTGGTGACGTGACACTTTTGTCCTGGGAGAGCTGTGCCGCAGAGGGTGTACACTGAGACGGGGTGGGGAGGGAGAATTCCCGGAGGAGTCGAGGTCCCAGGTGGTACACCCGGACCTGGAGGTCTCAACTGGTACCCGGGGTCTCCGTCGACACCGAGTCCTCTACCCTGGGTAAACGGAATACGTCACGAGGACCAATCCCGTCCAAACGACCACCATTGTCGGGGAGAACAAGCTCAAGTCTGATACATCCTCCGGGGTCCGGACCATGTAATGTAGAAGACAGAGTAAATTACACCCGAAAGTAACGGGAGGGGCGGGCTGAGGTCATGAGAACGGACCTTTTAGGGTACCTACCTCCTCGGACTATCCGACGTCAGGTACCCCAGCGATTCTCAGCCTGTGCTGACTCGCTGAAGTGAAAGTGAAAAGTGAAAGTACATAACCTCTTCCTTTACCGTTGGGTGAGGTCACAAGAACGGATCTCTTAGGGTCCGTACCCCCTCGGACCACCCGACGGCAGATACCCCAGCGTGTCTCAGCCTGTGTTGACTTCACTGAATCGTCGTCGAGTAATGGGGGTAGAATGTCTACTCTTTTGACTCCGAATCTCCCCAATTCTTTAAACAGGTTTCAACGTGTCGATCAGTCCCTAACTCACTCCTAGACTAGAGTCCACACCACCTGCGGGTTCGGTTAGAGATTTGTGGTACAAACCCTGAAGGGAGTAACAGACCACCAATTCTTAGATGGTAGGTTATATCCCCTGTCCCCAACCCCTAACTTCTAGGGTGTACGGTGTGTCACGTCGGTTCTTTGCGGGTGACGGAGACATTCTTGGCTCGGTGGGTCCTGGAGAGGGGTCACGGACGAGTTCAGTGGGTCAGGGGTCCTGGACCTCCGGCACCGGGGCCCACCCCTCCTAAAGAAATACCAGTCAAAGAAATACCAGTCAACAAAACTAGGGAAACAGGAGACCTTATAATACCTTCGATTCGGACGATTACCTACCCTGTCCCTGTATCCTCGGTGCCAGTGGGTCGTGGGTCTTCCGACGTCCCGTGACCTGGGGTCCGGTGTTCATGGAAGTGCCCGACCCCCTCGGATACGGGAGGTCGGTCCGGAGGTACCCCCGTCGTCTTCAGTACAGGAGTTCACACCACTGTCCCTGTGCCCCGAGGAGTGTCGACATAGGTGTCGGTAGAGAAGTCTCAGTCGGGGTCGACCCGGACCTCATTGAACTAGGCATTCTTACACTGTGAGCCCCGCCTCTCGTCTGATAAACGGTAAGGTCTCTGTGAGTCCTGCCAGGACCCGGTCCGAGAAGACCTTTCCCTGGGTCTTGTTGTGTGACATCTGCTCTTCACGACACTCCGGACAGGAACTTGACCGAAGAGTACTTCCCGAGCGGGGCCCATGCTAAGTGTCCTCGACAGGTCCTCCAAGGCCTCTCTCCTGTCATCAAACTTCCGCACCGAGGATAACTCCGGAGGAGTGTCTGGTCAAGTGTCGGTCCCCCCTTTTTTTTAGTCCTTTGTGGAAAAGGTCAAGGGTCGGTGAAGGGACATTCCTGGAACGTTCCTATATTCCTTCAGACTCAAGTCGTTTTGTTATCTGGAGGACCCTCTTCCAAAGTGACGACGGAGGACCGGTGTCGTGGACGACTTCAGCCGGACGGTCCCGAGGAGACATTCCGAACGAATACGAGACCTGCTGCCAAGGTGTGTGAGCACGAAACCCAACTGCGAAGACCCTCGACTATAGGGGAACGTGTCGGTTCGGACTAAGGGTCTCTCGGGTGAGGGACGAACAAAGGGACTTGCCGTGGGAAACTTTCCCACTTGCACTATCATATACTCAACGTAGCGTTAATTTAACAGTGGTTTTTCTTTGGTCTACGGGACAAGCACGTAGTCCGTCCACCTGCACTCCTCGGGACGGTAGTGGTGGGGACGAGAGGTCACACGGCTCCGGTCGTGTACGATCTTTCGTTCCTGCCCCGCGGGGGTCCCGACACACCTGCGTGCTGCGGGGTCGGGGTGGGACCAGGGGAGACGTGGCCTACGGAACGTGTCCCAGATCCGCCCCCCGCCCCGCCCCGGCCCCCACGACAAAGACCGGACGGCACATAAAAGTCGACCCTATGTATTCCCTCACCGTTGGGTGAGGTCATGAGAACGGACCTCTGAGGGAACCTGTCTCCTCGGGCCGCCCGATGTCAGCTACCCCAGTGTGTCTCACCCTGTGCCGACTCGTGGGTCCGTGCTTTCCCCCTCCGGACCTCACACGAAGACCAACACTTCGGCGGAGCTCCAGAAGTCCCACGCTGAGACTATCTCGCAGACACGGACTTCTACTGCTTACAGACTACGCCTTGTCGCCCACGGCGAAACTGCCGAGGAACTCGCCGTCACCCTTTCCCCACACCGGAGACGGAGACCCCCCCAGACAGCCGAAATAGCTGGTGACGCCGACACGGACGGAAGGGAGAAAGAAGAGATACTGAACGGTAAACAAGAATTGGGTGGTTTCGGGTCCACATCAAATAAATAACCCTACTACTCAAATTTTACACAAGACAAAAAAGTCTTTGTGGACCGTGGATCGCGGATCAGAGTACATCCCTCAGAAGTGACTCACTACCTCACAGGCGACCTCCCCACGTAAACATCGCTCGTCCCGACACAGTCGAACGCGCGTGCACAAACCAGGAACGAAAAAACGACGGTCGCACCGGGAACTAACTACCACAAGGGACTAGACCAACGTGTCCCTGAGAGGGGTGGAAAAACCGCAGCTATTGACAAAGGAAAGGCACCCGTACGTCTTATTTGGGGCAAGACAGGGAAGGAGACATCCGTGGTTTTCGAACCTCACGAGAGGAAGGTGGGGCTGGTACTTGAGGATGAAAATGTTCAAGTACTAGTTGGAAGAGTTCTCCAAGTCGTCGCTCGCCTTCGAGGACCTCCAGTCTCCGCGGAAGTAGTAGTCCAGTCAAGGCCCTCGCAGGGAAGAGGGTGCCGGAGCTCAAAGTAGGAGTGCACCACGTTCCCCAGCTCCGTCGGCACCCGAGAACCGAGGAGGTCACACACTACCAACGTCTTCCTCCCTTTTCGGCCCTCTCCTCCGACTCTTCTCCCCGGACTCTCCGTCTTTCTGCGGTTCCTCTCTCCCCCTGTGTCCTTCGGAACTCCCCGTCCTCCGCCCCTCCTCGGACGACTCACGACGACCCTTACCCGTCCCTCACTTTCCGTTCCTTTGCCCCCTCGGGGTCCCCCCTCACCGGTGGGACCCCCACCAGTTTCCTAACTAAGAGTCCTCCCCGCCTTCCCGTTTCTTGTCCTGCCGTGTCAGGGACGGGCAACCCTTCCTGGTGTGTCCCGAAGGACCACCACCGCCCACAGCGGCGGGGGACGAAAGGACTCGAACTCCTCCCGTCCCGAACAGGCGAAGTCGTACGGCCGCAGACCCCGACCAATTGAGAGCCACCACCCCCACAAGACGCGGAAGACCCCATAACTCGTCGCAGGGGGCGGGGCTGGGTGATCCCCGATCCTCGTGGGAGTGGCGGGGACAGCCCTGTCAGTCTTCACAGGGGTCTGTCGCGGTTTCCGGGGACCCCCCGTCTCACTAGGGTCCACTGTCAGCACCAATGTCTCCCATCTGCACCTAGGACTTGGAGCGACCGGGTTTCGCCTTCCAAAGACACACACACAAGTGTAGCTCGACCCCTGACTTCCCTGGGGGGTGGTCCTTTTACTGTCTGAGAGGGGTGTACTCACCGTCGACGGACCTTCTGAAAGTTTTTGGTCACCTCTCTCCCCGGAAACTTTTTCCTCAAACATCGATCAAAGGAGAGACCTCTCGGGGCGACGTCACCCAAAAAGGTCGGAGGTAGTCGGACCGTACGGGGTAGCCCCGGACCCCTCTCCCACGACCCCCCAGTGGCTGGAGGGGTCTGTCGTACCTGGCCTTCACCCCCAGCGCACCCACGCACACACGCACACGTCCCCACAAGGGAGAGGGAAGTCACGGCTCCCAAGTGCCTCGACCACCAGGACGACAGGGGCACCAGGACAAGTCTCGGAAGTCCCACCACTCCGAAGCGAATGAGACCTCCCAGAGGGTCCGGAGGACCCGACCACCCTTAGAAATAAAGACGTCCTCCCTTTACTCTCCTCCGGTGCACGGACGGACCGAGTCAACCTCGGCCCGACGTCTGGAGACGTGAGGAGACTAAAACATCGACCGGAGACAGGGCAGACACTCTCTCCCGGTTCGACCCAAGAACTCCCCGGACGGGTGGGACGTGCGGTCCTGGAGCGTCGTGGGTCGAGGCGTCTCCCAGGAACGGGGAGCCGGAATACCCCGACTCAGGTAGCGACGAGACCCCGAGTGCAGGGAGTTCCTGGTGTGACCCCGGAGGTACCCGTGCCGCGAACGGGGGGCCCGTACCGAGTGAGGGTCAGGTGATCCGGTCGCACGAGAGGGTCGGGACCCACCTCTCGGGGCACCGTCCTGCCTTCCGGGACAGTGACCCGGCGAGTGTATACACCAGGGAGGACGGTAGGACGGGCGGGGGGTTTCATCGTCGTCGGGAACAGTACAGGTCAGTGTCGCAGGAGCCCCGGTGCGATCGGGACCCTCCGACTGGTCACACGGGGCGGCGGACTGCACCTCCTCCCGGACTTCGGCACACGGGAGGAGGAGGAGTACCAGTCTACCCCAGCTCCAGGAAGTCGTCTCGAAGCGACCCCGGGCGCGGACCCTCCCAGTCGGACGGGTGACGGAGGGCTGAGTAAAGGAATGAAGGACGACCACCGAAATATCTTCGTGTACGACCACCACGTACGTCTGACGACTCCACTTTGGTGTCCAGACTGTTCTCTGTCACCTACACAGAATTGCGGGAGAGACACCACAAATCGGTCGATATTCAACGAGGGGAGTTGGGGGTTGCAACTCGTTTCTTTCCTTTCTCTGAGAAAGACATCTACTCACCGATCGGTAACAAGGACGTCACCACGTAAATCGAGTCCCAGGTCCCAGCCGTTGACCTTCCTGTCTCCGCAGGCCTCAAGAACTCCTGTCTGCAAACCGACCCCCAGAACCGGAACTCCTTCGCCGTCCTGGGAGACGTCCGACCCCGCGCCAAGGGGCGGGCGGACCGGAAGGGTCCGACGGGGAGACACCCCCAGCTCTTACCTCGGGGACACCCCCCACCTGTAGACGAGGCACAGGTGCACCGGAACAATCGCCCACCCGCATTGACACATCTCCATACAACCCAAACCCCTCCGGTCCCTAAGGTTTTGGACTAGAGTCGGTCCGAACGACACGGGACGGGACCCGGGTCCAGGAAGAAGTCCGACGTCCCTGAGTCCCGCCCGCCTACGACTCGTGTCCACCACACTCGCCGGTCGGGACGGGTGTGGTCGGGGGCGGGGTCCCGAGGTACCGCCAGTCCGTCTACGGCGAACTTCTCCCCCGAAGGGTTCAGTTTGCTGGAACCCAAGCTTAGGGTCAAGGAAGCCAAAAATCGACACACCTGGCCGAGGTTCGGGTCAAACGAGACTGATTCTACGTCAGTAGCGCGGACGGGGCAGCGAGACGTCTCGTTCCACGTCTCTGCGACACGCAAACCGCGGGTGCGTGTCGACCCCCGACGACGACAACCGGAGTCCTGCGTCGGAGCCGGAGGAGGGGACGGGGTGCTAGACACCCCTCCCCTCTGAGCCGGACCGTCTCCCACTCTCTTGGTTGGAAGACACGGCTCGCGACCGAGGGCCCCGTGGTGGTCGTCGGACCGGGCCGGGGCTCACCCACACACACATGTAAAGGAGACCGGACTTGGTGGGGGGTCGGTCACGTTTGCCTTGTTCGTGTCCCGAACAAAAGGGTGCTTGGCAGGGTGATATAAGGCCTCTTCTCCTCTCCTCCCTCTTTTGCGTCGGAGAAACTATTTGACGCTGTACTTGACGTCGCGTTGGGTTGTCGACACTCGGACTGTTCCGGACGAAGACACGCCCTCGGCGCGCCGACTCGTGCGAGTGGGGGCCGGTCGCGCCGGGAGGCCGCCGGACCCCGGATTAGTCGACACGGAGGGGCGGGGGGAAGGAGGGACGACGGAACGTTTCTCCCGAACGGCCTCTTACGAAAGAAAAGTCGGTCACTGACACGACACTTGAGCCGACGTCGGGGTCGGTCGGGGCAGGTGCCACCGACTCCAGGACCCGGGGGAGGGCTCTCCTTCCCTTCGGGGGTTATACTCCGTAACCCTTCCCCGGGTTCAAACCCGCCCCCCCTCGACAGTGCTCCGAAAAAAGGTACTCTGGGACTGGGGCTCTTCGGGGCGGCCCATACCGAAGACCAAGTAAGACCGGGAGGAAGCTGTGTCTGTGTGCGGACCGTCGAGTAGGTCACACCGGTTCCGGGACGATTAGGACACCGGGGAGTGGCGGCGGGAGCCCGAGGCGTCTACTCGGGGCGTGACTCCCGCCCACCTCACCCTTTGATCGACGACCCCACCCACCACCCCGGCCTCGGGCCCGATCCTTCGGTGACCTTTGACCTGACTCAAAATTAACACCCCGCCCTCCCCCGCGCCACCGTGTTCTCATCGAGACAAAAGGGCGGCATTAACCCTTTAAGGCGACACGACAGGAGCACGCGAGGAGGGTCCCTGTCCGTCGGGGACACCAACCCCGTCGGGTGTGGCACCCGGACGAGCGGCAGACGTAGGGCACCCGGAAACCTCAAGTGAGTCGTAGCCACCGTGGGGCAATGGGACAAGGAAAGACGCACGGTGGAATGGACGGCCCCAATAACCAACCAGGGGGTCTCGGGTAACACGACCACACTTACTTTCTACTTAGTTTCCTGGACCGATCTCGGACAAATGTCTCGTCACGTCTTTTCGTCGAAAAGGGTGCCGGGGGTCGGACGCTCCTTCGACGACCCTCCGAACCGAGTCGAGAGGGAACGCGGGGAAATTGCCTAGTGCAGTAAGCAAGTGTCATTTTTGTGTGACGACACTGTCTGTGCGCCGGGGGGACTCAGACAGACGTCTTTGTCCAGGGCTCCGTGGAGGAGCCCGACGCCCTCCTAACCCCAGAAGCAGTCAACAGGCACAATTACCCAGGAGGCGGCTCCCTTTCCCCTGCCCTGTGACTCGTCCCGACCCCCGAAAGAGGTCCGCTGGCGAGGTAGGGAGAGTCCTCGTCGAGGAGAGGGACAGTCGCAAGTCAGTCGGACGGGTCGACGGGCACCCTTGGAAGACCTCAGAAGGGGTTAGTGAGGAGAGGTCCCCGGTCCCATGTAGACCCTCTACTCTGCGTCCTGTCGCGTCCCTCGCACACCGTCTTCGACGAAACGCGTCGGTCGAGGACTGAAAGTAGAGGATTCGCCTTGCTGCGACTCCCGGACACTTACGTCCACCGGGCTCGGCTGTACGGTCTCTAACGGACGTTCTTTCGGGACGGACGTTTCCACTTTTCTACAGGGACCTTCCCCGTTTTTACGTCTCTCGGGTCGGGCCAGGTAAAGACGACGAGAGAGCAGGAACCGTTTTACGGTCGTAGGTCGCGGAGGGGATCCGTCGGGTGTACGACCGGAGGGACACCTTGGGTGAGATCACGTGTGACCTCAAGGGACGTTCTCCACTGTAGAAGGGAAGACCTCACACCTTCGGTGTACGACACCCGGAACGACCCAGTCCGACCCTAATTAATCCATGTCGGTCCCCACACCCCCTCCTCTCCTGCACGACCCGTCTCTCTCGGGACACGTCGTACGAGACCCTCAGACCCCTCAAGATCTCCCTTCACCGGGGTGCAAGGTTCCCAGGAAGGAGGACCTAGGAACTTCCCCCACGACTACCTTCGCCCCCTACCTCCGAAACTCGTCCCGACGACCCTCCAATCTCCCGTGCCCACCTGAACCGTCTCCCTTCGGTGCACTGTGTACCTCGGTCGGCAAACGGGGTGTAGGTCCTCGTGGACACCTCCCCTTCCTGAGTCCTCGGTGGGGCACGGGTGGTGTACCCCACGGAATTTTCCGGAGGTGGGAGTAGTATACCCACCGCCGTGGACGACCCGGCAGGGTCGGAGGTCCATTTTCGCGAACGAAACTCAGGTGTGTGGACTCTTCGGAGTCGAGGGACGTGACATCGGTCTCCGACCCTTGATCTGTCGCTTAAAGAGAGACTTCGAACTCTCCAACACCTTGGACATCAACAGCGACCTAGACAAATATGGAATAAAGTCCTACGGTCCTTTGATCGTTTCGAAACTGGAACCCTTCGGTCTGTCGAGTCAATTAATCCTTCATCGACGGCCCCTAGTGTCACCTCGTTGAATTGTCTTATAGTCGTCCAAACCTTAACCGGGGGGCTCCGGTGAAAGTAGGAGGCGGAGGGACCTCATCCCGGCGTAGACTCGGTCCTCTCTGTTCACCCACAGGAGCCGGATTCACACGAAACTTCGAGGACCTTGTCGTCAACGTCTTCAGTCCGAGAGTCTTTCGAGACGGAAACAACGAAAAGTGGAACCGAAAGGATCTCTTCCGACGAGGCCCTCCGGGGACACACCAGGAGGGGAGAGGGGTGTTCGTCTAAGAAACTCGTTCATCGGCGTCTCTAGTGTGTGTGTGAGTATGAGTAGAAGTCATTTTATGCGTCTTCCCAAAGGTAGTGCACGACAAACCCTTTCCGCAGTCTGGTCGACGGGGAAGGTGCACCTTCCTCTCGAGGGTAGAGACTCGTCTACGCAACCTTCCCGGGACCGGACCCCCTCAGAACCGCGGTTTACGTCCGAGTCTGCCGCCCGTGGACGGGTGCACTGTCTCGTGTCGCACGCCCCTCCCCCGAGACATTCGGGCCGACGTGCGAGCACCCCAGACCCCACCCGTCACCCTCAGAGGAGTGTTCGACCGTCGAGCCGAGGGTCCTCTCGCACCCGCGACCCGGAAACGGGAGTGGGAGCTCAGAGGGATGCAGGGTCCTCGGGGACGTGGACGGGGAGTGGGTACAGAGTCCCGTGGACGCCCCCGCGACGTGTGGGCGGCACCTCGGGTCTTGGGTCTCGGAATCGACAGAGGACCCACAACCTCCGGTACCCCCTTTTGGTGGGTCGCAGGTCGGACCTGAACGAAAAGGAGTCGGACCGACCTTCCTCGGAGAGGTCCGCAGTGACTGGGCATCCCTTGGGACGACACCGGTGGGGGAGCGGCGGGAGAAGGCCGAGACTCGGAGACGGACAGGGGTGAGTCTTCCCCTCGTTCCTACAGACGCTCAGGGAGGGACAGAGGGAGTCCGGGGCCCGGAGGTCTGAGGACGGGCGGGCGGTGCGACCGGACAAAGGCCAGACATAAATCTACTGTAGTAGAGTGTTCTTGACGGACCGAGAGTCTGTCCCTGACTGACAGAAAGAACCAGATTTAGAGGCAAAACTAAGAACGAGTCTTCCTGTTCAGAGTTGGGGAGAGAGGAGGGTCGAGCAAACAAAAAGTGTCAAAAAAGTTGACCAAATAGTGTCAACGAGTGTAGTGGGTATAACCGGAGAGAGAGAGAGAAACTTCGACTCGACTCTGTCTAAAGTTCACGTCAGGACTCCGTAGAGCAAAAAGAGGTCGGGAGACAACTCGTAGACAGAGGTCGGAACGGACACTGAGAAAGGGAAGGCTACGACGAAAGGACCCGCACTTCAAACACACAGAGGACGAGGCAGAGGTGGTCGGTGTACGGGCAACCGCGACGCCAGCGTCAGGGTACGGGGTCGAGGACGAGAGCGGGCACTGACGGACGGGTTTGTACCCCGGTAGACTCGGAGGAGCAAAGTGAGGGGGCTTTGGATGGCGAGGCCGGCAGATTACCTCGAGGCAGACGTGGGCGTCGGAGCGGTAGCCATCTGAGCCTCGGAGGACACAGGGACCAAGACGGAGCAAAAGAGACGGTAGAACGGCAGAGAGACCGTCTCGGGAGAGAAAAGAAGTGGCGTACTGCAACTGTGCAAACCGAAGACACGACGTGTAGGCAGAGGACCAGTCCGGTGGCACCGTCGGAGAGGAGGGAGACACCGAGTTAAAGGTGCTACGGAAACAAAAAATTACATTTAAAAAGTATTTTATTGTGGTATGGTATATTTCCCCGGACTTAGATTCACAGGACGTCGAACCAATCAAAAGCGGCCCAGGGACATAGGTCCAATTGCTCACTCCTTTAGTTCTTCGTCTCGCAACGATCGTGGGTCGCCAGGGAGAGTGCAGAGGAGGGATGAGGAGGAGGGGGTTCATCCGTGGTCGGACTAAAGATTGACATGTAAGCACACGGACCAAAAAAACAAAACCAAAAACCTCCCAAATAACAACAATTGGACTAAAAAACTCGATATATATTTGCCTTCGTACGTTAGACACGAGAGAACGTTCGAGAGAAACCCGGGTGGCACACAAACACTCTCCGCGACACAGGGCGTACCGTCGTCCAGCGCACAGACGGAGCAGGCGGGACACACTCCTCGTCCCCGAGTGAACGGGCGGACGACCGGCGAAGAGACCGCGACGACACCTACCGCGACGGCACTCACGGGGAAGGGAACAGAAGACCACCTGTGTGCACGTGTAAAGAGAATCTATTGCGGACCCCAACGGCCGCGCCCCGGTATGTGTACAAATCGAAACTGTCCATTGACAGGAGCGACGCGACCAAAGACGAACATAGGTCCTGCACACTCTCGAAAACGACGAGTGTAGGAGTAGTTGTGAACATAGTAGTCAGAAAAACGAAAATCGGTGAAACTATCCGAACACCACCATAGTGGACTGCCCCAAAGCAAACAAACCGAAAACCGGTATGACGAACCGAACGTCGTAGAATCAAGGGGGTGGTCCCCAACTTAGGTCACCAGGGAAGTGATCTTCGTGTCTCAGGATTGGGGACCTGGTGGTCCCTTAACGGGAGTGGAACACGAAAATTAAACGTAAAGGGACTTCTGGTCACTTCGATTTCTTGACGAGTACCGAAAAAACGGAAGACCTATAGGAGAAAACGTTACTCGGATAAATTTAGAGTAAAGGGGCAACCCAAAAACCACTGAAAGAAGAACTAGACACCTTTAAGAAATGTACAAGACTTAAGCTCAGAAAGAGGTCGCACACATGACATTAATAGAGGACGACACACCGAACGGAATAGCGGGGGAATTTTCACAGAGACTACTTGTCTTCAAGAAATAAAGACTACATCAAGTCCACTGTGCAAAACGAAGAGTCGTAAAAAATGCCAAACACCACGAAAAGAGTCCCCTAATCCTCGAGCACTCTTGGTTGGTACCTCGACGGGCACAGACCATTCGTAAGGGTCGTGCGACCTGAGGCTCATGTTAGGCGGATTTCGGGTCTCCGTAATCTCGAGGCGTGACTTGTCCCAGAGCCTCCGGTGGAAGAAAGGTAGCGGGGGCAGTCGACTTGGGGTCCCGAAGGCCCAATCTCGGCGAATCTAGATTGAAGTCAACAGTCGTCAGAACCCCAGTGTCAGTGGTCACGCTGTTCCCCGGAATGGACCGGGAAGCTCAGTCGGGCCCCGCACCCGGCGTTCCGGGCCCTGGAGCCGCTGGGGAAACCACGGTGGAGAGGCGAGTCGGACAGACGCCGGTCGGAGAGACGAAACCGGAACGGGCAACCGTCCCTCCACCGGGGACACAGAGCGAGGTGCACGACCGACGCGGGGCGTCCCGGCACCCGGGGACCCGCCCCGTCCCGTCTCGCCTCGCGAGAGGCCTCCTTCCCGGCGCCGACGACACGACTCGCGGCAAGAGGGGACACCGTCGCCCCGACCGTCGGTGGCACCGGAGGACGGTCAAGGACCCCCGACTCACAGGGGCGTTCTGCCACGAGGTCTCTCACAGACGATGGACCACTACCACGCCCTCCAGGACCACCACTGTCGTTCCCAGGAACGCTACCTCGGGGGAGGGAGAGACGTACAGACAGTCGCTCGGCCCCGACCCCCGGACCGGGAGGGCGACGGGGCAAGGGTCGGGGACCGAGGAGGTCACGGCAGGCGTCGACGAGGGAACCCGAGCCGAGGACCTTCCGTCCGCGAGACACCGACCGACTGATAGCGACAGAGAACAAAAGATCCCTTCACATCCGCTCTTTCGGCGACTCGTTTGATTCTGAACGGGGGGTGGGGNGGAGGGAAGGAGACAGGGGCGGGGGTGCGGGACGGGCAGACCTGCCAACGTCAGTCCTGTACCTCACCGCTCGGACTTCGTCCTCGGGGGGTCCGGAGGAGTCCGGGTACGGAGAGGAGGGGCAGTCGGGGCACGGCCCGACCCCAGAGTCCTGGGCCCGGACACGGGGTGAGCGTGCCCCTCCTCCCCGACGACGAGTACCCTTTAACCGAGACCTTGGTCTTGGGGTCCGACACCTGTCCTCTGCGTCGGCCGCAGGTGAGACACCCGGCGGAGTCACGACGGACTTTTCCACATACTTCGTCCGCTGTGGCTCTCGGGAGGTCCCGACGCCACCTTCCTCCGTACTGGGAGGGGAGACGGACGTCGGGTTAACGGGTCGACACCCCCCCACCCCTCGGCGGACACAGGGACACTGGACGGGCTCTGGTGGTGCCCCCCGTCCACCCGCCCCTCTGGTGGTGCCGACCACCCCCCCACCCCCCCCGTCCACCCGCCCCTCGTCGTGGACTCCTGAGCCCGGAGGTCGACCAGACCAGGGAAAAGGCACCAAAGGTGAACGTCGCGACATGGAACGGTCTCCGACCCTGAACAGACAACACGCGAGACACAGTGACGCACTCCTCGACCCGAACCTGAGTCTGGTCTGGTCGGAGGTCGTTCCGGATAGCACGACAGAGGGGTGGACACGGGGTCGCACAACCGGGGCCCGGTACTGACTCCCCGTTCCCCGTGGAGTCAGACCCAAACCCCGAGTCAAACCGGGGGTCCTCCCCGGAACTCCCGGTTGGCTCCGGAGAGTGTGTCCGTCCCTGAGCCCGAGACGGGACGCGGTGCGGGACCCGATCCGGTGATGTCTGGGCCGGGGGCACCAGACGTCCCCCTGGGGAGCCCAGCACCACCCGTCCTCGTGACACCCTACCCGTCCCTCCTCGTGTCCGAGTGGGTCCGTCGCCGCCCCAGCGTCCACGTGCGGAAGAAGGCCCCGACCAGGACCCCGCCGGAACCGAATGGTCCGGGGCTCGGTCGGGACCCGTGTGCGAGGACGGAAATGGGTCCACCGTCAGGTCACTGTGTCGTCTGCTCACTGATCCTTTGTACTCGGGGTCCCGACACCGAGGACGAGACCTCCTTTGTCGTCCGAACCACCCCCAGGTGTCCAAACCCGGACTCCCCTCCACCCCACGGGCCGTCGAAGTCGTCTCAGTTCTTCGACACTGGACCTAGACTACAAAGGAGCCTCGTATTTTCACGGGATCAAAAGGGAGAGGAGTCCGAGTCGACTTCGATGCGGCTCTCGATCGAAATTTCCGACGGACTTCACACCGAACCTCGGTTCTTAGATGCCTCGGTCACGGAAACGCTGGACCAACTTCTGCGAATGACTCCTTCTAGTCCCGCATCCTAAACCCTCGACCGAAAAACAACAACAACAAAAAGGAAAATTTTTAAATTTTTTTTTTTCGGTGGCGAAGTCGGAAGAAGTGGGGTACGAAGGGGGGACATGACGGGGGTCACGGGCTCAGGCGGTCGGGGTCCGCGAGTCGGGAAGGCGAGAGGTGTGGAGGGGGTGGGGTCAGGGAGAGGTAGGGGGCACGAAGTCCTTACTTTTATGGTTCACCCATTTTAATTCCTCGGCCCATCTCGGGACCTTTAATCCGGTGTCGACAGTCCGGTCCGTTCTCAGGAGCAGAGACTTACCTGACGGTCCTCGTTCGCGAGCGTTGTGGGGGGCGGGGCGGGCCACTCGCACCTAGTCTCAGGAGTCGAGGGGCGGGACGAGACCTCCCCGACGACGACGACACGGTCGGAGGTGAGCCGTGGCTCGTCCGGAGTCTCTGTCCCAGGGTCACGGGAGGGCCCCCCGGGGTTTGAACTCGTCGCCACTACGAGACACCCTCGTGTACCGCCCCCCGCCCCCCAACGGGTCGTGCCTCCCCCAGGTCCCTTCGAAGACCCTTCTCTACACCTCAGGGACTCGGTACCTCCTATTCCGTGAGCTACCACCCCTCCACCATCCTCTTCCACGGCATCCTTCTCATACGAGTCTTCGGGCCCCGGCCCGGCGTCCGGGGGCGCCCCGGGGCCCGTCCGAGTCTTCCGGGAGACGTGGACGCCGCCCGTACGCGTTCACGACTCTCTACGGGGCCGGTGCGACCCACCCACCGTGGCTCGGTCCCCTGACGGACTCGAGGGTCTCGGGGCACGGGGTGTGAAGGCACTTACCGTCCCTTCACCCCGGACAATCCATTTTCTGGTCCTGTGGTTTTGTCACAGTTTGTGCGAAAAATTACCACTTCGCGAGGGCCCGCCCCCAGGGCCTGGCCTTTCTCCGTCCAGCTCCTTCAGGCGGGGTCTGGTACAACCTCCACCGAATGTATGCAAACAACGCTCCCTACCAGTCCAATTACCTGCCCCCAAACCTATCCAGCGGTCCGGCTCCGCAGCGTCCGACTGTCCAGGAAGACGCACCGACCCCACCCCGCCGAAATCGACCGCTTCACACGACAGTAACCAGGAGCCCTAGACCCTCCGAGGAAGACAATCCCTGGAGGGGGCGGCCGTTCTCCCTCTCCTCCCCGCCGGGCAGTACCGGGGGACCCAGGCCGGAATGTAAAACTGGGAAAACTATCCTATTCCCCACGGTAATAGCGAAGACCGATGAAGGACGAATTGACCCCGCAACGACCCCGACTCCCAGCACCGGCCTAGGGCCACTGGAAATCCCCCGGAGTCCCAGAGACCTGTCCTCGAACCTCATACGCCGATGCCAGTTGTAGACAGGTCATCGGCAGACCCAATCGAGGGACTGGGAGGCCTCCTACTAGACTTTTTGTGTTCCAGAATAGCTGTCCTACTCCTTGTTCCGACGTTCCCCAGGCTCTTCACCCTCTTCGGTAAAACGGGTTCTGCTGAAAGTGGTAGGGCTCTTTAGCTTTGGCAGACTGAGCCGGACAGGTTCAGACTACGAGGGAGAGTCGAGAGCCTGGAACAAGACTTGATAATTGCTTTTTTTTATTGTCAGAAGGGAATCCCTGACTGTCCAAGGGGGAAAAAGTCGGCAATCGTCGAGATCCCGGGAAGCTAAAACCTCTCGGAGACGACGGTCTCTCCAACAGACCCAGACATTACGGTAGTCCCTGAGACGGTGGAACAGGTCCAGAGCTGACTCCAGACGCTTGTCGAACATCATCTTTACACACCGACTAGGGTTAGGAGGACGGGGGTCAGGATTCCGACACTTATTTGGAGGAGGCTCCTCGTCCCCTCGACACCGATTACGGGAGGTCGTCGCCACCCAACCAGCCTAGACCAGAAGGTAGCGGACACCACAGTCTTTCCAGTCTATCCCGCATTCCTTCTGACCCCACGTTCCGACTCAGGTCAACCCGCCTTTTGTAACATTATTTCACCAAACTAATGTCTCTTTCTTATAGGTCCCAAAAGGCGTACAACCTCCCAAACTCCCATCCCCCAGAGCAGAGCTCGGCAGTGTCCGGCGACACCAGTTACTCCACAGCAACCGGTCTTGAGTTCTCCGTAACCGACCATCCACGTCATAGAGTCACCGGGTCCCGAGTACCACTATCCCGACGAGTGGCAGGTAGAGGTCGACGCGGCAACCGGAGGAGTCCGACCAATTCCTCGCCAAGTCCTTGGAACGAACTGTTCCCTGTATCGGTAATGTAGCAAGACCTTCCAAGTCACCAGGGCCCCGGCCGTCATACTCGTTTATTGGACCTGAGGCAGAGTCTGGAAGAACTATGGGTCTGTAGGGACGGAACTGCGTGCACCGAGACAGTCCGTCGATCAGGGTTCACAGAAACTCGAGTCGGTTGAACGGAGTAGACAGGGGTCTCTCCTCAGTCGGAGAGTGAAGGAGGATACACTCGACTAGAGGAAGGACTGTCTGACCGGACGGAGGAAGCTCGGGTGAGGATTCCTCGGAGGGCGGGGGAGACGGTCATCGGGGACCGGACTCGTCAACCGTCCAAGGACCCCAATGGAGTGAAGGAAGGATGGGAAGTTCGGACTCGGCGGTGGGGGCAGGTCAAGGAAGACGAAGAGGGCCGTGGGGGTTCATCGTGCCATTAACGAAAGAGTCCAGAAGTCGACACGTGGGACGGACACTCATAAAGGGCCAGGGGACTGGGAGACGTCCTTCTGGGACGCCCCTCGTCCTCCCTCTTTCCTGACGTGGGAGTGAGGGGACGGGACGCCGGGAGACGGGACAGGGGACGGTCGTCACGGACGTCGTCGTCGCCGTGACGGTGTGAGACGGGGCCGGGGTAGTGCGCCAGGTTCCCGTGTGAGGGGGGTCCTACCCCACGGCCCGGACGACTCTGCCCCGTCGACGGGCCACTATGGGCAGGGGTCGGGTCGAGGGTTCTGCCCCTAGACACTAAGGTCTCGAGACCCTTCCAGTGTCGCAGACAAAGTAAAAACACCACAAGCCTCTTTGTAAGTCCGTAGGGAAATGTACGAATCAGAAGGACTCGGTCGCCCCCCTGAGGATCCTCTCCTTTCTGTCGGTAGTTTCTGCGCGGATGTCCGGTTCGTATCACCGGCGTCCCACGCCTTGGGTCGAGCCCCTCCTCTCCGGTCTCTCCCTCCGTCCTACCCACCCGGACCTGTCCGCACTCGCGGGACCCGGGGTCGGGGACGGCCGACAGAGGGGTCGGGGGTGGCGGAAGGTGTCGGGACTGGACCGAGACCGGAGGGGGAGCCTTCCCCGTAGATCTTTCCGCCGGGGGTCTGGGAGGTAAGACCTTTAGCCTTCTTCCACGAATGTGTTCCGTGTGCACTAAATTCATCGGTGTGTCCTTCCTCCGAGGGTGCGCCACGACGTCAGAGTCTAGAGGGGACCGGACCGACGTAGCGTGGGTGGTCGGGGTCGGGGTCCGCCGAAAAGCCGCAACCACCCTCCGGCCCGGAAGCAGAGGCAACCATTCTGAAACGAGAAGACGAGTCTGAGATAAAGTCCTCTTCGGTGGGGCATCATCCGTGAGGACGGAGTCTCACCTCGGTCCGCAGAAGAGGACACTCCTCATAATACGATTAGTGAGGAACGTTTGTCCGTCTGAGACATCCTCCAAACGGACCAAAATATACTTTGGATGCGGAAACTTCCTTTCTCGGTGGCGTCGATTTTTATGGCAAAGGGCCGACAACCAGGAGAGTAGACACGAGACGAACAAAGGTAACAATTTAGAGCGACGAGGCGGAGGCTCCAGAGGTGCTCCCCCAGGTGTCACTAGGGATTTACACATCCAAAGATTCACTAAAGACATAACAAAATTTTCTGTAAAATTGGGTACATTCTACTTTTACCTTTACTACGTCTTCTTACAGCACACGTTACACTCTCTGGGAGGGGTGGGGAAGGAGGGGCTCTTCGTCGGAGACGAGAGGCAAAGTACCTGGAGGAGGGTTTGAACAGAAACGCAAATGTGTGCACACTGAGACAAACCGACACCAATTCCAACACCAAAAGACCGTCTCCCAAGGTCTGAGTCAGTAAGACGGCGAACGGGACACAAGGGACTGTGCGGTCGGCAGCAAACTGTTTGTTTAGGTAGGCCTAGGGCTTGAGTAGTCCTGTGACGGGAGAGAAGAAGTCCGACGTCGCCCGGCCGAGTCCCAGTGGAGAAGGACTAGTTTCACGGTAAAGCCCCAACTTGAGGTAGCGGGCAAAGAGACACGTCGAAGGTCTGGCACTAGACACCCGTCACCACATCACTCCCCCACGACCCCCAAGGGGTCGTCTGGGGAACCGACTGTGTGAGACTCCCCTTCCGTCCCCCGACAGAGAAGACACTGGCTCTGGACCCTGGGGAGTCCGTGGACGTCCTGTGGCAGTGCAGACCCCGGGAAAGGGTAAGGGCACACGAATTAGGGTATTTCTAGAGGATCCGACCTTCCCCTGTAAGCCTACTTTTCGGACAAAGTACGTAGAATTTAAAGGGACTTTTACTGACTAGTGTTTTCCTTAAAAACGTCGGAGGACTGTCGCCCACCTCCACCCATGTTTATTCTCTTTGGGGGAAACGTAAACCGGTGTCTCTTGACTTCGCCAGGGGAGGTGCGAGAAAAACAGGGCAGGGAAGCCGACACTGGGACGGTAGGAGGGTCGGGAAAGTGAGACTAGAGAAGTATAACAGGTCCTCTGAGTTCGCGGTTCCGACGAGACTATAAACGAGAAACAATGGTCGTCACCCATAATCGCAAAGTGAAGGGTCAGACAAGCCTGCAAATAGAGTCACGGGACATTCACCCGTGAACACTTCTCGATGTCTTTTACTAGAGTCTAGTATTTTAAGGCATTTTGAGGGTCTACTTTCTAACCTTCCGGCCTTTCCGTGATTACCAAGGTCGAGGAACCTCTTCCAAGAGAGGAAACCTTCGGTCTACACCGGTCCTTCCGCCCTCTCCACGTACACCCCTCCTCCTTGCAACACGAAGGGGGGTCCCGGTGGTCCGACCCTGGGTCCCCTCGCGACACGAAAGGGTGACCCCGTGGTCCGACCCTGGCTCCCCTCGCGACAAGAAGGGGAGGTGGGTAGGGACCCCGACGGTCCGACTCTGACTCCCGTCCCACCGGCGCGACAGGTCCGGTCTCCCGAATCAAGGGAACGTGGGAAGGTCACCTCGTTCAGTCCCGACACGTGTCTCCTGGACCCTGGGATTCCGCCCCTGTTCCGTCTTTGAGTCCCCTTCGGTCGTGTGTCCGGGACCTACCCACCCCTCGCCAGCCTCCTCTCGTCGGTTTCGAGGATCGGTCCGGGTCCGCGACGTCGGGAAACGGCCCCGACACTTTGGTGAGGGGTGCCTCTCGTCGTAGCGGCCCGACCGTCGTCAAGTCCCACCGATAAGAGTCAGGACTGACCCTTCGGACAATCCTTATGTGTAGTGGATGAGGACCTCAGGGCTTGCCAGAAACCCACTGAGGTCACATGTCGGTCCAAGTCCCCACAGAGTCATTCCCCGACAAAGACTGCACCTCCCGGAGGACCAAGACCTCCCAGTGACACACTGGAAGACCGACCCGGTCCTGTGTCTCTGTCCTCCATACGTACCGCGGGTGTCCGGCCCGTGACTCCGACGGTGGTCTCTTCTACCCTTGGGAAGTTCCGTGTAGGAATCTCCTCAGTGGTACCCTTACACTCTACGTTCACCGAGTGACACCAACGGACCCTGGGTGTGGTACTCCCGTCGGACAAGCCCACTTCTTAAATTCCTCCCCCTGCAAGACCGGACCCACCCCACTGGTCCACCCGTGGCCCGACGACCCGGGTTCAGACCACCGCCGCAACTCTCTCCCCGTTGCACCCCCCTGTGAGCCCGGAGACGTAGGACCGGGTCCCACTGATTCCCCCTTTCCTCCACGAGCGGCAGACATCCATGAACACCAGCGGAGTGGTTCGTTGTCCCTCACTAGGAACCGGACCTCGCCTCCTGATCAAACCCTTCTTGCCCTACCTCATCTCCTTTCACTTGTCTCGTCGAACGATTGTCCTTCCGACCGCCCCGTCCCCCGTGGGGTTTCGGTAAGGACCCCTGTCGCCTCGTCGGGTAGCCCGGAGGCTGAGGGCCACGAAGACAATGGACGACGGAGCGACGAGGGGTGGCGAGCTCCCCTCTTCACAGCCGCTGAGTCGCCGCGGAAGGGAATGGACGGGGAGGTGGACTCCCCTCGGACTGCTAATTCCCGTGCACAGTACTCCAGACACACGGAATCCGTAAGGCCAGTGTCCCTCGACCTCGGGAGTCCACCTTTCTCCCCGATCGGGTTCTCCTCTCCAGACAGGACGTCGCCTGTGGGTCGACTGACAGGCCGCCTTCCTTTTGAGACCCAGTCCCTAAGCTGACGTGGCACAAGGACCGTCACGCCGAACCTGGTCAGGACCCGAAGCCAAAGAACCTCGCGTGAACCAGGGACTCCCGGAGGCACTCGGACCGACCTGTGTCCGTCCCGCACCTACGGTCCGTCCAGGCCCGGTCCTTCGTCATACGGTCCGACCTACCCGCGACTGGAACTCCACGGACGTCGGAGAAGGCCCACCCCGGGAGGAGTCGCCCTCCGACGTACACAGGTCCCCCTTGGGGACCCTTCCCGTCCTCGAACGTCCCGAAGTCTCCCCTCCTGGTAAGGCACGTTAAGAGAACTGCCAGGTGGGCACCCTGGGGGTCCGGACGTCCCGAGTCCCATCAAAGGGGTCGTTGAGTCGGACCTGGGTCTGGTGCCCTCAGCAGCC
The DNA here is from genome assembly GCA_006410555.1 of Capra ibex. Lineage (NCBI taxonomy): Eukaryota > Metazoa > Chordata > Mammalia > Artiodactyla > Bovidae > Capra > Capra ibex. The sequence goes on from SJYO01050415.1 coordinate 2,484,898, forward strand.
TGACTCTCGGGGGGAGGAGGGCCTGGAGTCCATCGTCGACCAGACCCCGGACGACCACCCCAGTGGGGGTACTCAAGGAAGGAGTGGGGATGACCCGAGGGGTCGAGATGGAGGACGAGGTGGGGAACCTCTGCCCGGTGGTGGGGTCGTCGCGTCTGAGCCACACCCGCGTCCAGTGGTGCCCGGTCCCCACCGACACACCGACGAGTCACGGGTCGTGGGTGTCTCCGTGGAGCTCCCACCCCACGCCACCCTACTCGACTAAACGACCATTTGACGGGGTCCCGGTGTCCCTCCAAGACCTCTTTAGGTCCGAGGTCAGGTAGTCTTCCGGATCACTATGGTCATCGGTCCACGGGAGGTGGAAGGGGGTTTTGGTAAGGCAGAAGATCTTTTTCAAGGAGTCTCGGGGACCTACTCGGTCCGCTCACTGCTCCGTCGTCGCTTCGAGAACCCGTGGTCCCTCCCGGTTGGTCTACCCTGGAGTCGTTCCGAGACCGGGAGTGGGAGCAAGAGGCGTCTACTCCTGCCGATTTCGGTGAGGACCGGGTACACTTTCCCCGAAATCCATGGACTGTCCGGATTATACCTCCTTCGCGAGTGTCTGCAGACAGGACACCCCGGTTGCGACTCCTGCGACACGGAGTCGAACTTCCCTTAGGCACACAGCCCTCCCCGTCCCCGGTCCGGGGAGCGTTCCCGACCGACGTCAACTGACAGTACCTCCGGTGTCCTAAAGGGTGCGGTCGGGAAGGGAAGGAAAAGAAAAGGGCCCTCCCGAGTGTTCTACTTTATAAGACTTCGGTACCCGAAGCGGAGGGTCCCAAACTCGAACCTCGGACCTCTCTGTCGCGGGCCCCCGAAGGGGTAGGAAGGCACCGCAGGGGTCTCGGAGGCCGTCCCCCAGCGTGGGGACGGTGGACTGTACGGAGGTCGGTGCAAGTCCCGCTCGAGGGACACCCTGGCTCCACGTCGGAGGAAAGATCCTGTGTTCGAGCCTGCAACAGACATTCAGTCGGGATGCACCAAGTGCCGGGCGGACTGAGGGACCCACGGGCTCGTGCGTCAAGAGTCACGGTCGACTTACGGTGTGGTTTCACTGGTCCCGATGGGACGGGAGGACAGTCAATCGAAGACCGGGTGTTCATAAGTAGAGGGGTAACGGGGGTCGTCGGGACGGGTTACCCCGAAGAAGGGAGTCCTTCGACTCCAGTTCTTTCCTCTGCAGGGGTCCCTCGTCGTTCCCGGACCGTGGGACCCCCACGTCCGTCTACCACCCTGTCCGGCCCGCCCGTCCCCTCCCCAGGCCCGTGTCCGGACAACCCCCCGGTCTCCGTGAATCTCGTGTGCCCCCGGCTAAAACTCGTCCGCCGACGTCGTGTACCCTTTGTGTCCGGTCACCCCGCACACCGCGACCGACGAGAGGACCCCTGCCCGTCCTTCCTCCCTTACCCCCAGTGGAGAGGGCCCGAAGGGAGCATCGAGTCAACCATTTCTTAGATGCACGTTACGTCCTCTGGACCCAAGCTAAGGACCCAACCCTTCTAGGGGACCTCTTCCTTTACCAGTTATAAGAACGGACCTCTTAGGGTACCTGTCTCCTCGGACCGCCCGACGTCAGGTACCCAAACGTTCTCAGCCTGTGCTGACTCACTGTTTGTCTGAAGAGGGCCGAGACGGGGGAGAGAGGCACCAGGGACCTCGTTTAGGGCTCGGAGGTCTCTCCGGAACCCGCGAAGGTCCTCTGGTGAACCAAAAGAGCCGGGGAGGGCGGGATTCCTCCGGAAGAGCCTTCCAGGGACCTAGTCGGGGCAAGTCCGCAGACGGGGGGTCTCGGACGGTGTGGGAGACATTGTCCCAGTTTGTTCGACGTACCTGGTTTCGGGGAAGGAAGGGTAGGGAGACGGAGAGGGGTAGGTGGAGACAGAAGTGGGGGTGACGTGGCTGAGGGTCTTTCTGGGTCTTTTTGCTCAGGAGTATGGGAGAGGAGGGTGGTGTGTGGGAGGACTTTTTGAAGCGTCACATAGTCTGTGTAACCGACGTAATCTGTACTACTTAAAAATTCCGTACTCAACCGTCCCAATGGTACCGACGAAGACGGGACTCCCCGTGTGACGACTCCTGACTAACCTTATTTATTTTGTCTAAATGTTGAAAGTATGAACCCTTCGTCTCTCGACCTTCCCTTCTCTTCGGTCCCCGACACCCCCTCCTCCGTCCCTCGAGAGACTTGAAGTCTTCCCTCGGGTACCGGAGGAGGGGGTAGACTTACAGAGTCGCTGGACTCTCGGTGAAAGAGAAATTTAAGGATTTCCTAGGGTCGACAGCCCTGTTCCCCGTCCCTGGTCCGTCCTCCCGGGAAAGGACACCCTTACCAAGACCCGGGGCACACGGGACACGAGCTGTAATCCGACGCGAAGTCTCAATGTCGACACCCCGAGGACCGTTTTCGGAAAAAACAACCGGAACCTCGGCTCCTCGGCACCTGTACTGGATCCCGGTTTTCCCTCTCCTTCACTCTTGGGTCGGGAGGTACGTCCCACGATCGTCGACCCCTACCTCTAGTCTCCTCCCGGGTCCGATCTCCCTCTTCCGCCCGTGAGACCCCTCTGTCAGACGGACTTCGGGCGACCGGTCGGGACTCGCCGGGAGGTTCCGCCCGAGGTGCACATCGGAGTGTCTCTCGGACTGAGTCCTGCGGACGGGCGAGTGGACGGCGTCGGGTTGCGCGGGGTGGGGGGGCGGGGGGACGGTGTCCGGTGTGGTGGGGAACTTCTCGGCTCGAGTCCCCCCGCCAGGGGATCGGGTCAGGGAGTGCCCCACGGTCCGCCCGACCTACCGGCCGACCTCTGCCTCGACACTGCCTGGACCGTCCGTCACGACCACCTCCTGCGTCTCCCATCGCGGTACTCGCAAGTCCCGTCGGAGTCTCTACCACCTGTCTGGACGGGGCGTAGCCTTTGGTAACCAACCCGGGTCGGTCTGTCCTCCGCGGCTTGTTTCAGTGACCGCAGCGGACAGGGGGCACACCGTGATTATGTCGTACTAAGGTGTTCCAGACCTCCCCGGACCCTTCCTGACCAGGGGACTGAGGAGCCCTCCATCCCCGGGATCCCTCGCCGCCACGTGGGCGACCCGGGTCCTGGACCGTCGACTCCGAGCAAAACTCAAGAGACAACCAGCACCCCGTCACTCCTCCCTCCGCTCACTCCCAACTTCGTCCTTGTCTGACATAATGATCACTGACCCCCTCGTCCTCCGTAGGGGACGCTAATACGGGTAGAGTCGTTGTCGCAGGGAAAGACGAGTTCACCCCACTCAGGTCTCAGAGGGGAGGTCCGGTCGACAAGCCACGGGACACGACCACCGGTAGGGTAGTCACCCCCATCGATCACTGAGTCCTGTCAGTTCTCACCCTTTCGGGAGGTCGGAGGTAAAGGGGAATTTGAAGAGAACTTAGGTGGACTACGGTCAAGGTACAGAAGGCTGGTCATTGGAGCCTGACTGGGCGGTCACCCTACTCAACACGGGTGGTCGACCAGGGTTTCGACCGTGACAGTCGGGTCCACCCCTTGTGAGGACCCGGGATGTCCGACGAACGAGTGGGTCGTGGGAGAGAAGTACCTAGTCTGTATGACAGACGAAGTCGAAAAGATGTTTTTCGGTCCGGACTCGTTCCTCACCCCTCCCCTCCCGGTCCGTCGGCGGGGGTCGTGGGGAGCTCTTTCCTACTCGAGTGAAACGAAGGGTCGGTCGAGACCCACTACCCGAGCCACAGTCTTGGCCGTCCTGGCCCACGGCCCCCGCAGCCGTACGGGACTGAACCGCGGTCCGCGGTCCCTCTGGCCTTCCCTTGGGCCCTTCGGAACCGGCTGTCGTACCCACCCCCTCACACTGAAGCGGCCAGGACAAAACCCTCCCACGTCCCCTCACCCCAGTACCCTTCTTCAGAGGGCAGAAGAGGGTTTCGGTCTACCGACTGAAGTCTAAAGGGTCTCGTACCGCGCCGTCCGTCGTCCTACGAGCGGGGTCCTTCTCATGGGTACGAACCCGGGGACAGGGGGTTTTCGGTGAGACCCGGGGACAACGAGGTGCGCCCGGACCGGGGGTCGACAGAGGTGGTAGGTACGGGGGGAGGAGACACGGTCGGGTACGGACGGGGGGCCGGGGGAGATAGGGCTTTCCTGACCCAGGGGCGGGAGTCGTGGGGGTGATGGTTCTGCCGGAGGGGGTCCGTGGGACGGAGCACGTCGTGGGGGTCCGGACGTCCTACTCGGGGCCATCTGGTCCCGGAGAAGAGTGCAAAAGACGTGTGCCGGGCCGTCCCTCCCCAGAACCGGGGGTGTGGCCCGGAACCGGAACGGGTGGAACCAGGGCCAAGGACCTTTTCTTCGCCGTGGTACCCTGGAAGGGCGTGGTCCTGTCTCGTTCCTGGGTGTCTCGGAGCCTCGTGCCGGACGGGAGAGGTCGGGGACGGCCCGGGCAACTCCGGAAGGAGGACGGGTGGGGTCGGGCACCAGTGGACTTCGTCCCCGACATCAACTCGTGGTCCGACCTGGCTCCCGTCGTGGAGGGTGGTGCGACCCCGGTAAGTCCCCGTCTCAGACCGCCCACGAACCGGCCGCTAACACCAACCCCCTGTCACTCCTCCGAGTGTGGTCGGCCCGTTCACACCACACCGGGGACACCCGTCCGAGACCAGGACTCGGAAGGGTCGGGTCGCGGGCCGAACCGGAAAACTCCGACGGGGAGAGACACGCAATCCCTTTCACCGTCAGGGAGAACACAGGGCCCCAAAGTCTCGGCTGTCTTCCATCCGACGAGGGGACTCCCGAGGACACTCACTGTGTCCCAGGGGGTGCCCTTGAGCCTGGACCTTCGTGCCCTGTCGCCAGGTACGGTGTCGCCCGCCGACCTCCTCCCCCGTCTCATACGCGAGCTCGGCGGGGCCCCGTTTGCGGCCGCCTGGGGACGAGAGCCGCCCGGATTCCCCGGAGGTCCAACACCGGAGGGTCTGGGGAGGGTCCCAGGGAGGGTGGGGTGGAGGGACGGAACAGAGGCTCATAAAAGGTTCGACAACAGAGTAGCGCTTATCGTGCAATTACACCCATAATTTTTCATACCCGTTTACAAATTACGAGCGTTCGACACAAGGTAATAACTACGAGACGAACTCCCGGGCCGTCCATCGTGTTCGCCCGACCCCGAGACACCTCTTCACTACTGGGTCGTCGGGGCACTCCGGCGGTAGACGGCCCGGACGAGTGGTGCCCGAGGATCCTCCGTCTCACCCCTTCCCTCGAGTCAGGGACCCAGACTTCGGCGGGGAGGAGGGGACGCCCACACCGGCCCGGGGAGACGCACGCACCCCACGTCCGAGGCACTCCAGAGTCGTCTAGGGTGCCCCCCTCGGACCCTGACCCGGTCCCTCCGACCCGGCGGACACGTCCAGTGCGGTGTTTGAGTCCACCTCACTCTTCAACGGGGAACAAAAGCCGGTGAGACCCAGAAGCAACGACGAGCGTCCGGAAGAGACCAACGTCTCTTGTCCCGAGGAGAGCTCAACGTCACACGTCCGAAGAGCATCGCTACCGAAGAGAATAACACCTCGTCTGAGAACCACGTGTCTGAAGTCTTCAACGGTGGGTCCCCGAGTAGTGAACACAGAACTCCCGCGATCTCGCACGACCGAAACCATCAACACCGCGTGGTCGAATCGACAAGAAGCCATACACCTTAGAAGGGCCTGACCCCTAACTTGGATACAGGGGACGTAACCGTCCGTCTAAGAGTGAGTGACGCCGTGGTCCCTTCCGGTATTAAATCGTGAGAAATTCTTCGTGGGGTCAACCCCGTGCCTCTCGCTTTTTTCTTCGTCCCTCAGACTAATCTTCCACCGAACCTTAACTCGTCCGTTCTCTCCCGACTGACCACCGGGGCCCGTCCTACCGGCTCTGCCCGGTCCTCCGTCCGCACGCGACTTCCGTCTCGGGACCACTCTCCCGGGGGCTCCCAGTGCCTCCTGAGGCACCAAACCCGACGTCGTCGACGTACCCGTCACTACAGGGGACTTCCGACCCCCGGACTCAGCTCCCCCTTTGGTTCTCCACACGACACCGGGGCGGTTCGGACTTCCCGGACAACCAGTTCGTCCGTCCCGTCGGAGGTCCACTCGCCACGGGCAGGTCTCCGGTGGTCCCGAGCTCTCCGCGTACACCCTCGGCGAGTAGATCTCTGTCGAAACTTCTGTAGGTGTCCCGGTCCGGACCGGTGGCTCCACGGTCGGTCTTTCCCTCGGCTTCCGCTGACTTTCGACGTTCCTCCCGTACCACCACTGCGCCTGCACGAGTTGCGAGACGAAAGGACTGGAAGACTCCGGAGGAACGTGAGCGTCGAAGAATCCCTGCGGCCCTCCGGCACCACGGGGGGAGACGAGGAGTGGTGGGGGAACGGCCAGGGAGATGTGGACGGGACCGACCGGAGGCCGACGGCGTCCGGGGGGGCCCGGGCACCAGGGGCCCTTCGCGACGGACCGTCGTCGGAGTCGACAGCCGGAGGCAGTACCTCTGCCGCCGTCGACGCCCGTTTGCCAGTGAACACTGGTAAACAGTCTTTCGTAAGGAAGGAGGGCCGGACGGGAGGACGGGTGAAGAGAGGGTGCCGGGACCTCTCCCCGGACAGAGCCCGACCCTCCCGGGGCTCCCCTATTTTCACGACAGACACGAGACGCCTTCCCGGTGGGCACCATGGTTGCGCCCTGGGTTGGTCCCCAGGATAGGCGGTGTGTGGTGCGTGGTGTGTCCGACAGTCCTCAGACCCGCCGACGGGAGGCTCAGCGGGGGTGTCACGTCCATCTGCAGTGGGGGTTAATCTTCCACCTCTTTAACAGGGTGTCTGTGTGACCCAGTGTGTCGACCAGTCCTTAGTCCTCGTCATCCGAGCTCCGACACCGGGTAGGAGGTCGGCGGGGTGGGCGGGGGTACTACCGCCTCGGGAGGGGTAGGGTGGGAGGCCGGGCAGGGGGGTTGTCGAAACAAAGGTAGAGAAGCCACCAAAGACCGGGGCCGGACGACCAAGGTCGACCCGGATCCGACCTCTGTCGGACGGACGAGAAACGTGAAGCACCAAACCGGAGAGACAATGGTTTACGAGACCCTAAAAAGACCTCGGTCCCCACCTCTTCTTAGAAGAGGTCAGACCGGGGTCCCGCACCGACCGTAAGCCTTTCTTCGTCCTTCGGTCTGGGACTATTACGACTCAAATCACATACAAGTCACCGGTCTTCGTCTCTACAATCTCCGAGTAACCGAGGTTCGCCCCGTGCGAAACAAGTCGTGGAAACTCCGGAGTCTGGGGACAAGTCTGTTTTTCACGGACTCTGGTCCTCAGTCCGTTTGTCTGTTACTGGGGCCTACTCTCTGTCCTTTCCCCCGCGGTGCGACCGTGGTCGGGGGTTGTCCGTCCCGAGTCCCCGGCGTGGGGTGGGAAGAATCGTCGCAAACGGCTGACGACCCAAACACGAAGAGCGAAGGTCTCCGGAACTCTAAGGATCTGAGGGTTGTCTTTCCGGACGAACAGGGGCGTTCCGGTCCGAAGACACCCGTCGATCGTTTGGTCCCTCCAGCTATCCGAGGGGGCTCGGGACAGGAACTCTGGACGACAGTGACAACTGTAGTGGAACCAGGTCTCTGGGCCCCCTTTGACGAAAGAAGGAGACAAGAGACCCAAGGGTCAAAAGGGAAAATATTTTACCTCTGAGGAAGAGTCTTTCGGGCTCGGAATAAGGGGTTCGACAGAAAGAACTCTAAAGTGTAAGACCGGACCCCACCTCCCTATTTGTGTCGGACACCCTGAGACCTCACGGGCCCTCGGCACCTGGGTCGAGGTGACACTCCCCGGGGGAACCCGTGGGGTCTCCGGGTCCTCGACCCTCAGGACGGTGTCCAGGTCTTCCGAGGCGGAGGACAACGTGTGTCTCTCGCAGAAGGGGAGTGGTGGGGGGTGTCCGTCGAGGCGGAGGACAACGTGTGTGTCTCGTAGAAGGGGAGCGGTGGGGGGTGTCCGTCGAGGCGGAGGACAACGTGTGTGTGTCACAGAAGGGGAGCGGTGGGGGGTGTCCGTCGAGGCGGAGGACAACGTGTGTGTCTCGTAGAAGGGGAGCGGTGGGGGGTGTCCGTCGAGACGGAGGACAACGTGCGCCTCTCGTAGAAGGTGAGCTACCGTCTGTAGGACGAGGCCCTCCTCCTGGAGTGCAAACGGAGCTGGTACCAGGTGTGGGAGTTGTGGTAGGACGACTGGAGGTGACTCGAGAAGGTCGACGCTTTGGTCGATTTCCTGGACTTCTGGGGCCATGAGGAGTGGGCGCCCGAGGTCGGTCGCAGCAAGTGCACGTGTGCCCGCGCCGGCACGGTCGGGCGGGGAGCCAGGGGTCTCTAACCACCCCTCCTCTGTTCTACACTGGGCTCCGGAGGGTCAGGTCACAGTTTATGCCCAGGGAAACCCACCCGACATACATTCTCGATCGGTCCCCGCACCCAAAGGGTGGCCCGTCCCGAGACGGGTGTCTTCCGACCCCTGGGACGAGGTCCCAGGCACACGGGAGGGACTGTGGGGTGGGGGTGGACCGTGACGGGGACACGTGTGTCTCGCCGAGTCGAGACTTGGGGGGAACGTTCGGGTCAACTTAGCACGAATGACCCGACACGGTCGACCAGTCCCAGCCCGGACACCTATATTGGGATGGCCCCAGCCTGCAGTGGTGAGGGGACTGGGAGGAGGAACCGGACCCGGGGGGAAAGGACGTCTCCCTGTGCAGACACAGTCGGTCCCACAGTGTCACGACAGACCGGGTCCTCAAAACTCACGCCCGGGTGGTCCCGACCAACCTCTCTCGTCCCTCCGCGAGAGGTAAGACGGTTTGGCGAGACCCCCATCACCCAGTTTCCGGAGCGAGCCTGACTCGACGTCTCCCAGGGACCCCAACCGACAGTATGTCCTGTCCCACCGCCGAGACCCCGAAGGTAGACCCGACACGAGTAATAGGAGGGTTGAGTCTGGGACGTGACCGGGTAGAGACCCCAGAGGTCCTGTAGGTCCGGACACGGACCTCCGCGACCCAGGGCTGGAGACCCTTACTCGGTCCGGTGTGGGGACGGAGGGAGGACATCCTACAAGGAATCCCGTCCCCGCGAGGGATCCCACCCGAGTCGAGTTCCGCACCAGAGTTCACGTTCCACCCGACGTCTCCTTCCTTCTCCACCGAAATTCCTACTGTCCTTCCGCGACGGGTCCTCTCCTCCGTCCCGGGACTCGTCCGAAGGAGGGACGGGCGTGGGTCCCGGGAGCACCGGGGGGTCCGGGACGGCACCTTCCGACCCTCCCACTGACGGGAATAGACGGTCCGATCCGAGCGACGGCCGTCCGGGAGCGTCGGTGTCGTGCACCGAGACACGTGGGCTCTCATTACTGTCCCAGACTCCTCCTCGACAGTCGCAAAGGAAACACTACCGAGGAAGGCCGACCCGACGGTTTGTGTCGGACCCCCCGGTCCGGCCGGGGATCACGGGCGTTCCACGGCACCGCCCCCCTCCCCCCTCCCCGTGCCGACCCCGCCCCCGCCCCGGCCCCTCCCCGCACCGACCCGCCCCGGACCCGCCCGGGACAACTGTCGTGTGTGTGGGGAAGTGGGGCGTCCTCTCGGCCTTGGACAAGACGACGGACATGGCGAGGACCACGGTGTTGGGGCAGTGGTGGCATAGGGAGACGAAGGAGTGGGTCTTGATGGCCGTGCGGATGCTGGAGTAGGTCTTCAACATAGGAAGCGAGCGGTAGGATGGCAGGTCGGAGTCCCCCGGCCACCCCCGGCCAGGGTCGCCTGAGGGGGGGTCCGAGGGGAGGTCCGGACACCGAAGTCCCGGGCACTCCGGGTCACTCCCTGCGTCGACTCCTTGGCCCCAGTAGAGTGCTTGGCCTCCAGCCCCTCCCACGCACGAATCCACTCCCACGGGGTCCTCTCTCCATCCCACAAGAGTCGGGTCACGACCGCGCTCCTGCCCCGCCAACCTGTCGTCCTCCTCAACTCGGGTCCCCGGAAACCCCCGGCGGCTCGGGGTGTCTCCTGCACGGCCGTCTCCGCCTCGTCGGCGCCCCGGAGCCCTGCTCCCTGCCGGGGTCACGGGTAGTCCCGGACAGAGTCTCCTTCCGCAGGTGGCAGTCCAAAACAAACCTTGTGACACTTCGTTTGGTCGAAAGAGACGCACCACACACTGGACCCAGTCTTTCGATGCATCCTCCGTCTTAACCGGAAGAGGAGATTCCCCACCTCTCGATCCCATTCCTTTCTCCCCGGGACTCCGAGGAGGCGACTCTCAGGCGGCACCGGAACGGGCCGAGGGAGTCCGCGGGCGTGCGGCCGTGTGGAGACAGACGGGAGGTAGTAAGTCCGTCCTTGCCCCGGGACGGACGGGGTCGTGGGGGACCCGACGTCCGGGCTCTATTCTCGGGAATCCCGGACCACCCGCGTCTCTTCTCCTCGTCTGCCTCGTGCCCCGGCGGGACGGCCGAGCCAGATCTCCCCGTCTCTCCGTCTCCCTTGTCCGGCGACGCGACCCGGAACACAGGGCTACGACGAGTTCACCTTTGTGCCGGACTCGGAACCTCGGTCCCGGACCCCGTCCCCGGCGTGCGAGACACGTCGGTCCGGTCGGGACCCGGTCGCGGAGGCACGGGGGTCGGGTCGGGGGGTCTCTCGTCCGACGGGGGCCACGGGGGTCGGGTCGAGGAGTCGCCCGACGGGGTCCCGGGGGCGCGGGGGACGGGTCGGGGAGTCCGTCCACCCGACGGGACCGGTCGTCACTCCGAAGGAACTGGCGGGAGGGTCGCCCCTGGACCTCCAGTGACACCTAAAGGAGTGCCTCCACCTGTTCGACCACGTCGACTAGCTCACGGGGTAGAAGTGTACACTCGCACGCGGCAGGACGTCCCTCCGACGCCTCGGTCTAAGTCTCTCGCCGAGAGACGGGGACCCCTCCCTTCCCCCCGTCCGCCCGTGGGTCCCTGCGAAGACCTTGTAGTCCTTACACTCTTATCCTCCTACCCCGAGTCCGCCGGCCGATCTTGTCCCGTAGTTTCGGACGGACACGCGACCGTTTTGGGTGGACCCCGTCCGTCCCGCCGGTGACCCCCACGGGAGGGTCCGCGGATCCTCGGTCGGGGAGCAGGGACGTCTCGTCTCGACCGCAACGGTCCTCGACTGCCGTCCGCGACTCACATTGTGGACTCGATTCACACGCCCTCCCCGTCGACCGGCCCGGGGCGGAGTAGGTCACGGACGCGGGGTCTCGTCCGTCGAGCCTTACGTCGGACACACGAATGCCGCACCTTCACTTCGGCCCGCCGTCGGGACGACTGTCGGTCGAAGGAGGACTCGGGTCGGGGGTCCGGGGAACGAACCCGTTGTGGGGACTGGATGGGTCCGGTTCGGGACCTCGGGTTTCCGCTGGGTCCCCGGCGCCCGACGGGGGAGTAGGTTTCTCTTCCGTCGAAGAGGTGTGTCGGTGACAGTACTACTGTCCGTGTACTCGTCCTCCCTCTGGGACAAGGATCGCCTCCCGCAGTCTCGCATGGGTTCTACCAGGGACCTGACTGTAAAGTGAAAGAGTCTCCAGAGGGCCTCGTCGGATCGAACACGAGGGGACTGCCGTCCAGGTCGGGTTGGGATCTCTTCGGCGTTTGTAGAGAGGTCCGGGTCCCGAAAGCACGCCTCTGGTGTTGTCTCACCAGGTGTCGACCGGGACGGATCGGGGCAAGTGTGGGAACCACCGGAACTCGGGACACCACTGACCGAACCGGGGGTCGGGTCGAGTGGGTCCCAGTCTCGTCCCTGCCCCAAACCTTGGTCGCGGCGACCCGGACCCCCCTCCCCTCCCCGACGACGAACTCTGGAGACGGAGGACGGTGTCGGGCCGGGACTCCGGGCGCGTCTCGAGGGCCCACTGCACCAGAGAGGTCGCGACACACCGAACAGGAGGTGGCTCCTAGGAGCTCTACCCCGGAATCTGTGTTCTTTCTTTGCTCACTAAGGGACCTTCCCGAGCCCTCTCGGCGTACCGAGGCAGATCAACCCTGGCACGACCCGTCCCGGGCCCACACAGGGAGGGCAGTCCGTGTCGTACCCGTCCCGACCGTAGACTCCGCCTACAGGTTTTCACGGGTGGTCTACGAGGACCCGAGCCATACAAGTCAGTGTGTGGTCTCGCGAAGGGTGGGACGGGCGGGAATTTCGACGGAGTCGGGTCGGAGACCGAGTGGGACAGTTGTCACGAGACACGGGTGCACACCTCGCCCGGGTCCCCAGACAGTGCGAGGTCGGCCCCGGGGAGTCAAGGTCCCTCGCCACCCATACACGGTCCGGGACGCCGACCGACCCCAACGGTCCGACTCCACTGACAGCCCTTCCAGCCTACCGTCCCCTCCGACTAGAGCACACTAGTGCCCTTGCCGAGTCTGCGGCGACCTCCCCCGTCCGACGCTCCTCGGGTCGGTGGCGCGACTGGGAGGACCGGTCCGACGACACGGCAGTCTTGGCAGGACTGGGGACGGTGGCGGGAGGGACTGGGGACGGGAGGCGGAAGGGACCGGGGACAGGAGACGGGAGGGACTGGGGGTGGAGGCGGAAGGGGCTGGGGACGGGAGGCGGCAGGGACTGGGGACGGAGACGGAAGGGCGTCTGGACGCGGACGTCGACGACCTGCACTTCTCGTTGGGCATGGACTAGTTCCGGGACATGCCGGACGAGTACGACGACGGCGTCTCGTCGCGAAAGGTCGACGATAGCGTGGCCGACGTCACGCACGGGTTGGGACTCGACGACGTCTGGCTCACTCACGGGTCGAGCCCCTGTGTCGGACCGCACAGCCCCGTACTTTCGCCACTGGACCCAGGGGGGACTGGAGGCGGAGTGTGGAGGAGAGTGACGCCTGTGACAAGCGGAGAGCCGACGAACGGACATCCGGAGGGTAAAGGTGTAGTCTCGGGGACCGACCCTCTGGACCGGGACAAGTGTTCCACCATCCATCAACCCAACTCAAATAACTTTTCAAACTTACGCACGATCTCACTGGGTTTGTCTTTCACGTCCCCCTCCTTAAGCACAGGGTAAAGCCTCCGACACAACGGACCCCGTGCACCACCCTCTCGGTGTCCCCCAGGGAGGGTCCGAGTCTGTCGGGAGGGGGGTGCACGTCGTCTCTCTGTCGGGACCCGGTGCCACACGGGACCCAGCGGAGCCTGGCAGGGGCAGCGGCTAACCACACCCTTGGTTCCCACGTGGTGCCGGTGGGACGAGAGCTGGACAGGTGTCCGTCCTGTCCAGGGTCCGACCGACGGGCCTCTCCGGGACGTGCGGTCGGAGGCCCCGTAGGTCTGAGGGTGGGACTTGGGTGACGACCGGGCCGGGGGCCTCGGACAACCCAGTACAGATATAAACCATTGGGAACCTCCGAAACGGAGTAGGTGTCCGTAAACCGTAGGCTCTACCTTTTAAAGTGAACAGTCCAGCGGTACCTTTGTTCGTCTCGGTGGCTCTTCTAAATGCGACTTACCTCGCGTGGGTCGAACGTGGTCTACGGGATACGCAGATCTTAAGGGAGGGTCCGACACGTTCGGGGAGCCGTCCGGCCCGAGGAGCGAGGGTGTTCTCCTGAGTCCGGAAACGGGACGCCACCTGTGTCCGTCGGAACTCTACCGGGACACGGGAGACAGGACGTCCCGGACCCCGTGGTGGGGGCGTGGACTGGACCAGACAGGTCCCCGACCTGCACACCTGGGGCTACCCAAAAGAGGGACGGGGTCCGGTGAGCTCCCCGACCTCGGGGTCCGGTTCCGTGTAGAGGACGCGTAGTACGGGACGAGGGGCCTGTCGCCACCCCTCCCGGCCCACGACGGGATCGACGAGTACTGCGGCGACCCACTGGGAGTCCTCCGCCGTGAACCACGAGCCCCACGGGGCCCCGTCCCCGTCGGTCTCCTAATCCACACCCAAAATAAGGGAACGGGTCTCGCGGAGACCGACGACCCTGAGTCTTTCCGGGTCCCGGGCAGGACACAAAGCGACCGGACCGGAAACGACCGGCGGTCAGGGACTACCCACAACCCCAGCGGGACCGTCGGTGAATCCTCCCTTCCACTCCTCCTCCGTCCTTTCCGACGAACGGACACGGGAGACCCGGCCCGGCGTCGGGGACACGACTACTTCCGGCCACGGAGGATCCTCGAGACAGCCGATGTAGAGGAGCGTATCCCTCGTGAGACACTTTTCCTTCCTTTCGAGTCTAGTCAACCTCGGGAGGGGTTCGGTCCTATTCCGTCCAGACGTCCACTTTCGACCCTTTTCCTCCGAGTGGGGACCAGAGGGCACTAGTCCCAGTCGTACGGACCCCGGAGACCGACTATTCACCGAGGCGCCCGGACCTGATTCCAGACCAGGTGCGAGACGGCTCTCAAACGACACACCGGAGTCCGGTCGGGGTACCGAAGAGTCCCGAGAGCTACAGAAGTAGTCATTGCGTGACCTGATTTACCTAGGTACCCCCAGACGGGTTGGAAGTGCCGGAACCCAAGGGTCCGAGAGGAACGTCCCTGGGTTCTCGACGGGACCTTCTTCCGTCCCTTCTCGCCGACTCCTCCCCCGGAGTCCCGGTCGACCCCCACCCCCCGGCGAACGGCCGAATCCGAATCTCTATGGAGGTGGGACCTCTCCGTAGGGACGCGTCCCACCACCGTCCTTCTGTCGCCGCCCGACGGGTCTTCCGGGTGCTCGTCCTTGGTCGACCTCCTCGGAGACGAGGAACAGGGCGCGTGGGGCGACACCTGACTCCCGAGTCCCTGGGACCGGTGACCAAGTCCGAAGACCCGGTAACAGAGGAGACACTCCGTTCTCCCTCGGAGCCTTCGTCTTCGACCACTGTGAGTGGTCGGTCCTCGTCCCACTGTCCACGTACCACCGTCTTCTCTCCCGACCGGAACCTAAGACCTTACGGTCGGGGCACGACGACCGGCCCACAGGGGGTCGGTGAGTGCCGGACTCCCAACATTTGTATGTCCCTTGTGCTTCCCGACTCGTCGCCGGTGTGGGACCTCACCGTCCCCCGCTGGCCCCCGCCCCCGTTCGGAGTAAGGGTCGGAGGTACAACCTCCTCGGGGTGTGGGGGCTGTGTCGAGAGGGACGGGGGTTCTGGGGCCCGCCCCTTCCCGGACGGGCGTCCCCCGACTCAGTGTCCTCCCCGTCCTGAACGACGGAAGCTCCGCGCCCTCGTTCCCCTGCGGGTCGGGGGGGTGGGGGCGGGCGGACCGGTGTAGACACGTGTCGTGGACCCTAAACGGCGGCAGAGACCGTAGAGGGACCGTTGGGGATTAGAGTCGGGGAGACGGGGAGTACGTCTCTCACGACCCCCTCTTTGTGTCTGGCACCCACGGCCGGGGTCTGCCGTGCGAAGCGGTAGCGGAGACCGGACGTGCAGAGGGGGAGAAGGAGACGTACCCACCGCGCCGTAGACCGGCGGGGGACCCCGGTCACGCAGGGAGTCGGAGGAGTCCTCCCCCTCGACGAGGGCCCACGGTCCTGTGGGTCCGGGGTCGTTATGATACGGTCCCTACAGGGAAGGCGAAAGGGTCCCCTCGGGCCTTACGACGGGCGTCTGACCGGGGACTCTCGCTTGGGTCGGGTCGAGGAACACTCGAAACGACTTGGTCACAACGGGCTCCGGGTCCACTCCACATGATTATCAATGGGGTCGTCTCTCAGGGCGTTTCTGCTGAGAAGAGGGAGTAAAACCGGAGCGACCTCCGTCTAGCACACCAGGCCCTTCCTAGACGAAGACCTGAGACTTCGGACCTCCGGGACCACTTCCCGAGAGAACTGCTGACACCCGACTAGTCGATCCGTCGCTGGGAAACCCGGTGACCCGGGTCCTTTCTTCGCCGGTGTCGGTGTGAGGTTCCACAAGTATCCAACACATAGAAACAGTCCTTCCCTTGTCCGACTCATCCCGGTACCCCGACGAGGTCTACCGTAGGGTTGATACCCTTCTCAAGGGCGACGGGGACCAGGACCACAAAAAAGTCTCCACGGAAGGTCCGAGACTGGTAGTCGTCCGACGCGGGGTGGTCCTCGGTCCAAGTAGTCACTCCCAGGGTAAACGTACTTCGTGAACACTAAGGGGGTTCGCCTGACTCGACGATTCGGAGTTCCCCTGTCCCAACATCGGCGTCACCGGTGGGTAACCCGTCGATCCGACCCTGACCTGTGGTCTCGTTCAAGGAGGACAGCACAGGCCATAACGTCGACACACCATGTGTTGGACACGGTGTCGTGTCTCGTCGATCCTCCCACGATTGCTCCTCAAGAGTCTCCGCAGTCGACGGGTCACCGTTCTGGTCGAAAGGAAGGGGTCCCTGTGTCTCACTGACTCCCGGAGACTCGGGGTCTCGAGTTTTTGTCTACAGGACGGTTCACCTCTCGGACATCTGGAGTCGGTAGGGACACCAGGGACCGGAGTCGGGACGGGGAGGAGGGGGAAGAGGGACCTGGGACAAGGTTCGGGGTCGACCGAAGACCGACCGACGACCGGGACCGAAAGTGGGGTTTCCCTCGGTGAGTATTTGTCCTTTACGAAGGGCCACACTACGGACGAGACCCGTGGCGACGGTCGGGTGTCCGACTCCCGGAATAGGTTCGTCGTCACAACTGACCAGGACAGACGACCCCCCCTCCCCCACGAGGACTCGCGAGGGGAGAAACCCCGGTTCTCAACCCCCAAACGGCCCCGACTCCACCTGTGTACAGGGCTCCAGCCCGAGGTGGTCGGACACCGGCCACGAAGGGGGAGGTCGTCGGGGTGCACGTGAGTCCGGGACTGCGACTCGGCAAGACGAGGGAAGGTGTCTCTGCCAGACTTCCGTCGTGGGTGCAGCGTCTTTCGTCTGAGGGGTTCGTAACTGATGCGCCTCGACGACGTCGTGAAGCTCGCCCAGGTCTTCTTCGTGGACCTTCACTCCGTGGTCGCCTCGCCCGCACCCCTAGTGGACCTGGCCTCCCACCAGGAGACTGACGGACCGCACCTCTGTCCGGGTGCCTCACCACGGCACCGCATGACCCCCAGAAGTCCGGAGGAGGGGCGTCTCGGGTTCCCAGACGGAGCTCCCGTTCCGACCCGGACCGGTGGTCGCGCCCCGTCCCACCACCCGACCTCCGCGACTGGTGACGCGACGAGAGTGTCGGGTCGGGGTCCGGGGGTCGACGTGACCCCTAGTCTGTCTCGACCGACGGGTGGTCCCACCCCGGTGTTGGAGTCTGTAGGGACAAAAAACCTTAGCCCAAGAAAGATTGCGGGAGAACATTTCTCGAACTGCGGGGTTCGGGTGGTCTGGAGACTGGAGCACGTCTACACACATGTATGTACATATGGGCAGACACACGTGTATCCCTGGTCGTGTCTAGGCATACTTCCTACGTGAGGAGGGGTTATTTCTTCACTGTCTTTTGAGAGGTGAGTGCGGACCGGACGAGGAAGGGTACCCACGGGTGGGGTGACTGTGAGTCGTCGGGACCCTGGGACGACGGACAGGATCTCTGGACAAGAGTACGGGGGTCCGAAATCCCCCGGAGTCCATCCGGGTGACTACAGGATCGCCGAGAACACCCAGGGATCTCATCCTCTCTTTCCGGAACCCACCCGAAAAGGGGTCTCGGGGTCGTATCCGGACCCTCCCACTCAAGGGGACAGACTTCAGAGGTCCTGTCTTTCCGTCCGACTTGAGTGGTACCGGGTACACGTGTGTGCGTAGGAGGATGCATACACGGGGTCCGTGGTCTCTCCCCTACTCCCGGACGGAGACAAGACGACCAGGACGAGCCGGGGTTTGGGACTCCTGGCCTGGGGTGGTAGGGGTCTCCGGGCCGGACCCCGTGGGGTACGTCCACCGTAGTCAGTCGTGCCCGGGATGAACCTTTTCCTCGGCCTCTTGACCTCCTCCCAGGTTTGAGGACACGGACCCTATTTTACAGGGTTCCGCCCGCCGGAGACCCTGTGGCATGCGGGGACGATGCACACCACCCACCCAGGTGGTGTGTCCTACACGGGGTCCTAGAGTCGAACGAGGGCAGAAGACTTTTGCGCCCCTCTGTGTCTGTCGGGATCTGGTTTCTGACCTCCCACCACCACTCGGGGAAGAGCCCCGCCGTGGGTTGGCGGCCGGGGTGGGGGCGCCCCTTCGGTCCGTCGCCGCCGCGGACGCGGGCGGCCCGGACGAGACTGACGAGGCCGGCGTGGGCCCGAGCCTAAAGTTTCGGGCCCGAGGCCCGCCACTTACCCGGCCGCGGGCGGGCCGGAGGGGCGTCTGGGGAGGGGCGCCGGGCGGGGGGCGCGGGTGCACTGCGGGGCCGGAGGCGCGAGCCCAATGCCGGCGGCGCGGTCAGGGGCGCGGCTCCGACGCGGCGGGCGGCGGGCGCGGCGCGGGGGGCGCGGCGGACGGTCGGGGCGGCGCTGTACCGGGCGCGGCGGGGCGCCGCCGGGCGCTGGGGGCTCGCGCCGCGCCGGCCGGCGACTCGCGCCGGGCCTCCGCCGTCCGGGCCGGGCCGGAGCCTCGCTGTCGGCGGCGCCGCGCCCAGGGTCGCGGGACGGACGCGGCGGCGGGCCGGGCTCGTACCTCTGCCGCCTCTTCCTCACGCCGCGGGACCCGCCCGAGAAGGTCCGGTAGCAGTTGCTGTACTTCCATTGCCCGCGCCTACGCTGCGCCCACGCACAGGGGAAACCGCTGCGCACCGCCGCCGTCGGCGCAGGGCGGCACAGCCCCTCCGGGGCGCAGACACACGGGAACAGACTCACGCAGACCGGAGACAGACGGCACGCGGGACCAGAGGCCCACGGGCAGCACCCCCCACACCCGTGCGCACACAGACCCACAGGCACGCTATGGGTCCCAGGTACGGGGACCAGCGGGCCCAGCGTCGCGGGGGAACCCCAGGGCTGGACTCGGACGCGTGTGCGCCCGAAGGGCGCGGGGTCTGGGGGTTTGGTACTTACCCCCAAACCGAGGCCCCCGCTGAGTGCCGGGAAATATCCCAGGTCCCAGAGAGGCCGGAGAGGAGATGGTGGGGGCACCGGGGGAAGGGGCTGGGGCTGCCGGGTCCTTGGGTCTGTTACGACAGTGACGGTTTCGNCTTACCCCCAAACCGAGGCCCCCGCTGAGTGCCGGGAAATATCCCAGGTCCCAGAGAGGCCGGAGAGGAGATGGTGGGGGCACCGGGGGAAGGGGCTGGGGCTGCCGGGGCCTTGGGTCTGTTACGACAGTGACGGTTTCGTCGCTTTTTATTATTTGTCCCTTGGCAATTGAGGAAGGGACGGTCGGAACGGAGACGCGGGCGGCGGGCGCGGGGTTTGGTCGAGGTCCTGGGGTGGTAGACACGCTCCTCACCGGGCCCGGAGTTCCGGAGACTGGACGGAACCCCCCTCCTCCCGCTCCCACCCGGACTCCCTCGTCGGGGTCCCCTCCTGACGGCCGACGAGGTCCGAGAGTCGAGGTCAGGGAGAGACCCTACCGGGTTCCAGTCCGAAGTCGTCCGGTGGTTGAGGACCGGGTGCGACCGAGTGGTCCACCCCTTTGGCTCCGACCCTTGCCGAGTTCCAGTGACTCCTTTGACAACCTGGTCGGGTACTGGAGTGGACTAGGCCCCTCGCTCCCCCAGGAGCGGGGGTTTCTCCGACCCCGAACCGCCCCATCTCTCCTCCCGGCCGGCGTCACTGTCCGGATTGACCCATCTCTCCCCCGGACGTCCGGCGCGGAGAGGGGAAGACGAGACCCCGTCCCACCGATCCGACCCCCCTTGTCCCTTGAGGGGTCTCGGGGGACGGACAGACTGGGAGGGATCATGTGTCGGACCGTAGGATGTCACTGAAGCGTCCGGGGTCCGCCTGTGTGGTGTCACGGGTCCGTCCGGAAGTCCCCCGACGGTCTAGGAACACTGGGGGTGGGGGTCCTCCGGGTCCCGGTGGGAGGGGGTCTTGACGTCCCAACCGTCGTACGTATCCACGGGGAGACGAGGGGTGTGTCCCACGAGGGGACTCTGGGGCAGGGGGGTCGAGGTGGAGGTTCGGGAAGACGACCGGGGGCTCACGACCGAAGGGCGACGGAAGTCGTCGGGGAGGACGGGACACTCGTAGCGTCGGAACCGTGGTCCAAGGGTAAGATCTGGTGGGAGGGGGTTGGTGAGGGCCCCGACCGCCTCGTCTGAGGAAGGACGTGGAACAGGACCGTAGGAGTGGTGTGTGTGACACCTCTCGTCGGCGAAAGGCGAAAGCGAGTCTCCTCGCCCGTCCTGGCAGAAGGGGGAGAGGCCCGTTAAACGTTCCTTGAACCCCTACTCTGCTTCCTCTACCCGGGTCCAACATCGTTCGCCGAGTCCTAAAAGACTGCACCCCTCCGTTTGACCCTCTCCAAAGTGGACCGCATTACGGCTCGGGGCGATCAGGGGTCGGACACTGTGTCCAAACACAGACCCGGTCCCTGTCCCGTCCCTGTGTCTGGCGGACCTCCGGTCAGTAGACCTTAACCCCCTGTCGAAGGCCGACAAAGCGAGTCACCGAACTCGGTGTCTTCGTCGCCCCAAAGGTGTCTCCTTCCACCGGACCCACTCCTCTACCTTGAACGGACGCTCCGGGGTACTGTCGGGTGGGTCCCGACGTCCAGGTCTCGGACCGTACTCCCACCGGCTCCTCCCCTCCCCCCGACGGGGACCCCGGACCTCCCCGTGGCTGAGTCCCGCCCCCCCGGGCCCCTCGCAAGGGACGGACGGGGTGGAGTAAATTCGTCGGGTCTACGGGGGGTTTCGAGTCTCTCCCCGTCCTCGAACAGGCCCTTACTGTCCCGACCCTCGCCGAGGTCCCGAGTCGGACGTGGAAGGCCTTTACCCCAGTGTTAGACAGACGGGGGCTCTCACAGTGTGTCCAGGGTCGGCCCACCGTCTCCGTCTCTGGCGGACAGGCGAGACAGGCGTCGCAATCGGTTCGTGAGAGACACACGGTCCAGGACTGGATCACGAAGGATCCGTCAGAGGTGTGGCTGGACGAGGACGGGAGTAGAGTGTCCCCTCGTTTGTCCGAGTCTCTCCTCGGAGGGCGTCTCGGGGAGAGGGCCCGACGTCGGACCCGGTGAGTGGACATGTCGGGCCCCGGGTGGGTGGACTCGTGGGGGGCACTGCTCGCACACTGACGGGGGGGGGGCACTGTTCGCACACTGACGGGGTGGGGGGGGTCGGCGGGCGACGAGAGGGTCAAGACGTCAGGGGCGGGGAGGGGTGGGACCCATGGGTCAATGAGTGGAAGGTCTGGGGCTTCATCTCCTTCACAGGGACGGGACGTCACTGGTCAGTTTGGACCTTAGCCTCGGACTTGGGGTGTGAGCCATCGGTACCTGTTCGACCAATTAGAGAGACTCGGAGTCAAAGGAGTAGACATCTTACCCCCACCACTGTCGTCATAAACGGAGTGTCCCAACGACATTCCTAAGTCACACTGGGGTGTCACTCTCCCGAGCCGGCCCGCGGACCGGGTGGTGTGAGAACTGGGGGTCAGTGTCAGGGGCAGTGATAGTTCTGGTGTTCGGGCCTCCGAAGTTCGGACGGACTGTCGACCCACGTCGGACGCACTCCCGCGTCCGGGCCCACCTCTGTCCTGTACGAGGACCCACGACCGGGGAGTTCGAACGGAGACCCCAGTAGCACTGAATGGTCATCCGGGACAACTCCTCTCCGACCCGGACCGGGGGCTTGGGATGGGACAGTGAGGGGAGACGGGGTCCTCCTGGCTCTGACCCTCCCGGTCCCTATCTCACTCGGACCCCCACCTCGGACACTCCCATACTGAAGTCATGTGTCTGGACAGAGTGGGTGTCGCCCCATGTCTGGACAGAGGGGGTGAAGAACGTCGGGGACCGAGAGTCTGTCTCCGACGACTCCCCGACTCTGCGGAAGGTCCCCGGTCCTGGCGACGGAGACGTGGGGACGGGGGTACCACAACAGAGGGGTTCCAGAATCGTGTCGGATCCCGACCCCACGTCTCGTCCCTCCACGGTTCAGGAGTCCTCACGGTCTCCTCTGGGTCCGAGGAAGTGGGGTCCGACACGGTGTGTCTGTCGGGTGGGTGGCGGAGACGGAAGGGCGAGGTCGGACACTTGAAGAGTTTATAAACGAAAGGGACCCGTGACCGACCCGACCCGGCCCTCCCCTCCCACAAAGACTCCTAGGGTCTTCGACGGGACACGAAGGGCGAGGTCGTCCGACCGGAGGGACCCCAAGGTCGGACCGTCTCGGAGGGAGACTCCGGAACCCTTGACCCCAGAGGCGGAAGGGGGAAGGGTGACCTTTTCGGGACCGAGGGTCGTGGGGTAGGGTGTACCTTCCCTTCCAGTCTTCTTGGAACCCCGAAGCGACTGGACCCGGAGAAGAAGTTCCTAGTTCCGAAGGAAGGTGTCCCGGTAACCCGACCCTGGGTTGTCGGTACCCTCCGGGTAATCGGTCTTTTCGGGCGACTAGTGTGACCTGTTGAACTAGCGGTCCTCGGACCGGAGAGATGACCCTTTGGGGGAGGGTCGAGTCTCGAAACCCGGTCCGACCCTATTTCCGGTGTGACACAGGGGTCCTCCCCGCCCCTCGGCCCCCACCTCTTTCCACCGAGACAACCGACGTGTTCCGGGGTAAGTCGGACCCGGACTGACAGGGCCCGTCCGACCGGTCCGGGGTGTCGTCGGCGCCAGGGGGACCCGGATCCTCGGCGCCAGGGGGACCCGGATCCTCGGGGCAGGGGGGACCCGGATCCTCGGGGCCGGCGACCGGACGCCACCCGTGTAGCCGACCGCCGTCGAAGGTCCAACGCCCCGGGAGCAGATCTGGGTGGTACAGAGCTCGACGTGGTGTCGAGCGACACGGAGACGGGGGCCGGCGCACCTGGTCGGCCCCGACACAGGCCCCCGGTGTCACGGGGACCACACCGGTCGGACGGGTGGGCTCCGGAAGGGTGGGCGTTCCTCTACGCCGGACGGCGAGGGGCAGAGGTAGGGGGAGCTCCTACACCCGATGGATGGTGACGAGTGTCACCGGCCCCAAGGACTGGCAATCCCTCGCGCCCGGTCCGTCTCCACGGACAAAGACCCCGGTCCGGAAGAAGTACGGGCACAGACGGGGCTCTCCTCGGGGCCTTCGGGGGTGAGGTGTCCCCGCTCCGACGAGAGAGTCTGTGTCGGGCCCCAGATCTGATCCGTACTCCCCCGGGAGCACCACCGAGTGACGGAGAGGGCAGGGGAGGTGTCTCGAGGATGGGGTAGACCCTCCTGAAGTTGAGGTTCCGGTGCTTCGACGTAAGGGTCGACTCCACTCCCACGGGGTCGACCCCTCCCCTACCCCGCGCTCCGGTGGGGGGTGACTGGCGGGGGGCGGGTAGAGGGGTCCTGGTGGCACGACCGACGACACCGGAAGGACCTGCGGAAGGTCTTTCACCGGCTGTACCGGTGGTTGTGGGCTCCACCCCTCCCGTGTGCCGGGTCGAACCTGAACGTGAGGCTCGTTGACTCACCCACACTCGGGTTCTCCTGGACCCGGGTCTCAGTCCTGGAACCCCTCGCCCGAGAGACCTCTCTCCCTCGGAGAGTAGTGACTCGTCCTCGCCCACTGTCTACTGTCCCTACAAGACCCCCCACCCCCCCGCCAGACAGAACGACGGTCCACCAACTGGGGAGTCGGTGCCACAAGTGTGAGCCATCCACTCAGACACCGAAGAGAGGGGTAGACGGGAAGGTCCCCGTGCCCCGTCCGGAAGGTCAGGCTCGTCACCCTGGACCCCGAGGACGGAGGAACCGACCACTCTGGTTCCGCTGCCCGTGGGAGTGCGGACGTAGACCCGCGTAGACCTCCCCCAGGACCCTCCCTCCCTCCGCAAAACAACTGAGGAACTTGGCAGAAACCACACCCGAAGAGGGCAGACCTCAATGGTCTTGTCGAGGACCGGACTGGGGCCCTTTCTTTCCAGTCGACAGGACGGCCCCGCCGCTCGACCGCCCAGCGCCCTCCCCTAGGCGCCCTACCCCCACGGCCCCCGCCGCGCCCGTCGCCCGGGCGCCCTACCCCTGAAGCCCCAGCGCCCGACGCTCGCACCGAGAACCCGGCCTGCGCGGGGGCGCACCGGGCCCGGCCCGGACGCCGTCGGGCCGCCGGGGCGGGTGCGCCGCGAACGGGGGTCCCCGGTGCGCCCTGTAGCCGAGCCGCGAGTGCGCGTACACGTACGCCGTGGCGTCGTAGCTCTGGTTCGACGCCGTCAAGTGGTTCACTCACGCACGCGGGCCGCGCCCCCAGCCCCCCTCTGGGCCCCGCCGGGACTGGCGGGAGGCAACGGGCGTCGCGCGACGACCTCTCGGAGTAGTTGGGCGACGTCCTCGCGTAACTCCTGACCTTCTTCAGCCGGTTGGTCGACCTGTTCCTAGTGCGTTTTCCACCCAGGCGGGCCGGCGCGGGAGGTCGAGGGGTGACCGCCTTTGGGCCAGTATCGCGGCAAGAGAGCGGGAGACGTGTCTCATGTTTGCTCGCGCCGTGCTCTAGTTCTTCTTCAGAAGCCTGTGCGACTTCGACGTCTTCTTTCGTGCGTTTCCACTCGGGGCGCCCGGGGACGTGTCGGGGCGCGACACAGGGGGTGCCGGCACCCCAGCGGGTCCCGTCGCAGGTTGGACTCCGTGGGGCACGACCTGCGTCCCGGGGATCGGAGGCCCCACCCGTCTCCCCCTCGGACGGCGGACTGACCTCGGGGAGGAGCCCTCCGACGTCCTCCGGGGCGGGGGTCCTCGCCGAGACAGGCAGGCCGGCGGGAAGTGTGCCAGAGAGAGACAGAGAGGAGAGGAGAGGAGAGGGGTGGGGAGGACATCTCGACGAACCATTCAGTCTACGGGCCGGGGCTCGACGAGAGGGAGGGACAGCAGGGACAGCGTAAACAGACAGAGGGGGTCGAGTCCCGGTAACCTCCTCGGAGAAGTCCGCCTCCTCCTCGCTCCTTCCACCAGCCAGGCGTTCCCTCCCCGACCCCGTGTCAGGAGACCCGGCCCGGCACGACCCAGCCAAACGGTCCGGTCCTCCCGAGCCCACCCGTCCCACCCCCCGGTCCGGGGCGGCGGGGGTCCGGGAAGGGAGGACGGGGCGTGGGGGGTGCGGCAGGTCGACAGAGGAGAGGTAGGAGAAGAGCGAAAGGCACCAAGAAAGTGACGTAGAAACACAGCGAGGACGACAAGAACACGTAGTAAGGACTCGGCTCACCCCTGGGGGTACTCTGTGGGGGAAAGGGCGCGGGACCCGGGCCGGGACCACGAGGACCTGGGGCGGAGGGAGCACCGGACCGGACGTCAGGGTGGGGTACGAGATGAGACAAGTCGAAGGTGCGAGGGAGGGACCCGGGCCCTCCCCTCCGCGGAGTGGGGTGTCCGTCACTCCCACAGGGCCCCCGTCTTCGAAGACGAGAGGGTCTCCGCAGGTGGACTGAGGGGACTCGTGTCGACGAGGCCCACCGGGGTCCCGACGGGTCCCAAGACGAGCGGGGTCCTGGACCCACCGAAACGTCGAAACCACAGAAGGGACACACGGACAGACAGACAGGAGAGACGGACGCGACCCCTGGTCGGAAAGGTGTTCGGGACCGCAGGGCCGACGGGAGGGGCCAGGGGTCTCGGGGGGCCTTCACGGGTCGGAGTGCCGGTCCCTAGGGCGAAGCCCCGGGCTCGGAACCCACGTCGTCCGGTCCGGGCGCAGGGGTCGCGCCGGAGAGGAGGGGTGGGGGGGTCCCTTTCCTCTGGACGTCGGAGTCGACCTGTCGCGGGACGTCCTGCACTTGCTGTACATGGACGACGACCTCCTCTGCCTCTTCGTCCGCCACGCGGCCCGGGACTAACTCCTCGCACCGGCGAAGACGTGGAAGTAGTGCAAGGACGTCGGGCACCACCACCCAGGGCGCCCCTGTGCCTCCGGAAGAATCGTAGAGGTGCTGACCCGGTCAACTCCCCGGGAGTGTTTAGGGCTCTCCAGGGCTCCTGGCACCGGACTCGGTGCACCCGGCCCCCCCTTCCCGTTCCCTCCCCACCGACCCGTCCCTCCGGGCCCTCCGACTGAGTGACGGGGCAGTCTTGCCGCTCGACTGGTACGACCCCCTCTAGTGGGTGGACGTCCCGTAGTAGCTGCTGGACCACCACGACTGGCGCCTCGGCGTGTTCGACGGGGGGCGGTCGCTCGTCCACGCCGGTCGGGGCCCCTGCCGGGCGGAACCAACCCCTGTTGCCTCCTCCGCTACCCTTTCGTAACCCCCCTAGTCGACCCGTGCCTTCCAGTGGGGGCACCCAAGATCCCCGTGGACGGGTGTGCTCGTCCCACACACGGGCCCTGGGTCGCCTCGCAGTGTGTCTCGTCTGCCGACCTGCAGGGCCTAGGCGTCCCGGTCCGAGGTTCGTTCGGTCAGGACTACCACGGAGACCGGAGGTGTGGGTGTGGGTGGTCGGGGTACGTGTGTGCACGTCGACGGGGGTACCGGTGGGACGGGTGGAGAGTCGTGATGCGAGGTTGGTGTGGTCCCCGTCAGGAGCGACTGTCGTGGCACCGTGAGGAGAGTGAGCCGGAATGACACACGGGTCGGGATGCGGCTCGGGAAGGGTGCCCAGTGGATTAAGTCAGTGGAGGCACGGGAGATTCTGTTCTTCCTAGCCGACGTAAAGGGTTCTCTTTTGACTCCGAGTCTCTCTTCGTCGTCGAACGGACTCCCGTCTCGTCTCGGTCCTAACCTGGGGTACCAGAACGTGCCGGTGAGACCCGACTGAGGAGGCGGTCGGGGTCCCTCAGGAGTCCTCGTGGTCCAAGGGGGCACAGGACCGACCCGGTCGTAGGGACTCTTCGTCTCTCCCGTGTTGGAGGGGTCGCAGGGGGGCGGAAGACCGTCGGGACGGAGAACAGGGACTCACTCCTCGACCACAATCCTTTTCCGACCCTGTGCCTCCCGAAGGTTTAGGGGCTCTAGAGGAGACCCCGGACCAAGAGTTAACCCTTCTGGGACGGTCGGGAGACCTCCCTCTGAGTCCTTTCACTACTCCGAAAGACGCCCCGACCCGACGGGGGTACTGGGGTAGGTGCAGGGACAGGTCCACTAGTGTCTGGACTTCCCGAGTCTGATGTCGACCAGCATGGTCTGGGGTGGGAGTAGTGGATCGTCGAGGTCGAGGGCCTTCAGGTCGTACACGTCCAGTCGCCCCCTGACCCGTCCCCCGTCCCTTTTCCTTACCCCCTCCGGGGGGTCTTCACGCAGTCCTTAACGAAACACCGGGGTCTTAAGTACGTTGACGACGTGGTAGTTCCTTAGATCCCTTTTCCGTGAGCGTAACGTTCCGGCGGTGATCACGCCCGTGTGCCTGCCACGCCCGACCGCCGTCGTCGTCTCCCGCGTGGTCGACGGACAATTCACGAGAGACGTGAAAGGAGTAACTTAGGATTGTGGTGAGATAGTCGATACCACCACAAAGGTAGAGTACCTCCCCCTTCGACTCCATGTCTTAGGTTCGTAATTAGAGAGTCGAGTCGGTCCGGGTCGTGTCAGACCCGTCGTCATTCTTAGATTCCACCCGTTCCGGTACCTCCGAAAGTCCTCACATACGTCTCCGAGGTTCGAATGGACACCCGTGACGTCGGACCGACCAAAGACTCTCGACGCGGACCCGTCGACGGTGTCCCGGTCGGGAGTCGGGTTCGACCGGGAACCCCGGTACGTCCCGGTCCCGCCCCGGCCTCAGGACGGACTGGTCGTCCGTCCGAGCCCCAACCCCCGCGAAGCACCCTCCCCAGACCTAAGTTCCGAGGGACACCCCCCCGAAACTCGTGTCTCGTCCAATGACCACCCCTCTGGGGAGACACGGTCCGTGAGAAAGAGATCTTGGTCGAACCGACCCATGGGTCCAGTACCCGTCACTGGCTCCGTCTCATTAACGACGAGGACGTCCCTCTCTTGCCAGGTGCCGCCGACCTCCGAGAAGTCTGGGACCCACCCACTGGCTACGTCCTCCCTCCAACTAGGGTCCCCAGTGGACACGGTTCCCACCTCCGGACCCCGGAGGGCCCAGTGTGAGTCCTCCTACCACTGGAAGTGACGGTCCTCGCACCGGGTCCGACCTGTGCCTACGTCTCTCCTACTCGATGTCTCCCCTTCTCTCCCTCCCACTGCCGCTCAAATTCTGGGAGTGACTGGTCGTGGGGTACGATCTGTAAGCCAGTCCCAGACTACCGTTTATGGTCTGAACCTCTTCTACCAGTCCTAGTCTGAGTCCAGACCAACATCGGATTGACCCTTTACGACCACGAGCACCTGAGGCAAGGAGGAGCAGTCGGACTCCAGAGGCGAAGGATCGCCGCCTCACCCTCCGTCTGTCCGACGGAACGGAGCCCCACGGACCGCCTCCGGGGGCCCCATCGCCCCCGGACGGAGGGCGGGGCGTCAGACCCCGGCGCGACGGGACCGGACGCGCCGGAGCCCGGACCAGACTGGGGCGGAAGAGGAGGGGGCGGGGAGGAGAGACGGGTGGGAGCACACAGCGGGGCGGAGGGCGTGCGCGGGACACAGAGGGACAGGCCGGCGGCACGGGGGAGGGAGGTCGCGGGGGTCGTCGCCCTCGTCGCGGTTCCCACCGCCTCGGGGGACCGGGCCCCCGCGGGTTTGCACGAGTGGGCCGGGGCGGACAGCGATGGCGTCGGACCGCGTCGGGCGGGGACGGCGGGCGGAGAGGTCGCAGAGGAGGGTGCTGAGGCCGAAGCAGAGGGTCCTTCGGTGGATGAGGTTCGGGGGAAGCGGGTACGGAAGTCTGTAGTGGTCGGTCCACTCCCCGCAGACGACTCGAGTACGGTCGGGGGCCGGTAGGTGTGACACCCCGCCCCGGTGACGACTCGTACCGGACGTCCGGGAGTCCTGGTGGTACAGGTCCTGGTCGGATTCGGGTGACGGGGTCCCGTCCCCTCCCCTTCCAGACCTCCTCGGACGGTCGAGGTCTGATGCACTGGGGGCACGGCCCCGACTCTCGCCGGACGTCCGGGGGTCTGGTGGCACAGGTCCTGGTCGAACTCGGGTGACGGGGTCCCGTCCCCTTCCCTTCCAGACCTCCTCGGACGGTCGAGGTCTGGGACCCTGGGGGGGCACGGCCCCGACCGTCACTACCCCACCCACCGGGCGCCTCCGCAGGGATCCTCGGGGTCTTAGACGTACGTAGAATGGGGCGAGAGTGGGACTTGTGCTCTTGGAGGAGTCTCCGTCCGGATTTGGGAGTCCGAGACACTTTGCCTGGTCTCCCCGATCTTGTCTTCTGCCCCTCCAGTCCGGTGCGCGGGTCCACGGGTGGCACCGGGCCGGGAGGGAGACTCGGGTCGCAAGACATCAGACGGGAGAACGGGTCCTGCACGGGTACCGTACGCGTCTGACGGGAGGAGTCGTCCGAAAGGACAGCCGTGTATCTGTGCACGAGGCCACGGCAGGCAGATTTACCGGGGGGAAGGAGGTCGGAGGGGGCCGGCGGAGCGGAGAGGAACTGTCGCTGTGACGAGTCCTGCGGACAGGTGTGACTGGTGGAGGCAGAGTGAGGGGTGAGTGAGGACAGACGCAGTGGAAAGGCACTGCCTTTTCGATCTCAGTAGGTAAGAGGACACAGGAAATAGGTGCATACGCATGCGAAAACTCTGACAATCCAGGCATGCCGACGTTTTACGATTGAGCGTCACTCGACTTAGAGGGGTGCACTACATCGACTACACCGAATACGTAAAAGATCGCATCTCACTCAGACAAAACAAACTAAAATGACGCCGAGGAAGTCGAGTCGTAAGTACAATAGTAAAGGATAGAGAATCAAAAATTTGAATGATACAGGAATACAAAATCTACTCAGAGAGCATTTGTCGTATACGGATCTGAAAGAAAAGAATAGGTCCGACTGTTAGAGAGAGAGAATTGACTGTAAAATTTCAGGAAAGGGTCAATGGTTATAATGACCGTATAAATCTGAAAAAAAATTAAAGACAAGTAAGACGAAATAGACACGAAGAAAACAAAGAAGAGAACGAAAAACAAACAAAAAAGAAGGGGGTAATAAAGGAAGATGACCTAAAATTCAATATGAAGAAAGGAAATAATATATCCAATGGAACTTTAAAATGGTACGTAGGAATCGTTTCAGGATTGGGTCCGAGGACTTAGTAAGTTCCTGGAATTGTATATAAAATTGAAGCCAGTGGATGGGGGAGGGGAATATTCGATAAAATACGATAAGAGAGGAAAAAAATAGTAGGGATGTTAACTGTAAAAAGAAGAAGTAAAGTAGTAATAGAATATGCATTCATAGACAATCTAAATGGGTATACACAAATATGAAAAAAACAAGTAAAAGAGGGAAATTCCAGTAAAACGAAGAAAGACGTCATTTTATGTAGGAAATTGCAAGAAAATCTTACCGAGACATCGTGATTTGAGTCCAAAACAAAAAGACACTTGTACGAGGTAAAGAAAAGGAGAAGGAACTTGCGATCAAAACGGTCCCTACGTCGCGGCCCACGGGCAACGAGACAGAGGTGTGAGACTCCCGCAAAAGGGGCACAAGACCGAAGACAACGGTCGACTCTCCAGAGGACAGGCAGTGACGACACGGAAACACTCACTGGACTGAAGAGAGAGACCAGTGAACTCAAAAAGACGTTGCACAGACCAGCACCTAAACAAGAGTAAACCACGCAGACACAAAGACAGACACGTGAGTCCCAAGAGTGGGTAAGACCCTCAAACGCTCGCAAGAGAGGAGTAAGAGTGAGGGTGACACGAGCGAGGACAGACCAGAGGCACAGAGAGAGGAGAGTGCGGAGAGTAGAGGAACAAAGGGACCTAGTAGAGAAGTCCAGATAGAAGGTTACATGGAAAAGAGATAAAACGTCGTCAGATTGGATAGGTAATTCCAAATAAAAATAATAGCACTTTAGTGAGATCGGAACGTCTGTTAGGGATTCTTCCCGGCTAGGGGCGGACCGGAGACGTGACGGAGGGCTACAATCGCAGGGTGCAGTGATGGTTGTCTAAACTTTTGGTCCTCTAATCGTGCCGTGTCGTGACAACTGAGCGACTGTCTGGGACAAAACGTGCAACGGCCGAGAGAGCGACCGTAGGAAAAGGGCCGGGTCCTCAGGTCCGAGGCCGTGCCCTGGGACGCGACGCAAAAGAGTCCCACAGAGGAGTCCGCAGAGGTCACGCTACCCGGGAGCCAGGGAGGACGTGCTGAAAACCGACGACCAGCACGCAGAACATCTTACCGCGAGCAAAACCTACACAGACATCGGTCTTCCCGTCCTTCTCGTGTCGGCAACTAAATAACGACGAGGTGGCGGAGAGTCGGACGCCACAGGCTGTAAGAAAGGTACAGTCGGCAAGACCATCGACAATATCATTATCACGGGACACCAAACTTAAACGTAAGGGGATTACTGATTACTCCAACATACAAAAAAGTATGCAAATTTCCCGTAAAGAAGAAAAATACTTCCTTTACAAGTCTAGAAAACAAAAAGAGATGGTCCAACATACAGAAGAAGAACAACTAAACATCTTAAAGAAGATGTGACACCGAGGTTCAGAAAAGTAGCCTATTAGAAACTCAGACACCCAACGACAAAATGAGGGAATTATCCTCATTTTAAGATTTCAAGAATTACATACAGATTAATAGGTAAAAAAGGTTAACAATCACGAAAAAGACAGGAGAATCGTCATAAAAACACATGAGGTCCCAGTGTTTCTACAAAAGGAGGTTTTCGAAAAAANCCTCCGCCCCGCCCCCGAGACGACGAGTCGAACACCCTAACATCAAGGGGTTGGTCGTCTCTAATTTGTACCCGGAAGTCGTACCTTCACACCTCAGGGTTGGTGACCTGGTGGTCCCTTAAGGGACGTTTCTGAAAAACAAGGTGGAAAAAAGTGAGTCACGACGTCCAGTAGACCTTAACTGACACACATAGACACAATCATAATCTCTACCTGTCCCTTCGGACCACCCGACGTCAGGTACCCCAGTGTTTCTCAACCTATGCTGACTCGCTGACTTGACTTCCTCAGTAAAAAAAGGTATACCTATAGATTAATTGTCAAATAACTTTTCTGGTAGAAAAAGGAAATGACGTGATATCACACAATGGAAGTAGTATTTTGTCCACAGACTTACACATCGACAAAGACCTCAAACATAAGACAAGGTGACCAACTAGACAGACAAGACCATGGTCATTCTGGGCCAGAATTAATGACATTGAAATATGTCTTAGGACTGTGGACTATTACTTTCAGGAGATCCATACAATGAGAAGTCATAATGGAAGACAAAAGCCGGGAAACGTAAAGGAATATTTAAAATTATAATCGGACAATCAAAGGTGAAATTTTCTTCGTTAGGGACCCTAAGATTGACCCTAATGTACAGAGGTAAAATAATACCGAAATGGAAGAAAGTTATTATGAAACGTTAAAAGTATACTCTTAGAATGTGTAGATGGTGACCCAAAAAAGGGGGACCCATAAACTATAGAGAACTACGATAAAATTTAATAAGACCGAAAAAGTCTCAGAGAATGAACAAAAAGTCGACGATAAATCTTTAAACTAAAAAAAACCATACCACTAGAACATAGGTTATTGGACTAATTTTTGGGAACAATCAAGACTATTAGTATCTTACTTGTAAGACGTATGTGTTAGTCCAGAAAATGTCAAAGAAAAAAAAGGTCAGGAAAACGAAAAATGAGGAAAAATGAAGAAAAAGTACGAGACAACGTGACGATCCTGAAGGTCATAAATTATCTTTACC
This sequence comes from Capra ibex, assembly GCA_006410555.1. NCBI lineage: Eukaryota > Metazoa > Chordata > Mammalia > Artiodactyla > Bovidae > Capra > Capra ibex. The sequence continues at coordinate 2,517,841 of SJYO01050415.1, forward strand.
ACTATCACTCGTAGAGAGAGAAAGAGGTCGGAGTCTTTCTTTTCCTAACTATAAAAACATCTATTGTGATAGGCTACTTGCCTCAAGGAAAGATAGTGATCACACAAAAGGTACTTACCCACAACTTAAAAAGGTACCTCAAAAGGTTTGTAAAAAAAAGAAAAAAACAAAATCGTTAATATAACCATTTTGAGAGTTACACAAATAAATAAAAGAAACTTAGGAATGAATGTCTCAAATCAAAAGAAAACCAGTAGAACCGAGTAGTATTTGAATTTTTCAGACCCTCAACTTTGGTCCTACGAAATCTCTTACACAGGACACCCGTGTCCTGTACGTCTCGACGTGGACTGGTCACGGGAGGTCCGAATTAACGCCCGTCGTCAGCCCGCCCGAGAGGGGGCCGTGAACGGGTCAGAGAGGTGGTGTCACGACTCCGACGGAGACGGGACCCCTAGGAGTACCAGGACGAAACGGGAACGAAGGAAAAAGGAGTCGGAAAGAGAATAAAACTCAACCTCCCCGGAGGGTCCCCATGGACCAGGGAGGGTGACAGGTCTCGTCCTCGGAGGTCCGCAGGAGCCAGGACAGAAGTCAAGACCCCCAGAGGTACCTGTGGGGAGACGGGGGAGACGGCTTGGAGGTCGTTGCGGGTGTGGTGACCGGGCGGGAGGCAGTGCGTATCCCAAGGAGGGGCCAAAGACCCTGTCAGCGGACAAGCCCCGAAGGAGGGTGTGGCGACCGTCCAGGACAGTGAGGAGAACTGACGGACAGGAGAGGAAGGGTTCGTGACTCCCGTCGGACCCCAGGGACTTGGGGAAGAGATTGGTGGGAGTCGGACTGAGGGACGCAGTGGACCAAGACAGAGTGCGGCGACCTAAACACCGAGGTTTGGACTGAAGAGGGATTTGAGGTCTAACATTTTACGTCACCGGCCGTGACGTGGACCCGAATCTATGGATTGTCTGTCGGGGCGGATTGTGAGCGTCCTACCTTGGGCCCTGAGACAAGGGGGGTCCGGACGGGAAGGCTCTCTTACCACTGTTTAGGGGGGTGTCGAGTTCGGTCGTGGGGTGACGGCTGGAATCGTGGCGAGAAAGGGACGAGCGGTGTACGTCCGGTCGTCGTCAGTCAGAAGAACAATTAAGAATCTTCACACCAAGAACCCGACGCCACCCCATCCAGGCCCGCCACCCCACGCGAGACCCACGACGAAAGACGCGTCTGCGAGCGCCGCGTCCCGCACCACACCCGCCCCTCCGGCACCTCCTGACTCAGTCCCGAGGGGTGCACGACCGCGGCACTGGCCTACACAAGAGAGGGAGGCGAGGAAGGCGGGACGGGGCAGGCGGACGGCGAGCGGAAGCGTACGTCTTCAGGAGGTCGAGGCGCAGGAGACTCCGGAGCCTCTGGACGGTCAGACAATCGCTCACGTCGAGGGGCTGGAGCCAGTCACGGGGGGTGGACGGGCCCGTGAGTCCCTCCCAAGTCCAAGCTGGTCTCCCCATACGCATGCGTGGGCGAGTCGTGTTTTCTTTGGAAGACCCGTGGGGGACGTCGGCGAGGGGTTTGCGAGTGGAGGAGGGAGGACGCCCTATTCCTCGGGTCCTCCCCTACCCCTCAGTGTCACAGGAGACACGAGACGGGAGCCGGTACTCGTCCCGCGTCCCCGGAGGACTGCGGACGGAGTGGGATGTCCTGACCCGGTTCCGACCGGGGGTGCTCGTCGAGTGTCCGTGGCGCGACGTCGCCTCCTTCCTGGCGCACCTCGAGGACGCTCTGGGCCTCGGCCCGGGCCGGCCACCCCCACGGGGCCCGGGGTCACCTCTCCTCCGGGGTGCCGGGGCGTACAGGGGGCGGTGGTAGCGTCGGTTCCACTCCCAGCGACGGCCCTGCCGGGCCGACCTGGGGGGGAGAGAGGGTCCGGTCGAGATTCCGGGTCGTTCACCAGTGGCCCGGTCGGGCCTTGTGGAGCCCCCTGACGGACCCGCCTCGCCCTTCGCCCTCACTCCGAAGTCGTACGCCAGAAGGGCGGGGGTCGTGCCCCTCCTCCACAGGGGACGACGGTCGCTGGACCGGTACCACGACTGGGCGCCGGACTCGGACCTCGTGGTCTTCTCGTCGGCCCTGAGGGACGTCATGAGTTCGCCGATGTCGTGCGTCTGGTGGTGTGGGAGCACGAGGCTCCTGTGGTAGGGGAGGGTTCCATCCGGGGCCCCCGAGCCCGACCCCGGAGCGGAAGGGCCGGGGCTCCGAGACCCGGGTGGCGCAGGGTACGTGGGGGGCGGGGGCGGGGTCCGAGACTGATGCTGACGATGAGGCACTTGCCCCTGCGTCTGCCGCTCCCCGGGGGGCTTAAGCTGTTCAGCAGGTGGTAGGGAGCGTTGTCGTTGTAGCGGGTCTTGATGGCGGCGGACTAGGTCTGGTTCGCAGGCCGGAGGTGGCGCCCCGACGGGTGGCGGAGCCCCCGCGGGGGGCCGCACCGGTGGTAGGCGGCGTGGGGCAGGTGGTTCGGGTGGCACGCGGCGTGGGAGAGGTCGCGGCCCGGGTAGGGGTAGGCCGGCGGGTAGCACGGCCACTTCTGCGGGTGGCACGGGCTGAGGGGGCCGACGAACCCCGGGTGCGCCCGCCCGTCGCTCCTCACGCAGAAGATACGGCTGCTCCGGCGGCGCCGGGACCGCGGCCTGGACCGGTTCCGGAGTGGCTTCTCCGAGTCGGACGGGTTGTGCCGGACCCCATCGGGCAGGGGTCTCCGGCGGCCGATGCGCCCCGACCGCCGGGTCCTGCTGCTCCTCGTCGTCGTCGTCGACCGGCGGTTGGCCGTGTCGGACCACCTCTTCGAGCCCCTCGACCACCGCCCGCGGGTGCGCGACCGGCTCCCGGTCAAGGGGAAGGGGAGGCGGGACAGCCGGCGCGGGAGCCTCCTCTGCGGGCGGGGTGGGGGGCGGCGGGGGTCGCTCGGAGGCCGGCTTCTGTACGACCACCGGTAGGCCGCGCCCCACGCCGAGGCGTCCTGGCAGTGGTTGCTGTCCAGCCGCGGGGCGTAGAACACTACCGCGGAGGCAGGGAGGGCGGGGGCCGGACCGCTCCATCCCCCGGGCCGGCCACCCGGCGCCGCCGAGTCTCGGCTCCGTGTCAGTCCTCACTCGTCTCGGTCCGCTCGAAAAAAAGAGAAAAGAACAGTGTACTCAGTTTCGGTGAAATAACCCTCCTCTTTGGGTTGAACCTAAAGTACCAAATTTGTCCTTCACTGAAGAATCTGGTGCGGTCCTACCTCGGACACCCGGAACTTGACCTAAACCTCGGACAAAGTTGGAAAAGAACGGATGAGACGGGGAGGAGAGGGAGGACGGTCCGGGACGGGAAAGGTGTGTTCCCGCTCGGTGTCTCGGCACGGGGCACCGGGGTCGTCTCCCCGGGTGGGTGGACCGCCCCGGGTGTCACGTGTCGAGTCCGTCGGACCGGGTCACGGAGGGACAGAGGTACCCCTGACACCGGGGGGCGGGGACCGGTCCCGTGGGGGGGTGCAGGGAGACGTAGAGACGGAGAGGGTCCGAGAGGAGGCAGTCTTCCCGCCCGCCCCCCCAGACACCTCCCCGGTCCCGATGTTACAGACCCAATTGGTCTCCGAGGCGTCCCGCCAACTGGCAAACCCCCCGGTCACTTCAATCCTCGGTCGGGTGGGTGACCCCTGCCCCCGGACCCCGGGTTCAACTCAGAAAATCCCTCCTGTACGTGCCACGGACGGGCCTCCTCCCACCCCTGGGACTCTGTCTAACGAACGGGTGTCCACGCCGATCCCGCCCCCGCCCCGTTGTCCCTTCCCACACCTCCGGTCCGACAGCCGGACGACCGGAGCGTCCTCGACGAGTCTAGGGTAGCAGTAGGCCCGTGCACCCCTGAAATTGAGACCGCTGTCAAAGTCGGTGGAAACCCAGTCACTGACTTTGACCTCTCCCACCCCCCACCCACGAAGATACTCGTGTATGATTTCACTCGGCTGACCTGTTCCTGACGCACACCCTTGTCCCATCTGTCGTGTCCCACAGGTTCTCACGGACTCCCTGTCCCGGGACGCCGCAGGACTACCGGGGACCCTCCTCCTCCCCCGGCCGTGGCCCCGCGCCCCCGTCACAAGAGACGTCGCAGGTCTCGTTTCGGTGTTACGCGACCCTTCCCCGGCCCCCGACCCGGAGGACGGGTAAACGACGTCCGGCTCCCCCCTCCCGACGACGCCCTCTAACCGAGACTGAGACAACAGTCTCCTCTACGGTAGGGTCCCACCAGGGCCCACCGTCCTGACTCCACCCCCCTCACGTGGGGAGGTGGGTGTGTCGTGCAACGCGGTTGAGATTCGTCCATCTTCGTGCACACGGTTCCCGTTCGCCTCCCGAAGGACACTGGGTGTCCGGGCGGCTCTCGTCGGTACGACCGTCCCAGTGCCCTACCCCGAGGACCCCAGTCCTCTCGACCGAGAAGGACCAGACCTACCTGGGTCCCGAGGACCATCAAGAACACGACCTTTGCCCAGATCCGTGTCGACGGTCCTCCCACACCCCTTGGTCCCTAAGGAGACTCCCCGAGGGGTCTCCACCCACTTCCTGCCATGGACATTCAACGATCCAGCCTCTTTCCTCGGAGTGACTCGACTCGAGTGGTGTGGACCTCCTCCCGGCCCCCTCGTCTGCCGGACGTGAACCTCCGAACCCCCGTCTCACATGTGACGGGGGGTTGGGGGCGGTCCCGAACGGGTCCACCCGACCAAAATTCTACGTCTAATAGACTACACTCGTCCCATTCCCCGTCACCCCCCCCCGCCTCAGGGGTCCAGGGGCACTCTTTCTCGAACGGGGGCTCCTCCCCACACCAGAGCCCCTGGACCCCCCTCCCCCCACCCGTACCGTGTCCGTGGGGAGTGGATCTGACACCCCCGGGGGGGAGGTCCGGTGGGGGTCCCGACATGTATCGAGGAGGTGGGGGAACTGGCGGAGTAGGGAGATCACTGACGGTTCATCCGGGTGGGGAAGTCCTAGGCTCGGTTGGTAGGGTACAGTGTTTGAAACCAAACCCCTTGGAGAACTGCAAACAAAGTAAAAAAAGAAAAACATGTCTCTTTATAAGATAAGTTTCGCAGAAAACTGACTTCATTGAAAAGACCACGACAACAATTGAACAGGGAAAGAAATTAAATAAAGGGGAGGGATCTGGAGGGGAAGACCCAGGGTGAGTGAAACAGAGGGGAGATGGTGGGTGAGGGTCGGGGGTAGGGTAGATTTGGTGAAACAAAGAGAAGAAAGACAGACAAAAACCCATTTAGTAGGAAAGGAGGGGCGGGGGGGTGGAGGGGCGTCGGGTGGGAAGGGAACTAAATTTATCAGTGACGATGTTCATTGTTTACGTGACACTTCTAGGGTCATAATTATTTCAACATGACATTAGTTGTGGTGACAGAGGACCGAAGGACGTGACGGACGCGGGGCGGGGGTGGCAGGGTCTGGGACCGGCTCCCCGTCCCCCGGGGCACACCCGCCCCGACCTCACCGGTCCAGAGACGGTCCTGGGCACAGGGACGACCCCCACCAGCACAGGGACGACCCCCACCAGAACAGCGACGGTCTACCTCCCTCTGTCCCGTCACAGGTCCTGTGCGACACCCTCTACTCGGGTTGTGACAACGAGGCAGGCCGAACGACTCCGAAGTACCCGACCCCGCCCCGACCTTCCTTGAGTCAGGGAGTTTATAGGGGGCAAGGCCCTGGGACCGCTTCCGGGACTGGTAAGGTTGGGACTTAGGAGTCGGGGTCCGGGGACGCGGTCCGGTCGGGCGGGGGGGGAAGGACGGAGGACGTGAACCGTCCTCCCCTTTCGTCGGAAGAGGTCCAAGTAGGAGTTTCTACGTTCGTTTGGTTTTGTTTCGCCCACAAATTATCTTTTTTATTTGATACCGTTCTGCACCGTAAACCGATGGTACGGGAACAGGGTCGAAACGACGGGGGAGGGGCCGGAACGACTCATACGGGTGGACCATGTCGAGGGTGACGGACTGAGTCCTCTTCCAACCGTGACGGAAGTCCCTTCCCCCGTTGGGCCCGTCACGGTCCTCGTCGGTCTCCGAGACGGAAGTCCTGGAAGTCCACGGGGTCGTGGGCGGCGAGGTCCGCTCTGGTGTCCTCCCTCTCGACGTGGGAAGAGTCCGAGACACAGGGAGTTTCCTGTTGTGACGGTCCCGGAGGAGAGGTCCTCCGCGAGGGGTGGCGGTGGGCTTCAGAGTCCGGCCCAGGCAGAGAACGTCCCCGAGGAGGTCGACGGGGGGTCCAGTGGGATCCAAGGAGGCCCGTCCTTCGGAACGGGACCCGGGAGTCGTCGAAGTGACTCAACCCCCCGGTCGGCTCCCAGGGTCCTGCGCCCCGTCCCTCCACCTCCCGCCGACCCCGTCTCCCATGTCGACCCACCGAAGTGTGACACGCCTCCGACCCGACGCTCGGACTCCGACTCCGCGGAGTGTCAGGACGGTCAAGTCGTGTCTCGAAAGAAATGGACGCTCCTGTGTGTCTGTGTGTTGACTCCGACGTCCTGACCGGTCGTCGGGGAGTGGGGTTGGTTCGGTGTGACGAGAAGCACGTGGGTTCAGGTAGAGGTGAAGGTCTTTACCGGGTACCGGGACCCCTCGTCTCCTGCACGGCTCCCGGGGCCGAGACGGACCACTGGACCGAGTCGGTCGTCATGGGGTCGGGGTCGGGGTCGGGGAGTCTCGAGGAGTGTCGTTCCCGTCATCTCGTCGAGGTACTGGGCCTTCGTCAACAGGTCGTCGCGAAACCCGGCGTGGTCGAAGTCCGAAGGACCGCGTGAGTCCTCCAAGTTGTGACGAAGGTGGACTCCCGACTGGAGGTACGGGACCTTCTCTCCTTTGGAAATCTCGGTGTCTACGGTGGGAGTCGGACACGTCTCTAGGGTCCTCTCGACCGCCCCCACTCCCACCCCACCCGTTTGAGTAGGGCGGACCTTTCTCCTCTGGTCCTGTCGGCTCTCATTGAAGAGAGGAAGGACGTCCGCGGTAAAAAGGACCCTCCCCGAGGGAGTTACGGGGAGTGAGCTCGTGTTGTGTGTCTCTGAAGAGAAAAAGGAGGACCCCCGCCGGTCTGGCCCTCCTCCACCCCCGTAGGAGCGACGAGGTCGCGTCCGGACCGGCGGGAACGTACTCCTCAGGGGCAGGGTCCCTGTGACGGGAAGTCCACGTCTCTGGGTGTGGGTGAGGTCCTTCTCCTTCGTCCTGGACGTCCTCCCAGCCAGCATAACACTCCGGTTCCGGTCGGTTGTCCCGACCCGGAGGTCGAGGTTCGTCCACCCGAGGAGACTTGGCGTGAAAGCGATTCCCCTGGCCACGCCCCGCGTGCCCGTGGCACGAACCCTACCTCGCCCCGGGCCTCGGCGTCCTCGTCTGTACCTCGTCCCCCGACGCCCCCGGACTCGACCCGTTCTGGGAAGGAGTCTCACTTCACACCCCAACACACGAGGAGACGGGGTGCACGGGGTTTTTTCGACACTTTTCCACTTTTCACAACCAACGAGTCAGAACAGGTCAAGAAACGTTGTGGAACTTGACATCGGACGGTCATAGGAGACAGGTACCCTAAGAGGTCCGTTCTTAGGACCTTACCCAACGGTATGGGAAGAGGTCCCCTAGAAGGGTTGGGTCCCCAGCTTCGGTCCAGAGGGCGTAATTTCTGTCTAAGAAATGGTGACTCGGTGTTCCCTTCGACGTGGTTCAGGAATAGGGACCGTGGACACTTACACTCCTTTACCCCAGAAACGTCCACACTTCAGTCCCCGGAGGTCTACTCTAGTCAGACCCAAATCCCACCCGGGATTTAGGCTACTGACCTTTGTCCTCTTTCCTGTACCCTGTGTCCCCCTTTCCGGCACACTTCTGTCCGTCTCCGACGTCACCGCACGGTGTTCGGGTCTTGGTCTTCGCGGTCGCGGTCTTCGACCTTCCCGACCCTTCTTCGCAGGAGCCCTCGGAAACCCCCTCGCACCGGGACGAGGGGAGCACTAGAGTCTGAAGACGAGAGGTCTTGGTACTGTTATTAAACACAACAAAATTCGGTGACACACACGATTCAACGGAGTCACCGCAGGCTGGGACACGCTGGGGTACCTGACATCGGGAGGTCATAGAGACAGGTACCCTGAGAGGTCCGTTCTTGTGACCTCACCCAAAGTTACAGGAGGAGATCCCCTAGAAGGACTGAGTGCCTAGTTTGGGTGCAGAGAATACAGAGGACGTGACTATCAGTCCAAGAAGTGGTGTTCACGGCGGACCCTTCGGGGTCCGCTGACCTTCTCCCCCGGCGTCCGAGCCTACATACACCAGTCAGTCATCACTTGACACTGTCGTCAGGGTCTTTCGATTGTATGTTTCCGAATCTCTCTCGTCACTCCCACTCTCCTCTCGGTTCCCCGAGTGGGACCCTCCTGGGTGACGGAGTCTCTGTGCCCAGTGGACACTCCCCCGGAGCCGGTGGTGGTGACTCTTTTCTCTCTAATTTTCGACCGAGTGGGACTTGCCGGGTCCACCCGTCCCGGAGTCGGATGGGTGCAGAGGAAGGGTCGGGGGTCTCGTCGAGGGACCTCGAGGTCCTCGGTCTCTGTGAGGGCTCCTTTTGACTCTTACCTCGTGCCAGGTAAGGGGTCCAGTCGGGGGTGGATGGGACGGGTGTCCGTGTTCTCTTGGTGGTTCCCGTGCCGGATCGGGGGACCGGAGACGGTCTTTTGTCGCGGAGGTGTTTCAAGGTCCGTCGACGTTTTCGTCCGCGCTCGGGGCGCGGGACCCCAGCCGTCCTCGAGTGTCAGCCGCGGGACAGCCGAGAAGGACGACCCGTCGTCGACCCCCGGACCGCCCACAAATGGCCCCAGGATTCCTCCCGTTCACCCCCACACCCCTCCCTCAGGGTGTCGTGTGTGTGCCGGACGTGTCTGTTGTGTCACTAGAACAGTGGAATGAGGAGTCCGAAAAACCTTCTGTATATGGGGTCCGGAGTCTAGTTGTGACGACTTGTCCGTCGATAGTCCTTGGAGATAATAATAGTAATAATTAATTTCGGACAAATGTAAGCCCAAGTGAGAAAGACGACATGTAATCACCCGAGGCTGTTTACGTTAATGTCGAGGTGCGTCTTCTCAAGGTAGTGGGATACGATCGAGGAACCTTCCTTTCAATGCTGGTTGGATCTACCGTATAAGTTTTCGTCTCTGTAATGAAACGGCTGATTCCAGACAGATCAGTTCCGATAGCTAAAAGGTCACCAGTACATACCTACACTCTCAACCTGACACTTCTTCCGACTCGCGGCTTCTTGACTACGGAAATTTGATACCACAACCTCTTCTGAGAACTCTCAGGAAACCTGACGTTCCTCTAGGTTGGTCAGGTAAGACTTCCTCTAGTCGGGACCCTAAAGAAACCTTCCTTACTACGATTTCGACTTTGAGGTCATAAAACCGGTGGAGTACGCTTCTCAACTGAGTAACCTTTTCTGAGACTACGACCCTCCCTAACCCCCGTCCTCCTCTTCCCCTGCTGTCTCCTACTCTACCGACCTACCGTAGTGCCTGACCTACCTGCACCCAGACTCACTTGAGGTCCCCTACCACTACCTGTCCCTCCGGACCGCACGACGTCAAGTACCCCAGCGTCTCTCAGCCTGTGCTGACTCGCTGACTTGACTTGACTCCGGGGGACACGAGGTGGGTGAATCGGAAGGCGGAAACGGAACGAGGAATCTACACCTGTGTCACTCACCCCAGTTACTGAGGGGGTCCAGACGTCTCGGATTCTGCCAGAGTCAACGTAGTGAACGGGGGGTTTCGGGTCGGGAAGTGAGACTGGAGGTGAAGAGGGTGTGGGAGGTCCTGTTCGGTCCTGAAAGGTACGCAAATGAAGGAGGAAACTGTCGAAGGCCGGTACTTGTGTGTATCCGTGTGTGTGTGTGCGTGGGACGGACGTTGTGAGTGTGTTACGAGTGGGCGTCCGTGTGTGTGTGCGTGGACGGGGCGGGGCGGGTGTGGGGACGTCGCGAGTGGGCGTCCGTGTGTGTGTTTGTGTGTGTGCGTGGACGGGGCGGGGTGGGTGGGCGGTGGGGCGTCGCGAGTGGGCGTCCGGGACGAACTGTAGGTCGTCATCACACACGTGGAGGAGGTCCTTGAAGGCCCTACCCACCGGGAGCTCGTCGTGGAGGACGTGGGTGAGTCATCGTGACTCTGAGTGGTCCTGGGTGTCTATGGCGTCGAGGACGACCGAGTGGGCCCGGGCGACGACGTCTCTGTCTCTTTGATGACTTCGGGGGTTGTCCCCGGAGACCCGGGAATGGGGTTGGGGGTCTAGGTTGTAGGGGGGTCTGGACTGGACGTGTCCCCCCTATGGTCCGTCGGGGGCCCCCACCCCCCGTTCGAACCCGGACTCGGTTCCCACCCAACCGGACTCCCCGGTCCTTTCGGAGGACCGTCGTCCTGGATGGGTCTGGTCGCGAAGGGTCCGTCCCGTGGGTCCCACAGGGACCTCCGTCTCCCGAGGGGTCAGGTCTCCTCCCCTAAGAGTGGTCAGACCACTACAACCGACAAGCCTCGTGGGGGAGTATTCCGTGTGACTGGGACATCAACTACCCCTTCATCACAAAGATCCTTCCATATTCTTGTCTTCTACTCCAGTCTCAGTCTTTGCCGAGTCTAAAGGGGTCGGAGGGTCTCCTTAGACTACGTCCCCTTCCTGGGTCCGGACCGGGAACTGCCGTCTCCAGTGTCGTCACAAGGAGGTGTCTTTTATACACGAAACGGGGGTCGACCCTGTTTCTGTCGGGGAAGGAGGCCCTGTGTCCCTTCCCATCCAGGACTGTCCGGATCAGAGTCCGGTTCCACATCCTACTCTCCGAATGACGAGACCCTTTTGGTAGAGGAAACGCCCCACTCCTTCTATTGAAATTTTCTAACGAGACTTTGAACAGTATCACTACCAAAGTATTGATAGTCTTACGTGACTTTTGGTGACGTTACATGTGCATTTATGTATTTAACACACCATACACTTAATACACAGTTATACAGAAGTTTCGACAATTTTTTTTTTTTTCTGGATATCTCGGTGTACGGTGTACTAAGTGGGATTATTTTCTTAGTTTGTAATATTTAAGGTCCAGGAATAGTGGGAACAATTATTATGCACTGAGGGGGCTCCAAAGGACGTTAGGGAAGAGGGGACCTCTCCCGGTGCACCTCCACCCTAGTTCCCAGTCTACTCTCCGCCCCTCCCGGACGCCGCCGATCGTCCTCGTTCCTGTCCATCACGTCGGGCCCGGGTCCCACATACGCTCCCCGGTCCCCGGTCCGCCCGAGACCGTCTCCTCGCCGCTCCCGGGTACCCATGGTACATGACTTCCGCCAAGGCCATGACGTCGAACAGGGCGTCCTTCGGTCACTACCGCGTGAGCAGCGAGGCCCAGTTCCCGGTACCGAGGTTCGGGAGTAAAGGGTTCCGGTACGGCTCCTCCTAGGGTTCTAGACACCCGGTGTGGGTCGTTCTTGTGCACTCGTGGACGACGAAGGGTGACGAGGACGTCCACACGTCACTCGTGAGCGGAGGGAAGTGTGTGGACACACGTCTCGCTCGAGCTCGGAGGGAAGTGCGTGGACCCACGTGTCACTCGTACACGGAGGGAAGTGCGTGGACACACGTCTCGCTCGAGCTCGGAGGGAAGTGCGTGGACCCACGTCTCACTCGTGTGTGGAGGGAAGTGCGTGCACACACGTCTCGCTCGAACTCGGAGGGAAGTGCGTGGACCCACGTCTCGCTCGTGCGCGGAGGGAAGTGCGTGGACACACGTCTCGCTCGAGCTCGGAGGGAAGTGTGTGGACCCACACCTCGCTCGAACTCGGAGGGAAGTGCGTGGACCCACGTCTCACTCGTGTGTGGAGGGAAGTGCGTGGACCCACGTCTCACTCGAGCTCGGAGGGAAGTGCGTGGACCCACGTCTCGCTCGTGCGCGGAGGGAAGTACGTGGACACACGTCTCGCTCGAACTCGGAGGGAAGTGCGTGGACCCACGTCTCACTCGTGTGTGGAGGGAAGTGCGTGGACCCACGTCTCACTCGAGCTCGGAGGGAAGTGCGTGGACCCACGTCTCGCTCGAGCTCGGAGGGAAGTGTGTGGACCCACACCTCGCTCGAACTCGGAGGGAAGTGCGTGGACCCACGTCTCACTCGTGTGTGGAGGGAAGTGCGTGCACACACGTCTCGCTCGAGCTCGGAGGGAAGTGCGTGGACCCACGTCTCACTCGTGTGTGGAGGGAAGTGCGTGCACACACGTCTCGCTCGAACTCGGAGGGAAGTGCGTGGACACACGTCTCACTCGAGCTCGGAGGGAAGTGCGTGGACCCACGTGTCACTCGTGTGTGGAGGGAAGTGCGTGCGTGGACACACGTCTCGCTCGTGTGTGGAGGGAAGTGCGTGCACACACGTCTCGCTCGAACTCGGAGGGAAGTGCGTGGACACACGTCTCGCTCGAGCTCGGAGGGAAGTGCGTGGACACACGTCTCGCTCGAGCTCGGAGGGAAGTGCGTGGACCCACGTCTCGTTCGAACTCGGAGGGAAGTGCGTGGACACACGTCTCGCTCGAGCTCGGAGGGAAGTGCGTGGACCCACGTGTCACTTGTACACGGAGGGAAGTACGTCGACACACGTCTCACTCGTGCGCGGAGGGAAATGGTCCCCTGTACAGGAGTGTCCGGTCCCACCCCCACGACCCGGGGGTCCTCCGGCAGGATCGTGACCCTTCGGAAAGGGACCCCGGTCCCGAGGTCGTGGTGTTGAGTCTGTTCGTGCACGGCAGGTCGCGTCGGTGAGGGTGGAGCCGGACCGTCTCGGGGGTCTAGATGCGGAACCCCAACCAGAGGTCGGAGGACGGATGAGGACGGGAGCCCCGTCCGTGGGAGGAAAGGTCCCGTTGGAGACGGGGAACAGACCTCGGTTCCTCAAAAGTTTCGAAAAACGACGTAAAAGGTGCTTCTGAGACATTGACACCTAAGATCAGTCTTGAGAGGGTTACTGAGGTCCCGCTGGGCGCGGTAACAGAAGGGACGAGACAGACTGAGACTGTACGGAGAATCCACAACCATGGTCGTCCACACATCGCCGAGAAGGGCACACCAGAAAGATCCTACGACTGACTTGGAGTGAGTCCGACAAAGAGAAAGGTATGTTTGTTAGACTTGTAATGGGTGGAAGTGGTGACACCCAGTGACACTGAAATTTTTGACTAAAGACGTATTGACTTGTCTGAATCTTTTATATGACTCTTTTAATCGTTGTTTATTCTTGTTCTCAAGTTGCCTAGTCTCGTCTTTCTTGTTTTATACCTATACGTTCCCTGTATAGACTTTTACTTGGAGTAATTATTTAAGTGTGATTTTGTTAGTCTAGGTAAAGAATGGATGGTTTGTCTTTCTCCAAAAAAACAACGACAATGAAATTATCTTGTTTTAATAATTTCACGACCACTTCATCGCTCCGTTTACGAGAGTAGAACCTTTCGTGAAACCGTTAAAAACAATGTCTACCTGAAATTTTACAAGTGTAAAGTTGGGTGACTTGAAATTTTGACAGGTATGGGAAACTGGGTAATTTGAGTAAAGATCCTTATTTACACTTCCTTTTGTTTGTTCTCTGTGTTTCTGAAGGTGACGTCATAGTAAATTATTGTCGCTTGTTGATATTCTCGGGACCTCCAAGTAATTATTACTCACGTCAGTTATTTTTAGTGTGACCATTTCTTATGAATACTATACGAAAGTACTGTTCTTTTTATGAAAACTATACGAATTCACTTCACTTCAGCGAGTCAACACAGGCTGAGAAACGCTCGGGCACCTGACATCGGGTGGTCCGAGGAGGCGGGTACCCTAAGAGGTCCGTTCTTATGACCTCACCCAACGGTAAAGGAAGAGGTCCCCTAGAAGGGCTGGGTCCCTAGCTTGGGTCCAGAAGGTGCAACGTCCGTCTGCGAAATTGAAGACTCACTTCAAATTTTTTCGTACTGCGTTGTGTAACTCATATTTCGTACTGAACTTAAGCAATTGATATGCACACACACACACGTATCTTTTTACGTCGTCTTTCTTTGCGTGGTTTGGAGACACCCTGTAACAATGCGAGAAGAAATATGCAGCATCTCATATAATATGTGAATCACAGATAATGACAATGTCAGTTTTCGACACGAAAAAGGAAAAGAAAGAAGGAAAGGCGGGTTTAATCGGTCCGTCCGACTCAGTGGAGAACTAACACTCGTCCTTAATGACTGGCCTGAAAGGGGTGAGTGGAGGGACCGTGAACCCTTGGGAAGACAAGGATGTGGGAGGTCCCGGACTCGACGCCCACAGTGACAGGCGGGGTCGGGGTCGGGGTGGGGGTGGGGGGCGGATGAGCTACGACACGGGGACGGTCCGGTCCTTGAGTCCAGACGAGTTGGGACACGGGGAATACCCGACGTCGGGTGGTCGGGAAGGGCAGTATCTTCAGACTGAGGTGTAAAAGGTGTCTGAACGTTTAACCATTAGGTAGACCGTGAAAGACAGAGAGAGAGGGAAGGGTACAAGAACTTGGTTATAAATCTGGTTCCTTGTCTGTTTGGTCACAAAGGCGAACGAGGGATGGAACAGAGACGTAGAAAGCGGGGGAGTCGACCCACGAGGACGGACAGTTCTAGTAAGGACGGAACCCCAAAACCGGGTGTGTAACGGGGACGGGAACCACAGGAGAGGGTGACACTCTGGTTCTGAGGAAGGGAGGGGTCCCAGAGGGGTCGGACTTCGTCGGAGACAGAGATCGTGGTAGACAGGTCAAGTGACAGAACTCGTCTGTTCCGTCGAGGGTCACACACCTGCGTGTCACGAGACTTGAGATCGTGAAATCCCTTGACCCTCGTCCGTAGACCCAGAGGACGTCTTCGACCATTTTCGGGTCTCACGGTCCGGGGTGGGTGTCATAGACTAAGTCGTCCATCCGCCAGCCCACCCCCCGTCTCTTAGCTGTAAAGATTGTCTAAGGTTTCAGTTCGACTACGACGACCAGACCACTGACACGAACTGTCTTTCACTATCCTGTGTCTAACCACAGGAGTCCCGGTGTGAGACCGAGTGTCTCTACAGTGTATTTTTAGGATCAAAGACAGAAAAGAAAGTGTTGGTCACACAGACAGGTGTGACTTAAAAGAAAAGGTCACACCGACCGTGGGAGACCGACAGGTGAGGTGGGGGTTCACCATGGGGTGGACGGGAGTAGCTCAGGGTCAGACCTCGGAAGTCCCGGACCGTTACTCCGTACGTCGTCCCTGAACACCTCGGGGGTACGAAGGGTCTGACCGTCGGCACCCGCGGGGCTTTGGGACGGGTTTACTGGACAGAAGAAGGTCTGAATCTGAAGAAGGTTGGGACGTCGGGTTGATGGTAAAGGTTACAATTCGAGGAAAGGACGACGGAGTTGAGACTTTTTGTCCCGCCACGTGTCCACTCGTCCGTCCCTGTCGCCTTGACGTCGGAGTGACGGATAGACGGAAGGTTCTCGTCCCAGAGACGTTGACAACAATTCTTAGAGGTCCACTTGAGTAGAACTTAAATCCCATCCGGGATTGAGGTTACTGACACAGGAAAATCCTGCTCCTTTCCTGTGTCTCTGCACATCCCGTTCTGGGAAGTGCACCGGAGTGTCTCGTCCCATCGGACCCCGTTACGCCGGTGTTCGGTTCCTTGTGGTCCTCGGTGGTCTCCGACCTTCTCCGTCGTTCCTGGGAGGTGGTCTCGGAAGCGTCCCTCGTCTCGAGACTGTCGAACTAAAGTCTGGCGACTGGAGGGGTCGACACTGTCTCACGTAAAGACGACAAAGTGGTTCAGACACCGTTAAGTAGTCTCTTCCGTCACCGTGGGGTGAGGTCACGAGAACGGACCTTTTAGGGTACCTGTCTCCTCGGACCACCCGACGTCAGGTTCCCCAGCGATTCTCAGCCCGTGCTGACTCGCTGAAGTGAAAGTGAAAAGTAAAAGTATGTAACCTCTTCCTTTACCGTTGGGTGAGGTCATAAGAACCGGACCTCTTAGGGTCCCTACCCCTCGGACTACCCGACGGCAGATACCCCAGCGTGTCTCAGCCTGTGCTGACTTCGCTGAATCGTCGTCGTCGTC
The DNA here is from genome assembly GCA_006410555.1 of Capra ibex. Taxonomy (NCBI): domain Eukaryota; kingdom Metazoa; phylum Chordata; class Mammalia; order Artiodactyla; family Bovidae; genus Capra; species Capra ibex. The sequence goes on from SJYO01050415.1 coordinate 2,534,066, forward strand.
GTCGTTGTCACCGTTAAGTGACCCCGTCGACGAGGAACAGGTCGTGGGTCGGGGAGGGTTCGAGGACTAGACGTCGGGGGCGGTGTCGGCCCGGTGACGTGCGGCGGGGTACGTGGTACGGGGAGGCGGTCCTGAGAAGTAAAAGTGGAGGCAGAAGTCTTCCCTGGGAGTAGTGGAGGACGACCTTCCGACCTTATCTCTGAGAGGGGTCTCGTCTCCCTGAGGGTTAGGGTCGGGGGTGGGGTCTCGTGCGTAGAAGGTCCCGAGGACGGCAGAGTAGTCAGTCGGCGGGGATTGGGACCGAAGGTGTCGGAGTCGGTGGGCTCGGGTCTGGCTACAGGTCGGACCGGAGCTTGAGGGGGACGACTCCAAACGAGTGCGACAAGGGGGAGGGACCTTCCTCACGGCAGGAGTGGAGGGGTCTAGATACCTACGTCTGGGTGGGTGGAGACTCTGGTAAAGTTCACCGTGGAGTGAGACGACAAAGAGGACGAGGGGGACGGGGAGTATTGAACCTTTTAAGGTCTTGTGGTTCAGACCCGAGAGGGTGGGCAAGACTTGTAGGACTGGGAAACGTCACGGGAGGTGTTCCCGGCCCCTCCTGGGTCGAGGAGTCGCGTAGGGAGTCTCCTAGTCTGGGATCTAGAGTACATTTGTCGTGTGCCAAGGGTCGTGGATTGAGGTGCGGCCCATAATCTCTGCGTGTCCTATTGGGTCCAGGAACAGTGGTACCGTCACGGAGAGGTCACCCGTGCACCCACCGTGGTCTTTTTTATACAACTTAAACTCAGCTAATTTAACTCAGGACCTCAGACTTCCCTCGAACCAGACCGGAGGGTGGTCGTCCGAGCTCTCCGAAGATCTAAGAAAAAGAAAAGACAGGAGTAAAGTTGATAAAAAGAAAAGGGGTTGTGGTGACAAGAGAAGGACGGAAAACTAAATCGAGAAGTGCCTCCCTCTCCGTCTCCCTTGTCGGACGCGAAGAGAGTATACAGAGTCCCGGGTCTGTTAAAGTATTCGGGGGTGGGGTCTGACCGGTGGGGCTCCCTTCGGTCTTCAGAGAGGTGACACGAGGGGTCGTGGTCACTGGGACCCGTCCACTCCAGGACGGAGGGTGGGGGTCCCGGACGGGACAGGGGCACTGGGTGACTGACACGGGTGGGTGAGGTTCCGAGTGTCGGTAGTACGGACAGACTCGACCTCTGTCCCGGCTGTCGCACCCTCAGGGACTCCCGCGAACGGTAATTCGACCCTTCGTAGAGTTGAAGAGGGGTCCTTCTTACGGGACCAACGGCACCAATGTCGTCTCGGGCCGACGCCCGGTTCCGGAGGGGCCCGTCGGGGGTGCCTGGGGGTCGGGGCGACCCATGAGTGTCGCGTCGGTCCGCTCAGGGACCCCGTACCACCACGTGCCCAGAACGTCTCGTGTCTGCGCGCAGGGGTCGCCACACAGACGAGTGTCTCCGGGCTTCTCCCGGACGTACCGGGGTCAGTCGTCTCCCTCGGCCCTCACTCCTTCCCGACCGGAGCCCCCTCACCGGCCCGCCCCGCCGTCCACGGGGCCCGTCCCGAGGGGGAATAGACGGACTGTCACGCCCGCCGTTGGTCGCCCGCCGCCGGCACCGGGGGTATCGTCGTTCTGGACCGGACTCTGCCGACGGAGCCCCAGAAAGAAGCCTCGTCCTGTCTCAGGGGGCGTCCGGAGCCTTAGGTGCCGACCGAACACGAAAGAGAACTAAAGAGGCAGACGTCGACGAGTCACACTTTGGACCGAGACCTTTCTCTTTCCTCCTCTCTTTGGCTAATACATTCGCACCACGACGGTGAGTCGGGGGCCGGTGTCCGTGCGTGCGTCTCGGCTGGCACGTCCGCCGTCGGTGCCGGCCGACCCGGGTGTCCTTCCGGTCCCCGTGTGGCGAGCCTGCGCCCTGGTGTCCCGTAGGTGTCCCGTCGGAGTCAGGTCCCCTCTCAAGCTTCCTATGTCCGCCTGTGGGACCCCGGTTTTGGTTTCGTCCTGGTTCCTTACTTACCCGACACACCCAAGTTGGACCCCTCGAAGGACTCCCCTCTAGTATCTATTTGGTCTACTTACTGAACCGGACGTCCCTCTAAAAAAAAATTTTCGTCTAGTAAGTGGTGAGATGAGTGAAAGTCCGAATCAAGGTAAGAGTGTAAGGTTTAGACGGAGGGGTTCATACCTCATGGGTCAATTTAAACTTAAAGTCTATTTACTATGTTTGAAAAAAAATCATATTAATACAGTACTTACCCCGAAGGGACAATCGAGTTGACCATTTCTTAGGTGGACGTTACGTCCTCTGGGACCAAACTAATGACCCAACCCTTCTAGGGGTCCTCCTCCCGTACCGTTGGGTGAGATCATAAGAACGGACCTCTTCGGGGTACCTGTCTCCCCGGACCGCCCGATGTCAGGCAGTCCACCGTTTCTCAGTCTGTGTCGACTTTCTGATTACGTGTCGTGTAGTGTACACTTATGAAAAAATCATATTCATATAGGGTTTATAACGTACCCTGTATGAATACGATGTTCTTATAAGTGACGAATAGACTTTAAGGTTTAATTGACCCTGAGGACATAGAAGTAAACGATTTAAACCGTTGAGATAATATTTTGTACGACACTGAAAAAGACTCACAAGTGATAGACCATCCGGGTGTCGATTCCGGAAATATTAGTAATTTAGAAGTGTTGTTGGAAGTCAAGTCAAGTCAAGTCAGAGAGTCAGTACAGGCTGAGAAACACTGGGGTACTTAACGTTGTGCGGTCCGGAGGGACAGGTAGTGGTTGAGGGTCTCAAGTGAGTCTGAGTGCATGTAGCTCAGTCACTACGGTAGGTCGGTAGAGTAGGAGACAGCAGGGGAAGAGGAGGACGGGAGTTAGGGAGGGTCGTAGTCTCAGAAAAGGTTACTCAGTTGAGAAAAGTACTCCACCGGTTTTATGACCTCGAAGTCGAAATCGTAGTAAGGAAGGTTTCTTTAGGGTCCCGACTAGAGGAAGTCTTACCTGACCAACCTAGAGGAACGTCAGGTTCCCTGAGAGTTCTCAGAAGAGGTTGTGGTGTCAAGTTTTCGTAGTTAAGAAGCCACGAGTCGGAAGAAGTGTCAGGTTGAGAGTGTAGGTATGTACTGATAACCTTTTTGGTATCGGAACTGATCTGCCTGGAATCAGTCGTTTCATTACAGAGACGAAAACTTATACGATAGATCCAACCAGTTGTTGGAATACCCCGGTATTTCGAAGTAAAATAGTTACTCCTTGAGTTTCGGGTTTTTCCAATTCTGTGAATAGGTTCCGGTGTGTCGAACATTCTTCTCGTTGTCCTTAAGTTGGTGTCGGTCGATTATTCAATGTCGACCCGTACCCCGAACCCCGAAAGTATGTCAGTGGTAGTAAATAGGGAGTGGGCCGAGACGTTCCCTACCGAACAACATGGGTAAAACGTCTACTCGTTTGACTCCGAGATTCGGCGACTCAACCGTTCACTGTCTCGGTCGAGACTTTTAGTCGGAGACTAAGGCGAGACAAGGTAACAGAACGGGAGAGGGAGACCTTACCGGTGTCCACAAACCGTACTCCCCTCTCATCCACACTAGACCCCCAGAAGAGGTAACGCTGTAGGTACCGAGGGGGTGTCTTACTACCTACCCGGCTGAGAGTGGGCACTTCGAAGGGTCGTCCGTCGTCTCGACGTGCTCTCTTGTGTGCACAGGCAAGTGGGGACTTGGAGGAGGAGGACGCTGGGTGTGACCATTGGAAGGACGACGATGTCGTAGTGGTGTTTGTGACTGGACCGACTTCGAAAAACAGTAGCGACACGAACGGAATAAATCCAAATGACTCCATTATTGATGGGTATCGTTTTAAGCGGAAAAGGATCCTATGTCAAGATACCTAAAACTGTTTGCGTGTCTCGGTGTATCGGTGATATTATTAGTTCTACATTTTGTAGAGGAAGGTGGGTCTTACAAGGGAGGACGGTCCGACGTCAGTTGGTCAGGAGGGCGGGACCGGGGTCCCACCCTTACTTCGTGGGGACGAGCAAGTTGGTCGTCAAAACAAAGGTTTTGTGGACTATTTACGTTAGTGTCGCGCGCCAGAAGACACAGGAAGGGGTATCGTCGGACGGTAGACCCCAAATCGGTCCTACGACGCACACAACCAGTGAACAAGGGAAAGGAACGACTCATCATGAGGCGACACATCTGAGATAAGTGATCAACTTACCGTCGACCGAACAATGGTCAAAAACTGCTAACTCTTGTCTCGGAGGTGCTCCGAGGCACCTGTCCAAAACCACGCCTACCTTGGAGGCAAAGACGTCCGGGTACGATATTGGACCGCCAGGGTGTCGGGAAGTCTATGGAGCCGGGACGCAGGACCCGTGGCCCCGGACCTGTCGCGAAGGACGAGGACAGGACGAGGGTGGTGGCCTTGTAGGCGTCTAGGTCTGGAGGATGTGAGTGTGGTCTTAGACGGAGACGTGGGGTAGGTGTAGGGTTTTGAGAGGGCCGGTCGAGGAGTGATTCTATAGGGAGTCTTTCCGAAGAAGGTACATGGGACTCGGTCGTCTGACCCTGCCTCTTCGACTCCTTCACTCTCTTCCCAGTACCAGGGGAAGTCCGGTGTGGCGTCTCGGGACTGGGACCCACGGTGGGTGCCTCTACCCTCTCTACACACCTTCGGTTCGTTTCGCCCCCGACGGACTACTGTGTCTTCGACCTGGGTAGAGACCCTCCGCCTCCCGTCGTGCCTCCTTTAGGGGATTCTCTCATCGGAACGACTTGGGACCCTTTCGAGTCCTCACAGACAGACAGGCAGACGGAGAGAGACCACTCCTTTCCCCGTCCCTCCTCAACTCTCAGCGGAAACGGAGGGGTCGGGGTGAGATGGGTCCCCGAATCTCGTCAGGATACCTTGGAGCACGTCTCTCTTGAACCTGTTCTTTCGTTTTCGACCTCATAATAAAATGTATCAAGTTATTGTTTATCGTAAAAGTCTCAGAGTCATCGTTCACTTTTCACTTACGATTAAATTGTCTTGGTACTGAATACCTAGCACCTTCCTGTTTCCGGGACCCCTCCCACACATACACACCCCTCCCCTCCCACCGTCACGGTCCGTCGGTGCACAAGTGACCCCCCTTCAGTTGTCTGTCACGGAGTCTGTTTCCTCGTTCTACTCGTACACTTTCGCTTTCCGTGAGTCAGTACAGGCTGAGAATGTCAGGCACCTTAAGAGGTCCGGTCTTAGGACCTCACCCATCGGACAGGGAAGAGGTATACACATTGACTTAGTGAGACGACACAGGGACTCTCATTGTGTTGTAACATTTAGTTGACATGAAGTTCAATTTTCGTCTTTTTCTATACTTACCCCCACGTACCCTTCTTAATCCCGGTGAAAACGTTGTTCAGATAATGTGGTTGTGTCTCGTAGGAAGAAGGGTTTCTCCGGTCCGGACTGGATTTCGGGTCCCGTACCTCGTGACTCGGTGGACGGTGTAGAGACATCCGTCCCGTCCCGGTGTCCGTGGAGTCTCTGTGCGGTGTGTTGGGGGAGTGGATCTGTACTTCTTTGTCCCGACCACGTCCCTCGACAGGGTTCTGATTATCGGTCGGGGTGGAGGAGGACACTTAGTTCGGTGAAACGGGAAACTCTTACACCCTTCCCTGTAATATCGTTGATCGTCAGGACTCGTCACTCATTGTGTACGAGTTAAATTCCTCCTTCTTCTTTTTGTCCTGACTCAAATCCGGTACCCCCCATTTTTTTTTCTATTTGTTTTCGTGTTTATCCTTACTAAAAGAAGACAATCGGGTCTCAAATATAAAGACTTATTGTAAAGTAGGTGGTGGAGACAAGATGGTCGCCTCACTCCCAAGATCTTGGTCTCGTGTACTTAGTGTGTCCGAGGTGAGAACCGGTGTAGACTCATCGGTCACGGTAGGTCTCTACACCCGACTCAGTCTGGGACGGACCGGGGAACCGAGGGTAAGGGACAAGTCATTGATGTTCACAGTAGACGTTCACTCCGAGATAAAGATGGACGAAACCAGACCCGACCCGGTACACTGAACGAGACTAGTCACCCTACACGGACCCGAAGCCCGAACAGGAGAGAACGACGACCCTCCCGAAGTACAGCACATTTGTTAATGTCCGATCGAAGGATGTCCTCCGGGGTCCGTAGACTTACTCTGGTAGGATTTGATCAGGTAGACCGGGGTCAGTTCAGTCGGGTCTTATGAGCGGTGGGGTGTCTTAGCACTCTTTATAAGTTACAAACAGATAAAAGTTGGTGATTCGAACCCCCATCAAACAATGTGTTGTTTTCTGTTGACTACTTCAGACCTTCACGTAGTAGAGACGTTTACAAAACATTTTTAGGGTAGTTCAACTTAGGTTTCGCAGAGGACCCTCACCAAGGACACCAAAGAGAGGAGACTTACTTTACGTCTTCCGACAGACGTTTCCACACGAAAGTGACGGGATCCCGGGTCGAGTCTTAGAAGATAACCTTGTACTTGAGAGACCTTAAGACATGGTTAGTTATGAAAACAGGGACACGATATAAACTACATTAAAAACTTTGTCATAATATCGTAACAATTTGTTTGGTTTGTTCCATCTCCTCTTATCATATTACCTGGGAGTATGTCGGTAACACTTTCAACGAGTCTGTACAGACTGAGAAACTCTGAGGTACCTGACATCGGACGGTCCGAGGAGACAGGTACCTTAAGAGGTCCGGTCTTATGACCTCACCCATCGGTAAGGGAAGAGGTCCCGTAGAAGGGTTGGGTCCTTAGTTTGAGTCCAGAGGGTGTAACGTCCTCCGAAGAAATGGTTGACTCGGTGGTCCCTTCGGGGTATATCGGTAATAAGTCGAAGATTTGAATTATGAGACGGTAAGGGTAAAGTGGGCAGGAGATTCAAAACGGGAGCTCATAAAATTTTGTTTAGGGTCTGTACGGTAAAATGGTCATACAATTCTACAAAATTTTTTAATGATAATAACGTGTAAAGGTTTGGTTATTAGAGATTATAACCCGAAGGGTCCACTACGATGACTATTTCTTGGACCGACGGTCACGACCTCTGTATTCTCTGTGTTCAAACTAGGGACTCAGTCCTTCTAGGAGACCTCCTCCCGTACGTTGGTTGAGGTCATAAGAACGGACGTCTTAGGGTACTGTCTCCTCGGACTACCCGATGTCAGGTAGTCCACTGTTTCTCAGTCTGTGTCGACTTCGATGAATACGTGCGTGTTAGGGAATAGTAGATTGTGTCTTAGGTACAAGTTCATTTACGTGTGCATATTCGGGGTGTCAATTAAATGATGTTTCCACGTTTCTTGTATGTTGTCTCTTTCGTATCAGAGAAGTTATTTACCTCGACCCCCCTGAAGGGACCACTAGGTCACCAGTCCTTAGACGGGACGTTACGTCCTCTGAGCCCAAACTACGGACCAGTCCCTTGATTCGAGGATGTACGACGTTGATTCGGACTCACGGTGTTACTTTCTCGGGTGTACGGGCTTTCATTCTGGGTTTTGTCGGTCTATTTACTTTAAAAATTTTTTCTTTATTTATTTACCTCGACCCTTTTGACCTGTCGATGTACGTTTTCCTTTTTTCTCTCTCTCTCTTTGATGTGATGATAAAGTGTGGTAAGTGTTTTCAGTCGGGTTTTACCTAATTTCTAAACTTACATTCTGGACTTTGGTATTTTGAGGATCTTCTTTGGTATCCATCACACATATATATATTAGATAAATAAATAAACCGACGCAGCCTGGAGTGACGTCGTCCGACCTAGAAGACAATGTCGTCCGAGTCATCAACGTCACTCGTCTGAATCAACGGGGTACCGTCCACCCTAGAATCAAGGGACTGGTCCCGACTTGGACTCAGAGGATGTAACCTTGAGTCTAAGAGTTGGTGACATGGGGGTCCATTCAGGACAGTCATATGAGAAACTTTTGTCAGAATTGTTAAAGAAGATCTATACAGAGGGGTCTGTTCCCTTTGTTTTCGTTTTTTTATTTGTTTACCGTGACACGGTTTGATGTTTCGAAGGTGTGTCGTTTACTTTGGTGGTTGTTTTATTTTTCTGTCGAACGGCTTACCCTCTTCTATAAACATTTAACGTATAGGTGATTCCCCAATTATAAATAATGTTTCTTACGTATGTTGACTTGTTGTCAATTTGTTGGACTAACTTTTGATCCGTCTCCTACCCTGGAGGGACCGACGAGTCACGAATCCCGAGACATGAAGGTAATGTACCCGTCACCCAAACAAGGGATCATCCCCCTGTTTTTGAGACGTTCGACGGGTCACGTCGGTCTTAAAATTTTTTTTAACCCGTCTCCTCGACTTATCTGTAAAAAGGTTCCTTCTGTATGTCTACCGGTTGTCTGTGTACTTTTCTATAGTTTTGGTTTCATTCTATGGTAGAGTGTGGACAGTCTTGACGATAGTGGTTCATCCGTTCTTTATTGTTCGGAACCCCTCCAACACCTTTCTTTGGGAGTATATGACAATCACCTTAATATTTGATCACGTCGGTCATACCCTTTGTCATCTCTCCAAAGAGTTTTATGATTCTTGTCTTGATGGTGTACTGGATTGATAAAGTGAAGACCCATAAATAGGTTTCTTATACTTTTGTAATGAAACTTTTCTATGTATGTGGGGATACAGGTAGTGTGATAATGAAATTTATCGGTTCTATACCTTTATTGGATTCACTGATAGGTACCTACCTACCTATTTCTTTTACACCGTATATATATGTATGTATGTACACACACATATATATGTATATATATTACCTTATGATGAGTCGGTAATTTAGAACCCCTTAAGGGACTACCAGGTCAGCAACCCTGAGACACGGAGGTGACGTCCCCTGTACCCAAGTTATAGACCAGTCCCTTGATTCTAAGACGTTCGGACTTTTTTGTCGGTTTTTTAAATTTTTTATTTTTCTACTTTAGAACGGTAGCATTGTTGTACTTGCGTGGAAGTCCCGTAGTACGATTTACTTTATTCAGTCTCTCTATATGACATACTAAAACGAGTGCGACTTAAATTTTTTGGTCACCTCTTTGGTTTGGTTTGTTTTGGTTTGTACATCTATGTCTTTTGTCTCATCACCAGTCGTCTCCCCTTTCCCACTCTTCCCGTCTCACTCACTGTATACCACATTGGCGTACCGGTCGTTGAGCACTACCTTACTTTGATTCAAAACCACCACCCGTCCGACACCGCAAATACTCTCGTCTTTATATTACCACGTGTGTACTTTGCATATATGGTTACAATGGAGTTATTTTTCTAGTTACAATTTTTTTCTCAGGTATAAGTTGAAAGGAAGCAATAAATTTTTTACAGAAAAATTTTCCACGAAATACTGTGACTTTGTGTATAGTGGTATACATTTCGCCTTTCGGTCGCTCTAAACGACACTCTGTGTCCCTCGAGTTTAGTTACGAGACACCGGTGGATCTCCCCCCCCCGTATCCATACGGACTCGTCGTCGTGCTTACTGCGTACAACCATATGCCGTCTTTGATCGTGTCATAGCATTTCGTTAATAGGACGTTAATTTTTAAATCCTGAAATTTTTCAACGAAACAAGTACACTTACGTATCGTTTTGAGTGGTGTTATAACATTTCATTAATCGGAGGTTAATCTTATTTAAAAAATTTTTCAACGAAACAAACTTAGTTCTCGGGTCATAAAACCAGGTGACTGACTACACAGAGATACAGAAGAAGGAAGGAAAAAAATTTATAATTCTATATAGAATTATAACGTCAGACGTTCCTCAGGTTGGTCAGTGAGGATTTCCTTTAGTCAGGACTTATAAGTAACCTTCCTGACTACCACTTCGACTTCGAGGTTATGAAACCGGTAGACTACGCTTCTTGACTAAGTCACCCTTTCTGGGACTACAACCCTTTCTAACTTCCGTCCTCCTCTTCCCCTGCTACCCTACTCTACCAACCCACCATAGTGTCTGAGTTACCTGTGCTTAAACTCATTCGAGGACCTCAACCACCTAAACGTATAAGACCTGTAAAGTACGTTTATTTTAGAATACAATAGGAAACACTAGCCGAAGAAAGTGAATCGTATAAAAGTGCCAAATAAGTAGAACATTTGGTTTACAAACACAGGGGGAGGGAGCGTTTAAGGATACAACTACGAGATTGGGGGTAACACTACCATAAACCTTTACGTAGAATCACTCCATTAGTCCCAACCTACTCTAGTACTTCCACCCCGGGAGTACTATCCTAACTTCACTTCACTTCAGTGAGTCACCACAGGCTGAGAAACGTCTGGGTACCCCACATCGGATAGTCCGAGGAGGCAGGTACCCTAAGAGGTCCGTTCTTATGACCTCACCTAACGGTAAAGGAAGAGGTCCCGTAGAAGGGCCGGGTCCTTAGCTTGGGCCCAGAGGGCGTAACGTCCGTCTGCGAAATGGCAGACTCGGTGGTCCCTTCAGTGTGTGTTATCCTAATCACGGGACTTTTCTGTGGTCTCCGAACGAGACAGAGAGAGGTACTAGGGTATTTCTCCGTCAGTGCACTCGTGTGTAGGTCTTCCACCGACAGACGTTGGGTTCCCCTCTCAGGAGTGGTCTTTGGTTGGTACGACCATCGGATTAGAAGTTGGGGGTCTTGACACTCTTTTATTTAAAGACAATAAATTCGGTGGGTCAGATACCATAAAATAATACCGTCGGACTCATCCGATTCTGTCATGAAGTTTAGTAGAAAATTTTTATTCCCATTTTGTAAAATAAGAGAATTTAAAAATTATTTAAATTTGTCATTTTGTTTTTAAGTGTACGTCAGAGGGATAAATGAGAGACGGAGGGAGGAGTCTGTCATTTCGTAGACGGATGTTACGTCCTCTGGACCCAAACTAGGGACCCAGTCCTTATAGGGAACCTCTTCCTTTACCGTTGGGTGAGGTCATGAGAACGGACCCTTTAGGGTACCTGTCTCCTCGGACCATCCGATGCCCAGCGGTTCTCAGTCCGGGCCGAGAAACTTTCACTCGCCGAAGGGAAAAGGGAGGGCACGGACGTCACACGTCAGACCGGGGGAAAGACAGTAGGAAGAGTGTGTCCGTGTCCCATGGGTTGGTTCTTTTGTTCGGATACGATTGCACTACCTCTGCACTACTTCCTTCCTCCGCTGGACGCAGGTGTAAGTTCCATTTTGACCCTTTCGGACGTAAAAGACCCAGGGTTTGTCAAAGTAATCAGTTTGACTTTTTTTTTTTTTTTAGGGACCTGGTCTTCAAAGTTCCGAGGGTCCTGGTGGTTTCTTACGGAACTTGAGGGTTTGAGGCTTAAATATGGGGGAGAGAAATCTATTGGTACAAACGAAAGATACAAACACTCAGACAAAGACAAAGCATTTATTCAAGTAAGTATAGTATAAAATCTAAGGTGTACATACACTATAGTATACCATAAACAGAAAGACTAAATGAAGTGAATCATACTATTAGAAATCCAGGTAGGTCAACGACTTCTATCGTAATAAAGAAAAAATACCGACTCATCATAAGGTAATATCTAGTAAAATATATATTAAGGTAACATATGTATATACATATGTTTTGTTTTTAAGTGTTCGTGAGAGGGACAAGTGAGATACAGAAGGGGGGGGTGGACGTCAGAAATCAGATATACACTATATTTATCTATAGAAGAAATAGGTAAGTAGACAGTTACCTGTAAATCCAACGAAAGTACGAAACCGATAACGTTTGTCACGACGATACTTGTAACCCCACGTACATAGAAAAACTTAATCTCAAAAGAGGCCCATACACGGGTCCTCACCCTAACGACCTAGTATACTATCAAGATAAAAATCAAAAATAAAGGAAGAATTTTTAAGATAAATAAATGCCGACACGTCCCAGAAGTAACGACGTTCGTCCGAAAGAGAGTAACACCGCTCACGCCCGATGAGAGGTCGACGTCACGTGCCTCCGAAGAGGACAACACCTTGTACTCAAGATCCGAGTACCCGAGTCATCAACATCGAGTGTCTGAGGTCGAGTCTGAGTATCAACACCACGTGTCCCTAGAAGGGTCCGGTCCCTAGCTTGGACACAGAGGACTTAACTGTCCACCTAAGAATTTGTCACGTGGTGGTTGTTTCAGGGGTAAAAGTGAAAAACTCGTGAGAGATATGACACAAAGATCGCCCATGTGGTTAAATATAAGAGTGGTTGACACATCTTCCCAAGGGAAAAAGGATGTGAGAAAAGTTGTAGACAATAAGTATCTGAAATATTACTACTGATAAGACTGACCACAGTTCACTATGGAGTAACGTCAAAACCAGATGTAAAGAGATTATTAATCACTGCAATTCGTAGAAATGAATACAGATAACAGGTAGACATACAGAATAAACCTCTTTACAGATAAATCCAGAAAACGGGTAAAAAACTAACCCAAAAAACTCGAAATACTTGATAAACATACAAAAACCTGCAAACATACGAAACTTGTAAACATACGATACAAAAACATAAAAACCCAGATAGGGGTCTCAAAGAGACGTGTCAAGTACACGATCAAACATCAAAGAAGAAATTTACAACATAAGGGTAGGAAGACCCACACACGAGAAACCGTAAAGGTGTCTGTCACGTCCAGAGGAGTACCAGTCCTCGGTAGGGTTCTCCGACATGTTTCTTGGTTGAGTGGAGGAGCTACGTTGGAAGTGTTATTTCCGTTTCTGGAGTATGTGTCTCTCGTCGCCGTTTCCACCCTAGGCAAACGTTTTACAATTGACCAGTGTATGACCCGAAGACCTATTGGTGAGTCTGACGATTTATAAGAAACTACTAAGACTTCGTCACCGTCCGTCCCCTTTTAAGATCCCTTGTCAGGTATGCCCTTTGTTTGAAGGTTTTTAGGGCTAAGAGTTTTGGACAAGGACGACAAAGGAGTGTAAGACATTGACGCAATCGTAAGAACTTGAAGATAACAAGTTCGTACTCGTACAAGCTTCAGTTCAAGATCACGAGAGGTCTTTGGCGTTCCACGGTGGCTCCGTGAGGGATCTCTCTCCACCATAAACGGGAGAGCATCTTCAGGGACCCGCCTTGACAGTATGTGGGAGTGAGAGACGACACGTAGAGGGTCTCGAAAGACCTCGGGAAGCTAGTGGTAGATCTACCGACGGGCTGGGGGTACTGTCGACCGTAAAAATTCCTTCGCATAGACACGCATTATCGCTATTCGGAGTGACATTAGAAAGGGCTGTACCACACGTGGAGGAGCGAGGAACCTTCTGAGACGAAGGGAGAATCAAAGAAGCACCAACTCGTCAAGACCGAGTAAGTGACGAGAAGGGTGAAGCGTGAGTCATCACCAGTGGTAGAGTGGTGGCCCTGGTCATTGAAGTACGGAAAAACAACAGCATATTATAAGGTTTTACATAACTATTTGGTGTAGAAATAGGTAAGTAGTCGACTACCTGTAAAGCCAGCAAAAGTAAAAAAAAAAAAATGAAGATACTCAATATAACGGTACTTATGAACACATGTTCAAAAACAGAACCACATACAAAAGTCAAGAGGACCCATATAAACATCCTTACATCAACAACCCAGTATACCGATGAGTACAAATTGAAAAACTCCTTTACAGTCAGTCGAAAGGTTTTGTCGATATGGTAAAATAAGGGTGGTCGTTACATACTCCCAAAAATAAAGAGACATAGGAGTGTTTGTGAACAATTATAGTGAAAGGACTATTACAGGGGACTCCGTGTTTTGAAAAATTTAAACTCCTTCGGGTTAAATGGGAAGAAAAAAAAAAAAACCAACGAACATTGAAACCACAGTATAGATTCTTTGTTCACAGATAGATTAGGTTCCCGTTTTTCTATATGTACGAAATAAGATTCTGAAAATGTCAAAATCGAGAACGTAAATCCAGAAACTAGGTAAACCTCGACTAAAAACATGTACCACAATCCGTTCTCGGGTTGAAGTGAGAAAACGTATAACGATAGGTCTTCAGGACCGTGACCAAAAATTTTCTACTAAGAAAGGGGTGACTTGTCAGAATCGTGGGAATGATATAAAGTCAACTGGTATTTATGTACCCATCTATACCCAAATAAAGACCCGAGAGATAAGGTAACTAGGTAATAGAAAAANGGTAACTAGGTAAAAAAAAAAAAAAAAAAAAAAAAACCAGTACGGTGTGTCGAGAATCAAGAGACTGGATCCTGACTTGGACCGAGGCCGTCACTTTCTTAGTTCAGGATTGCGAACCTCTCGGTCTCTTAAGGGATATAAATGTAGAAATACGGTTTTTGGTGAGACAGAACTAAAGACATCGAAATACCATGTAACACTTATGGAAATTCTGAAAAATTAGATATTATTAAATAAAAAGGGAAAGACAAAAATAACTTCTTTGACTCAGTGAACAGGACATCCGAAGGGTGTAAGACCTAAACCCATTAACGTGGGGACATTACAGTAAATTGTATAAATAGAGACATTAATATTATAAATCTAGTCCTACGAAGAGACCCGAGTCCGTATTAAAAGTATCCTCCACAACGTAATATAGTCCTCTGTGTCTTCAATACAAACAGGGTGAAATTTCTCGCTTACAATACAAGAAAGAGGTACTAAGTAGGTAATATTTCAAAAGGTGGTTGTAAAATGGGAAGTAGTGTATGAGTCCTACTGTCGGAACTAGGTGACAAAAGAATCCACCAGTGAAAGATAGAAGAGAAGATGTATATAATGACACTAAGAAAATATTTCATCTTGTAAGGAAGGAGTGGGTAAAAGAATTCTAAACCAGAACTGAGAACTGGGCCACCGTGGTTCCGTACTCACCGCTAGCAGTGATACGTCTGAAGAGAGACTACACCCTCGGTGGCGATGACGGTGGTCCTCCGAGAACAGTCCTACTACCTTGACAAGTGACCTTTGGACGGGACCCTCCGGTGTCCCGTCCTCCGGGCGAGTGAGCCGCTCGTCACAACCTTCCACGACCTTACACTGTCGCAATTCTGGACACCGAAACACGTACGCTCCTGTTCCGTCACCGACTCCCGCGGTGTGTCGTGGTCGCGGTGACGACCGACGTACGCCCACTCGCAGTTCCACTCTCGGTCGTTCCTATTCTCGCTTCGAAGTTGGTTCAGACTCCTCATACCAGGTCAGTAGTTTATGCTACTGTGACACTTTCTAATACGGAAACATGTGTACCTCACCCGTCTCCCACGTCACCTCCGACTGTCCCCGGAACTATCAAGGGTCCGTTTTCTTACGTGCACGTCAACAGGCGGTCGACGAGACCTGACGGGGACCCTACCCTCTGACCTCACCGCCGACAGTCACACTCTTTCTCCCCGTGACCAGTTTTCTCACGGGTTATCTAGTATGCCCAGCACACCGCCTGAATGGTTCGTTAATATTACTTGTCATACCTCGCCACGTGTATGGAATTCGGTACCCGATGCCCCTTAGGTAAAGAATGTTACTACGATAGGATGTCTCGTGAACTGATGACACTCGTGAGGACTCGAGTGAAAGTGCTCCGTCATCACCGTCGTCGTCGCAGACGTGCGCTGATGCGTCCCGTCTGGTACAGGGTAGACGGAGTTCAGGTCTTGTGTCGACACTGGGCGGCGGAGTCGAGGTGAAGGCAACTAGGGCTGTCTGTTTGTGGACAACGGTTTGAGTCCGTGACGACAGCGGTGACGGTGGTGAAGGAGGACACCACCTCCCCTGTCCTCGGGGGACGGAGGACGTCGTCCCGACACGCGGGGTGTCCACCTCTCCCGATGCCAATGCCCGATCTCTCACTCGACAGAGTCCGAAGTCGTCCGTTAAGAGACACTGCACCGGGTCATGCTTGGCCTCGTCATACGTCTGACTCGACCCATGAGTCGGAAACTTTCTAACCTCCATCCTAATGACGTCTGACGTCTAGGAGTGCGACACCAGTGTATCCTCTTGAGCGAGGTACACCAAGGGGAACGACTGTACAAAGGTGACGAAGTACAGAGTCATTTGTCTCCTCCAACACTGGTTGGTACAAAAGAAAAAATTTTTTCGAAAAAAACAACAATAAATAAAGCCGACGGGACCCAGAAGCAACGGCACACCCAAAAGAGATCGACACCACTCGTACCCGAGGAGGAGCAACACCACACACCCGGAGAGTGACGCCGCCGAAGAGAACAACACCTCGTGCCCGAGACCTCATGTCTGAAGTTGTCATCACCGAACACCCGAGGTCCCGTGTCCGAGTCCTCGACGCCCAGTCCCCGAATCGACGAGACGCCACCGTGCACCTTAGAAGGGTCTGGTCTTTCTTGGACCCAGGGGACGCAACCGTCCGTCTAAGAATTGGTGACCTGGTGGTCCCTGCAGAGAAACAAAAGAAAAATTAAGAAGATTCAACCGAAAAAAGAAAGGAGGACTATGGCCAGAGACATCGGAAAGTGAGACTGGGAATGTAAGAGTCGGAAACTCGTCGGGACCCATTCCTAAAACGACCGTAGGGGAAGAGGGTTTGGCGTCTTAGGGAGAATAGAACGAAAGGAATCGACAACTTGGAAAGAGGGACAGATGAGCGTTGCAGAGGAAAGGGAAATTTTACCGTACATCTCCGTTCGATGGAAAATGAGAAGATGCAATCGAGACCTGAGATTGTAACTTCGATTAGGAGACTTTAACGATCCTGTCAACCCCAAAGCCAACAACGACAACAAGAAACATACACTGGACACTAATACCGTATTGTAATCGACTTTAAGTCGGAACAGAATGAGGTGAAAAAATTTTTTTATAAAACTGTTTATTTATAAATATTGTGAAAAATTTTTCGTACTAAGAAACAGAAATGAATGGTCGAAAGTCTTACTCAACAACGGATTGTAGAAGGTTTCCATTAATTACTACTAAAAAGTCAATAGTGGAACTCAAGTAATTAAAATTTTAAAAACAAAAAGTTAGGTAATTTCAGTCCAAGTCAGTCAGTCAAGTCAGTGAGTCAGCACAGGTTAAGAAACATTGGGGTACCTGACGTCGTCCGGTCCGAAGGGACAGATAGTGGTTGAGGACCTCGAATGAGTTTGAGTACAGGTAGTTCAGCCACTACGGTAGTAAAGTTTCATTTTTGATTTGCTATTTTCAGTATAAGTCTTTCAAGATAGAAAGAGGGGGGAATAAAAAGGGAGGGACTATCTTGTTAAAGTAATCAAAAACCAAAAAGGAATGTAACCAATGTAAAAATTTTTTTGTTCGTATAAAAAGTATAAAGGAGAGAAACGGATGTTTCCACCGTAAAATGGGTATAAGGAAATGTGGGACGTAAGAAATTTTAAATAAATGAAAATTGACTTCCTATTAACGGAAAGTCATAACACAACCAAAGACAGTATGGAGTTGTACTTCGTCGGTATCCATAAGTATACAGGGGAGATCGTAGAACGAAAAATTTTTGATAAAATTTTATTTTATATTTTCATTGTCCTTTTTGCATATCAAATTACTTAATAACATTCTATTAGTTTAGAATATAGATGGTACTTTAGTTCCTTATCGTGGATCATCCGGTGACGTCTTCCGGGAGGTACTCAGGGTAGAGTTGATGGTTTGTCATTGGTGGTGGGACTGATACTGTCTTTGTGAACAGTCCGAAGGAAGACCAAAATAGTTGGTTCACACGAAGGGATCTGTCATTTCCAAAATCGAAACGGGTAAAAATTTTAAGTACATAGAAAATTAGGAGAAAATTGGGTGTCCTAAAGAGAGGTAAGGTAAGAAGGGAGACTTCTTCGGTCCTATCTTTGAAGGGAACACCAGGTGACCCATTCTGTGGTTCGACGATGACGTCCCCTGGACCCAAGTTAAGGATCAGTCCCTTAAGCTAGGGTGTACGTTGGTACTTCTGAGCCGGGTTCGTTTATTTAAAAATTTTTTAATTTTTTTTTTTTTTTTTTTTCTTGGGTCCTAGGTACAGGTTCTCACGGGGGTCAGATCGAAACGACCAACACGCAAGCGCCACGTTAAGTTGTACAGGGAGACAGGACACGAAAAAACGTGTAACGTCTGACCTAGTCTGTTTCAAATTTAGGAAACAGTGTTGATGTCCACCACGGTCCAGGTGAGAAGAGGCTACAACCATCGATGGCTACGAATTACAGATCTGAGAAATTAAATAGCTCCCAACGATTCACACTATAAGAGTGAGTGTAAAGGTAGACTAGTTCGGAAAAGGGTACTCCGTTTGTCTCAGTCATCGTCTATCGTCGAGACGGTTCTACAGACTATACTTATCCTATACAGTGTTATACTGTATAACACGAAAGAAGGGTGTAGACTGGAGATAATTTAGTCTTTCAGAGGTCGGAACACACTAAACAAAAGTTTATGGCCGAAGAGTCTTTTTCTAACCGACCGTTGGTCTGTACGTGCCGGAAATGAGAACACTAGGTTTCGTGGACTCACTAAAATAGTTGACTCTGAGGAGGACCCAGGTGTCTGGTTTACGAACCTCGTCCGCCATGTGAAGACTATCCACGACGTGCATATACTAGGTCCAGTCGTGTAGACCCTTCGAACCGTGATGTGGTCTAGGGATCCCGTAGAGGGTTCGACCTCATAACAGAATCCACTTCGTTTTGTACCTTTGACCGGACGGATGTCTTCAGGACTTTGTCCTTCCACGTACTGAGTCACAAAGGAATCTTCGTCCATAGATCGTGTCGTGATAAACCCAGTATAGATGTATAAACTCTATGCAAAGAGATATAAGTAAGTTGAAAAATGAATTTAACTAAACATTTCTTTTGAGGTGTTGTGAATTGTAACTCTCTTTTTGTCAAGAGTGAACGGTTTTACTCTTCGATTGTAGTTCCTTTCATTTTATTGTATTCAAGTTCACTCTTTCGTAACGGACGACTCGATCCCTTCACGAGAGGAAAAACCTTTCCCTCAAAACCGTTCCTAAAGACAAACAAACAAAAACCGGCACTCCGAACACTCTAGAGTCAAAGGGTTGGGGTCGATAACTTGGACCCGAGATTCGTCACTTTCGTCTCAGGCTTCAGGTGACCGGGTATCTGGAGGTCCCTCGAGGGGTCGTTCCCAACATCTCCACAGACTTTATGTTATCGTGGTCTTACTCAGAAGAGGGGTCTCGCCAGCAAGAGTTGGACCTCCACTGTAAATCGTTACAGATCTCTATTGAGAGCCTCTTCCGTCACCGGGGGGTGAGGTCGTGAGAACGGACCTTGTAAGTGCCTGTCTCCTCGGACCACCCGACGTCAGGTACCCCAGCGCTTCTCAGCCCGTACTGACCCGCTGAAGTGAAAGGGAAAAGTGAAAGTACGTGACCTCTTCCTTTACCGTTGGGTGAGGTCACAAGAACGGACCTCTTAGGGTCCGTACCCCCTCGGACGACCCGACGCCAGGTACCCCAGCGTCTCAGCCTGTGCTGACTTCGCTGAGTCGTCGTCGTCGTCGTCTCTATTGAGACCAACAGTGTTCACCCTCACCCCCGTGATGACCGTGGATCATTACCCACCTCCGGTCCGACGACATTTGTAAGATAGCACGTGTTCCGTCGGTGGGATGTTGTTAAAAAGTCGGGGGTATGCAGTTATCAAGACTCTGACTCTTTAAGACAGGATCTCTTTTTCTCAACTTTTTCTTGACTTTTCTTTACAGGAGTGAGACTTTAAGTTATAAAAAATTACGTCCTATGTTCATGGGACAATGTGGTAGGTTGTAATTGATTACCGTGTGTTGGGTGTGAATCTCTTTCGATAGATTTACTGCGTTTCGGAGCCTTGGTTTCGTGGTCACGATTTTCTTGTGACGATAGTCTTTTGCCTCTCGTCAGCCGTCTGGGTCGGCGACCCAGTGTGACGGGACGTCCGAGGAGAATGTCAGTCGTAAGTGGTTCTCGGATCTTGAACGACCGTGACACGACCCCTGACCGTTCAACACTAAGGTCATTCTGCCTGCGTCCGGTCACCCCTTCCGTTCGTCCATTTATTTACTCATCTTGTGTCATAGTAACTTCTCACACAAGTCGATTTCCCTTCTACTTTTTTGTGGTTGACCACCCCCCCACGCCACTCCACGGTCTCTTCCGCTACTAAAGTCAAGAATTGGGAGGGTTCCTCGAGGGCGACCAATCTTCGTCTCGATTAAGTTTTCGTTACGTACCGAAGACCGAAGACCATCCCATATACGGAGACTGTAATTGACATCTTACCTAATTCTAAACATTTATATGAGATTTCATTAAAATTTCTTCTTTTTTTTTTCGTCATGTGAACCTTATAGGTGACGTAACGACAAATGTGAAGTTCTTTCTTTTGACCTTTGGCAGACTTACGGTTTGTTGTCCTTTCGGGAATCGTATTAGACTCTTGATTGACGACGAATAGCTCAGGACTGGTGCGCGGTCGCTCAAATGTAGGACATGTCGTTTTACTACTATGGAAAGAGAGGAACATCGTTGACGCTCTTGGTCAGAAGGGTAAGGGACTCTTTTCGGTCTGAGCCTCTTCTGTCCTTTTCCCTCAAAAAGGTTGGTTACGACATCTTTGATGGTCTTTAAGAATAAAATTTATATATATATATATATAAATGAATAAACCGACAGTCCAGAAGTAACGTCGTATGTTTGAGAACCAACACCGTATACCCTAGATCAAAGGACGGGTCCCTAGCTTGAGTCCCGCGGTCGTAACCCTTGTGTCTCGGAATCAGTGACCTGGTGGTTCCTTCAGGGTCTTTAGGAATAAAAAAAAAATTAATTCGTATTAGGATTTTTTTTTTTAATTCGTCTCGGGAATGGAGTGTGATACGTATGTTATTGAACTTTACCTAGTATCTACATTAACATTTTGGATTTTGATTTATTTAAGATCCTCTTGTATAAACACTGAAACTTAACCCGTTTTAAAAGAATATAAACTGAGTTTTCGTGTTTGGTAATTCTTTTTTACCACCACACCCACTCCTTATTGTCCTTATTCAATCTCATTACGACAATCTCACAACAAAAATATCAATAGCAGATGATACCGTTCACTATACCTAGAGGTTAAACACATCACTATATTACAAAGGGAAAATTTATTTGTACAGATCCGAAGGTTTTACACGTACCGGGATTCCTTTTTTTATACGTCCATTCTACGACTGAGACTTCGATCTTGGACCACAAGTTGAAGACCGAAGTGGAATGGAACCCGTTGCACTCGCAAGAACAGAAGGGAGTCTGAGGAGTAAACATCTTACCGGAACTCTGTTTTGAGACTGGAGTTTCACAATACCCTCATAAATGGTTCAAAGGTATATATCTTGTGAATCTTGTACCCTACCATACGTCCTCGAGTCATAAATGATATTATTAATAATAAGTGATAATATTTTCCGTCGTTTCTGTACAGAACCTTTTGACTTCGAAAAAGAAAATAAGAACTTAATAAGGGAAATAACTATAACGAAATCGTGGTAGTTATCTCTAGACACTCCTTTTATGAACTAACACTTTCTTTCTTTCTTTCTTTAGGTCACACCTTGATCAGTGTACCCTGGGGACTCGTAAGACTTGTCGAGGACTTTCGACGACTACAGGAAGACTTCCTGAGGTTGGAGACTGGAAGTTTGAGACTGGAGGTTACTCGTTTCTCTGAGTTCTCACTTTCTTGTCTCACACCTCCCGAGTATAAAGACGATAAGGGTCTTTTTTCACTGACAACTGTTTCCCAGAGGTCGTCTGGAAACACGGGTTTTCGAAGGAACCTTGTTGTACTGCTTTTCCTTTTGTTTTCCTCACTTCGTCTAGTAATCGACCTCCCGGGAGATGTCGAGTACGTGTCTTTGAACACGTCTCCAGATGAGAGAGATACGTGGTTTCTTTTTTGGTGGTTCTTTCATTGGTTCTAGTACTCTGATGCCTCGTCGACCTCGAGACTGTGTGATGGGAACACCCGGATGTTGGTAAGACCTTCTGACAAACCGTTAAGAGTATTTTACTCGATATATGGACGACACACTTCGTCGTTAAGATGAGGATCACAGTCGGATCTCTTTAGTTCTCGGTGCACGAGTCTTTGTTGCCGTTTTTCTTATCCGTACCGATGGTGTAAGCACAGTACCTAATATACGTCGGGGTTTTCGACTTTCGTTAAGTTTACAAGTAGCTGTCTTCTTGCCTATACGTTCAGACCATATTAGTGTGTCACCTTCTGAGTAGCCGTTCTTTTTCCTTGTTTTCTGACTGGGTACGCTGTTGTGCCTACCGAGAGTTTGACGGTCATTTTCTGCTGTCTGTGGTTTCTCGTGAGCGATGCATTAAAGTAAATAAACTTACGTTCTTATCAGATGTCAATGTCTCAGTCCTGTCTTTCCCCGTGCTCGTTTAAGTGTCACTACCTTTATAGGACCAAGAACTGACCCCACCACCAGTGGACCCATATGCGTTAACAGTTTCCGGTAGACGTGACCCTCCTTATCACAGGGGGGTTTTAAGTACAGGTGGTCTTAGAATCTTACACTGGAATAAACCTTCATCCCAGAAACGTCGACATTAATCAATTTAATTTCACTCAGGTATGGTCCAATGTCTTCCGGGAGCAGGTTCCTGACTACAGGAATATTCTTCTCTTTTGTCTCTGTGCGTTCTGCTTATATTGTACCACTGACTCTGTCTCTAGTCTTTTTATCCGGATGTGTCATGCCACCGACGCTCGTTGGTGGTCCTCGGTCCTTCTCCGTCACTTTCCAGTTCCTTTAGTGTCGGAGTGTCTGTGGAACTAAGACCGAAAGGTCGAAGGTCTGGGCACTTTCTTGTGTGAAGAAAAGAGAATTTCGGTGGTTTAAAGACCATGAAACAATGTCATCGGGGATCCTTTGATTGTCTGGTAGATTGTTACAAATTTCAGACACGGAAAATTTATTAAAATGATGTCGAAATTTTTAACGTTTATTGAGTAGTCTTTGTCCTTCGACCACTACTCCCAAGGTTGGACCGAAGACAAAGTGGTATAATCTGTCTTATGGACTTCCTCTCGCTTTGGGGCAACGAGTCTTAGGTGTGACTCTCTTCGGTCCGTGACGGGTTCCCCAGGGAGGGAGGGTTACCGAGAGGGAAAGTGTCAGTTGGTGATAAACGTAGACAAAGGAGACGGGTGTCGTTTTACGGAGAAAGTGAGAGAGTTTGTGTTTATAAGTCCATGATATCCGTCATGATGGGTCCTCTCGGTGGCACGTCTACAGGGTAAGTTTTTACTTGGTTGGGTGAAGAGTCCCTCACGGTTCGGAGTCTTAATTTCCGACGTCTTTTCGGACCAATCCCCGGTTCGTGGAATTGGGTTGAAAAGTCATTGAGTGTCTAAATAATAGACCTTACGGTTGTAAATTCTTAGAAACTAAGGAAACGAAAGACATCGGGTCTGTGAATCTTTTACCCTGAAAAATAAAGTAATAAAACGAAGTAGAATCTTCTGGGACTGGGACTCTTGAAAAGTGGACACCTATAGACGTGCTCCTGACCCCAGTCGTTTCCAGTCCATCTAGTGACTTATTGTATTGGTAAGGCCGAGAGGGTATAAATACCGACGTCTTAAACGGTCCGTACTCGAGTGACTAGGGTGTGTTGTTCCGATCTCTATCTTAGTGATAATAGAAATAAAAAACAAACGCCTTTGACTCCTGGTCTCCCCACTACATTGAACAGACTCCAGTGTGTCAGCATGTGTCTCCTTCCTAGACCCGGGTCTGTTTGACCGGACCTTTAGAATCGGTGGCCCGGCGTGACGGTTCGTCTGCAGAGAAGCAGCCTAACCCGTGACGTAAGGGGGTCGCTGACTCTCGGGTTTCCAGACAATATCTAGGTCTCGAGGAAGTTGAAAAAAGGGGAAGAACTCTTGGTAATCTCGTCACTCAGGGTTCCAGGTAACCCTGTAGGAGATTTCGTGATATATTTGTTTTGACTCACCTTGTCCTAATTCCAACAAATTAAAACA
The DNA here is from genome assembly GCA_006410555.1 of Capra ibex. NCBI lineage: Eukaryota > Metazoa > Chordata > Mammalia > Artiodactyla > Bovidae > Capra > Capra ibex. The sequence goes on from SJYO01050415.1 coordinate 2,558,169, forward strand.
AACCCCCCAAAACCTTACAAAACAAAATAAAACTCTACTTTCGATTGGTTTGTTGATATCTCGACTTGGCTTTTTCTGAATCTAGTCTTAGTCCGTAAAAAAGGGTTGAACTACTTTTTGGTGTCAACGAAAAAAAGGGTGAAAAAAGAAAACCACCGTAGCACGTCGAACGTGTTGGGAGCAAGGGGCTGGTCCTAGTTTGGGGACGTGTGCCGTCACTCTCGTGCCTCTGGATTGGCGACCTGGTGCTCCCCCAAGGGGTTTGGGGTAAAGATAACAGGTGATACGGTCCTTCCTTACACCTCGACCCGAAGGATTTTCTCTTAGTTTGTTTCCCGAGGAATGAAACGTCCGCCGAAGAAATGGCAGACTCGGTGGTCCCTCCGGCAATCCTTTCCTGTGAAGTCGGGTGTACATGGTATGCAGGACTGAGACATGACGTCTCCTCAGGTGTCATCGACTGAGTTTCTTCTAAGAGGTCATCCCACCGTGCGTGTAATTTTCTGGTTTTCCTCCCTTAAGGGACCTTCAGGCCACCAATCCTGAGCTGTGAAAGTGACGACACCGGGTCCCGCTAGGACTGCCCCCCGACTTAGACCCGGTACCGACAGTTTCAGGTCTTAGGATTGATGATCGGGTGGTTCCTCGAGAGTCTTTGAATTGTATTGCTATCTGGGGTCCTTCAGGTATTTATAACTTATTCGTAAATTGTTTTTGTGTAATAGGACTAATTTTTAGGAATTCGTCCTAAGTCACCTAGTAAGGAATTATACTGTTTTAGATACTTAGAGTCAATATTCGGTCGTAAGATGAATTGATTTTTTGTTGTCTGTGTAGGTCGATTTCTCTCGTGATTGTGTAGACGCACGTGATAGTGGCGCGTCCTCCAGGACCGGTGACGTTGATCTACGCGACTTCTCTCCTCTCTGTTTTACTGACCTGCTTCCGTACGTCACCTGCCGTACCACTGATATTAATTGTTATGACATGACAAATAAACTTTCAACGATCTTCTTATTTAGAAATTTTCAAGAACAATATCTTTCTTAATATCGATGAACGCCACTACAATTGACTGAATAACAACATTAGTGAAGTATCTATATGTATATAGTCTAGTAATACAAACATAGGATTTTACTGATGTTACAATATACAGTTAATATAGAGTTGTTTTTTTGATTTTTTCTTGACCTACTCTCCTCTATTTTAATAAAGATAAATATCTACTTTATTAATATTCGGATTTTACCGATGTTCTTAGTTGATTCTTTGATGATGTTTGTTGTCGGTCAATCTTTTCTGAGGTGTTTTTTATACATAGATCCTTATTTGGATAGTTTTTTGTACGTCCTATGTATTATTTTTTTTGACATTCGTTATGATTTCCCGTGTCCTCTAAATTTGTTTACCTTTCGATGTGGTACATGGACCTATTCTTGTAAGTTGTAGTAGGCATACAGGTAAGAGATTTCAAGTACATATGTAAATTTTGTTAGGATTATATAAAATACTTTGTTTTATAAATTTACCGGTTGTTTGAGTATAAAATTTCACGAATTGTACTGACTCGTTGACTCGTGTGTGTGTTGGAGTAACGATGAAGTCTTTTAATTTAGGTGTGATTTAATGGTGGTCTCATTCATTTTAGGTCTTCTGGTTGTTTTAGTTCACAACGTCCTTGAGTTTTATTGACCTTAAGAGTCTGTGATGACCTTCCTCCCATCTACCAATGTATAGATAAACCTTTTGAAAAACCGTCATAAAAGACTTCAACTTGTGTACGTATAGGGTGCGTGTTCAAGAGTATTCGTTTATGGGTTGTCTTGATATATATATGTGTGTGTGTATGTACGTATCTGTGGTTTTCGTCATACAATGTTATAAGTTCCGTTGTAATAAGTACTATCGGTTTTTGACCCTTTGTTGAATTTACAGGTAGTCGTCCTCTTGTCTAAAATTTTTGAGTGTTTAACTCGTTTTCTTCGGTTTATGTTTTCTTGGGTAAATATATTTAAAAATTTTTTTTTGTAGTTTTGGTTTACGTATTGTATTCTTTACTCTTACTATTGATGGACGACATTCTCCCACTCCGTCATTGACGAACCTCCGGTCTCGCCCCGAAGAGGTACGGCCAAGGCGAGACCGTACCGAGCGAAATGATGCACTCTTAAGTAGTTCCGCGTATGAATGGTAGCCAGGGGAAAAGACGTGCACACAATATGAAGTCAAAAATAATTTCGTTTAGGTCATTTTTGTGGTTGTGTACCCTTACATTAATATACTGTCTAAAATTTCAAGTTTATCTTTTTACTTATTCTTGTCGGACTTTCTTTAGATTTTTATTCCCTCGTCGGGAAGTTATATGATTTTCTATAAAAATTTATAATATTTGGTACCGTTCGTTTTATCACACTTGTACTCACTTGTACTTATCGGTTTGTTTGGTTACTTTTTCTCATCGTTCAAGACTTTATCTGAATGCATTGTATACTCTTTTATTCGAATACTATTTGTCAAAGACTAATTCTATCGAGAGGTAAGTCGTCTTTTCTCTATCGGTAGACTTTTTGTTTTCAACTAAACATGGAGTGTCGTATGTAGTTTTATTTAAGGTATACCTAGTTTTAAACTTACGTTTTAGTATCTTCTTTTATTTCTTGTACGATAGAACTTCGCCCCTTCTGGAAACATGGATACTAAGTTGTGGCTCTTCGGTGTTTTCTTTACTGACTATTTAGACTGACGTTTTTTACTTTTATACACATTTGTCTTGGTTGTTTGGTAGTTATTTTCTCTCTGTCATTTGACCTGTGTTGAAAATAGTTTGCGTTTTCCGGTAGGAAGGAATTATCTATTAGTCAAGGATCTTTGTTTTTCCGTTGCTAGGTTAAAAATTTTGTTCGTTTCTCATAATTGTCAGTGTCTTTTTCTTTATCTTTACCGGACATTTATATAAGATCCAATTCTTCTGAGTTTACTCAGTGACGAAAAGTGGATAGTCTAACCATTTTGAGGTCGCTAGACTGTCGAATTGTTCGACCGCTTCTACACTCTTTTGTCATCGAAGAGTAGGTTTCGACCAGCTCGACGTTTGACCGTGGTTGAATTCCTCTCGTTCGACCGTCATCGAGAACCTTGATGTTTATGTCTGTGGATCGTTGGAGCAAAGACCCTTAAATAGGACGTATATCTTATTCGTGACCGTTTTACGGTGCATATGTCGTCACAGACACCGTCGTCTTACCTTTGACGATAGTATGTTGTCTTGACGTACTATGTAAGTCACTCTGTTCGCGCCGAGTCTTGTCGTGACACGTAAGATAAAACACTTAACGCAACCGTCTCCACTGTCTCGTAATATGTCTGTATCTGTGCCTACGATAAAGTGTCGATTATATACGATATATACTGTGTGAATATGTATAGATACATGCAAATATGAACGTATTTCTTTACGACATAATCTTATTATGTGTATTTTCGTAGGTTCTCGTCGTCGAGTCTTGGAGAAGTTCTACCACATAGGAATTCTCTTCTACGAACAATTGGCTAAACTACCTGAAAAACAGTCCTACTACTTCACTTGACCCCTTTACGTATATGACGTTCCGGTCTCTAAACCCCCCAGTACTCCCATCGGAAGATAGTCCTCTAAGGTCTCGAAACATTTCCGAGTCGTAATTAATCCAATTTAGGTTATTTGATTTTTGTCAAGAGATCCCCTCCTCCTATGACCCACCGATACCTTGTTCTCACTATCTTTTTGAAACTGATATCAGGAAATAATGCCTTTTCCGTTACCGTTCGGTGATGTCATGAGAACGGATCTTTTAGGGTCCCTGCCTCCTCTCTGAAGTGAAAGTGAAAAGTGAAAGTGAGTAACCTCTTCCTTTACCGTTGGGTGAGGTCACAAGACCGGACCTCTTAGGGTCCCTGCCCCCTCGGACCACCCGACGACAGGTACCCCAGCGTGTCTCAGCCTGTACTGACTTCACTGAATCGACGTCGTCGTCGTCAGGAAATAATATGCTACAAATTTGGCACTCTTACATAATGATAAGTTTTGTTCTTTGTTCTTTTTTTCTCGACGTCAAGTGCTCGAAGTTTTTGAACTAGTTCTGGGTGTTTTAGAAAAGGTCGAGTACAAGGTTCTCGCAGACAGACCACCGTCCCCACTCCCGACACCCTCCCTCCGAGTTCTCCCTCCCCTATATACATAATGTATATCGACTAAGTGAAACAACATGTCGTCTTTGATTGTGTTGTAACATTTGTTGATATGAGGTTATTCTTTTGTCGGACACAGTAAATAGTTGTCCATTACAAATTATAAGTGCTCCTCAAAATAATGGCACATTATCGATTGAGTGTAACGGTCTTTGTAGGACACAGTTATTGCGATAACTTTTTGTAGCACTCTATCTTTCTAGAACCCGTTGAGTGAATTGGAGGGAATTTGAAGTCAAAAGAGAAACGGTTTCGTTTCGATTTCTGTGGGGTCTTTACGACACCTCATGCCCATACACTCACAAAGGTCTTGGTGTTTGACCGTGGTTTGTTCGGGACGCACATGTTGTCGATACCTCTCCCCGTACCACCGGGTGAGGTCCCAAGAGCGGACCTCTTAGGGTACCTGTCTCCTCAGACCACTGACGTCAGGTACCCCAGCGTCTCTCAGTGTACTGACTTCGTTGAATCGTGTATGTGTATGTTGTCGGTTTGGAGACCATCTTAGTTACACTGGACTCCTTCCCACGAATAGTTTCCAGTCACACGGATTGTTAGTGGACCTCTCCGACAATTTTGTGTCCGAGGACCCGGGGTGGGACTCTATAGCAAGTCATCCAGACCCCGGGTACTTGATCGTAAAGATCGTTCGAGCCCACTACGACTATGCGATCAAATTCCTGGTGTAAACTCACCAGACAAAGTCTCGTCCCGAGAAGTTTGACTTTACACATTTGTTTACTGGACCCTTGGAAGAATTTTATGTCTAAAGATTCTAGATCCCACTCTGGGTCCTGAGTCGTAAAGAAAAAAAAAGAAAAGACCGGTATGGCACACCGAACGTCCTAACACCGAAGGGTTGGTCTTTAAGAGGGTCTGATCACTTTCGTACCTCAGAATTGGTGACTCGTTGGTCCTTTAAGGGTCCTGAGATGTAAAGGAAAAAAAAAAAAAAAACCACCCCATCCCCCCGTACGGTACTTCGAATGTCCTAGAATGAAAGGGTAGGTCCCCAACTTAGGTCCGGGAACGATCACTTTCGAGTCTCAGGATTGGCGACCTGACCGTCCCTTAAGGGTCCTGAGACGTAAAGATTGTTCGAGGGTCCGCAACATTTACGAGGACCAGACGTCTGATGTGAAACTCCTGGTTCTGGTACCTGATAGGTCGAGATAAACAAATCTGTTCCTTTGACATACCCTTTTTCGTTTACTGAATGGGTTCTGGTGAACCTGTCTTTTCACTTTGAGACGGTACCCCCGACGGTAGGGGTCTGGATATAGTGTTCGGACGGAGTCGGTCGTTAACTGTGGTCGGGAAATCTTTTACCATACCTTTAAATGATGTAGTATGTGTCGGGAGATGCGAAGACTCTTTGGTTAGTGAACGGTCCCTCGAATCGAGTTTAGTGGTCAGACAAGAAAAGGTTTTACGTGAAAACCGGTTTAATAAAGAAATCGACTCAGTGGAAGGGGAGGTAGCTGAGTTTGGAAACTCTCCGGAACGTTGACTTTGGACTCCTTCGGTGTCTCACGAAGAGTTGTACACACCAGACTGACACCCCTCTTCTCCCACTCCGCTTCGTCTTTACCCCACCCCTTCGACTAGGAACCCTTTCGGCTCCTTAAAGGACTATGTACCGAGGGAATACTGGAGTTTACCTCTTCCCTTACCGTCAGGTGAGGTGACAAGAACGGACCTCTTGAGGTGCCTGTCTCTTCGGACCACCCGATATCAGGTACCCCAGCGTTTCTCAGTCTGTGCTGACTCACTGATTGTGTGTGTGTGTGTGTGTGTGTGTGTGTGTGTACTGGAGTTTACCTGAAGGGATCACTTCGTAGACGGATGTTACACCCTCTGGGTCCAAGTTAGGGACCCAACCCTTCTAGAGGACCTCTTCCTTTACCGTTGGGTGAGGTCATAAGAACGGACCTTTTAGGGTTCCTGCCTCCGCGGATCATCCGATGTCAGGTACCCCAACGTTTCTCAGCCTGTGAAAGTGAAAGTGAATACTGGAGTTTGAGTTGTCTTGACCCGATTCCTCTTCTCAATACTGGTTGGATCTGTCGTATAATTTTTGGTCTCTGTAATAAAACGATTGTTTTCGGGATCAGTTTCGATACCAAAAAGGTCATCAGTACATACCTACACTCTCAACCTGATAATTTCTTTCGACTCGTGGTTTCTTAACTACGAAAACTTGACACCACAACTTCTGAGAACTCTCAGGGAGCCTAACGTTCCTCTAGGTTGATCAGGTAGGATTTCCTTTAGTCAGGACTTATAAGTAACCTTCCTTACTACGACTTAGACTTCGAGGTTATGAAACCGGTGGACTACACTTAGAGTTAAAGATCAGGTTTTTTGTGTACCAGGGACCACCGAATTCAAACCAAAGGGGTCTTCCTCTTGGACTCTGTCCCCAAGTCAAAATGTACTCAAAAACTCCCGTTCGAAAGGTCTCTTTGGAAGTCCACTTCCTCGTTCCCCTCTCCTATCCCTTCCCGTACAGAACCTCCAGATCTCGTAAAAATTTATTGCAGTCTCAGGAGGGTCGGATCCCGTTCTTCCGACCCGAAAGTATGGGAAACGGTCCCCTATACTGGGGTAGTTCATTGAGACCGTTCCACTGAATCTCTTGTAGTACTCTAGATGACAGGCGCCGTCAAGTCCTCATCTTTATTGTCATCGATTTCCGTTGGACTACCCGCGGTTATGAAGGTCAAGACTCTCTGAGAGTTTATAAAAAGGTTTGTTCTTCGGGAGATTTAGTGTTTTCTGTCTTCCATTCTTTTCTTATGTTCCTAAAAAAAGTAAAAGTCTTCTTAGGACCTCAGGCATGAATCTCATTCACGAGTGTCGAGGGAGGGGGAGGGGGTGACGTTCCACTGGGGAGGGGATCGAGGTGGGTGACAGGCCGAGACTGACGGTCAATGAGTAGTCTGACGGGGGAGGAATTCCTGAAACAGACAAGGGAGACGGATCTTACGGGGTGGGGTCTTAAAACGGGTCGACTGAGGAAATACAGTTGACTTTATAGTGTCCATGTAGTTCACGTGTCGTGACATGTGAAGAGACTGGTCGGGTCCAGTAAGGGACAGCGTGAGAGACACCGTGAAGACGTCCAGTGACCAGAGACGGTAGTAAAATTGACACAAGTGTACCCACAATAGAACATTAGCACTCACAACAAGACTGGGGTAGTGACACAGGGGTCTCGGATTGCGTGGATCTTCTGCCGTTGTAGACTACCTGTTGTAGACGCACTCATCCCGTAAACCCAGTCTACGACTCTACGGTTGTCTCTTCCTCTTGATCCAGTCGACTTGTGAGTCGGATTCTTCGACCTCCCTTTTGGGTCGGGTTCCGGTTTTACCCCTTCCTCCCTTAGGTGGTTCTCAAAGGAACCGATGAGTTAAGGAAATAGGAGAGGGTCAAGGGAGTTGCACCCTGGTCTCAATCGTGGTCGGGACCCCTCTAGGAAGGGGAAAATCTGTCCGTGTTTGGAGGGTTTGCTGGTCCCTTAGACCTAAGGTCAAGATCGAGACTCGGAGGGGGAAAGACGACCATGAACCCACCCCGTGATCCTGGTACGGTCGGACCGTCCCCACGACTCTCACGGTGAGGTACCGTGTCGTAGTGAGTTCGCGTGTCGTGACGTGTGAATTTGGTCCGGTCCCATGGGAGGACGGGGACCGACGGAGACACCGAGGAGGTCGAGGTCCCGTCCGAGGTAGCGTCGGTGGGGCCGAGACCCACGGACTCTGCGGACGTGTAATGGGTCGAAAAGGGTACACGGTCCTTGACACGGTCCACGAACGAGTAGGCAAACGGACTACTGTGACTTAACAGTAGTCATGGGTGTAGAGTATTTTTACAATAGAGGTAAAAGATTCACTCCTCTAATTCCGACTCTCTCAGCCGGTGACCGCCGTCCTGTGTCGACTACTCACTCCCCGTAATCGAACCTTGTACCAGGTAACCGGTTAAAATAGGCTGAATAAATTCACCAGACAGTGGTACCCGAGTGACTTCTCTCGTCGGGACCCTCCTTCGTGGTAATGGAAGTAAAGTGCCTCTTCCCTTGACGGTTCCTCGAGCGCCGGACGATCCAGCAAAGATACTGTGAGAGCCCTTACGTCTGACCGGAGGACCCAGACCAGGGACGCGAGACCGACGGGTCGGCAGTGGCCGAGGCAAAATGTCTCCGGCTCTCAAGGGGCTGTCCGTTCACGCCACGCCTTCTAGGCCGTTTCTCCGACGCTCCCCCCTCGACGGCTACCGCGACGCGGGGACTGACCCGGGACCGAGAGGACCCCGCCGAGGAGACGCCACCGTCCACGTCCGTTGATACAGACTGCAAGCCCAAGAGGGGCGGGAACGGGAAACGGGGGAGGGAGGGAGAGGGGTACTGACTCGTGTCTTGGACCAGAGGAATTCCCTGTTCCGGGGACTAAGAGGTCTCCGTGCAGGATGAGATTAGAGTGTCCGTTATGGTCCTTACTTCCCAACGAAAGTGTAAACTTTTAGTTCGCAACACTTAAGGCGGGGGTGGTGGTAATCGTTTGATTGTTTCTTTTTGGTTACTAATGGAATCGTCTACGTCATCAAAGACAGGGAGACTGTTTTAGGTGGTAAGGTGAGGGTCGTTTAGAGAGTCGTTTGATACTTCTCTTCCCTTAAAAGAGTTCGACGTTTTCCGGCAGACACTCTTTGAATATACTACTTGCTGACTTACGAGACAGGGATTTTGACTCTTGTTCTACTCAATAATTTTCTCGAGTCGTTCCAACGTCCTGTGTTCGCTTCACTTCGCTTCGGGCGAGTCAGCACAGGCTGAGAAACACTGGGGTACCTATAAGTCAGGTACCTTAAGAGGTCCGGTCTTATGACCTCACCCATCGACAAGGGAGGAGGTCCCCTAGAAGGGTTGGGTCCCTAGCTTGGGTCCAGAGACCGTAACGTCCTCCTAAGAAATGGTCGACTCGGTGGTCCCTTCGGACGTCCTGTGTCAGATGTATGTTTTTAGGTGACTTAAAGATAAATGCTCGTGGTTTTCGATCTTTGTTAGAGTTACAAGTAGTCGTCCACTTGCCTACTTGTTAATACCATCTAGCATGTTACCTTATGATGAGTCGAAACTCTTCTTACTTGATGACTCCGTGGGTTGTCGTACTTACTGACTTAGAGTTTTGTTAATACGACTTTCTTTGGTTTGGTGGGTCTTCTTTCTCCTACTTGACACAGTAGGGTACATGAATTTTGAGTTCTTTTAGGTTATTAGATGTCCTCGTCTTTCGTCTGTCATCAAAACCCCCTCTCTCCTTAAATTTTCCCGTGTTCCTTTAAATCCGTCACTGACCGTATCCGTAATAAACCGAATGACGCACGTACTAGTTCTTCATCCCTTTTGGTAATCCGACAAGTCACTTTATCAACGAGACTGAGAAACACTGGGGTGCCTGACATCGGACGGTCCGAGGAAACAGGCACATCAAGAGGTCAGTTCTTATGATCTCACCCAACGGTAAGGGAAGTGGGTCCCTAGTTTGTACCAGAGGACGTAACGTCTACTTAAGAGATGGCAGACTTGGTGGTCCCTTCTTGACCCAGTAAGTCCATACTGGATTTAGTTTAGGGAATACTAATATGTCACCTCCACTGTTTGTCTAAGTTCCCTAATCTAGACCATCTGTCTCGCGGACTTCTTAATGCCTGCCTCCAAACATTGTAACATGTCTCTGTCACTGGTTTTGGTAGAGTTTCTTTTTCTTTACGTTCTTCCGTTTTACCAGCAGACTCCTCCGAAATGTTTGTCGACTCCTTTCTTCTCTTCACTCCCTCTTTCCCTTTCTATATGGGTTGACTTACGTCTTAAGGTCTCTTATCGTTCCTCTCTATTCTTCTGGCAGAATTTACTTCTCACGTTTCTTTATCTCCTTTTGTCGTCTTGTGTTTCCTGATCTCTGGAGAAATTCTTTTGACCTCTATAGTCCCTTGTAAAGTACGTTCTTATCCGTACTATTTCCTGTCTTTGTCATTCCTGGATTGTCTTCGTCTTCTCTAATTCTTCTCCACCGTTCTTATGTGTCTGCTCGAGGTGTTTTCATCAGAATTACTGGACCTATCAGTCCTGCCACACCAGTGAGTGAATCTCGGTCTGTAGGACCTCACACTTCAGGTCACCCCGAATTCTTCGTAGTGATACTTGTTTCGATCACCTCCGCTACCTTAAGGTCGACTCGATAAAGTTTAGGATTTTCTACTACGACAATTTCACGACGTGAGTTGTACGGTCGTTCAAACCTTTTGAGTCGTCACCGGTGTCCTGACCTTTTGCAGTCAAAAGTATACTTAGGGTTTCCCGTTACGGGTTTTTACAAGTTTGAATGGCATGTTAATGCGAGTAAAGTGTTCGATCATTCCAATACGAGTTTTAGGAAGATCGATCCCGAAGTCGTCATGTACTTGTCCCTTAAAGGTCTACATGTTCGACCCAAATCTTTTCCGTCTCCTTGGTCTGTAGTTTACCGATCGTACGCAACCTAGTGTCTTTTTCATTCCCCTAAGGTCTTTTTGTAGATGAAGACGAAGTAACTGATACGATTTCGGAAACTGACACACCTAGTGTTGTTTGACCTTTTAAGACTTTCTCTACTCTTATATGGTCCGGTGGGATGGACAGAGGACTCTTTGGACATACGTCCAGTTCTTCGTTGTCAATCTGAGTCTGTACCTTGTTGACTGACAAGTTTTAATCCTTTCCTCATGTAGTTCCGGTTTATAACAGTGGGACGAATAAATTGAATATACGTCTCATGTAGTACGTTTTACGGTCCGATCTGTTTAGTATTCGACCTTAGTTCTGAAGGTCCTCTTTGTAGTTGTTGGAGTCTATACGTCTACTATGGTGAGATTACCGTCTTTCACTACTCCTTGATTTCTCGGAGAACTACTCCCACTCTCTCCTCTCACTTTTTCGACCGACGTACGTTGAGTCGTAAGTTTTTTGATTCTAGTACCGTAGGTCAGGGTAGTTAAGTCCCGTTTAACTTACCTTTTTTCACCTTTGTCACTGTCTAAAATAAAAGAACGTGAGGTTTTAGTGACACCTGTCACTGACGTCGGTACTTTAATTTCCTGCGAACGACGAACCTTCCTTTCGATACAGATCCAAACTGTTTGGATCTGTCGCATAATTTTTCGTATCTATAGTGAAACAACTGTTTCCAGACATCTCAGTTTCGATACCAAAAAGGTCGTCAGTACATGTTTACAACTCTCAACCTGGTATTTCTTCGACTTGTGGTTTCTTAACTACGAAAACTTGCCACCACGACTTCTTCTGAAAAAAAATTTTATACCTAGTGAAGTATTTAAACGTATAGTAGGAACGTGTCCCCGGTACGATTAGCAGAGACGTGACAAGGTTAAAATCATATACACGACGACTTCACTCGTTCTTCTGAGAACTCTCAGGGAACCTGACGTTCCTCTAGTTTGGACAATCAGGATTTCCTTTAGTTGGGACATATAAGTAACCTTCCTGACTACGACTTAGAATTCGAGGTTGTGAAACCGGTGGACTACGTTTTTCGGTCGAGTGACCTTTTCTAGGATTACGACCGTTTCTGACTTCCGTTTTCTCCTTCACCCTCCGTCTCTTACTCTATCAATCTATAGTAGTGACTAAGTTACTTGTACCTAGACTCGTTTGAGGTCCTCTGTCACTTCCTGCCCTCCCCCCCTCCGCCCCGACCGCACGACGTCAGGTACCCAAACGTTTGTCACCCTGTGTTGAATCACTGGTTTGTTGTTGTTCACGTATTATTTTAAATCGTTCAGCACGTGAAAACACGTCAAATAACGTACAGTTAAAATGGTATTATTTGAGTAAGAAATTTTTAAAGTATATATAACTTCCTACATCTTGTCCGTTTTAGATCTCGATCTTTCATATTATCTCCAATGGTCCCCTACCTCTCTCCCTCTTTCCTTCTTAACAAATTACACATGTCTCAAAGATACACTCTATTACTTTTTCAAGACATTTATCACTATTACCAATACGTTGTAACATTTACACGAATTATAGTTACTCGACGTGTGAATTTTTACAAATTTTACCATCAAAAATCCCTACGGGACTCTCAGGTCATCAATTCTGAAACTGAAGGCTAAGCCCTAACCCTCCCCCCTATGATTTTAGGATGTCCGGTCTTTGGTCTTGTATTTGTTGTCTCCGTTATGACACTTTTCAAGGTATTTTTGAAATTTTTACTAGGTGTAATTTTTTTTTTTTTTTGAGAAAATTTTTTACCATGTAAAATACCACACGTATACACACACGATCAACGAGCCAGTACAGACTGAGAGATACTGGGGTACCTAACATATCGGGTGGTCCGGGGAGACAGGTACTAAAGAGGTCTATTCTTATGACCTCACCCTTCGGTGAGGGAAGAGGTCCCCTAGAAAGGGCTGAGTCCCCAGTTTGGACCCAGAGGACGGAACGTTCATCTAAGAATTGGTAGACTCCGTGGTTCCTTCGGGATACAATGCATACAAAATGGTGTTAAAATTTTTTCGTTTTTGATCTTTTTATAACGTGTACACGTAAAAGTCTCTTTTTCCTCCCAACAGACGAAAAGAGTCGGATTCCGTCTCTTTTCTGTTGACAGAGGAGAGTGTCCTGTTCTGAGAGTACTAGGAAAGAAACGAGGTACCTCGGTCCTAGTGGTTCCCCAGTCCGAGAGTAGGGACCTCAGGTGGGGAGGGGAGGGTACTACTAACTGATCGGAGTTACGGAAACGTGAACGACAAGGGACTCGTATTTCGGGAAAGGGGTAGGGGACGGTCGGATTAAGAGAGAGGAGGGTAAAGGGGAAGGGGAGTGGGTGCGGGAGGGTCTGTGAAAGCGTACGACGGGACCTGGGTGTCTTCTAGGTCAAACGAGGTCGACGAGACATACGGAAGGTAGGGGTGGGGGATTGTACGCGTGAGGTGGGGGCGTCACAGGGAGAGGAAACTGGACTAGTGTCCCAGGACTCAGTCCACCCTCCAGTGACAGAGACAAGATCAACCCTCCAGGAGTCTCAGAGTTTGAAGAAGATTGAGACAGAGGATTGAAGAGTTAGGACCAATCCGTGTCGTATCGGTTAGTCGACGGTCCTCTCCGACTCGGTCAGGGAAGAAATGGTTAAGTCCTTACAGGGATCACCTCTTGTTACCTCTTTTGTCTTTAGACCCACTTGTCTCGTCGAAACAAAAAGTAAAAAACCGAGTAGTGTCTCCTACCTGACACCCCTGAGCCCGTCCGACTCGTACCACGGTCCCTCGGACCGAAACCGAAGAGGAATGATTAAACCCTGGATCTCTCGTTTAGTCAAGGAAAGGTATCCGGAGTGAAGTGGGTAGACTTTTTACCTCAAACTCTTTGAGGACAAACTTGACTCAGTCCTTCCTCACCACCTTCCCTTTACCCCCATAAACGTCTCCAGGGGCGATACCCCTCACATAACCAGTGTGTTCCGGGTTGAAGGGCGTTTCCAAACCGGAGTGTGAACAACTCAAACCCGAGTTCGGGACGAGATTATTCTGGTAACCGTCCTTGTGTCCGGGACCGCGTGTCCGAGACAAGACCGAGTAGTAGTTTGAACGAAACAATGTGGAAGGTTCCCGTTACCCCGGACACAAAGTATTATCGATAGTATCGACATCAATTTGTTGATACGTAATCATCAAAACTTAGAGGGTGGGGAGACCCTGTATTCGGGGTGACTTAAGGATCGAGTCACGGATGGTACTCCTCTTAAGTTAGTGGTACAATTAATTAATTAAGTCTCTCTGGACGTTCTCTCCGGACCAAACAGAAACATTGTCCGTAGTCATAGCGTCGATTCCATCTTAGTCTCCGTCAGGGGACAAGGGTTCGGTGAACCTTGGCTCTCCAGCCCCCGGTCCTCCTTAGTCAGCGGTTGGAGGGGGGTGGGGCGGGAGTAGTGTGTGTAGTCAGACTGGGTCCTGGGAGGGACCAAGGTGGTGCTGGGGATGAGAACGGGTGCGGGGGACTTTGAACCTCCCCAGTCTCAATTTAAGACGAGATGTACGCAAGGACTGGGTTCGGAGAGGGTGCACGGCCCCTGACCGTGTGCTTCTGTTTTTCGACGTTCGGGTCGCCCGCCCCTCCGGTCTAGTGTCTCGTCCGCCGGTTCCCCATTCCTCCGTGCCTCCTGCCTCCGACCCTCCCCGCCCGGAAGTTTTGGGCGGAGTGACTCCTCTTCGACGAGGTCCTTTCCCACCAAGAAGTTCTCGAAGGTCTTTGCAGACAAAGGCCTCCGCCCCGGGTGTCGACGGTCCGCCCAGGGAGAGAGGTGCCGCGTCTCCACCCGTGGGAGCCCAAGGTGGGGGTGGGGGTGGAAAGGGAGGCGCGCGGAGTTTGGGTTCGGCCGCAGCGCGGAGCCGTCTCCCTTCCACCCTCGGTCGGCCTGGGAAGTCTCGCACCGGAACCACCATCTGAAGGGCGGAGGTTGTGGCATTCGCTGTTTCGCAGCCCCCGCACACCGCACAGGCTGGACTGCAGTCCACGGGTCGAAATACAGTCCACGAGAAAGGGGGCACACGGGACCCAAATGCAGTGCACAGGCCGAGGTGCAGTGCACAGGACGAGGTGCAGTGCACAGGCCGAGGTGCAGTGCACAGGACGAGGTGCAGTGCACGGGACCGAAAGATAGTCCGCGTCAGAAAGGCAGCGCAAGGGACCGAAGTGTAGTGCACGGACCGAGGTGCAGTGCACAGGCCGAGGTGCAGTGCACGGGACCGACAGAGCCCACGGTTCCGAAAGGCAGTCCACGGGACGGAAAGGCAGTGCAAGGGTCGAAATACAGTGCACGGGACCGAAAGGCAGTGCAAGGGCCGACATACAGTGCACGGAACGAAAATGTAGTCACAGACCGAAACGCAATCAACGACTGTGGACAGAAAGGTGTAGAAAAGGTACGAGTGTGGTTCTGTACTCTCACATATATGTGTATCTTACCTGCAAACGAATAAACACATTTATTTTATTCTAGTGGTCTAGGTGTATCGAACGAAAGAAGAGGTAACCGTGTCCCCCGTATAGACGTTCAGTCGTCAGATTAAAAAAATAGGGTACCTCCGTTCGTGCCTGTTAGTCTATAGGAGAAAGTATTTGTCCCAGTCTCGTCTGTCTCACTTCCGACCCATAACATCTATAAAAGTCAACGTGGTTTTGGAAAAATAATAGGAAGGGAAAGAGACAGACGTCGGGACGTGTTCGTTGGGACTACCCTTCGGGACATGTCTTTAAGTGTCCGTTTATGTTCACACCCCAAACCCTAGTTCAAACCGAAATAAACCTCAATGAAACGGTTTTCCCCTAGTATAATTGTGGGTAGAGGTAAAGAATGAAAAGAGTGAGTTCTTATTTTAGGAATTCCCTTTAGGGAGGTTTAGAAAAAAACGTCAAAAAAAAACTAACACCATTTTATATGTATCGTATTTTAAATCGTATGTCAAGTTCTCACGATTTATAAAAGTACAACAACATGTTAGAGGTCCTGAGAAGTACAACGTCTTCCCTTTGAGATATAGGTAAGTCGTTGAGGGAAAGGAGGGCGGAGGAGGAGTGACCGGTGTAGGACCGGTGGTCGTAAGACGAAAGAAAGAGATACTTAAAAGGTCGGCCCTCATCAAAAATGCTAGTGAAGGACCGGATCTCTGGGATCCTAGTGTACTCATCACATTTAAATTAGGGTTTAGGTTTTCTCCCGTCTACACTAATATGTAAAGATTCTCCTCCGGAAGGAGAAGAGGTTGGTCTGGGTCAGGTCCAATCTTTTCGAAGGAGGAGACGGAATCACCAACTTAAAAAAAGACCGGAATGAAGTGAATTTTCTCCGAATTTGGGAACTCTCAAAGTCGACATACACCCCTAGAGTAAAGATGAAGGGACGAAGAACATCCGAGTTTTGAAACCGGGATCAGAGATACCGATAAGGTCAGATGAAGGGACCCAATAGGTCTGGTCACTTCTCGGGAGACCCTTCCGTTTCGTCGGAACGAGGGAGGGTTGAAGGAAATGACAGAACGGGTCCCCGGCAGGTAGGTCGAGTCGATACGTATTTTTGTACACGACTAATAAAACATAGGACTTAAAGACCTAGAAAAAATCAAAAGGACTTTTTGATAGTTTAGAATGTAGAGTAACTTTTCCTCGGAGTGAATGTGAAGAAAAAGGAATACAACCAAAATCGATATTGGAATGTGCCGGAAAAAGAAATAAAGAGATTACTTTGAGACCACTAGTCGTCCGTTGTCGGTCCACGAGTCTCCTTTGATTGTCTTTCTCCCTTTTCTCAGTCTCGAGGGTCAGTCGCGACCCCTACCGGTCCCTCTGG
Organism: Capra ibex; assembly: GCA_006410555.1. NCBI lineage: Eukaryota > Metazoa > Chordata > Mammalia > Artiodactyla > Bovidae > Capra > Capra ibex. The sequence continues at coordinate 2,574,818 of SJYO01050415.1, forward strand.
CACGAGGGAGACGAAGTCCCCACAAACCCCGAGCATTTTAGACCCAACTATTGTATCCGTCACAGGCACTCTTCATCGATGGAGCCCGACTTTCCCGATGGAGCCGAATTTATTTTTCTGTTTTCCTGTTACTAATAGTCGTCGTTGTATTATTCTCGACTATAGTCGGTGAATTACAGTAAATTAGAGGAAAGGTGGTGATGTGTACGTGTAGTTATGGTCTCAATCTTTAAGAGGGAGAAAAAAAAAAAAAAAACCGACACGAAACGCTGAACGTCCTAGAATCGAGGGACTGGTCCCTGACTTGGACGTGGGAGTCGTCACTCTCACGTCTCAGGATTGGTGACCTGGAGGTCCCTTAAGAGAGTGGGAGTGAAATTTCTACTCCTTTGGTTTCGAGTCTTTCAAAATGTTCGATGGTTTTTAGTGTGTCGATTGTTTACCCTGTCGTTCATAATTTAGACTTATACAGAATGGGGTTTCGGGAACGACTATTGAGGTGTAATCTCCCGTCAGACTTCCGTTTTCTTCTGGTGTGAGAGGGTGGGTCGTCGAAATACGTCGATCTTGCACTGACACTTCGATTCCCTCCGGGTTGTATACTCTACTTCGGGTTTCTTAGACTTCGACCTCCCCATTGGATGACGACGACGACGACGACGACGATTCTGCGAAGTCAGCACAGACTGAGACACGCTGGGGCATCTACTCTCGGGTCGTCCGAGGGGGCAGGGACCGTAAGAGGTCCGTTCCTGTGACCTCACCCAACGGTAAAGGAAGAGGTTACGTACTTTCACTTTTCACTTTCACTTCAACGAGTCAGTACAGGCTGAGAATCGCTGGGGTACCTGACGTCGGGTGGTCCGAGGAGACGGGTACCCTAAAAGGTCCGTTCTCATGACCTCAGTCCACGGTGACGGAAGAGGACTCGTGGGACGTTGAAGTCTCTCCCTGGGTCTCCAACGGAGACTCTTAGTCGGAGACTTTATCGTATACGTGTCTCCTACCCTTGTACTTCTCGTCCTTATCGACCTAGTTGCGCCTCACTAAACTTTTCGAAGACCCGAGTTGTCCCACGGGAGGGGAGGAAAAGATCATAGGGGGTGACGAGGGTCGTAGACAGTAGAGGGGGTCGTAGGAGAGGTGGGTCAAAGGGAAGTAGAAAGGATCTGAGGGGAGTAAAGAGGGTCTTCGGAATAGTCGTCTAGGTAAGGTCTTTGTGTAAGAGTGTAGTTGGTCATTGTGGCGTAGAGGAATTCAGATTACGTGTTGACTAATATTTTACGTGGTTTTAATATACGCTGTGACTCTTTCTCCCTTTTTTTGACAGTCAATTGAACACTAAACGACAACTAGGACTAAAGTCTCCTCTACAATTTTACGTCCCTCACCCTCTTTCCACACAAAATCTTAGTCACCTTATACCATTGTGATCTCGGAGTAACCCGTAGAACGATAGAATGGGCTCTCAATATCTGATAAAGGTATACGTCACAGAACGACAATTACCGATCATTCGTCCGTCATATACGGGTCTTGGTGGTATCCGAGAACCCCTAAGTCAAGAAACGAGAATCCCTTTAGTGTCCGATCAACCACTAGAACCCTCCGTCCGGGTCTCTTGTACACGTCTTACTGAGTTCCGATCAGACAAACCATACCTGTCATTTACATTATTCACGAACTTTTTCCTACCTAGTTTAAGCCGGTTTCATCAGGTCCATCCGAAGTACCGCCCCTCTTCTGTGAGTTCGGTCTCCTACTTCTACCTTTTGCCCCTGTTCTCTGTAATGACTCGTCCCTCTTCACCCCTATTTCACTCGTGCCTTACCTCTACTCCGATGTCCCGTTCACGAACCCTGCCGTCTCTTCCAGGAAACAGGTCTCGACTCCTCAGCGTAGTCCCACAGTGCCCTCACGTGTGACCTGTCCGTCCTGTTGCGGTCTGATGTCTTCCGGAAGTCGCGGCACGTGGAGAGCCACACGGTCCGTAGCACCTCACTCGTGTCCGACACTCGTCCCCTCATTGGACCACTCGTGTGAGTCCCTTGTGACAACACGTTCTACTCGACCTCCGTCTTCGGTCCTGTCGTAGGCAGGGAGATTCGGGGCACTACTTCCTTCCATCGGAGGCGCTCCAGAAAGTAAATCCCAGTGTACGGACTTTCCTGGACCCCTTGTCAAGAACGTCCTCCAGATTCGGTGCGGAACTCCCTTTCCTGAGGGTCTAGGAAATGTCTTAACAAGGGTGTCCCGGACCCGGTTGACCCGTAAATGGACGATATAAGGGTCCTCCATGCCAATATATTTCTTGGCAGGAGATGAGTCATTTTGACCATGGTGAATAATCTACGTTCCCGACTTCTTGTGTAACGGATATAAACATGTCTGACAGTTAGTGGTATATTCACCCAGAATGGACCACCAGGTCACCGAGACACTAGGGTTACGTCCCCCGGTCCCAAGCTAGGGACCGGTCCCTTGATCTAGGGTGCATGTTATTGATTCTCAAGCGTACGACGTTGATTCTAGGTCGTGTCGGTTTATTTATTAAAAAAAATTTTTCAGTGGTATATCCCTTAAGGGACCACCAAGTGTCCAACCCTTAGGTGGACGGTTACGTCTTCTGTACCCAGACTGGGGACCAGATCCTTCTAGGGTGCACGGTGTCTCGTGGACACGCGACGTTGGTGACTCGGGTACAAGGGCCGTCTGGACGCTCGGAGTCGATTCTCATGGGGGACGAACGGCGTTAGTCTCTTTCGGGTGTGTGTCGTTACTTCTGGGTCGTCTCGGTTTTTGTTTGTTTGGACATTTACACATTGCGGTTTCACTTGGGATTACCTCTGATACTTAAAGTCATTACATAAGTCAGTCAAGTCAAGTCAAGTCAGCGAGTCAGCACAGGCTGAGAAACGCTGGGGAACTTAGTGTCGTACGGTCCGGAGGGGCAGGTAGTGGTTGAGGGCCTAAAGTGAGTCTGAGTGCAGGTAGCTCAGTCACTACGGTAGGTCGGTAGAGTAGGAGACAGCAGGGGTAGAGGAGGACGGGGGCTAGGGAGGTTAGGGAGGGTCATATTATTATTACACAATTATTACTAAGTAGTTGACATGGTTCGAGTAGTGTAATTATTGGGTATTATCATTACACACCGTGACACATAGACGCCACCGCACCGATATACCTCGGGAGCTGTGAAAGCGGAGTTGACCACCGAGTCTACCATTTCGCAGACAGATATTACACTCTCCGGACCCAAGCAAGGGACCCAACACTCCTAAGGGACCTCTTCCTATACCGTTGGGTGAGGTCATGAGAGCGGAACTTTTAGGGTACCTGTCTCCTCGAACCACGTACGATGATAGGTACCCCAACGTTTCTCAGCCCGTGATGACTCGCTGAAGTGAAAGAAAGAAATTTTTTTTTTTTTTGTGGTTAATAATGACTTTTGACTTCTTCATATGTCACTTTTACTAAGTAGGTTATAATACCCAAAACGACCGTCTATCGTCTATCAAATTCAGGGTCTAAGATTTGGTCGGAGTCGAAGGAGGAGACCCCAATTGTCAGTACGTAATATCCGAGTGTCCAAGGTCTTGTGACAACGACTAATCCAACGGATACACTGAAGACACCTGTCCCTCTTCTCCTCAGAAGAGACCCGACCCTCCGTCTGGTCCCGTTCGTTCTGGCCCTCCGTGAAAGACGTCTCTACAGTAGGTTCTTTCCAAAGGGTCGACGCCCTCCTGTGACCTTTCATGGACCGGGGTCGGGTCGGAGAAGACCCGGCCGACCAGACGACCGGAGACACGGATTGGGCGAAGTGACCCCGGGCCCCGTCTCGGAGGTTCCTCCGGTCGTCCTCCCGAGGTGTCGAACTGTGGTCACGTCCCGCCCCTTCCCCGGACGTCTCGTTCCTCCTGGTCTTCCCAGTGGTGGGACGGGACCACATGGGGCAGGAGACTCTCCGGGACCCTTCGGGGTCTAGTGGAAGAAGTAGGTACTTTGTCGTGAAGAACCCGGGTGAGGGTCCCACCGTCACTCCCCGGTCCTCCGTGATCCCCTCTTTAGAATTCGCATGCAATGTGTCGGTTTGTCGTTCACCGTGACAAGGATGACGACAGTCTAGTCGATAGTCACACTTCGGAGGTTCTGTGGGTTCCCCTCTCTCTTTCTGAGGACTAAAGATTTGTGCCCTTAAGTGGAGAGGTTCAGAGTCAGTGGAGTAGACATTATACCCTCCTAGGGCCCGAGACATACCTAACCCACTCTATCACGGGTTGACTGTACCTCTACGGAAATAGAAATAAATTTTTTTTTAAAAACCGGTGCACACTTTAGAATCAAGGGGTTGGTCCCTAACTTCTGACCAACCCCTTGGTCAGACGTCGTCCTCGTGCCTATGAATTGGTGACCCGGGGCCCCTTCAGGTCTCTACAGAAATGTACCATCGACGGACGTGGAAGCATTCCACAGTTCCGGTCGGGGTGTTTGACCCAGTAACACATTCCGGCGGGGCCGGTCCCGAGGGAGAGATTGAGACTCCTGTGTCCTCCGGCAACATGACGGCGACAATCCCTACCGTAGACAACTGAACGCCCACGATTCGGATCCTTGAACCTGTTTGACTTAGTACGTCTGTTCCAGAACCGTGGGTTTCTCGACGCAACCTTTTTTGTGTGAACGTTTTCTTCTGTCTTACTTGAGTGAGTTGTCGATACCCTTTCTGAACCTTGGAACTTCTCTCAACAGTTCGGCCCAGGACAAATGGTCTTCCGCTTCCCCCTACAACTCACTGGTCCTCGAATCGAGAGTTAGGTCCGGTCACAACAGACGGTTCCCAATTGGAACTTGGGACCTCGGTTCGTCCACCCCGGACCGAGGCGTCTCTTTGGTCTACCTCCCTCGCCCCGTCGACGATCTAGGGACGGAACACTCTCACAGTCGTGGGTCCCTCGTCCCTCGTCGGTCGAACGCCTCCGTCTCCCGACCGCGGTCCGACGAACCCAAGATTGAGGTCGAGACACCGGATGACCGACTGGAACCCGCCCTCTGAATTCGGACCCTTGACCGTCGCCCCGGAGTCGAGGATCGACATTTTACCTCTGCTATCATCGTGGGTGGTAGACCCGAACACCACTCCTAGGGTCTAGTTCGGTCAAGTCGTAAATTGTGTCAGACCTGGGTCTTACCCTCGTCGACAGTAATGACAATAAATCCCCTTCCAACCGTCGTACGGAAGGGGGACGGACAGGGGAGGGAGACTGAACCCAGTGTAGAAATGTGTCCGGACCTGACCTAGTGTAGTGTCTCCGTGTCTCGGATCCTTTGGGAGACCGGGATGGGAACGGAGTACGTTCTCAGAGACGTTGAACGAGTTTGAGAGGAATGTACGGACATGATTGCCCCTCGAGTCATGAGGTATTCTGTCGGGTAGGGTGTAAGTTTGTCGAGACTAGTGTTCAAGAGGTCCACCTAGATTTTAGAGGAGGGAAAGTTTGACAGGGAATCACCCTCACTAAAAAAAAGAAAAGACGGTCCCTGAAAGGTCACAGACCTTTGATGAGCGGGGTGTTTACGGTCCTCGGGAGACCCGTCCTGGAGTCAGTAAGGAAGTCCTTCAGAGGGGACTTGGAGTAGGACTTGTAGAGTACGTCTTGTCGTGTCGGTGAGGGGTGTCCCTGTGTACTTAGAAGAGGTCACGACCCAAACACTCCGTTTTTTCAGAACCTACACAGGTCTTGGACTGTAATTATTATTAAGTTAAGTGAACGAAGTAAGTTAAGAATTAGGGATACTCCGCATCTGATGGATAGGGGGGTGTGGTTCAAAATTTGTCATCACTATATGTGTATTGTTGTGTAGAATCGGCAAAGACTGACAGGTACAGTCACCGTAATTCATGTAAATGAAACAACACGTTGCTAGTGGTGGTAGACAGAGATCTTCAAAAAGTAGAAGGTTTTGACTTTGAGATTTGGGTGACTTGCTATTGAAGGGGTAAGGAAGGAAGGGGGCCGAGGACCGTTGGTGATAAGATGAGTGACGAAGATGCGTAAACTGAGGAGAATCAAGGGAGGGTATGCACGCTAGTATGTCTTAGACAGAAAGAAACAGATCGAATAAAACGAATTATAGGAGTTCCAAGTAGGTGTAGTACCGTACGAGGTTTAAGGGAAGGAACTTCCCTTCTAACTCCTCCGGACACCCACTATTTCGAACCTATACCACTCTCTTAGGACTCGGTCTTGCACCCGTAAGAGTACGATGCTCTCTGCTCTCCGTGGGTCGTTCGCACTGCTCGTCCCGGACCGGAAAGACTCGTCGCCCGGTGTCATCGCTCAGGTGTACAGAAACCGGAAAATCTGAGTAGCAGGACTGGAGTTGGAACGAGTGACATCGATGTAAGGGGTGAGTAGCTGGAAACGTGGGTGAATTCTACCGGGGTTTGCCCTTCAGGACCGACCAAGAGGTCCGCACCGATAACTCGGAAGGATCGACTCTACGTGTCTGTCTTGAGAGAACCGTCGACGACCCTTCGAGGTCTCATGTAAGGGTCCTACTGGCGTTGGAACAAGGTCCCATGTGATGGGGAGTCAACCCCCTGTGCCGACAGTCTGTTTTCACACGCCCCATCAGTCTCGGGTCCTCGAGGTCCTAAGAGTGTCTGAATCTCCGGCGGCAAGAGTCTGACGGCACCTCGGAGAGACCCAGTGTACCTGTCCGACAGGTGAAACCTGTCCTACGGAGAAGGAGGGTTCTGGTTCCGACCCAGGACCTGTCGATGGAACCTGTCTGTCACAACGTCCCCACCCCCCAACACCGGAGGTCTCTGTGAAACGTCTGGGGGTCTTCCTTCCTCGACCTTCTTTGGACTCACGGAATTGAGAGTGACCTCCGGCCTCTCTTCTGGGACCGAGACTTCTACCGTCTCGACATGGTCTCGGGGTCTCGGGACCCGGGAGAGGGTGCGGTCGAATCGAACAGGAGGAAGGAGGGGTAGAGACGGAGTGTCTAATAAGAAGGGAAAGTTCACCCCATAGAACGTCACGGGTCCGTCGACGACAGAGGAGACAGGGAACCCTACCCGACATGTGGACATGGTTCTCGTCCCTCGGGTACAATATGTAGAGAGGGCTCGCAGGTCGTGGTACTTACTACTCACAAACAACTGACTGTTACTTGCACTCAGAAGACGGGTAGAAAATACAGATTAAGACCATGAAAGGGTTTCCGAGACCTTGTACCAGAACTGGAAGGTATCATTACCCGGTGATTCACGGTCGACGAACTCAAGATATTAAAGTACATTAAGATATCGCGTCCATAATTGTAAGGGTAAAATGTCTACTCCTCTGACTGTGAGTCTCCTCAGGTAACTGGCCCTTAACCATACCGGTCCTAATCTTGGGTCGGACCCTCGTAAAGAGACACGGAGCTACACCGGAGGGTCCCTAGATGGTCCCACCTCCTGTTTCCACCCAGCTGTCCGAAACCTCCTCGGGAGGTGAGACAGGTCACTAGGGACTCTGGACAGGAGACTCTTTCCACCGATTCTCTACCCTGACCACCGTAAGTCTAGACTACCGACCACCGGCTCAGACTCACTGGAAGTCTTTCTCCGACTAAACTTGACGACCAAGGGGTCACGGGTCAAGTGGTCGGAATCGTGTCTAACCCCGTTTCAATTTGTTTGTTTTTTGTAGAGATTGTCCTCCGACTTAATCTTCCCCCATTCTCCAGTTTTTCTACGGGGACTCCACTGACAGAGTTAAGACGGAACACAGATTTTGCCGGGTCTCCTTCGGGGCCCAAACTTTCTCGGAAGGTCCCACGAATAATGCGTGGTTGTGACAAAATGTTTATGAGAGAGACGGATAGGACATGACGATTCCTCAAAATTTCAGACATAAGATGTACACTTGATTAACTTCAATAATCCATTCCTAAGTTCCAGTCCGTCGATAAGTATATTCGGGTCCGAGAGGACGGAAGTTTCCGGTTCAGAATTGGTGACATGATTTGACGGAGGTCGGGTGAAGGACTTTTTAAATCTCTTTTGTTCAAGGGGTGGGTGAGGGAGTACGGTAGTGCCAGGACTTTTAGAATACTTACTCGACTGGGGTGCACATTGTACTCGACTCGATGTTTTTACAAGAACGGGAAATAGGGTTCATAAATAAGACCTGCCTCTTATTTTAGGTTCCTGTCTAATTTTCTTTTTTTTTTAGATTTTCTTCAATAAAGGTGTCTCAACAGGTATTTTCAGTTTAATAATTAGTGCGTTGTGGACCTTCGGTAGATTTAAGTGTTGATTCCCTGTTTCCTACGTATAGGACCGCCTGTGGCGTGCCTGAATTTTTAGTCAATCAACCAAAGTTACGTTTCACGTTTTCGTCTTGTAAAGTAAAATTAAAGTCTTATGACAACGTTGTTTTGGTAGACTTCCTTCTTCCGATTGAATACGGTAAAATAAAAAAGGAAAGGAAATCTCTTAAAATTCAGTTAAAGACTATTCCATTAAGTACATGTATTGAGTACGTGTGTCATTATGTAATTCTAGATTTTTGGTTTCGTTATAGGCCACCTTCTCGGGAGTCATTGGGTACTGTTGGTAAATTCTTACACCCAAACAACTAAATGTTTTGAGTCTTCCCTTACGCTTCTCTTCATTGAACGAAATATCGATAAACCTAGACGAAAAAAGGACGTTTCGACTACTTTCGTTTCCAAATTTTTTCTTTACGTCTCGTCTCTTAAGTGTGGTAAAAAGATTCTGCATTAAGTCTCGAAGAACGACCCTGATAAAAAGTTCAGATCGAGTTTAGGGAGAACGACACTAGACACTTCCTTCGTCGATTCAACCCAAAATCTGTTCAGTCCGTTTCTTTTGGTGCACTCTCTTTTAGTTGGTGAAAGAATGGACAAGTTCATGGTTCTATGTCAGAAGATCCCGAAGCGACCGTCGAAATTCCCCGAAGTCCCGAACCTTGTCCATGGTTCCCGTCCCCCGTCACCCACGGTCCACCCTTTCCGACACCGAAGGGGGTTGGGTGTCAGGTCCGAAGGGCTGACTACCCTTCCCGCCCCTTTCGTCCGGTGACGTTGACTAAGTCTTTGACCTCGGTCGTTCCCGCCCCGTCCCGGTGCACCGGGGTCGGACGGAGTCTCTCACCTCATCCTCCCCCGGTGTTCGGGTCTCCTAGTCGGTCCTTGAGAAGACTGGTTCACGCGGTCCGTTCAATTGCCACCTTCAGGGGTCTGGTTCAGAACCGAGGATCCGTCCTACCCGACAAAATCCCCCGATACGGTCAAGGAGAGGTAACGTGTAAATAAGGCTGTTCTTGGTAAGGTGTTTTGAATTGTTTTGGCACCACTACATCATGACAGACCTGACGTGCACATGCGTCCCCTTGTTTGTAGTCCCCTTCTTTTCCGGAAACTATTTACAGTAGTCACAACTCCTGGTTAGTTATGGATCGGATGTCTACCTCTGCATTCGGGTCTCTCTCCTTCATAGATTTGGTTCTAGTGTGTCGGTCTCCCGAAGGAAGAAAGGTGCCGAGGTCCGGGCAGGACCACATTACGCACCACACCGCGGCACAGACACCCTCAAGGACCACTGTGCTAGAGGTTCCTGTTCCTCGTGAGAGTGCAACGGACCCAGTCTTACGCTCGACTCTTGCCAAGACGGTCGTCAAGACACCGGTGGCTTCCCCCTCGAGGTAGAGATGGATCAAAAGTCTCGTTCCAGAGTGCATGAATCTGGTATAAACCTCACGAATCCCCACCCGGTCAAGGGGTTCCCTCCGAACGTCCGAGAATCAAGGGGCCGGTCGTAACTCGGGTCCGGTACCGTCACTTTCGCGATTCAGGATCGGTGACTTGACGGACCTTAAAGGGAGTTCCTTAGGAAGTCGCAGAGATGGTCACCTGTTCATCTCTCGTTCCCTAGTCCCTTCCCGACACAAGTTTCGTAGTTTGATGGGTTCTATCAAACGTCCAAAGGGACTATGTTCGTGTCCTAGGAAGTGATTCTCCAGGGAATAAATTGTAAATCCTAAGGTGTCGTGGACCCAACCCTTTACGACCGGATCTATAATCGTGCAGAATAAGACTTACAATTACGAACCGTGTTCATGAACAAGTTCTTTAAAGAGTTCTTTACAAAAGAGTTAACCTGACTGTTTGGGCCTAAGGACCAAACCAGGACCTGAAGGTCATTCTGTTATTACGGATGTAAACCTTACATGACCCAACCGGTTCTTCGAGGAATCCTAAGAAGGTACAATGTCTTTTTGGTCTTGGTTGAAAAACCGGTTGGGTTTTGATACCGAGTGAGGGACGAGGGTAGACGTTCTGTCACTACCGTGACCGGTGTGCGAGTCGTTCCAGAACGACATAAACACGGGTCGACTCACCTCGTCATCTCGTCGGGTACCTTCCTGTCTACCCCACCTTCACTATCCGTTTGTCGGCGTCTTACCCCGGGACGTCTTCAGACTTGTTTTGAGGAGACACGGGAGAGACCCTGGAGCACCGAATCTCCCTATGGCGAAAGAAAGTTCCGTAGTGCACATCCTGACGTCAAGTTCTATCCCCACCGAGGTCCAGAGGGTTCCGAAAGCCTGGGTCACCGGTTTGGAGGAGTCTAGGGGTCTTCGAGTCACCTTTCATGAAATGACAATGATACTATTGGGGATGTCCAACCAGAAAAAAAAATGTCTTTCCTTCGACTCAGGGTCGAATCTCTGACCAGTTCGGTCCAGTACACTGAATCGTAGGTCGCAAGACGATACCTGAAGTGAGGGTGAAATGTGCACCGTCTACCCTAGACCAAAGACTGACTGAATGCACTTCAGGGAGAGAGGTCGACGTCGCAGTCGAGGAATTTCCGTTCTCTGAGGAGTCACCGGGCACAAATCTCAGGACGTACGCGGGTGGGAGTCCCTGAGTGTCACTTACGACTGTGAAGAGAAGTGGTAGTGTAGTGTGATCGAGTGTGTGTAAATGAGTACTGGGGTTTAATAATTGAAACTTTTGAGAGAACTTTACTGGATTAGTTTTCGTCCAGAGTAGGGGTCTCTAAAACGAAATGTCTTTTCCCATTTAAGACGACCCACCCGGACACCCTATTTTAAAACTCCTGGTCTGAGATTTTCTGTCTCCACCCCTTGACTCCACTGAAACTGAGTCCCTAGTGTCGGTTTGGATTGACCCATACCTGACTTGACGACGTAAATCTCCCACTCCACCACGACTGAGAAATCGAAACAGGAGAGTCCCTTTGAACCACAAGACTAAAGAAAACGAAGTAAAAATTGTTCTTCGTTACAAGGGAGTCAGTGGACCTCCGGTGGATCACTAAAGGTCCAGACTAATAATGGTCTAACACTTTGTCTCTCTATGGGTCAGTAGAGATCGTCTGATTAAACCCCGTTTTGTCTATGACGGTGACGTTGTCCAAGGGACTCGATTTTAGAAACGGACAGAGACTAAAGGGGGTCTTCAGGGTTCCGACACTGACAAAATACTCTCCTTTGATCACTGTACCCGGAATCCGAACGACCGTCCAAGTGGAGTGGTGGTCTGAGTCTCCCTGTCTTTGATGACAATGCTCCTGAGGACCCACGTCATCTCGTCTGTAAGCTCCTCGACCGTGTGTCATCCACGAGTCCGTTGTGACCTCCTTATTTACTTACGTCGTGGTAGAAGATCACCTAATCCGTACAGAGAACTACAACTAAAGGTTTCGGAGATATCTTTATCGAGAACCAATACAACTGCGTCTCACCACTTCCCCTAAAAGGACTCTCGACACCTCAGGTGTAGGTGACTGAAGTCGAGTCTGAAGTATGTTCCAGGTGTATCACCCAATAGTCTAGGGGTTTATATTTAATCGGCGACTGTTGTCTCCACAACTCAGGATGGATGTATATGGTCAGTAGACATAGGGATGTAAGAAAAAAATTTGTAAAGTGAAGTCGTGGTCTCGAGACATATACCGGGAATTTGTATAAAATTCGCATGTTATTTGAATTTTACAAGTGTATTTTATAATTATACGTTTACTCGTTCACCTACTAAGTGTGTTTGGGTACGGCAAAGATAAAACTTATCTTTGTCTTAAATCCTTAAAAATTTTTTTTTCGACTTTCGGTCCAACTAAGTAGACGTCTTAAGAGGTTTGCAAAGACCGAAGGGTGGTTGTTAGAGTTCTCCCCGACGTCAGCACCCTCGTCGTACCCAAGATCTCTACTCTCGAGAGGGATACTCATCCACTTGAAGTTCTCGGAAAAGGTCAGGGTCGTCGACAGAACGATCGTTATGTAATTTTTTTTTTTTTTTTTCTATTTTCGACTGTAAGGTGGGTGTCAGGTTGCACTTGGGGGAGGGGGGGTTCCTTACGATAAGGATCGTTTTCTAGAAGGTTTACTTTGTTGTAGACACCTTGGAGATGAGTACTCCAGTCCCTTTGCGACGCCGTCAATTTTAAAAAACTCAGGAAAAAAGTCTGGGTTCATCGTGTCTGAATTTCCGTCGTCTTATTTTCGTTAGGATTATTGGTTCCCGTTTACGGAACCACCCCACTGTAAGGTAGACAAGGCACCGTCGGAGATTACACACAAGACGTGTTGTCGTCTCAAGAGGTAAATGGCCCAATGTGTTGATTTGGTTTCCTCAACTACACCACGGGAATTGTGTCTACCTCAAACGTTACATCGGAGTAGGTTAGTGATTTAAAATGATTTTTGAAAGACATCCAGGATGTCGTCTTTGAGACTTGATCTGTTCTGACCAGAGTTGTATAAGTTCGGATTAAGAAACACAGACACTAGGATTTTAAGGTAAACAGTTCTCAGGACAAAACGTCTCTTGCTCGTTTGAGTAGCAGTACGTCTCCTTCGAGTTACCACTGTTAAGGACCTATGTTGTGGATTTTTGAGTTCGTTGTTTTATTCTTTTAAAAGTTAATCTGGTAGTATGTCGTTTTCTTTGTTTCATTTTCTGTAGGATACCTTACCCCCTTTAATAAACGTTCGGTCCATAGACTATTTCCCAATTGTAGGTTTTTGCATTTCTTGAGTATCTTGAGTTGTCGTTTTTGTGTTTTTTAGGTTAATTTTTTACCCGTTTCCTGGACTTGTCCGAAAAAAGAAATTTTCTATGTACTTGTCCATGCACTTTTCTACGAGTTGTTTTGATCAGTAATCTTTTTACGTTTAGTTTGGTGTTATACGATTTAGTCACGAGTGGACAATCTTGGTCGTACTTCTTTTTTCACTATTTACCACGACTCCTACACTCCTTTTCCCCTGGGAGCACGTGACACCCACCCTGGAATTTGACCGTGTCGGTGATATCATCACCATGTCGGTGACCATGTCATGTCTGTTGAGAGTTTTTGAACTTTGCACCACACACACGCACATGTCATGTTGTAATACGTCAGTATTTCCTCCTTTAGGACGGTAAGCGTCCTGACCTACTTAGAACTCCCGTAGTACGACTCCACTTTATTCGACCTGTGTTCTACTGTTTAATGGAACATTGAAGTGAATATATGTCTTAGATTTTTTGGTTTATTGTTTTGAATATCTTTTTCTAGTCTAAACATTCCCCTTCGTCACCTCCCCTCTTGTCCCCCTGTCCTGTGGTATTGTTTCTCCAGTTTTCTGTTGAAGGTCAATTTTCTCTTTCTTCATGATCCTTATATCACATGTTTACTACTGATTTGTGACGATACACTATATATAATTTCAACCATTGTTGTCTAGGATTCTTAAGAGAAGTCTTTCAAAGAGTAAAACGGAAAAGTTCTCTACTACTTAATTCTGATATACATAGTTTAGTAATACTACATGTAGAATTTGAATTTAATCTAGTTTTGACCTCTTTTCTTTTAGAAAGGTCGACACTCTTAAGTACTTCTTAGTTCGGGTCTCTTCCGGGGAGTCAATACCTCGACTTTACGACAGACACGTAGGAGGTTTCGAGAACTAGAGTAAGTCGTGGGTAGACTTTTTCCACTGTCTCTGTCGCCCGCACTCCGTCACATTCCCCTTCTCTTGTGGTGACACTACGTAGTCCCCACCCTTCCCTTCCCCTAAGTGTGGGAGTAATTGAGGATTTCCTTTTACCTCGCGAAGTGGTACGACTAGATCCGGGTGTGTCATTCTCGAGTGTACACCTAGTCCTTCTTGGATATTCCACGACCCACCTGACGACCCACAAACTCCGTATACGGACGTAAAATGACTGTAGTTTGACAAATAGAGGTGCAATACGTACTTTTCAGTTGCCGGACTGGTTTTAGTACCCAGATTAATCTCCGTCTCTGAACTGCCTTGAGTCCGGACACTCACCGGATTCCCTACTAAAAGTACTAATCCTTTAAACCCCTTTTTTTATTTGTGTCAAACATGAGGGTTCTGACTCAGTGGCTGCACAACGAATCACGACATCAAGTCTCCTTGATTCTACGACCTGATGCAAGAAGCCCTGAGGGCCCGTCGTGTATGACGTAGAGACGGAAGAAAGATACCGCCCCCTCGGTTCGGAGGTTTAACAGTTTGCCGAACGGGTTCGAGTGAACCGTCAATAAGCTTGGTCTCGCTTGTACAACGGACTAATGAAGTGTACACATCCGAAGAGAGGAGATCCTCTTACAGTTCAGGTCGACTCGCTCGGGACTCCTAAAGAGCACGAATCGTGTTGTAATCGAGTATTAGACAGTAGTAGATATTGTAAAGGGTCATGTGTGGGTATAAAGAGACTGTTAAGGTAACTCGCACATGGTAGAAGGGACCCTTGTGTTCTCTCGGAACATTATGCACCTTCGTGTCCTACTAGGTTACACTTTAAGTGGGAGCGGACCGGATACCCGTCGAGAGTTAATAGTGTATTGGTACATGTAAGGGTTAACCTATTCTAGATTTTAATTCTAAGTCAATAGTATACGATATTTTCGTATTCCCGAAGTTTAGTGGATTAGGGTCTAAAGGGAGGGGTGACCAAAGTACTTACTCCAAGGGAACGATTTATTAGGAGGTACAGTTTCCTGGTCCGTGTCGAGGACGGGTGGAGACCCCTCGTCAGACACCCAAATAAGGTTGTTCGGTTAGTGAAGGTTTTCCTTGATCCTTAAGGGGAAAGGACTATAAGGTTTCGGAGCGTTTCGGGGGGTAACAAATGGTCCAGGGATTCACGTTCGGGGGACAACAGAACGTATCGGACGTCGCAGGGATTCTGATGCACCGAAGAGGGAGGGGACCCGACCCGGTTATTTGGCCAGATGTACCAGTCTTGTTCATTTCATTTTCATTTACAGCGAGTCAGCACAGGCTGAGAAACACTGGGGTACCTGACATCGGATGGACCAAGGAGGCAGGTACCGTAAAAGGTCCGTTCTCATGACCTCTCCCAACGGTAAAGGAAGAGGTCCTCTAGACGGGTTGGGTCCCTAGCTTGGGTCCAGAGGACACAACATCCGTCTGCGAAATGGCAGACTCGGTGGCCCCTTCAGTCTGGTGTTTTCCCACCATTAAGGACTAAGATAGTAACAATTGAATCATATCGGTCAATTGTTACTATCAAAGTCCACTTATCGTTTCCCTTAATGGTGGGGATCTTGTTGTTTTCTCACCCTTAAGGACTAAGATAGCAAAGGGAAAGGAACCTTGTGACAAGTCACAATACACGGTCGGACCTACCCTCCGCTCAAACCTCCTGTTACCTATGTATTTATACATACCAATTCAGGAAAACGATAAGTGGACTTTGATAGTAACAATTGACCGATACGGTTATGTTTTATTCCCCAAATTTCAGACCCTCTTTTTTTTTTAAAGGAAAGAATGTATTGACGGGTGATAACATCCTTCTCCTCTCTCCGACCCTTGTTCCTCGATAACGAGTTTGTAGGTACGGCAAAGGGTATGATGACGTGTAGTCGCGGTGAATCAGACTGTCCTCTGTACCTTACTCACGCCCGGGACCCCTTTACTCGGGACCTTAGTCCGATACATTTACATTAAGGTTTCATGCCAGATGATTCGTATGGGTACTCGACACTCACTCTTTCTTTTCACAGGCAATCCCTAAGTTATGGACCGTTTCACTCCAGAGATGACTGGTTAGAGCATAGTTCGATACTGACTTCTCTATGTGTCAAGGTCTCAACAGTAGTCCTTGTGAGAACGTGACACCTTACAGTCGACAACCTCCAGTTTCTAAGATAGCTTGGTGTAAGTGAGGACTGCGATTAGGCACAGACGGTCTAGACAGGGTAACTTCATGACTTGTGTGTGTGTCTCTTCGCACAATGAGACACTTCGTGAGCCTTTCTTACACTGAACCCGGAGTCACTTCAATTCCCTGACGGACCCTACAATTCCGAAGGGTGTGTCGAACTGTCCCCGTTCCGAACTGTCGCCTTAAGAATTCACACTCGACCTTGTAAACTCAGACCCAGTGAAGGTCGGTGTTGAGGCGTAGGACTCCCGGAAGACCTCGATACAACTTCTGTCAGGGAGAGGTCGGGTAATGGGTACACGGAAAGAAATTTTTCACTGATGTACATGACTGAAATAAGGGTTCCCGTCCAAGAAGACATGGATGACTAGGAAGGGTCATCTGTCTACCGTTCACTAATAAAGTTCTTGACACCTTCATTTTCCTCGTAGATGGTTCTCTACTCCGTCGACCTTAAGTCTGGTTTAGGAAGTGAGATGCCGGAGCTTCATCTTCCCTCCGTTTTACCTTCTTCTGTAGTCGGTGGGAAGGAGTGATAGGTTACCCTTCTCCATACCTGTTGTTATACTAATAGTAAGCTCAGGTGCGAAGTAGGCGTTGCGTCGTTTCTGATCTCTTCAGGTTTGTCGCCGTGTCTCGTCCCTCAGGCTCCGGTGTCCCGCCGTCTTCAGGTTCAACCAGCCTTCGTCCTATGACAAAAGGTTGAGTCCGAGGTAGAAGGTGGATTTAAGAGTGGGGTCTTTTCTGTGTGCCTGTGGTCGGTGGAGTTTTCGATCCAAACATAAGGACCAATCCAAGGTTTCACCGTCTTGAGGTCTCGACATGATATTGGTTGGACCAGGGGTGGAGTCGATTCGGGGTGTTTCTGTTGTAGTATGTTTTGACATAAATGTCCATTTGGTCAATTTTTAATTTCCACACATGTTTTCATCCGTCCTATCGGTTTTTATAGTTACGTTCTTTCGAAACCCTTTTCCCTGTGACATAAGGTGTGGTCTTGGACCCCCGTTACCTAATACATGGTCCGTTCCTCTTCACATCGTTTAGAGTCACGGTTAAAATCCCCTTTAGACAGCGAGGTCCTTTTCTCACCTACCCTTCTCGATTCTCGAAATTGTAATGTTTCATACTTAATAGTGGTGAGAAGACAGTGTCTCTAAGTGTCGGTGCACCACTCCCTTTATTTCAGAGACTATTCGGGGTGTCCTTTTCCTCCTCGAGTCTTCCGTATCGCTCAGGCCTATAGGAGTTCGAAGAACCTGTGGAGTCCACCCCAAGCCAGGTCAAGAAGTCTCTGTAAGAAAACAAACAACCCGAGGTACCTCAACTTGACAAGTGTCTCTAGAGGTAGTTAGTGTAAGACTCTGTACCTTTCTGCTCTCTCCTTCTTTTTCCACTCTACGGGTTTCTTTTACCGTACACGTTTTCGTTGAGGGTCCTTTCCAGAAGGAGGGAGTCTGTAGACTGGAGGTCAATGTCTCGGTCCTTGTGATAAGTGTTGACTGACCCGTTTTGGCCCACCTTCGAGAAGAGACCGACACGAGACAGGACTCCCTTCTCCAGAGACTTATAGTGATTGATAAGGAGGGGGTAATGACGGAGGTATTTAGGTAGGGGAGTTACGAGGAAATAATTTCTGAGACGGCTAAAAATTCCCACCCTCCGGGTTTCTGTTCTGACTAATTTACCCGACTCTTAGGAGGAAAGGTTCGGCTCAAAGGTTCTCTCGGGATGGAATTGTCCCTTCATCATCCTTGCCTTCGACTCCACCAGAGCGGGTGTCTCTCCCCCCACGAGCCTGGCCTCCACGTAAAGGTGTACGACCTTCTTCAGTACCAGGACCACCTTTTTTTTGTCTTCTTTTTTCTAAAGTTGGTGATCAGATGCCAAAGGTTTTCGTGTCACTTGTCTGCCCGGTGACTAAAAATAGTGGGTTCGTCTATACTTTATTGACAAGGATACTGGTGTCCAAAGGATGATGTAGTTCTGTCGATTTTGGATTTCCTTTTGGGGAAACATAAACGTCTTATACTCTCTTTTGTGGTATACGTTTCTAACCAAACACTTCAGTCTAAGGATTAGGGTAGAAGGAACCGATGTTGGTGTATTTGGTTTAAATCGGTTAGGGTCTCGACTGGGATCCTTCGTAATTCATGGGTCAGGTGTGGTGGGGTAGACCACACCGAGACCCCGAAGTTGGGGACTGATGGGATATCAGTGTAGTCTTTTGACTTGGTTTGGGACCGTACCATATTTGTAGTTACCGAAAGGGGTTCCCTTTTTCAGTTCTAAGGAAAGAGGGTCTATGAGGACAATTGAATGTTTTGAAGGTGTTGTGAGAATCAACGTATACCTGTGTTTGACCTGACGGGAGAACCCGGCTAAATTGTGATTCCTTGTTGGGCTCCTTACTTTTCGGTCTCCTCACACCTTCTATAATGGAGTACCCTACACTTACCCTGTTCCTACGGTTACGGAGGACTGTTCCACCACATCTGTTCGCTAAGACTCGGAGGTCCCTAGTCACACCAGAAGACATTCCTTTCGTGACAGAGCGGGTGCACTATCAAGTAATAGTGAAGACGGACGTTCAGTTTTGGTCTGGTCAGTGATACACACGGGAGTCCTCTGACAAGATCTAAGGGTTCTCGTTTGCCGTAAAGGTTTCCCGTCTAAAGTGGTGGAACTATTTCAGTATTTAATAATTTTAAATTTGTATGAAACTGCCTCTTGTGGGGTGAGGTCATGAGAACGGACCTTTTAGGGTACCTACCTTCTCGGACCACCCGACGGTAGATACCCCAGCGTGTCTCAGCCTGTGTTGACTTCGCTGAGTCGTCGTCATCGTCGTCGTTTGTATGAAACTTTACAAGAATCGTATCTCAAATTATGGAAGTGTTTGTACGACTTCCATCTCTTAAAGACTAAATATTGACTTTTTGTAAAAACAATTTATAGTTCAAACGTTTTTTCCTTCTTTGTTCCTTTCAAATTTTTTGACGTTAGATATCCGAACGGAAGATTTCATTTTACCTAGATAAAAATTTCAAGTCTCGATGTTTTCTTTTATAGATGTCTTCTCCTTTCGGGTCCTGTATGACGTCTCTTTTCGACCAATCATAGGACTCGCTCGGACACATTGGTAGGAAAGGTTCCTTGGGTGATACGTGGCTTTTTTAAATGTTACGATTTTACGGAGTCTTTTTAAACAAGATAGTATTTTTGCCCTATCATTGAACCAATAGAACACAGTTTCGGTGGTACGTGTGTCAGCACGTGACACCTACTTTGTGATTTCTTTACGCAGGAACCACTTCCAGGACTGCTTACCTGACACGTCCGACTACGGGAAGGACCCCCGGCGAAGACGTTCGGATGGAAGACTCTCCGAGGCAACTCGTTCGGGGCCAGGGTGTCCCGAAACAAAGGTCACCCTAGGAGCAGGTGAAGTAGTAACCATAATCCACCCTCGGCGTGGATTTTACTTCTCTGTGTTTAGTGTCTCGACCCGAGACGTGAATGATTGGAACCAGTGGTTCGTCGTGCAGACGGGGTCCAGGGACGTTCGCTTGGAACCCCGTGACGTAAACCGTCTGGACTCGGTCGTGGACAAGACCACAGGTTACTCCCTCTTTGAGTTCTCGATAAGTTCTTTTAGGTCTGACCCGAAATTTTCTATCCGGTTCCCACTCCTCTCTTCGGATTCTCCCTCTTCCGTTATACATATTAGTACCACTAAACAAACATACCGTCTTTCGTTGTGTTGTGACATTTCGTGAGAAGAAGGTTAATTTTTTACTTTATGTTCCTATTGGGGTTTAAGACCGTTTCTCACTCGCACAGTCAGGAGCCGAGTTTGATTTAGATAGTAATAATTCAGTAAACCGTACCCCTTCTTCCGCCACTTGTCGTCCTACCCCCGTCTCCTTCGATTTACTCAAAATATGGGTAAAAACGAAAGGTTCAATCTAATGTCATAATGGTGTTTAACCCGGTAAAAAAAGTATGTAGTGATATTGGGTTCATTTGTAGTTGAATGGTGTGTTTACAACGGTTTGAACAGACGGGGTCGGTGTCATAGTATCAGCTCCTCTGATCGACACCAGTGGGTAGCCCCCATCCATAGTAGTCGTTTCTACTACTCGACCAAGAGTAATGCGAACATCGCTTGGGTCTACTTTGAAAGAACCTGTAGTCTATGTTAGTGGGACACAGGTTAACAGACCTAGGGTCTCTACATCAACCGCTATACGACCCTTTTTGTTCCTGTCGTTCCATATTGGTACCCCACGTCTTAGTTGTCCCTTTCAGGTCCAATCGGACTGACGTCGTATGTGTCCCAGATTTCTTACCGTGTGTGGTTTCTTATCGGTAGTCGTTCCTTAAGGATCTTCCACCCCTTTTCTCGATTGACCAAAATTGTACCACCCTTTTATACGAATTAACAGTCAATTTGAGGAATGTCTGTGTTCGTCCTATCTTTAGACCGAGAACTTCATTTCTTTAGTTGTTTGGATGGATGCGAAGAGGAAGAGTTTTCGGATTGGCAATCAATCGGGTCCTTCTGTTTTCTGCCAGGCCTATTTCTGTGCTAAGGTTGTCGACGACAGGTGGTGGGACGGACCCAGAGGAAGGAGTGTTCGACCTAGACCTGGGAGGTGGTCACGTCAATGGAACAAGAGTGTGAACGCCTCATTGAAGAAGAAAGGCTCCAGTATCTGAGCGTTTTCAAAAGGGTGTGGTTAGTTATGAGAGGGAACTTTACCCCGTTATCGTCGTCCCTGGAGAAGGTGACCTCAGACACTCTCCTTTGTGTCCACTACGTCGACAAAAGTTGTGTATGTCGGTGTGAGGGAGTTGGGGTTTACTGAAAATGTCCGTAGACACTCCTTCTGTTTGTTACTCACTGGTAGAAGACGAGTAGTCTCTTCTATTTGGGTGTGGATATTGGTTGTCAGGGATCCTTTGGTCCACAAACCCATTTGTCTAGTCTTTGTGAGGTAAAGCCGTTCACCTAGTTGCTTACGGTGTCCACTCTTCAGGTCCATGGACTACTTGTGACGGGGTGCCGGCTACGATTGACTTCACCGTGGTAATTGACTTTCACTTCGGAATCATAGTCTCTTCACTGATCCCGCACACCTCCCTCCCCTTTCGTGATGATCTCTGTTCAGTGTAGAACCGACATTTCCTCTGTGTCACTGAAATCGTGTTTCTTCCGAGACACTTTAACAATAAAGGATGTCATTGTACGGGGAACACCCTCCGGTTCTCTTTAGTGAAAGTACACGACAGTCACATCTTCTCTCTCATTCTTAAGGAACTTTTTTTTTTTCGTGTATTGTACTGGAATTAAGACATCTTGACGACTTAAAACCAGTGTTTACCGACGGATGAATCATTCTGTGCTTTTATGTCCCGAGTAAGTAATACATGGACAAGGAGAAACTTCCACAATCGTGTTCTCGGGTCGTCACCCTGGTCGTCCGTCACCTCGAAGTGACCTCGTAAAAGGTGCACGGGTACTGACTATGTTTCGACCAATTCAGATTTCCTGAATCCCCGAAGAGCACATCGAGTCACCATTTCTCAGACGGACGGTTACACCTTTGTGTCAGTTAGAAAACCAGCCTTTCTAGGGGACCTTTTCCTTTACTGGTGGATGAGGTCATATGAACGGACCTTTTTGGGTACCTGTCTCCTCGGACCACCCGATGTCAGACACCCCAGCGTCCTCAACCTGTGTTGAATCTCTGATTTGTTCATCCTGAATTCCAGGTCCTTCCGGTGACAGACCAAGGATGGAACACGTTTTTGAGGTCAAAAAGGGGCAACAAGTGTTCGAACATCCATATCTGTTTCGGGGGTCGCTGTCTAGCCCCCAAGTCATAGTCCAGAAACCGATGCGGGTGGTCGTGTATGGTCAGTAGCGGTCACAACCTCTTAGACGTGTGTCGGTGCGACGTAAAAGTTTCTTCCTTAGTCCTCAGTCCGTAATCCGTGTCGGGTCTCTTAAGGGTAAGGTCAGAAATTTTGCGACGTACCAGTCCCGGGGAATGGATTTCCGCCGAAGTAAGACAAGGTCGACCTGTTCTAGGTTACACAAGGGGACTTATCCTAAGTAGTGAGCCTAGTGTCTCCGGGTGACGGGTAACGGCCGGAATCCTCGGGGTTTTTACCTGAGCCCCTCCAAAAGTAACTCCTTACGACGACGGTAGAGACGCCGGTCGAGAGCGAGTAGGAGGGGACGACGAAGATGGTAAAGGATTTAGGTTTCTTGGTTCCTTCTCAACCACGCAAGTCTCCGCCCACGACCCACCCTTCACCTGTTCACCTGTTTATTCTTGTGGAGTTCCCCACAAGTGTTATGTGTTTCGTCGTTTCAGACAGGGGGTTTTAGTAATAAGGGGTTTTACTTCTACTTTCCCTCTCCACATGTTTGTTCCCCTTCTCCTTTTCTAGTGATTCCCCTTTGCTTTTAGTAGTCGGCACCACTCCCGAACCCTTTGTACTTCTACTTCTAACTAACGAAGGAGAGAGGACCCGGTCTATGTCAAAATGTATCCTCCCTGCTAAACAAAGAACGACCCTTTATTAAAGACCTTCCTCTACCACAACACTCCTTATGTTTTCGACAGAAGAAACCCGGGTTTAGGTCTTTCTATATTGTATTCGATAAAACCTTCAAGGTCCTGTCTTCTTGACAAGGTCTCTTCATCGAGTTATGACTTATTTAGGTCGAATTACAAAATCAGGATTCAGTGTTCTTTCGGGGATTTTGTGTTTCCTGACACCGTTTCCCGAGACAAACTTCCTGGACTTCTGAGACTTAGAAATTTATCTTGTAATCTGTAGTTAATGTGTCTCCAAATTTGTGCTAAAGTGTTCTGACGGAAAAATGACTTGGGACTTCCAATTGACGTAATGGAGACGGTAGACGACGAAGGAGACTCGAAATCACCGGAGTCACATCCGTAACACCAGTCAGAGCTACTACTATTCCAACAATGAAAGTCCCACCTACTGCTTAAAGGACCCACACATGACGTCACCTTTCCGATGAACTAACTTCTGTCGTGGGTCGAAAAGGTTGCGGTTTTAGGATACCGTTTTCCGTTCCTCAATTATCCAGTGGGTGGGTCCTGGTTCTTTGACCACAATTTTCCCAGTCATTCGTCAGTGTCGGGATTATAGTCGTAACCCCTTGTACTTTGTTATGGGAAGAGTAGATCTTCTAACACGTGTCCTCTGTCTTCTGGACCCTTCCCGGAAATGAAGTCGTTGTCGGTAGTCACGAGTGTCACTAAGACCAAAGGGGGTCATTTTAAAGGTAATCTTGGGAGTTTCTAAACAAAATACGGAGGTTACTATTTTACTGTCACTTTTCAATTTTAGAGAAGAACGTGACGTCAATGGGCTTGTATACACTACAAACACACTGTCACAAGGTATCTTATTTCACTTACAGTAGGACTTGCTTTTAGTGGATCCGAAATCCTTTGGGTGTGTTACGTCTTTCTGTACCGTTGATACTCTAGATGTTGGAAACAGTTCGTCTTTTACAAGTATTCAGATTAATACACGTTTTGTTCGTCTTGGGTCTACGAGAATTTTTATGTCTGTGAAGTTTCACGACTTTCTTTTTTGTCGATTAATTCTTAGTAAGTTTTTCTCATGTAATGTTTTTGATCTTGTAAAAGATTTTCTGATGCTAATTGTTGTAAGGTCTCGAATAGACCACCCAGTCACCATTTCTTGGGTGGATGGTTACGTCTTGTGTACCCAAACTTGGGACACCAGTCCTTCTAAGGGACCTCTTCCTTTACTGTTGGGTGAGATCATAAGACGGACCCTTTAGGGTACCTGTCTCCTCAGACCGTCCGATATCAGGTACCCCAGTGTTTTCTCAACCTGTACTGAATCGTCGATTTGTTGTAAGGTGAGGGTATTTATAGGTTTTATGATACTCTCCCATTACTCGTTCCAAGTAAAGAAACTTCTGTATTTAGTTTATGAAATGGTTTAAGTCTGATTTTAACTTCTTTCACGCCTTTTGGTGATCTGGTAAGTCGATACTGGAGTTAGTTTAGGGAATACTAATATGTCACCTTCACTCTTTATCTAAATTCCCTGATCTAGACTATCTGTCTCACGGACTACTTGATACCTTCTTCCAAGCACTGTGATATGTCCTCCGTCCCTAGTTCTGATAGGGGTTCTTTTTGTTTACGTTTTTTCGTTTTACCGACGGACTCCTCCGAAACGTTTATCGACACTTTTCTTCTCTTCGTTTTGCGTTTCCTCTTTTCCTTTCTATATGGGTAGACTTACGTCTCAAGGTTCCTTTCTATATGGGTAAACTTACGTCTCAAGGTTTCTTATCGTTCCTCTCTATTCTTTCGGAAGGAGTCACTAGTCACGTTTCTTTATCTCCTTTTGTTGTCTTATAATTTCTGATCTCTAGAGAAGTTCTTTTAATCTCTATGGTTCCCTTGTAAAGTACGTTTCTACCCGAGTTATTTCCTGTATTTACCATACCTGGATTGTCTTCGTCTTCTATAATTCTTCTCCATAGTTCTTATGTGTCTTCTTGACATGTTTTTTCTAGAAGTACTGGGTCTACTAGTGTGATCTCGGTCTGTAGAACCTTACACTTCAGTTCACCCGGAATCTTTCGTAGTGATGCTTGTTTCGACCACCTCCACTACCTTAAGGTCGAGTCGATAAAGTTTAGGACTTTCTACTACGACACTTTCACGACGTGAGTGATACAGTCGTTTAAACCTTTTAAGTCGTCACCGGTATCCTGACCTTTTCCAGTCAACAGTAAGGTTAGGGTTTCTTTCCGTTACGGTTTCTTACGAGTTTGATGGCGTGTTAACGTGAGTAGAGTGTGTGATCGTTCCATTACGAGTTTTAAGAGGTTCGGTCCGAAGTCGTTATGCACTTGACACTTAAAGGTCTACAAGTTGTTTGACCAAAATCTTTTCCGTCTCCTTGGTCTCTAGTTTAACGGTTGTAAGCGACCTAGTGGCTTTTTCGTTCTCTCAAGGTCTTTTTGTAGATAAAGACGAAATAACTGATATGGTTTCGGAAACTGACACACTTAGTGTTATGTGACACCTTTTAAGACTTCCTCTACCCTTATGGTTTGGTGGACTGGACGGAGAACTCTTTGGATATACGTCCAGTCCTTCGTTGTCAATCTGGACCTGTACCTTGTCTGACCAAGGTTTATCCTCTTTCTCATACAGTTCCGACATATAACAGTGGGACGAATGAATTGAAGATACGTTTCATGTAGTACTCTTTGTGACCCGACCTCCTTCGTGTTCGATCTTAGTTCTAACGATCCTCTTTTACAGTTATTGGAGTCTATACGTCTACTGTGGTGGGAATACCGTCTTTCACTTCTTCTTAATTTGTCGGAGAACTACTTTCACTTCTCCTCTCACTTTCTCAACCGAATTTCGAGTTGTAAGTCTTTTGTTTCTAGTACCGTAGACCAGGGTAGTGAAGTACCGTTTATCTACCCTTTTGTCACCGACTAAAATAAAACCCCCCGAGGTTTTAGTGACGTCTACCACTGACGTCGGTACTTTAATTTTCTGTGAATGAGGAACCTTCCTTTCAATATTAGTTGGATCTGTCGTATAATTTTTCGTCTCTGTAATGAAACGGTTGTTCCCAGGTAGATCAGTTTCGATACCAAAAAGGTCACCAGTACATACCTACACTCTTAACCTGATATTTCTTTCGACTCGTGGTTTGTTTACTACGAAAACTTGACACTACAACCTCTTCTGAGAACTCTCAGGGAACCTGACCTTCCTCTAGGTTGGTCAGGTAGGATTTCCTCTAGTCAGGACCGACAAGTAACCTTCCTGACTACGACTTCGACTTTGAGGTCATGAGACCGGTGGACTGTGCTTGTCGACTGAGTAAACTTTTCTGGGACTAACGACCCTTTCTAACTGCCGTTCTCCTCTTCCCCTGCTGTCTCCTACTCTACCAACCTACCGTAGTAACTGAGTTACCTGTACTCAAACCCTTTGGAGGCCATCAACCACTACGTGTCCCTCCGGACTGCACGAGACCAAGTACCCTAACGTTTCTTAGCCTGTGCTGACTCGTTGACTTAACTTGACTTGAATGGTTGTACACACTCAATTTTTTTTTTTTTTTTTAGTTGGCGATTTGTCATTTCTGACAGTAAGACGTTCTTTTTTTTTTTTTTCTTTTATAGACGTTTAGTACAATAGAGTATTCTGTTGACATATGTTTTATTGTCTTGAGAATATTAAGTTATTATTTTTCCGGTTATATATATATTATTATTAGGTTATATGGAGTGACTACTTTTACATTTTACCACGTCGGTGAACCCTTTCGTCGCATCGTCAAAGAGTTTTTCAATTTTCAATGATCGTTAAGGTAAGAACGTCTATATGTGGGTTCTTTTTTCTTTTATGTGTTTGTCTGGGAACATGTCCTCACAAGTGTCGTCGTAATGAGTGTTATCAGTTGTCACCTTCACTCACTAAGACTGTCATTCATGTTGCTGGTCACCATAAATTTGACACAAGGGTTCTTAAGACGAATGTACAAAGTGTACGTTCTGTGTGTCGTGTGTCGTCGGAAGGGACTAAAACAAGACCCCCCTTTTAGACGACGAGATTTTCTTTTTCAAACTTTTAGACACCGTGACAGTTTTAACTATCCTTAGGTCCTCTAGTGTGTACAGTTATTTTGTTGATTTCTTGGGTATCTACCCCGATTCTGAATTGTCCGTTTCTACACACACTCTTCGTAAGGTTCTTGTTCACGTCTCTATTGTTTGGTCCTTCCTTGTATACCTTCACACGTCCCTCTTGTTAAGACGACCTCTTTTTCTATGGGTTTCTACGACTTCGAATTTTTGTCTCTCTTGCCACTTCTACTTCAAGGACTTTCGAAGACGTTTGTTTAGACCCTCAAGTGGATTGATTCATTATTCACTAAGTATATGGTTCTCCGGTCTCAAGGTAGTATTTGTTGGTTATCAACATTGATGTTGTACACTTACTGTGACCATTTGGTGTAATTTCTCAATTTTTTCTTTTGTTTTGGTTGGTGGTTTTAAACTGTTTCAGTTTTGACTGATCCAATAGAAGGTAAAACGTTATGTCTGTCACGAGTGGGGTTACACTAGTCATATTTATTAGACAGTTGGTCGTTTTCCAGATTTAATTAAAACTCGAATTATATATTGTGACGTTTACGTTCTGTCTCACTCTTTTCTGTTAGTCACTGGGTTGTTGCGGACGAGATTGTGACTAAGTTGTCGTACCGGGACCTTTTGTTCTTAGAATGTAGAGTCTCTTACTTGATGTAACGGTTTATCCTTTTGTGCCGGGGTTTCAGAATTGTCTTCGACTTTGAGGTGTGCGGTTTTGCACCGATGGTCCATGAGTTTAGGACTCGGTTACTTCCAGAGTTAATGGTTTGTGGTCAGGGTCCCGTCTCAGTCGAGAGACGGTCGGAGAGTACCCCGAAGTCGCCACCCTGAGAGTGGAGTCCCATAACCACCTCTACCGGTGTTACGGGAGTCCCGTGACAAGTCTCCGCTTCGGTCTCCGTTTGAGGTCCCAGAGTATTCTGTCCCCGCACTCTACCTTTGCTCTGACCATTCTTATCGAGTTGGTACTCGCCGAACTGTACCGGTCGTGGACTCCTTTCTTTCTGTAGAGGTTATTCGACCCCTTTTCGGGTTTGTTTGTACCATATGATTGGGTTAATGGGACAGGGGTCTAAAGTCGTACACTTTATAGGGTTCCTTAAAATCTTTGGATTTTCCGATGGAATTCTTTTTCTCCAGATCTCTTCTCAATCATGTCGAACCATAAACGATTTTCACGACCGATGATCGGTCTACTGTGTCGTTAGTGAGGTAGAGGCTCGGGGCCCGAGGTACACACATTTCGCTCTTAAGATTGTGTCTCGACCTCTCGACGTTCCTAGGTTGACGTCATTGTTCATTTCTTGGTCGTCCAGTGAGTCGTTGTGACTACAAGAATTGGTGTTTCTTGTGTCACAAACGACCGGGGAAAGTGTGAGGAGGATCCGTCACCATACGACGAGCCCTCCGAAGGTCGATTAAGAGTGAGGTAAACGAGTCGGCGTCCCGACTTCCCTAGTGATAAGATTGAGTGGATATTGGACTAGTACCGTCACGGTGCCTTGGAGTCAATTCTTCGAGATCCAATTTCCTGAGTTCTAAAGGACGTACTTCCTTGGCTTAATTCCATTTCGATTACAGGTTGATTGATTGATGTTGTGACCACTTAATGACTGTCGTTCTAAATGTGGTGTCCCGAGTCAACTACGGTGATTGTAGGTTTGTGTGTAGGACGGGGAAAGTAATGAATGACGGAGGACCGGAACGTAGGCCTGTGCTTTGTCAAAGTGTCCTGCCCTGGGGTCCATGGATCACGCCCACAGTCTGTCCAGGGGTCACTGTCCCAGGTCCTGTCAAGAGTCGTTGTGTGGTAAGATTATTTTTACTCTCTCCACCAATTCCGGATGGGTATTACCTTCGAAGAAATCGATGGGATAAAGTCAACCTTCTTTTACTGATCCACCAAATTTATATATGAGTAGTCGGTCGGTAAGTAAGTAAAAGGATTTGGTGAGTGAGTTTATCAATGACTCGTAAATGATTCACTTTTCGTCAGAGGAAAATGGCATATAGGAATTTTAAAAAATGGGAAATACAATCTGGGAAATGTTAAAATTCTATGTGCATGTCAAATTGTATGGGTACGGATAACACCAGAGATTTATGGTGAAGGGAATTTTTTTATTTTCTAAGGACTCTCTTTACGGAATAAGGTCAGACTTCGTTCTTACAAGATCTACACACACCTCGTGAAAGAACGCGATCCTCCTTCGGGGGTTTCTATCATCCGTGGACAATTTACTTGTTTCCTCCGTTGAAGTCTTCCTTTTAAGGGTGAAAAGATGTAACACCGTTGAATCGTAGATTTTCTTTCTGACACTATCAGACTACATTTATATTTTTGGACGTTTACAATAGATTTTAATTTTATTTTTGTTTGTAAAGTCGTCAGAAGTGACCTCTGACGTTACCGTGGTTGGAGAATGAGATTTTTATCACTTGTTTCCCCCTTTTCACTTCACGAATAGGTTCTTGAGCGCAAACTTCCGACACTACGTCGGGGGTGTCGTCTCCGTCATTTGACCTACGTGGTAGGTCTTAGTCCTTGTGCGCGAGACGGGACCCCTACTCCTTCTTAGCGCGACACTAAAAGGCCCTCCGGTCGTGTCCGCGTCCTACCCTTCGTCCTTCCAGGGGTTCTTGTTGCTAGACCAAGGAAAAATTGTTCAACTCTGTCAATAATTTTCTTTACACTCCCGAAGGACCACCAGGTCACCAACTCTGACACGAGGGTTGCGTCCCCCGGGTCAAAGTTAGGGACTAGTCCCTTGTTCTAGGGTGTACGAAGTTGATTCTGGACTGTGTCAGTTTATTTATTACTTTATTTTATTACACTCTTCTAATTCGTCTCTTTTTGACCTGTCAAAATACGTAAGACTCATCTTGGTTTTCATTTTAGAAAAAAGTCTTGTCCTATTTTTTCCCTCTTTTACTCTTATACCCCCATAGTCTACTATAATTCCTTGAATTTAAGACAATTGGTATTATAATTTCGAAGTTTTATGTGTGTGTGTGTGTGTGTGTGTGAGGAGACAATATCGATGCAAGAGTTCGGGAATATCTACTGTGATATAACCTAGACGGAATTTCTCTTCTCTTCCCTTTCCGTTTTACGACCATTGACCACTACCCATGTACCTCCACGTAAAGTAATCAGATTGAGGACCCGTACAAACTCTTAAAGATTTAATCCTTCATTTTAATTTTTGGTCAGAGGACCCGATCCGTTAATTTTTTTTTTTCCTATACCAGTTTTGGGGACTATGAGAGACTAAGAACCCAAGGACGGAAAGTACGGTACTTCTCGGATCCACGAGACTGTTGTCCCTTGTGGCTCCTCGGGAAATAACGATTACCTCGGGTAGTACTTGACACTCCGGGAGACATAGGAACCTAAAGCTTAGGTGTTAAGTTGGTTGGTGTCTAGTTTTTATAAAGTCCCCCTTGTTTTCGTCTTTTAAGGTTTTTTGATTTGAACCTAACCGACGTGTACATGTCGTTGATAAATATGTCGTAAATGGAATATAATCCGTTAATTCATTAGATCTCTACTAAATTAATTTCCAATGCTTTTTTATGTTTGTAATACGGTAGAATATATTCCCTGAACTCATAGAAGACTAAAACCATAGGTTCTCTCTAGGACCTTGGTTGGTGTTCCTGTGACTCCCTGTTGACCTAATGTCAGAGTGTTTGACGTTTGACACCTTTGGTCTCCGTTATATCGAGACAGGGTTTTATCAGTGACGATTCGTCAAAATAGTCTGAGATATTTTATGAAAAAAGGTCGGGACTAAAGAAGATTTAATCTCGGTTTTGTTCACCTTGTCTCTCGTTTTGACTAGGGAAGAGTATTCCGCCCATTGATTTTGTGTCCGTGTCTTTTGTGGACGTAATTTGTTTCGTCGGTACTTCTTTTCTGCGGGACTGGGGTCCTCACACTCAAAGACCTGGAGAATGGACCTCAGGTTATAAGTCCATGTTCTTCGGTTATCTCGGAGAGAGGGGGTCGAGTAGGACGAAGAGCCAGGGTGGGTAAAGGTGTTATGTGTTCCTGAGTCCGACCCGGCCCTCTCGGACGTACGAGTTTCCGACATTTGTCAGGATTTCACCTTTCTCTTTTGTCTTATGCCGTTCACTGGTTGAGACCTTTTTTGGATGGGTCTTTTTAGATTAAGAATCTTCACTTCTTGTCGAGAAAAAGTACCTGTACCCTTTGGACTTCTTTGTCCATACCCCAGTGATCTCTTGATTTGGAATTTTGTTCGAGACCTCTCCTAACCCGAAAGAGAAAAAACATCTTCACCTATTACCATTTTGATTTATTCGTTTCCCATGGAGAAATCTCAGTAGATTCCGAGAAAAGACATTTGTGTCAGAACCTAAAACAAAAACAAGTAAATTTGATTTTTTCCCTTAGTCCTGAATTCGGTTTCTGTGTAAGTCATCAGAGCCCAGTCAGGAAAATTTCGTGACGTCCGCTAAGTACTCCACACGACGATGTTATTAGTCTTCGTCGTCGTCAGATCTAAGTCCCGGGTCGGGTCGACTAGAGGCTCTCCCTGTAGTTCTTACCCGGTCCACGAGTCCAAGGTTGACCTTCTAGAAACTTTAACTCCCACTGTGAGTGACTCCCCAGGTTCCTCTACTAGGACTGTCACAACAGGTGATCGGGGTGTCGGTCTTTCGCTCTGGCGACGAGAGGTCCCCCGTGTAACCGGTCTGAGTACGTATGGTGTAGACGACTGTAGAGGAAGGCGAGGCACATGAGCAAGTCGACAGGACTGATGTCCTAACTTCTGTCTCTCTCCAGTGTCTGGTGCGGTGGGGCAGGGGTTGAGGACTCGGACCTCTTCTTTCCCCCGAACGATTTATTCAAGAAAAAACGAAGGAGAGTGAGATAGTAGCTACTGGTTTTTAAAGAGTTGAACTCAAAGGTTCTGACTTGAGATGTCCGATTACCGTTCGTTTTAATGACTGTTCTATTATTTCTCTGGAAACTGTTCATATTACGGTTGGATTGAGAATCCTTTACTTTTATATAGTGACAAATAGACAAGTATTTTTCTGAGTATCCACTTTGTCTTAAGTTTATACCGTCAATCTCTGTTTTGTAAAGTTAGTATCCATGTCAATGTGATATATTCAACCAGTGTAGGTCTCTAAAGGAGTCTCATATTAATTTATATGGATAGGAAGGTATATATTTTCATTTTGTTTTAAAAGACTTTGACTTAGTCTAACGTCTTTAATTTGTGTATCGTTTATAGACCACCTTTTATCACACTTCCAGTCTTTTTCGTAAAGTAACGATTCTGCCGTAAAGTATTGAGGTGAAATTCTTAATTTCTGTACTTTTACATAGGGGAGGTTGAGGATCATTCCCTGGAAGGGAGGAGTAACGAGACAGAACACTTATACATTAGATCTGTGGACCTGACGTCGAGGGCAGAAGTGGAGACTTGGGATGTGATTCAGGGTGTCACTCGCCATTTTATTGTATGCCCTAGGTAAAGTTTTATCTGGTCGAGAGGAGGACAATCCCGTTAGTGGTGAACAGCGACCAACTGACGTGTAAAGTGTTAACAAAAGAAGGGTCCTCAGAAGGTGAGTAACTGAGCGAACAGACGAGCCTACACGGCTTAGGGTAGTCCTATGTGGATCTCTGTCATTCTCTTTTGGGGACGGAAATCGGTAAATCACTAATCACTAGTGTTCGTACTGGGAGTATGGTACCCTAGACAGTCTAGACCTCCGTGACGTAAACTTCGTGGTCAACCCAGGTACTGTTTTTCTCAAGTCCCCAGGGTCCGTTTCAAATGAAGTTTTTTCAAGTACAAAGCGTCGTAATTAAAGTTTCTTCAAGTTTCGAGTAATTACACTTCGGTCGTTGGTTGTGGTGTTACTTCAGTCTTTTTCCTGCTTCATGCCCTTCGTCCATTCACCGAGAGGCTCTTAGGAGTGGACGTGGTTCCGTAGTAGAGGATCGTTCCTCGTCCTGTTCCATCCCCACCACGGGTCTTTGGGTCTCAGGCAGTGAAGAAGATGTCAGAGAGGCTACCTGTTGTGGTCACACCGTAAGTGCTTCCTGTGTTACTACATCCGTAGTTTGAGTAGACTTTTCGTCTCTTCTTTCTTCAACCAATCCATTCTTAAGTAATCGATGTTTGGGTTTACTCTGTGTGATTCGTGAGAGAAGTCTTCGGGAGGTTCCGTGAAGATACGCCTCAGTAGTGTGAGTACACCGTTTGTCGCATCCTACTAGGTTTTCTACTAATTGCCAGCATTGTCGGATGTCTATGTGAAACGAAGGAATTTACCGACTTGTCAATTATGTTATGTGTACGGGAGTAGATTATGGAACGTTTTAATTATAAAAGGGTTCTTGAAACGATCTTTTTACGTTCTCCTGGTTCATTGTCCTTTAAAACTTATGATGTTATAAAAACATAAGTCTTAAAGAAACATAAGTTAAGTTATGTATAACTTCCATCTCGAAGAAAGTCTACGGTCAGTGTTAGGTAATTGTTTATGAGGGATATTGGTTTTTTCCAGAGGGAGAAAAAGAATTTCTTAGAATCTATCCTTGTATATTCTGGATTACTTGTTTTGTCACTGATAAAATCAGAGGTACTCTGATTCGGTAAGATCCTACACCTCAACCTTTGACTCTTAGGATCCTACGGGGTTATCCTTACTACATTCTTGTGACCTATTGGTCCTTCTCCCCGTCGCCACCCCCCTCCATCGAATATAACAGTCAGGAACTGGAGAGATCGCAAAGTATAAATTTTAGGATTACCAAGTCACCAGTGTGCGTTAGGTTAATCTTAGACGAAAGGTAAATTATTTTACATAAACCTATTTATTTATGGTTAGTCAAAACTTTTCTCCAGTCTCCGTATATTCGTTGGGGTTTTCAAAGAGTACATGTAGGGTATCAATTTTCGATAAAGGATGTGTAAGGTGGGGTATTGTATTTTGTTAAAGACACACACAGAGGGTATAGATCTTGCAAACCGTATTTCGAACTATTTACGACTTATTTACATGTAAGTAAAAAAACTTTCTACTTAACTCTAAAAGGTTGTAAAATTAAAAGACAAGTTAAAGGGAGAAGGGCGGGGGAAGTGTGTCTTTTGTCCGTTCGCTCCCTGTCTTACGGTTCATCCGTTCCATCATCTGACCCCACCGATTGAGTGACAATCGTCTTCGTCACTTTTGAACGACCTCGGGAACAGTCTCGGGTTATGGTATCCGGACCAGGTAGGATGAGTGTAGTTCCTGTGTCAAACCTAAGACTGACGAGGTTTCCACCAAGACGAATTGATGCTAATGAGTCATTCAAGTCCTCTTATCACAAGAAATGCTTTCCCCGGTCTACGTTTACTTAATCCAACCGGTTTTTTTAAGTAAGTCCAAAAAGTCATTATGGAATGTCTTTTTAGACTTGTTTGAAAACTGGTTGGATCATAACGACCACACTGGATATCATCGTAAGACTTAATCGTCCTACATTTTAGTTAGAGTACTACATGAGACGTATATTCAATTTATTCGTCCCACTGTTATATGTCGGAACTGCATGAGGAAAAGGATAAACCTTGGTCAGACAACAAGGTACAGGTCCAGATTGACAACGAAGGACTGGACGTATATCCAAAGAGTTCTCCGTCCAGTCCACCAGACCATAAGGGTAGAGGAAGTCTTAAAAGGTGTCACATAACACTAGGTGTGTCAGTTTCCGAAACCGTGTCAGTTATTTCGTCTTTATCTACAAAAAGACCTTGAGAGAACGAAAAAGCTCCTAGGTCGCCTACAACCGTTAAACTAGAGACCAAGGAGACGGAAAAGATTTTGGTCGAACTTATAGACCTTCAAGTGCCAAGGTCTTGACTGCGAAAGCTTGACACCACAACCTCTTTTGAGAACTCTCAGGGAACTGACGTTCCTCTAGGTTGGTCAGGTAGGATTTCCTCTAGTCAGGACCCACAAGTAACCTTCCTGACTACGACTTCGACTTTGAGGTTATGAAACCGGTGGAGTACGCTTCTCAACTGAGTAACCTTTTCTGGGACTACGACCCTCCCTAACCCCCGTCCTCCTCTTCCCCTGTTGTTTCCTACTCTACCGACCTACCGTAGTGGCTAAGCTACCTGTACTCAGACTCACTTGAGGCCCTCAACCACTACCTGTCCCTCCGGACCTCACGACACTAAGTACCTCAGCGTTTCTCAGTCTGTGCTGACTCACTGACCTGACTTGACTTGACTTTTAGTTAGATCATCTGCCGTTAGTCGTAAAATTTTATATTTATATATCTTTATTTATATTAAATATTAAATAATTCCCAACTCATGACAGGACGTTTTGAAGACGAAGTTAATTATTGTACACACGTGACTTACTCACCGACTTTCCGTTCTTAGTTTCTAGAAAGGGTTACCCATATTAGAATTACCGATATGGTCCTTAGGTCTCCTTACCAAGTTAACGGTTTAGTGTACTTCATTGTGACCTGTTCGTCTATTGACCAAAATCTAATAAAGTGTACGGACCCCTGTGGAATATTTTAACGAGACATTTTGACATGACAAGTAGTAGAATTTTATGACTCGTGTCTGTCCGGTAGGAACTTCACCTACAGAATTGTCGAATGTTATTTTGGTAGTAGTCAGAGATTCGTTGTGGTTTGAACTTTCGAAATGAGGTCGAGATAAAAATTTGATCTTTAGAGACCACATTTTCAATTGTCCTTAACGAATTAAAATTGTAATATATTTACCACAGGAAAGGGTGCAAGAGTTGTGACTTTGGGAGATAAAGTTTTCGATACGGTCTCGTTTAATTTCGGTTTGTTATTTCCCGATTTTGACCCGTCCTAAAGTCGAAGAAGGAAGTCAGTTTCCTCCTCCCAGAGGTCTTTTCTTTGGTGTGTAAAAATTGGATGTACGTCTCTGACTCCCCTCACTGCTTTTCGTCGTCGGACGCAGGAATAGAAGGGGGGAGACTGAGTTCCGGGGTCTGACGAGTCCATATTTTTATTTCTCTACAAGCCACCAGATCCAGAATACAAACGACCCGTCAAGTTGTTCGTCGTCTCGTTACTGACGATAGACTTTCGACGTTTATAGGTGAAGGGATACTTATAATTCGTGTGACTCTACAGATGGGAAAGGTAAAATACTGGTCCTCTTCGTCTTCGTCTATCGTCGAGAACCCAGGATCCGTCCAAAATCCAATTTTCAACCTGAACTCTTGTTTTATTTCTAAGTCACTTCCGTGTGCGGTTACTTGATACTTCAGATACGACGGAAGAAGGACTCCAAAGTTCAAAGTATACTTTGTAAGAATCAAGGATAGAGTGACTTCTTGGATGATCTCATACTCTGACGTAGACAGAGTCCATTCGCCCTGAAGACAGAGTCGTGACGTCTTCGTCGGGTGTGTTCTCCCCTACACGGGAAGAAAGAGAACGGGATCATAGAGTCCGAGTTGTTTCGGGTGAGGTTCTCCTTCTGACTCACTGGTGGCTCTACGGGCTCCGGAAGTTATAGAGTAAGAGTGAGGTATAAGTTTGAGGAGTCATAAACAGAACGGAGTCGTGTCCGGAGTGATCTGAGTTTTCTTTTTTCGCCCCCGAACGAGGTCCCGGGTTAGAAAGTCAATGTTTACCTTGTATATTTTTGTAGTTCCCTCTCATACTTCAATTCTAAAAGATCGATATCCGGGAAAGCCGAATTACCCTTCGTTTAATTAGGACACAAGATGTAAGACACCCTCTTTCACTGAGGATTGAGTCTGACAAATTGTGTTACCGTCTACCCCCACGTGATGGTATCACGTGTACCTGTCGTTTGACGTTTCAAAGGGAGACTCTCTACGATAGTCCCGTCGGAGTCTTAAGACGCGTTGAGGGAGAGGGACCCACTTGAGAGTCTGGGGTGCCATCTGGGATCGCTATCCATGTGTGGACACCACTAGTCGTGGAAGTGGTCGGTGGACACCTTCTCTTTTTTTCCGAACCATAACCATCACACGTAGTGGTTCATGGTCGGTTCCAATCATCAACGGACCTTCTGACGTACGGTGTAGGTGTACACACCACCTGTCCACCTTGTCATTGAATCCTTTAGACCTTTCTCTTACTTGGCTCTTGAACTGGAGAAAATACCCACTTTTGGGTTTAATATCAAGGATTTCTCATTTTAAATAGTCCTAAATTATTAAAGGATGTAAAACCATAAATCTCCTCTTTTGTAAAATCGATGTTATATGGTGAATAGTGATTGAATAGTGTGTAGTTGGGGGTTTCGGAAAGGACTAAGAGTTTGTGTACGGAGAAGGGAGAGGAGATTGGGACGGACCGTTGTGTGTGCACGGAAAGTAGTATAGTCTTGTGTGGAATCAAAACATATGAAGAAAAAATCTACTGTGTACGAGACTCTTATCTTAGGATAGAATTAATGTTCCGTCGTCCTACTCTTATGACTTGAACAGGATCCTTTGGTTGTACTGGTTCTGAGTGAGTCAGTTTACCTGTGACCCAACTTTAAGCTCTCTCTTTCGAAAGTCAGAGATAATGGATACACGAGATAGAACTCTGTCAGTTGTTCACGCTAAAAGTCGGAAGAAGTTTTTTTACTTCTCATTGAAAGGACGTTTAGAATTAGCTAAAATGTTATTTCAAATTATTCAATTTTGTTTTTTGTCTGGTTTTTTTCCTCGTGCGATCCAAAATAGTGTTTCCGAGAAAGATTAAGTTTGTCCTCCGGACCGCACGACGCTAAGTACCCCAGCGTTTCTCGACCTGTGCTGACTCGCTGACTTGACTTGACTTGACTCCGTTAAAAGTTCTCGGAAGCATGGTTGGTCGGGGGTTCGATTTCCACTTGTAGTTATGACTGGTCAAATACTGGTGAAATACTTCTGTTATGGTTTTGACCCCTTTAGAAAATTTTGGTTGGTAGGTTATTTATGGAAGAGTCGATTTCACTTGGATGACTAAAGGATAAGTGAAAAAAGAAAGATGAGTCTATCCTAAGGTTACGGGTGTACTTCTATTTAAGTGAGACATAAGATAATTATCTTTCTCCAAAGGGAGGATGTGTAAAGGGTCGAGGGAATTTGACCAAGGTATGTTGGTCTTGTAGATTTTTCGTCCTTCTAAAGGTCGACAAAAGAACTTTTTCGAAACATAAGACCGGTCAAAGTGTAAGGACTCCCTTGTTCTCCTTTTACTCCAGATCCTTATCTTTACTGGATGTTGGGGTTTCTTAGTTTCCCTTTTACTCTTGACTCAAAATAAAGATTCCCTGACTTTAAGGTAACAGTGTCCTGAAAAGACGATAACGTAATTATACGTAAAAGTGTATTGAAAGTTTCAAAATCCTACTCCACTGGTAAAAATAAGTCCTCGAGTCTGAAGGAGAAAGAAGGTAGGGAGGAAAAGGTAAGTGGGATTTTAAGACGAAGTTAGTTGGAGGTGAAGGGAATTTATGTTGATGATGTGGATAACTTGTCTTGTCATTGTTCGGAGAATTATAGGTCTTATGGAAGTTAAAGTGACACTAAAGTTGTGTTGTCCTCTTTTATAACATCTTCTTCGTTTTTGAAAAGGGAGATGTATGGAGATTGTGTATACCTTTCTGATGGAATTACTACTTATATCAGTTTCTTGGCTGTATACGGTCGAGATAGATACTATGACTTCACACATACGTGACTCCTACTTGTCGGTGGGACACACGGAGAATGGGTACACATGTTTTACATCATGCACTTTCGTAACACTAACCCTCGGAGTTTTTGTACCACAACTCAGTTTTTTTTCAAAGATCATATACTTTACTGTATCTTCATAATACTTACGTCGGAGAATTC
This sequence comes from Capra ibex, assembly GCA_006410555.1. Lineage (NCBI taxonomy): Eukaryota > Metazoa > Chordata > Mammalia > Artiodactyla > Bovidae > Capra > Capra ibex. Next base: position 2,613,672 of record SJYO01050415.1, read on the forward strand.
GAAGATGACAGTCACCGTGGACCTGGGAGTGAGTCTGGAGACCCTTTCCCGGCGAATGGAAGTTACACGGCTGCGTGACAGGTCTGTCGTAACCCTAACGGCCCATCGAGACTCTGTCGGTAAAGACTATGGACTGTCCTTTCCTCTCTTTGGTGTCTGGGTGACTCGCACTTTGCGTCGAGGAACAAATGTTAGTGTGATCTATTATGTCAGGGATATTATATCGTCACGAGTCACATGTGACCTAATTTTGTGACCTTGGTTGATCAGTTTGTCTTGTAATTCTTGGTTTGCCGATCTCCATGACAACTAAGGGTTGTGACTGAAGTCGTTCGTCACTACCCTGTAGATCCTATCGACGACGTCGGTTCCGGTTTACGAAGGAAAACTCCTATTGTACGGACGTAGGAGGTGTTTTTCGTTCGTACACCCTTACTTTGTCAGGTAGAGTTAATCGTAGGAAAGGAAAGGAAAGGAAACGAGGGAATTCCGCTTTAAGGTGCAGAGAAATGGTTTGTTAAGTTTATGGTGTAGGAAATCTTTTTTTTAGAAGGGATAAAAGACTCGACCGTCAGTAGAGAGGGAGGACATTCAAGAGTCCTTAGTGTTAGTAGTGGCGAATCCTATGAATAGACTTTCATTAGACTCCTTGACAAAACAGGAAGGATGAACTAAAAATACGGGGAATTACAGTGTCAGTTCTGAGGAGACTTACAGTATATCTGAAAGTTTACTCTTATTTATTTTATGCATTCTATTTGAGTTTTACTAGGTCTCCTCTTTTGTTCCACACCTGATTTGTAATTGACAGATATTATAGGAACGTTAAAAAGACATTTAGATTCTGGTGGATTCTATTTTTAAAATAATTTATAAAATTTTACTGGATCTCTATTTTTCGTTCCGTCGGATAGTATAAGACGTTAACTTGTCACTCGATGTAAAATGTCCTTCCTGAGTTCTTATGTATACTTTCCGTAAAATAAAATAGGAAAACAACCAAATAGGTCCATTACCATCGTCCTCATGGACTAGTACCATGTCCTCTTAGAACCCTTTGAAGTGTTAGTTATTTTAGATTTACAGTACATGCGATGTGATAGACTGTCACTGAGACGAGTTGACTCTGGTATTAGATCGACTTGTTCTGACTTGTTTGTCTATGTGTCCTTCTTTCGTTACAGGTCGTTAATTTTTTTATAAAAAACGTATTGTCTAAAAATTTTTATCTTAATCTTTTTTAATCCTCCGTCGTCTCCTGAGTTTTGGTTGCTAAGAGGTAGTCCGAGAAAGAGAGGGTTGTGGCACGTGTGTCACAATTGCGTATACACGTAAAAAAACACAAACTCACGAATGAAAGTGGTCTACTAGTGACCCTAGGTTACTCGTCGTTCATTGAATAGTTCTTGATAACCAGATTTAATCCAAGTTCAGTGACTTTAAAACCACTGAACTACTTATAAGTCCGTTAGTTTTGAAAAATTTAGGGGACTCTGTCGTTATAATTATCGATTGCAAATGACTTGTCAATGATATTCGGTCTTGAACTGGTCCACGAAGTAAACGTAAGAGTAAATTAAGTATGTCGTTAGGAATTCCGTCTACGATAATTCGGGTAAAATGTCTTCTCCTTTGTTTTCGAATCATTGTTAATTCATCTCGGTTTTAAGTTTTGTTTCCAGTGGAACGGACACAAGGTTATTTTTAAATGTGTCCGTCACCCGGAGATTCTCGGACCTCAAACGGTTGGGGTTGACGATTTTCATTGACGGTATCCTTCTAAATAAAATAAGGATTGTTTTAGTTCGGGTCCCGAACGATTTTACGTAGTTGTGTTCTTGGTACTACTCTTTTCCTATACCCTAAACTCTTCTATTAAAACTCACAGGTAAAGTGGATTTTACAGGTTGTTATTTCCTAAGTAATTTATTTAAGACTAGGTGGGTGACACTTCCATGTGACGTTTTTGTAATTTTTAACATGCTGAATTTTCGTGTATCATCATTCTTTATTTGAATCATTCTATATTTATATATATATATGACATAAATTGTATCAAATTTTATATTCATAGATTTTTGATACGTCTTTCTAGTTCTGATTTTACTCCACGTTATTTTACACGGTACGTTCAGTCTTAAGAGTTGGATGTGTAACACCGCTCACTTGGATCTTAATTGTCCATAAAAAGGGGAAACTATAGGTAAACGGTTTAAAAATTTCACGGATAACACAACTGTACAATTTCTAACCCTTTAAATTTGACATTTGAAATACCTTTGTCCACTTCTCTTTTTGTAAAAACAAAGTATATTTGTGACTTATGTAGAAACTATAGTAGTCTTATTTCGGAATCCGACGAAACGATCGTGAAGGGAGGTTTGGGACGTATACTAGATCTTTAAAGTTAGAATGGAGTTCAGGTACGGAATTCTGAGAGTCTCTACTGGCGCCAGGGGATGGTGTCCGGTGTATCTCGACCCCTCACAGAAGTAACCGGTCTAGTCGATAGACGTGTTTCTTTTCCCCCTCTTTACAGATGAACACGATGAAAGGGTGTGTGTTTGAACTAATAAGAGTACCCCTGTTTGGTGAAAAAATCAAATAATCCGAATTTGTAATGATGCCCGGGACCCGTGTACCTCACTTTTTTTTCTGGGTTACAGGGCTTTTCGTTCGTCAAACTTCGTCGTTCAAAATGTTTGTTTTTTTCGAAAATAGTCAAGAAACAAAACCAGTGTGTCGTGCATCCTAGAACCAAGGGACTTGTCTCTACCTTGAACACGGGGGACGTCATCTTTACATCTCAGAATTGGTGAAATTCGGGTTCCTAAATACATTTCGAAAAATTGGGGGGTTGACGGAAGTCGATAAAATGGGAATGTGGGGCCGCTCAGGTGTCTATACGACGACTTGGAGAAATCTGATACTCCAATTAAACTTAATTTTGAAATTTGAGTAAGTATAAGTTTTTGTCAACCAATCGTGACGAGTAATACATCACTGATCTTTCTAGGAGTGGACCGTTTTGTTTTACCCTCTCTCCGACAGGTTGAGTAGTTGGTTGTGTTCCAAAAAGTCACCAGAACCGACCTTCTTCTTACACAGAGGAAGAAGATCTCCGTACCGTCTACTTTTAAGTCCAAGGAGTAGCAGTAGAGGTTCTACACGCTAAACTATGTTCATTGATCCCTCTCCGTTTCTAAAGTCCATTTTACAAAGGAGACTACATGTAATATTTATATTAATTGTGAAGGCATACAATATGTACTTGGTTTACTCTAATTGACACTATTGGTAAAGTACTACCCACATTCAGTTTAGTGATACGACGTATGGAATTTGAATGTGTCGCGACATAAAGTTAAAATAGAGACATTTTGACCTTCTTTTTTTTGGGTTATTCGTAAATTTTTCATGAAGAAGACTTCTACAGACGGTAGTTGTATTACGAGTATTTAGTGAAATTATAACTCAGCCGTAGATGTCAAACTCTAGAGACGAATGACTGATCCCAAAAGATACAGAAATTCTTGTCCCATGTATGGGTTTTCTTAAATTTTGTTTCTGATTTTGTCTATAAACGTGTGGTCGTAGGTTATGACGTAATGAGAGTTGTCGGTTTTCCACCTTTCTTAGGTCCACAGGTAATTGTCCATTTATTATACACCATGTATGTATATCACCCAATAATAAGAACCTATTCTTCTTATATCTCGACTGTGTACTTGAGATTTGATGCGGTGTACTTCACTCGGTCTGTCTTCCCACTCGCACACACACGTGAGTCCAGGGGTCACGACTCCCTGTCCCGGTACTCCTCTGAGGAATTACCCGTATGCCCAAGTCAGACCTCACTATTTTTTTTCAAACCTTTTTGTCATCGTTACCAATATGTTGTGACGTTTACATTAATTACGGTGGTTTAACTTGTACAATTTTACTGTTTAAAACAATATGTATAAAATGGTGTTTTTCTTTATTACCTACGATTTTTTATACTTACAAATTCTGGATAAATAACTAGTTATTTTTTAATAAGTGATGATATATTTTTATGTATTGAATGTTTTGTGATATGTAATAGCAAAAATATGTTTCTAAATTTATACATATATGTGTCCATGTGTGTGTGTTTTTACCATAGAAACCCGTCTTCCTAATGTTCTCTGTAAAAACGAATATACGTGAAAGGGTTGAAAAGATGTTACCTTCAAGGAACAATTCTTTTGAATTTTTTAATCTTTACCCACTTTTATGAATATTGTTATCCGATTCGACATTTTTCACTCTGTTTTGTCCGTATTTGACCCTTTTCCTCGTTATTTCTGTCGACCTTATTCGAGGTACTCTTGCTCAATGCCTGTATTTCTTTCCCCCTTGTTGACATCTTTGCCCTTTGACCTTATCTTAGTGTTTCAAAATCTGTCATAAAAGTAAAAGGAGTGTGTCTTTATCGCAATCTGTTCGGAAGACGTGGATTGCCGTTTTGGACTTTCGTTCCGGTACCGTAGAGTAAAGTATTCGTTAGACCTCAGAAGTTATGACCAAAAGTTAAGTTCCGGTCTCATCTCAAGTCTGAATAACTTGAGTAAACAGACACGACGACGACGACGATTCAGCGAAGTCAGTACAGGCTGAGACCCGCTGGGGTATCTGCCGTCGGGTGGTCCGAGGGGGCAGGGACCCTAAGAGGTCCGTTCTTGTGACCTCACCCAACGGTAACGGAAGAGGTTACGTACTTTCACTTCAGCGAGTCAGCACAGGCTGAGAAGCGCTGGGGTACCTGACGTCGGATGGTCCGAGGAGGTAGGTACCCTAAAAGGTCCGTTCTCATGACCTCACCCACGGTAGCGGAAGAGGGTAAACAGATACTTTTCGGTAGTTTCTGACATTGTGTTCCTACTCCTGTCGTAAAGTAGTCCCAACACAGAACAAACGAACTTCTGTACTGGGAGATATTTCCAACTCAAAATGTCCTGTTACTTGACGTTATTCCTTAATCCCTTGATTAAGTCTGATCATGGTGTTTTTTCCTTATGTTTTCATTATTTGTTGAACTGAAAGTTTACTTTCGACACCTTCTGTCGTTTTAGCTCTGAAATGTGAGTTCAACGACCTTAACCGGGTATTCTGTAATTGTCTTTATCATTCCTGCCGTTTTGGTTCTGTACCTTCGCTGGATTTACAGGTAGCAGTCTGCTTACGTATTTCTACACCATATATATGTCTTGTCTTATGATGAGTCGGTATTTTTTCTTGTTTTATTCGGTAAACGTTGTTGTACCTACGTTGACCTCTACTAGTATGATTCACTTCAGTTTTCCTCTTTCTGTTTACGGTACACCATCGTAAATACACCTTAGGTCTTGATACCGTGTTTACTGGGTAGATACTTTGTCCTTCCTGTTTGTTGCTTCCAGGATCGTGTCTCTTGTTTTAAGTCGTAGGACTCTATTTGGTATTACCTTTCCTTGTAATTTTTTTTTCTCTTTATCATGCCAACCTTTCTAACCACTGTACCGACCCTTCGACGACATCCATGATTGCTCAAAGTTGAAGTCTGAACACGTTCACTGTACAGATACCTTGTAGATAAATTATGATTCATCAAGTCGTCCTTACGGGTTGTTTTTCAAGTCCTCTAGTGAAGATTTCGATGAAAAACGTCGATAGGTGTCCATAACTAAATTCGGTGATTTTATCTCTTTCAGTAGTTCCCTTTCTTGTATTTTCCCTTCTCCCGTTTTGAAAACAAGACTTCCTGTATTTTGTAAGAGTCCTTTTTGATGTTCCGGGACTTTGATGGAGAGAAAGTGGTTGAAAATATCATCGGTCCCACTTTGCCCTATTATTTTCCTGATGAGTGACCAAAGGTTTAAGACTACGATGCTTTTCCTTCGGACAAAATTCGTGTGTGTACCGTCGTCGTTGTCCGTGTCATAGTTTCATGAACTCGGCCTAGAGTCATTGGACCTTACCTTTCTCTTTCTAAGATCACACGTCCGTTTACTTCGGTGTTGTACCTTTTGTCACGTCATATTATCCTGTTACATTATTTTGTTTCACGGTTTTTGTTTAGGACAGGAAGTGTAGGTGTGGTCCTCAGTCGTTTGACGTCGGGTGTCCGGTCGGTACGTCGAGTGTATGAGGGTTACCGACGCAGACACGGGTCGTCATCTCGGTTCGTCACCTTTACCTGGTGTGCCGGGTGTTTTCGCCTTTTGCAAGTGACGGACCGGAATTTGTCCTTTTGTTTTTGTGTTTTGAACGGTTGAGAACTCGATTTGGTCATAGATTGTTTAACGGGTCACGAGTTACGAGGAGGTTCCCTATTTTCACTGTCTCGAGTATATGACGGTCAAAAGTCCGTTGTATCTCTCGAAAGGGAACAGTAAGTGATCTTCGTCGTAATGGGTAAGAGTGTAACATGCATTACTCTGGTTTTTGGACAAGTGGTTCCCCTCTTTTAAAGGTAAGTATAAGGTTAAGGTTTGAAATTTTCGAAATTGTGGAATTCGTTGATGAAAAATTCCGTAAGACGGGACAAAAAATTTGAACATTGATAGGAAAGATAGAGTCTCTCATCAACTTTACTTGTTTACCGAATATTGTGGTGAGACATTTGGAATCTATTGGTATTCAAAAGTTTTATTCCAATAAATTGATTTTAATCCTACTTTAACATCGTTCAAAATAGTTTAATCTGATTATTGTCGATTGTACGAAAAAGTAAAAAAGAGGGAGGAGGTACCAGATGAATGGTATAGAAGTAGACAGAGGTTTCACTAGAATTTCTATAGAGGGACGAGTCAAACTCGGTTTTTCTTCTTGTAACTAAACCAGAATACCCACCGTCTCGTCTGTTTTTAGTAAGGAGAAAGTCCCAGTAGGTCCAGTAAGATCGTTTCAGTTTATGTGTTAGTTGTAGAATCTTTAATCCTAAAGAAAAGACCTTAAGTCGTGGAATGGTTATTCCTAGTTTGTCCGGTGGTTTACAGATCTCCGTGGACCTCAGAGAGGTACGTTCGACACTGGGTCTCGTCGAACGGTTGGTGTCCTAATATATTGTGTTATTTGTCTTTAAGAACAGATGATATTTATGTATTATTTCGAATCCAAATTTTTTTTTCGGTGTTAAGGTCAGATGTCGGACTAGTCTAATTATTCCGTTTTTGATAGAGGTCTCTTTTTACAGTCTCTTCTCTGTACTTTAAATTTCTTAGTAGTAAAGTCCGACATTTATTCTGAGAATGTGTAAGTGTCATGATAGGTTTGGTGGTTGTGGTAGGGAGAAGACAGAAATAGTTGAACGGTTTTAGGGTTTTCCGTAGGGGGAGTTGACCTAAAGCAAAGAAAAATTCATAAAGGTTGTAAAACATAAAGAGAGTTTCCGTTTTGTACAAAATATAAAGAAACATCAGGGTTTCAGTTCATGTCGTGGACCGTCAGTCCACGAATTATTTGAAGACTATTGATTTGAAATAATGAATTGTGGTGAGGTTTTTAAATTGAACGATTAGAATGGTTTAAAAGATTTTAACTACATTAGAATGAGTTTATGGTACATGATCTATTTGCTACAGAATTTTTCTAAATTGGGGTCCTGGATATTTAATTATAATATTTCTTTTAATTAAACCCCACTTTTCTCTCAAACTCCTTCGTCTCTAGTTACTTCTAATGGGTACACGACGACTATTGACTTCGACCCATGTGTCTTGAAGTAATATTAGTAGGGAGTTGTGGACGTTCCCTAATCAAACTCGGAGCTCCGGGGTCTATGGTTTTAGGTGCCTATGGGTTTAGAGAATTTTTGTCCCATCATGTTCCTTGACAGCATTTCACATTACTAGGGATGTTGAATAGAAGTTTACCAGAACGGATTTTTTGTGTCTATGTTTCGTTTCTTTTCCGGTTACATCGTCTCGTCATGATCATTCACTTCGATTCACTTTTCAAATATCCTTAAGTGACAAACGAGGAAAATCTAAAAAAGATACGACCTTACCCCACCTCATCCCCTCTTACTTTCTGATAAATGGACATTACTTATGTGGACCTAAGAAGTTTGATCTTTGAAAGTCCTTAACGTTTACCTATTACAAGTATCCAAGAAGTTCTTACTTTTAACATAGACGAAAAAATTTTTGGCTTCGTGTTGACTGAATGTTATAGTACGATCAAAATCCACGTGTTGGGTCTTGACACGACTAAAAGTTAAAAGAAAGAGTCTAAAACAAAACAACACGATTTTATGAATGACTGAAATGATTTTTGTGAATTGTTTTTAATTCAAGTAAAGTGTTGTATTTATATAAGAGAATACCATTTGTTTCTGGATGGGCAGAGGACCCTTAACCTGTCGCCTATAGGCCAACCAGTGGCTTCAAGAATATTCATTACATCAAAAGCCTCGTCTAATCGTGAGGTGAACCTGGTAGACTAGGGGGACCTTGACAGTTCTCTTTTGTTATTGATCATTACTAAACTGCATTGATACTTAAATTGGAAGTTAAGGAAGAGAGGAAGTCGTGTTGAATTTCCACGGACTTCCCCGATTTGTAAGTTGCACAAAGAAAAGGGACTCTCAATGTGATCTGTTCTTACCTTGTGGTAAACCCACTAAAGTCGGACAGGTCTATAGATCGTTCCGTAGATTTTCAAATCGAGGTTCGGGTCTTGAGTCAAGAGTCGAAGCCTGGATATTAGGTTGACGGATTACCTGTGAGAATGTACCTATAAGGTATCGTCCAATTTTTACTTACGTAAGTGTTTGGTGACGGTTCAAGGAATGGTTTGGTAAAGGACCCAAGAGTTGGAATCTCTTGTAACAGTAGTTGGTTAGCTGGTTTGGTAGGAAAGACGTCGTTTTTCCTACAGTGGGAAGTTAAGAGAGGAGAGGGTGTGACCAAGATGGAGAAGTCGTCAGGAGTACGACGTTTGGAGAAAACCAAATTACCTTTACGAAGGACTGGAATGGTGGAAGGTAAGGTAATGGTTTTACATTGGTACACTAGAAAGATTTTGTAAGTGGAAATTATCCAGTAATAAGAAGACGAAGGAGGTGGGGTCGAGAAGTGGAGGTTACTAGGTTGGTGTTACTCGAAAGTCAAAAGTTACTTGGTACAAAAAAAGGACGTAAACCCGAAAACACGTAAGACAAAGGAGACGGGTGTTGTCTTTGAGGAGGAGGTGGGAGTGCCGGGGATTGAGGATTGATAAGGAATCAGGAGCCGATTCTCGTGAAGACTTTCGAAAGAGATTACGTGACGGAAGGAAAAGACCAATCCTTGGGGAGGAGGTACGACAGTGCCGTACACCGTGTGAGACCATTAAAAACACAATGATCATACATAAGTGGTAATATGAGTTAGAACATATATTCCTCTGTGGTGTTGTTTAAAAAGTGGTGCGTCAGGGTCCCCGGTCGTCTAACTGAAACGTGTATCACTAGTGTCTCCAAGTCATTTGTAAACAAATTACTTACTTTGGGAACATTTACTCTTCATAGTATTATGTAATATTGTTCATTAATTATATTAGATAAAAATTTTACGAAGACGAATTATATATCAGAGAAGGATTCTAAATTGTGAGTTTCTGTTGACGATAAAATATAAAAAGAAGAGGTTTTAGGATAGGTTGTTGTCTGTATGAAGTAAAATCTGTAGTTTACGTTTACTGAGTTTTGTCTTTCCTGACCTAGTGGTAGAATCTACTCGGACTATGTTAAATCTATGGTGTTTATATCAACAGGAAATCAGAAAATTATATTACTTAATTTGATTATAACTAAGAAGTACCACTTGGAGAAACTCGAGGATGTTTTTAGTATGAAACGATACTGCGTATATTTTGTGACAACTTATACTAAACGATTTTAAATTCTAAAGACGTAGATGGTAGTTTCCTATTGATCCGACATTTATAAAGAATAATGACAGGAAGGGGTCAAAACCATACTTCAATATGATTCGAGAATTTCACCATGTATCCAAAAATAAGAAAAAGACTAGCGAGTTCTTTAAATTCCAGGGATTTTTAAGACCTGGAATTTAGAAGACTCCTTTTCTTTAAAAACTAATAACGGGGTTAAAAAATTTGTTTACAACCAGATAAGTCCAAGAATTAAAGTAGAAGATAGTTAAAACTACTGTCAAAAGTTTTTATAAAGATAAAGTAGATCCGAAAGTTTGACTTCCTGTCAAAATAGAACAAAGTAGGTGTTGTACAGAAAAGTGTCTCGGTCTAAAACTAAAAACATTACTCTCACTTTCTAACTGATGTCAGTTTTGTGGTCTCGTCGGTGGTCTTTAGTTATAAGGTTCGACTGACGAGAAAGAAAGAGATAGGGTAATCTCCCATTCTCAATTGGTGGTGTACTTAAAGATTGCAGGGGTTTTGTGTCTGTTCCGTGAGTCCAAATGATACTTATCTAATATCAAAGGTTTAGGATAATTCATTTGTGAGGATTCAAACCCGTATTTTACCTGGTTCGTTTTACCATGTTTCGTCTAGCTTCTTTTTTCATGGACATTAATCCTTCAAAGGTACAAGGAGGTTTCCGAGTGACATAAAAGCCTGATGCACTAAATTTGGTTCCAGATTAAGTATCTTTCATTCGCAGACGACCCATAATCGACGACGAAGGGGTCAACCTAGTAACAGACGAAGGATCTATTGTCACCGTGTTTCTGATTAGTCATGGTATTTTAGTTTGAAAGTTTCGACCTTTCATTTTCTCACCTATGTACATATACTTATTGACTAAGTGAGACGACATGTGGACTTTGATTATGTTGTAATATTTAGTTGATATGAGGTCATTTTTAATAAATTTATTTGCTTATTTCGACTTTTCCAGTAATTCTAAGAAGGTAAAGTGTTTGGTCCTTTATCACCAGGTGTCTACGGTTTACGAAACGGTTTTAAGTGTGATTTTTTACCGTCTTGCCCACGTTCTTGGGTTCAAAAGATGAAGACCCTGGTCTTTTGTGACGGAAGGAGAGTTCCCTTTCTTGCCGTACAGGGTAGAAAGTGATAGAGGGTTACTTTTTTATAGGGTTTGTGGTGAAGTGGAGAAAAAAGTCCCGCAAAGGGGTTATTTTGGGACAAATGTGTCCCCCTGACAAGTTGGGTCTCGTTTCCGCGATAGTACACCAGTCCACTTGCGACTCTGCGAGGGTTCACAAAGTCTCTCCGTAGACCTCTCATTGTCATTATTTTTTTAACACTGGTTCCTTCTATATGGAGTATTAGGTAAAGGTCTGTTCGTTTGTAACCTAAAAGTTTAGGGTGTAGATGAGGTTGATGCACTATGTGATTTCACAAACGAAACACTCGGAGGTCACCTCTACTTTACCATTCAGCCCGACGTCGTAGAGACAAGTTCTATATGTGGTTAAAGACAAAGAGTTACCGTGGACACCTACCTCTGTTTTGTATTTTTTTAAGGTCTATTACTTTTCTGTCCGATGTCTTGTCGATCTAAATATAGTGTTAATAAAAGATTTACTATCGGTCATGATTTGTGATGTTCACGTAATTGAATTCTAAAACGATTGTGATTTTATCTGTCCTCGATTTAAAATGGGAAGAGTAAGATTATCTCTAAAAAAAATTTAAATCGTCACGGCTCAGAATCAATGCTATAAGTTGTAGAAACGACGTCATTCTCCCGGGAGAAATCAACACCGTACATATACGAATCAACTGTACACCCTAGATGAGGGGACTGGTCCCTAACTTGGGTTCAGACGTGACCGTCGAGTCTCCGAATCGGTGACCTGATGGTCATTTCAGGGGTATTATCCCTAGAATCAATCAATCAAGTCAGCGAGTCAGTACAGGCTGAGAAACGTTGGGGTACTTAACGTCGTGTGGTCCAGAGGGATTATAGGGTGATTGAAAGGTTTTTAAAAATACTGTTTGATTTGTTTTTAAGTATTTTGACGGTCGAAACAAGAGACTTAATCTAGATTATTAAAACGCTGACCAGTGTCTTCCAACGGGAGACCTTCGGACTAGTCTATACGTCTCAAAAGAAGTTCTCTAAATAGTCTCTTCTCTGTACTTACATTTAGTAGTGAAGTCCGACTACTTTCGTTGGTATGAGAAACGGATTATTACACTTTTGAAAGTCGTATCGGAAAAACCATGTCAATTTCTTTGGTTTTTACTGGGTAAGGGTTGATCTATTCTTCATCTTTTTTCCACACAATTTTGAAAGGGGTAACAAAATTTTCTCTTTCGTTGAATTTGTGGGTTTTACTATGTTTAAAATAAGTCCACTCACTAAAGAACCATGTGATGGTTTTAGTGTCGTAACGATAAGACTTGACTCGAAGAAATTCTTAGTTTTTCGGTTGTCTCATTCAGTGCGTGATTAGTATTGTCGAGCGGGAAACCCTAGGTGTCGATTCTTGACCGGTCCTTGTTACGCCGCCGTAGGTGAGAACGGTTTCCAAAGAACCACTTAGAAGAGTTTGTATAAGAATCTACCGACCATAAGGTCCTATTGTTAGGCTGGACTTAGTGACGGTTGGTGTTACATCAGAAAGCACGGTGGACAGTTGGATTTCCGGTACTCGCTGGCCTACTGTGGTTTATGAAGGTGTCAATCATCTCACACATGAAACGGTCACAACCCTAGTCCCGCTTCGTCGAGGTTCTAGAAAGGAGCCCTTTGTTGTTAAAGGACAACAAACCAAGGACTTTTTGTGTGTTTTATTTCTAGTACTTGTTATTATTCTTGATCAGGTTTTTCATTGGAAGTACCTAGTTTTACGATGATGTGTGTTTATGTTGATTTACTCAACCTCCGAATCATAAAATTTAATTAAATAAGATGAAATTTTCCAGGAAAAGGATCTTAAATTTTGTAAATTGTTTTCACCATAGTTTCTTTTCGAAAAGTATTTACTAGTACGTTCGAAAAAATTTTTGAAGAAAATTAAAAAGATTCTAAACGGTAGTTATTCGTATTAACCCTCAACAGATGTTTACTATAATTGCATATTGTAAATCGAAACATTTTAAATTTTAAAGGTTTCCGAGAAAGATCAGGTAAAATTTCTGATAACAAGATTCTTTAGTATAATTGAAAAACACGTCAATCTACATCATAGGGTTTCTTGAAAGTTTTAACGATAGATTATATACGACAAATAAAGATTTTTCGAGTGGACGAAAGTTTTAACGTTAGTTGTGGAGGTTTACGTATTTGTCGGTTGCACTTGGGTTGAGAGGGACGATGAGTATAGGTGGGACTACTCAACAGTAGTGGAAGTTTACAACTCTTATTGGTTAAAGGAGGAAAGAGTGTGAGAGACTAGAGTTCATTGGACGATAGTTACAATGACAGTAAAAGAGACGGTGGGTCCTACGTTAGAGTATAAGAAGATAGATAGGAGTGGCGGGGTCGTATCCAGGAGTGATAGATTACGGATTTGCCGGAGGATGGGATGGACTATATGGTGCGGATGGATAGGGTTAGGTAAGAGTAAACGAGTTACGGGTTAGTGAATAGTTCTGTGGAATGAAAGATTTTCAAGAAACCTTGACTCTATTCTAGTTAATGAAATCTTTGACATTTCGTAATGTATTCAATGTTACAAGAGATTGTTAATTTAAAAAAAAGTATTAAACAAAAAATGTTTTTCCGAACTACAACTTTTTGGTTAGACTTCGTATTTTGATAATTATAAATTTTACACTTCTTAAGGGACCTTCAGACATCATTCCTGAGGAGTGTAGGTGACGTCCCCCGTGTCTAAGTTAAGGACCAGTCCCTTGATTCTGAGTCGTTCGGTTCTCCACGTCAGGTTTTTTTTTTTTTTTTGGGGTGTGTTTTGAAATCTCCTTGAATGGTCTCTTTAACGGTACTTACCGTTTCGACTACGGTCACCGAGCGACGTTCCAGTTCAACATGTCCTTGTACCGTCGTCATTGTCACTCGGCGGGTGTCGAGGTGTTAAGTCTGAAACCAATATGGTTCAGTTTCGATCGATTCTCATGTATTTTCGTCTTTTTATAGTCGACACTTTGACAATTGTCTATAAAGACATTCCGTTGTAGATCACTTCTGTCGTCTTGGTCATCTCATTCCGAAGGACTCATTGTTGTATGAAAATCGTTAATTCTCACGAAAGATGTACGTCCGTGACACGATGATATGTGAAACGAAGATTAGAGTGTTCTTTATATATTTCATGTTCTATAATGTGATTAAAATGTTCATTCTTTTAATCCGATTCTTTTATTTGACGAACTCCAGTGTACATCATTTTTTGTAATCCCTCGACATGAGACATGGTAATTACGTTGTTACAAATAAATTGAAATAACAGTACCTTTGTTTGATCCAGATGTAAATGAAGATAAACTTATTGCAGATGAAAGTGTACCAAGTCTTAAGTTTTCGTGTCGTTTTTCGGGTGAGGTAGGTAAGGGATCGATAAGTCAAAAGGAAGAACCTCCTTAGTTAAAGTGGTTCAATATAGCACAGAAAGGTCTATAAAAGACATACGTGTTCTTCTTTGTATAATTATGACATATGATACGGAAGTAAAAATTGATTTCTAGTAACATATGAGTGTAATATCGCGTTGACTAACAAAAATTAGTAAAATGGATAGAACCTGTATCACTGTTTGTTTTCTGAAAGAGCAAAACAAAAAAATGTCGATACATAATTATGTTATTATATAGGGTAATTATATTCCTATACGTAAAGTAGCTTACCCATATATTCTTAAGTGAATCGATTTTGGGATGACTACTTGTAAGTAAGTCCAAGAAGGGTTGGAGAACGATTATGCTTATGACGACGCTTCTTTTTAGAAGTATATATTCAGTAAGTATACACGTACTGACATAAAGATTCTAATTAAGGATCTTCACGTTAACGACCTGACTGTCTGAATGTGTAAACGTTGAAACTATGTATAACTGTTTGACGGAAAGTTTCTTTGAGACGGTTAAATGTAGAGGTCGTTGAACTCAAGGATTAAAGATGTTGGTCTGAAAACGACTAATTATCTATTTTCATGAGTGGATGTAGAGAATATCTCGAGATATAAATGTAATGATCTTTGAATTTGGTCAACGATTCAGCACAGGGTGAGAAACCCTGGGGCACCTGATGTCGTGTGGTCCGGAGGGACAGGAAGAGATAGAAGACCTCAAACGAGTTTGAGTACAGGAAACTCAGTCATTACGGTCAAAAATTTAAATTTGGATGACTGGTGGTTTTTTGATTTTTGACTTGACAGTGAAGTCCTCCTTCGGAGAGGCTTCCTTATGTGTTAGTGTCTTTTCCTAAGAAGAGTAGTCTATCTTGAGTTTTGACGTTTGACTACATGGAGATGGTATTTTCTTAATGGTTTTTGATGTAGATATGTGTGGATGACGATCTTTTGTTTGACTGAATAAAAAGGAGTGAGTCTCTGTTTTCGTTCCCTAGAGCTCTTTAAGTTTCACTAGTGACACATTAATTGTGTACTCCGACCAAAACAATTTACTCTTTTCTCTTAATACTTATTTGTAGGAGTGTTTATTATTGGTAAAGACCCGACACGTTCTCGTTCCCGAGAACAGAGAGACCCGATGGTTTCTCTCCTGAGGTCAGATCTTTGTCCAGGTCTCTCTATGTGTAAAAGGATGAACTTTGGTTCCTTGTAGAAATAACAGGATCCTAGTATCCCTTTTTTCCTTTTCCGGACTCCACCTTATTGTCTCAACTTTTTACTGGATGTTTTTCTTTTTGTCTCTTTTTTTTGATATCTGTGTTTCTGTATCTATGTGTGTGAGTCTTCCGGAATCTGTGACTCTTTCAAGGTTCCTTTCAACACGAGTCGATTTCCAGACCCACCTTTTATCTCTTGGACAACGTTAACGACAGTTAGTTTTTCATCATTTACATAATGGTATACATTTTATCTATCGGTTACCCCTTAAACGACACACCGAGTCCTTTGAGTTTGTCCCCGAGACATAGTTGGATTTCCCCACCCTACCCCTCCCTCCAAGTTTTCCTCCCCTGTACACATGTGGATACCGACTAAGTACAATTCCAAACTGTCTTTTGTCGTTACAAGAGAACTCGTTAATAGGAAGTCATTTTTCATTCAATTTTTTTTTTTTTCCTTTACACTAAGAGTCTATGTTGAAGAGAACGTAGAACGACACCAAGTTTATTAAAGTTTTAAGGGCAATAGTTGTTGTCTTAAGTGTTACTTTGGGGATAGTACAAC
Organism: Capra ibex; assembly: GCA_006410555.1. Classification (NCBI taxonomy): domain Eukaryota; kingdom Metazoa; phylum Chordata; class Mammalia; order Artiodactyla; family Bovidae; genus Capra; species Capra ibex. Next base: position 2,629,928 of record SJYO01050415.1, read on the forward strand.
AGTTATACTAGGTACACCATCCTAACTGACTAAATTAAATTTTATACTTTAAAAAAGCTTTTGTTTATCTCCTCTGGTCCCCGGTAAAGACTTTGGACCTTTTCGAGGGGGATCCGATGGAAAGAAAGAAGTATCGAGTGACTCCTTGAGCCGGACAAAAGATCAACGAAATGTTGATTACAGTAGGTACTGATAGAAATCTTTAGTGCAACCGGTTGCTAACAATAGAACCCATTACCTCCTTCAAGTCGGTTTTATCATATGGTCCTCGGAGATTGCCGGGTTGGAACCATATAATAAAGGGTATGATCTGACTATGTGCCCTTACGACAGACATTTGTGCTCCTCTGCTCGGACACTAACGAGGGAGGTGGGGAAAAGGTACACGGCTTTCTTGTAGTGAGGTACGCTAGTGCCTTCCTTTGTTCGACGGGTTCACGGTTTCGTGTTTGTGCTATGTCAGAACTAAAGTTTCCGACAAAGGTAATAAATGTGAAAATTGCGGGTTCTGGAAAGGTAAGGCGGCTGGAAAGGTAAAGGCACGCAGTATAAATGAAAGCGTTCCCCTTCTCCAGGGAGGACGGTAAGAGTGTGGAAGAGGTCACGGATTTGCCATGCCAGAGGTCTTTCGATTGAAACTCGGTCCGGATCAAGGGTGTGACACTTGCGTTCGCCCTCCGCTAAGGGATTTCGGCTGGGCTCGTAAGGGGGAGGCGGTGGAGGAGCAGCAAACGGGAATGGAGAGCCCGGATTCGACGGAGTCTTTGGGGATGGTTTCCGAGCCGGGTAGAGGGATGGATCGTCGAGAGGGAGAGGGGCCTAAGTTCCTCCAGTCCTTCAACGAAGGAATGGGACATCGTCCCTCCTACCGCATCTATAGGTTGTCTAGGAGTCAACGGAACTTCCGGATTCGATGTCTATTGCGGTTGGGCGGCCGCAGGCGGTAATGGAGGCTTCTAACCCTGGAAGGCCAACCGCGCGCTGCCTATTTCCAGGGGTGCCCGCGGACTTCTTACATATATATTAAAAAAATTGACGAAGACAGAACGAAGGTGTAGCGTAACTTTTAATAAATTTATAAGAAATACCGGCAATAAAAAAGGTCCTCTTATACCTTACTTAACCGAAAGATTTGATCTGTCAATTTTTTTGTTAGATGTTTAAGTAATCCGTGAAGGTACCTGTCGGGGTTTCTGCACAACGCGGTTGCTCCTCCCCCGGAGTGCCCCGGCCTTCGCTGCTTACCCCTGCTTCTACCGTCTGAAGCTAAGGGGAGTTTTCGACAGTCCGCAGGGAGCCGGCGGACTGCCCCACCCTCCTCCGTCGACGAGTCTTTAGAGGTGGCTCGAGTAAGCGAGGGACTGGCTCGACGTCCTCGACCTCCGACACATGCTTGCCGAGACGCCGCTCCTCCACCCCCTCGACTCGAAAAAGACCTTCCTGCGTCTCCGTCACCCGGATCCTCGGCAGTCACCCTTTAAGCCCGACACCCTGCAAGAGAAGAACGGTTCCTTGGTTTTTTCGTGGATGCGCTCTTCGTCCGCACAATAACTCACATCCACCCCGCTGGACACCTCTTCCGTCACCGTTGGGTGAGGTCATGAGAACGGACCTTTTAGGGTACCTGTCTCCTCGGACCACCCGACGTCAGGTACCCCAGCGATTCTCAGCCCGTGCTGACTCGCTGAAGTGAAAGTGAAAAGTGAAAGTACGTAACCTCTTCCTTTACCGTTGGGTGAGGTCACAAGAACGGACCTCTTAGGGTCCCTACCCCCTCGGACCCGACGAACCCCAGCGTGTCTCAGCCTGTGCTGACTTCGCTGAATCGTCGTCGTCGTCGTCGTCGCTGGAGAGACAAATGAGCCAGAGTGCGGGGGTTCGTACGAAAGGACAATGGATCCGCTAGACGGGCGTGAGTAGGTAACTAAAGGGACCGGGAATTAGCGGTCTAAAGAGACGATCTCGTTTCAATCTGAACTCCTCAATATGCGGCTGAGCGAACGAAAAGTTTTATCCTTCTTTCCGAGAGAACGTTGCTGAATCGTCAAATTTTCAAAACTTTACGAGAATGGAGCAATAGAGTAAATCCGCCCTTTAGTAACGTTTATTTGAGCTTCGCAAAATTCTGAATGAAGACAACCCTTACTAAATTCTCACATTAAAATCAATTAAGTCCCGAAGTATCTTTGAGTTCTAAAATCTAAGTCTATGATGACAGATTAGAACCTGTTCAGCGAAGTAGGGAACATGAATGAATCGAGAATAACAAATCAGCGATTTAGCACAGCCTGAGAAAACGTTGGGACGCCTGACATCGGACGGTCCGAGGACATAGGTACCCTAAAGGGTCCGTTCTTATGACCTTACCCAATGACAAAAGAGATCTAATAGAAGGGATAGGTCATTAGCTGGGGATAGAGGACGTAACCGTCCGTCTAATAAAAACCGACATAACCCACAATTCAATGACGGACCCGAAAGAGATCAATACCACTGTCCTCAATGAGTAACACACCGAAGAGAACAACGTCTCGTGTTGAGATCCCGTCCTCCCAAACTCATAAACGGCCGGCCACCCGAGACATCAACTCCGAGGGTCCGAGATCTCGTGTCCGAGTCACTAACACCACGTACCTGAATCAACGAGACAACGGACACTATAGAAGGACCTNAGATCAATACCACTGTCCTCAATGAGTAACACACCGAAGAGAACAACGTCTCGTGTTGAGATCCCGTCCTCCCAAACTCATAAACGGCCGGCCACCCGAGACATCAACTCCGAGGGTCCGAGATCTCGTGTCCGAGTCACTAACACCACGTACCCTAATCAACGCCGAGGGTCCGAGATCTCGTGTCCGAGTCACTAACACCACGTACCCGAATCAACGAGACAACGGACACTATAGAAGGACCTGCCCCCTAGACTGGGGACAGAAGACGTAAACGTCCGCCTAAGAAATGGTGACTCGGTGATCCCTTCGACATGAATCGGGACGTACTATAGTTTACTCCTCACACCCGAAATACGAAAGATTGTAAGGAACGTCGGAAGAAAATGAAAAGACACACTGAACTACACTTATGTAAAAACTGACGGTCGGTCGAAGGAACGGTCAGTCGTCTTTCTAGATTCGACACTAGATTATCAAATCATCGACAAGGGATTTGGTTTGAAAATACTTCCAACTCGTGTCTTCCGTCGAAGCCGGACCTCGTCCCTACCAGTAACCATAGAAACTCTTAAAAGTTTATAACTGAATGTTGTCGAGGTCGCCAAAAATTATGCAAAAAGTCGTTCTACACGAAACGTTTCAAAGTCATGATTCGAACGTAAGTAACTCAATTAGTTATGAAACCCCCCTTTCTAATTCAGTCAGAATGTCTGTCTTCTTATAACCAAAACACAAACATAAATACATACAATAACAAACCGAATGGATTGTAGACATTCCCCACATATCATGATAGGGATAAAACGTCTACTTTGGGTTTGTATTCTTCTAATGTAATCAATTTCATTAAGTTTTTAACTGAACCCACTCTCTCTTAAGATAAATAACGAAGACTCATGACTAATATGTGATCTTCTCTGATAAATATTGACGATCAAATCTTCAAAGTAAAGAAATAAACTCGGAAATATAAAATTTACGGAGGGACACAATCCGTGATACGATTACTTTAAGTTATTTTCAAATAAAGCAGAGAAACAACACAAGTGGAGATTCGATCTTACTCTATACGGATGTTATAGTCAATAATACATTACATTATTGTCGTTGTTACTTCATAATAAACAATTTCGGGATCCCTCGAATTACTGTCCTTTCTTCTGTAAACTTTACCCTAAATGAGAAGTTGATTCATCAATCTAATCTATTGAGTTCCAAGAAAGACTGGTACGATTACTGTCCTACAAAGACAAAGTCTTTCACCACCTCTCTCTCGACCTACGAGAAAACCTCGTCGTTTTATGGTAACTTTCATTTTACCAGTGGGAGGTGGCCTACCCCACTCAGAAGTCAAGTCGTTCTCGACAAAATTTAAAGTAGCCCCAGGTGACCTATTCAATAATAAAAAGGATTGAAACACAATATGTCACTGTCAACTCAAATTTAACCTTTCCTCTTAATGGAGGTCCATTTCACTGATGGGTGTCCACACCAATCCAACAAGAGTTTCACAGGAACCCGGTCGTTCATAGTTGTAACAAACCTTTGAACAATCTTTACGTCTCAGACTCTGGAGTGGGGTTTGGATGATATGGTCTTTGAGACCCCCACCCCGAGATCTTAGAGATCGAATTGGACGTACAGTTCACTAAGACTACATACCGAGTTGAAACTCTCGGGGACAAAACACATAAGACATATAAACGATCAGTATTTTTAACGAAACTAAAGTAGTAGGAGAATCTCACAACCAATCACGTAAAGTACGAATGAATCGTTACCCCTCTAAGACGTGAGATCAAGAACCCGTCATGAATAAATCCCGACAGGAAACACAAATAAATTTAATTCAATAATAAGTCATATTCGGATTCAAAAGTCATTTTGTGAGAACTCTTTTTCGATACTTATCTCACGTACCTCGTCTCAACACCCCTCTATGTTTTCTTCAAACTGAAGGGTCCACCGAGTCACCCATTTCTTAGACGGACGTTACGTCCTCAGCGCCCAAACTAGAGACCCAACCCTTCTAGAGGACCTTCTCCCGTACCGTTGGGTAAGATCATAAGAACGAAACTCTTAGAATACCTGTCCCCTCGGACCGTCTGAATGTCAGGTATCCCAGAGTTTCTCAACCTGTACTGACTTCACTGATTCGTTCGTACGAGTTCGTTTTCTTCATAATTATCTTCTGTATCAGAGGTAGACGTTTTTACAAAAAAGTAGAGAAAATGGTAGATGAGGATACCTATACATATGACTGTTACACACAGAGGTCAGGTTTAGATGTCAACTAACTTCCTCTACGTTTCGTCGACCGACCTTACTAGTGGAAATGGACGTTGGATCGACTCTTACACAGTTCGTTTCAGGCAGTCGAACTGGACCGGTTCCATTAGGGTAACTCGAAAACTATAAACTCAATCATCTCCCGTCATTTCTTCGGTGGTCTAATCTTTAATCTCGTCCTGGTAGGTTATCTTTGGATTACGTTCTATGGTTTTGTTCTCTTTCTATAGTGTCCTTTTTGCGGTCTGGTTATCGACAATACTTATATCTGTATGTCTAGGAGTTGTTGTCATCGTTTAGTATAGGTCGTTACATAATTTTTTCTGATTTGACACCCGTTCACTTTAAATAGGGTCAGTACGTTCCGACGAAATCTGATAGTTAATTACATTATGTGGTTTAACTATCTTATTTCCTGTTTTTGGTGTACTAGTAGAGTATCTGAGTTCCGTAAACTGTTTTGATTTATGGACAAAACTACTTTTGTGAGTTGTTTGAACCTTCTCTTCCTTGAAGGATCTGGACTATCCTGTAGAAATACTACAATTTCTACCCGATTGTAGTATGAATGACCACTTTTTGATTAACGAAGGGGATTTTCTAGTCCTTGGTTTGTTCCTACATTCGAGAACGACGACGAAAAGTTGTAACATGATCTCCAAGATCGGTCTCTTCAATCCGTTCTTTCACTTTATTTTCAGTAAGTCCACCCTTTTCTTTTTCAGATTATACTTGGTGTATACATTAAATTTTGAAGGGTCACTGACAAAAAATTTTTCGTCTTGTCCTCTTTTATTAAAAGTGTTAAATATTTGTTAACAAATTGGGTAATAAAGTCTTTAATGATAATTTACCATAATTACTCTGTAAAATTGGAATAAATAAAAACACGATTCAAACTTTAGGTCACATATAAAATGTGCATATGTAGAATTAAACCTAATCAGTGTAAACTTCACGAGTCATCAGTGTCCACCTCTCACCGACGACATAACTTGTTGTGTCCTAGACCCAACACTCAAAACCAACCAACCAAACAAAAAACAGACACACCGAACACCCTAGAATCAAGTGATTGGTCCCTAACTTGGAGTAGGAGTCGTCACTTTCACACCTCAGGAATCCTAACCGACCGGTCCCTTAAGGAGTAAGAATGAATAAACTTTGTTTTTATGAAAGGTATTTAAAACGTATGTAATAAAATAAATAAAAATTAACTTCTTATTAACGAAACCTAACCAAAGATGGTTTGGAGTTGTACGTATGTAATAATTGACCTAACGTTACAGTACAAGGGTTTTACAGTCTATATGATACTAATACAATATTTAAATTGTATTCGGTTTATATTTATACCTAATAGAGGTGATCACGAAATAATTTTATTTACTGACCAGTGTATTTATTTTGACACACTACGAACAGTCATCATAACTGGTAGTGGGTGTTCAAAACACTCACCATCATCATTACAAAAAATCAAATGGTCACTTCCGACATTTTCTAGAGACCAATGAACCGAAGTCGGGGACTTTGAGGAACGGAGGACCTCTCTACGAAAACTTTCTTATCCTGCAACAAAGATTCGTTGTTTAGAAATACGTCTTAGCGGAGATAGTTCGGTAAGTCTCTCGACTACTGTAGAACCTGGACTTCAAGACGTACCTACCTCAAGTCTGACGAAACTCTTTACTTCTAATACTCGTCCGACGTCGGGTGTAAGTAGCGATGAATACGGATCTGTTCAGTCAGTAGCTCGAGTCGGCTGTCCCGTTTCTTCCAACCGTAGGGTTTGACGACGAAGGATCAAAGTAATGTTCGTAGACAGTAGACTTGAGTCGTCAGAGTTAGTCCTTTTCCTTTTAATCCTGTAAATCCTTTAAAAGAACAGACCATGATCATACTGTGTCATATCCAGGATCTGGTAGGGTCCCGTTTCCAACAATAAGGATGGAATACCTTTTCTTTTGTTAGGTCTAGATAACAAGGAGACTGGTCACCCAAGAAATGTGACCTGTTATAACGGACAAATATGTTAATTTTCATTTAAAAATCGAAAGACAAGACCTGGCAGGTACTGGAGGTGGGTGAGAACAGAAAGATCGGAAAAAAGTACGATAAGCGAGTATGCAGGTAAGTAACATGTGCAAACAACTCGAGGAGAAATTTGGTCCCATATATGACGAACCCGAAGGGAACATCGAGTCAACCATTTCTTAGACGGACTTCACGTCCTCTGGGTCCAAGCTAAGGACCCAACCCTTCTAGGGGACCTCTTCCTTTACCGTTGGGTGAGGTCATAGGAACGGACCTTTTAGAGTACCTGTCTCCCGACGTCAGGTACCGCAGCGTTTCTCAGCCCGTGCTGACTCGCTGATTGTGATTGTGAATATATGACGAACGACGACGACGATTCAGCGAAGTCAACACAGGCTGAGACACGCTGGGGTATCTGCCGTCGGGTGGTCCGAGGGGGCAGGGACCCTAAGAGGTCCCTTCTTGTGACCGCACCCAACGGTAAAGGAAGAGGTTACGTACTTTCACTTTTCAGTTTCACTTCAGTGAGTCAACACAGGCTGAGAATCGCTGGAGTACCTGACGTCGGGTGGTCCGAGGAGGCGGGTACCCTAAAAGGTCCGTCCTCATGACCTCACCCCACGGTAGCGGAAGAGGCTATGACGAACGTCAAGAGACGTTTATGAGAAGTAGAAAGACACAGTCACGAAACGACAAGAGTAAGGGGAACGGATCTTGCACACATGGGGTATGAGTCTTTAGTTTTAGAACGGGTAGAAACTCTTTGTTTTATAGTAGAGACCCTTCGGAAAAGACTAATGAAGTTGGTCTTTACACTGAACACCCGTGGAAAGAGTATTGTGAACAGTATGCGACTTAAAATGATATCAGTAAACACGTGTTTGGAGTAAAGAACTGCTACTAACACTGAGGACACCGTCACTTCCACACCGACTGAGTGGAGCAGTGGTAGATAACGATCATGTCGCAGAGCGTGTGTGAATTCACAAGTTATGGACAAAACCCTTGCGTGTCTGTTTCACCGGATTTGGATTGTGTCATGGCAAGAGATGTAATCAAGAGTAGAAGAGGGGTAACACGTCCGTCGTACTAACTACGGTTGGACTTTGACGACGTCCTTCGGCTCGTCGCAGAGTTTCGGTAACAGTGTCTCTTCAAACGGCAACGGTGTTTCCTTCCCCTAGACGGGGTCCACCTCGCGAAGAAGTTCTAGAAGGGTGACGACCCAAACGTACTCCTCCCTAATTCGTTCAAGAGTCTTATAGAAACGTTCGTCCATACCGAGGACTAACGAACCGTCCTATTACCATGTCAAGAGGCGGACGTTTGGCCCCGTGACCTACCCAGGTAAAAGACACCTATGGAATATGGAGACCTAAACTTAGGGGAGAAGAAGACACAGGACCGTCCTGACCCATGTGCGTAAGTAAGTCGTGAATGACAATGGTCAGATGAAACGTGGTCCGTACCGGACCTGTAGATGACTACACAAGGTTGTCTGGTTCACTTTCGTATTCTTTTAGTTTTACATTAAAGAGACTGTTCAACTGAGTGGAAAAGGTTCGACAGTTGGTCCCTGACCGAAGAAAATTTTCGTAAGTCTCTACAACCAATCCCCAAAAATCTGAGCATTGGTCCGAACTCCCGAGGGGACTACCCAGTCACCATTTCTTAGACGGACGGTTACGTCCTCAGTGTCCAAATTAAGGATCCAGTCCTTCTACGGGACCTTTTCCTTTACCGTTGAGTGAGGTCATAAGAACGGACTTTTTAGTACCTGTCTCCTTGAACCACCCGATATTAGGTACGCCAGTGATTTGTCACCCTGTACTGAATCGCTGATTTGTTGTGGTTGGTCCGAACTCAGAGTTTTATTCTGAACCTCCCCTTTTTTCGGGGTCCGATCGTCGAGTTTTTAACTCTACTTCGTCCAATTTTGACTTTTTCTTTGTCCGAAGTCAAATCAGAGACGAGTGGAAGGGGACCTTGGAGTATCCGCACACTCGTGTCTCAACAATAAAAAAAATTCACACACAGTGTCACGTAGGACAGGGGTAGGGGGTCAAGACACATTACCTTGTAGTAAAACGGTAAGTCCTTTTACACTGTCAAGGCATACACGTCTGTGTCAAATGAGAGATTGCACACCGACTGATTCAGTTTGTCATCGTACGGTAGTAAGTACAACTTCAACCTCTCTCGACGTCATTTCTGACATACAATGTATTTGTACCCCACACACCCTCTGTCGTCACCAGTGGAGAGTTCTCCTTTGAATCCTCTGGTTCTTTGTATCTATTCTCTTTCTTAATGAAAAGTAGGTTATGAGGAAACAAGGAAAACTTACAAATTCACACAAAAGTCAAGTCAAGTCAGCGAGTCAGCACAGGCTGAGAAACGTTGGGGCACTTAGCATCGTGCGGTCCGGAGGGACAGGTAGTGGTAGAGGGACTCAAGTGAGTTTGAGTGCAGGTAGCTTAGCCACTATGGTAGGTCGGTAGAGTAGGAGACAGTAGGGGAGAAGGAGGACGGAGGTTAGGGAGGGTCGTAGTCTCAGAAAAGGTTACTCAGTTGAGAAGCGAACTCCACCGGTTTCATGACCTCAAAGTCGAACTCGTAGTAAGGAAGGTTTCTTGTGGCTCCCGACTAGAGGAAATCTTACCTGACCAACCTAGAGGAACCTCAGGTTCCCTGGGTAAGATTTTTAATTGTTCTTTACTTTACATTGACTAAATACCATGAAAAGATACTTATGAAAAAAAATAGTCATGAAACAATAGACTTTGGATCTTTCCCGAAGATGACAATTAGGGAATTTTAAGGGAACCTTCATGGGTCTAAGACAGACGATGAGTTGTCTCGTGGTAATTATTATTGAGAACTCAATAAGAAACTTTGTTAATAACATTGGACCCTGAGAGAGGGGTCAAATTGTCGACATCTATAATAGTTCCTTTTCCTTTCGTAGTAATTAGGGAGACTTACCTTCTTCTCAATTGATGGTACAATCCAAGAAACAGAACGGACTCCAAACCTGTCGGGTGTCGTGGGTTCCCTGTGAGGAGACACGGTAGATCCGAAAGATCGAAGTTCCCTTTGTACCCCTTTTTTCGGTGACCCTCCAGAAAATCTTTTTGACTCCGATTGGAAACCAGATTCTTTATAAACACCTAAAAGATGAAAAAGTCCACCGGTCATTTCGACTCCTCTTGGAGGACGACCAAAATCCGTGTCTGTACTCACTAGCTTCTCGACGTCAGTAGAAACGTCTATGTGACTGAGAAGACAAACTTCCGTTCGGAGAAAGAGGTGACGTCTGTGAAGGTCGTGGACGTAGGATCGAAAAGAAAAGAGGACTGCTCGGACTACGGAAATGAAATTAGGACACCAAACGATAAATGACCAAATAACCTCTTAAGTGTAGGGTTAAATCATAGACTAAGAGTTTCTAATCTCAGAGAGTCTACAAAACAAGAGGGATCAGGAACTCTTATTTTGAGGTTCTCACATAAATTGATTTTTTGCTGTCCCCTCTCTCACTACGAGTAAAGGTTTCTACGAGGACATCTTTGACAGTCATATTAAGTAGTTTGCGGACGACAAATGGTTCGTGACACGCATCCATTGTCTAAACGAATCGTTAAGGACTGTGGTTATTCCTGGTAAACAAGTAAACCCTTCATTTTGTCGGTCTTTCACAACTCAATCTGGGGTTCAGTCAGGACCTATCTTCTTTCCTCACGTAGACACCCTTCTTGTAAACCTTCGGTCGGGAGAGGGAAAGAGGGAAGGTCCTTAACGGGCTTAACACCTCTGGGTAGTCGGTTATCACCTTTGTATAATACCCGGTCCGTCTGAAATATGCGACTATTTTATGGACGTCCACCTTACACTGTCTGTCCATCTCTTCCACCATCTGTTCAAGTAGTTCGTCTCCCTGATGGCTGTCGTCCACTCGTCCCCTTCGACTGCCCCCAACCTTCGTGGCAGTCGGTCGTTGTGACTTGCCCTATTTAGCCCCCGTCCCTCCGACTCCCCCACCCCTCACGTTTCTTCTGTGTTCATCCTACTTCTGCAGTCTACGTCCGACCGGACGTAGAACCGTGACGGGCCGAATGAGACCTACCCTCCACAACAGTTCCACTACTACCGGAGTCATGTTCCGACTCTTCCTTTATCTTTCCCGAAGGATTTTACTTGTGTTGTCTTTGTCATTTGGTGAACAGTTAGTGTCTTACACGTCGTAACGGTAGACCACTGACTCACTCTTAAACTAAAGGATTCCAGAATAAGTTACAATTTATTAAGACAGAGTCTAAAGGGGAAATAAGGAATTCCTGATTTCCATTGTAAACGAAAAAATCTTGAAATCCAAAGAGGTAAAGAAACTCGTCTATTTTATCCTTAGTCAAGTCAAGTTAAGTCAGTGAGTCAACACAGACTGAGAAACGCTGGGGCACCTGACGTCGTGCGGTCCGAAGGGACAGGTAGTGGTTGAAGGTCTCAAATGAGTTTGAGTACAGGTAGTTCAGTCACTACGGTTGGTCGGTAGAGTAGGAGACAGTAGGGGAAAAGGAGGACGGAAGTTAGAAAGGGTTGTAGTCCCAGAAAAGGTCACTCAGTCAAGAAGTATAGTCCTCCGGTTTTCATAACCTCAAAGTCGAAGTCGTAGTCAGGAAGGTTACTTATAAGTCCTGACTAAAGGAAATTCTACCTGACTAACCTAGAGGAACGTCAGGTTCCCTGAGAGTTCTCAGAAGAAGTTGTGGTGTCAAGCTTTCGTAGTTAAGAAACCGCGAGTCCAAAGAAATATCAGGTCGAGAGTGTAGGTATGTACTGGTGACCTTTTTGGTATTCGAAACTGATCTGTCTGGAAACAACTGTTTCATTCCCGACTTCCATTGTATACGAAAAAGTCTTGAAACAAAGAGGTAAGGAAACTCGTCTATTTTATTCTTATCTTGAATCTTTATCCTCATTGGGGTATATCAAATTAAAGATCTTGAGATCCTCTGATCTGTAATCAAGTAACCTTATGGTGATCGTAGTGAAAATTCATGTTATTATCTCCACTTGTAATCGTATATTTAATTTTCATTTAGAAACCGTGGAGGGCAACTCTCGGAGGAAAATTGAATGGACAATTTGTTTGATTTAGATTTGTAAGAATATGGTTTTCAGACCTCCCTGGTCGTCCTTCGTCTATCTTCCTCCCTCCCCTTCTAATAAGAGTAAAGACACTATATAACGTCAAAGCCGTACAGGTCTCGTTGAACTACTCTTTAAGATGTAGTCTTTTTTATCTCGGTTCCATTATTAGGAGAAAAGAAGTGAGGTATCTTCAAACGTAGCGATCAGTTCATAGTAAGTCTCCGACGAGAGAATGTCACACCAAACGTAAGATTCTTATGAAATAGACACTGAGAGAAAAATCTTACCTTATATCGTATGTTTGTTTTCGTATACATATTGTACAAACACAAAACAGTTCTTATGATCTAGTAATAGTTACGACGTCAGACCCAGATCTCAACCACGACAATTAGTAATGTCACATGACTCGTGTCTCATGTCCCTTCGTACATTATTTCCCTATATTGGACCCGACTACTTCAAGTTCCTTCCCTTAGGACTCCTGTACTAGAATGTAGACTCTGAAATTCCCATTTATCTTCCCCTATTACCTATTTACATATGCATACCGACTCAGGGAAGTGACAAGTGGGCTTTGATAGTGTCGTAACAATTAATCGATATGGGAATGTGCTTTCTTTATTTTTCAAGGGAAAGTAAAAAGATTACTCATTCATCTCCCTGAAGGGACCACCGGGTCACCAATTCCGAGACACGAGGGTCACGTCCCCGTACTCAAGTCAGAGATTCTAAGGTGTACGACACACCGCGTCGGTTTGTCTATTTTTTTTCTCATTTATTCTTATTCCACTTCACACAAGGTCCATCTCCTCTCTCTTTTACACGTTTCTGAGGGACATAACTTTTGGGTTTCTTCCGATCATGTCGACTTCACGTCCCTCAACCTCTCTCAGACGGTACTCCACTCAGATCGCTCCAACAGTTCAGTCCGGCAAACCACAAACATAGGGTTCTCGACACCTTTTGAGTACTAATGCTATACTGGCCTAAATGCAGGACTTTTCCAGAGAACCTGCAGTCACACCTTTTAATCAATTAAAACAGATTTTACACTCCCTCCCCTAGTTGAAGTAAGGAATATTCACCGATAAACAATAGGGTCATGTCAAACAACTTTTCTGATATAAGAAAGAAGTAACTTAACAGAATCGTAAGAACAACGTTTAGTCAACTGGTATTTACAGTTCTATAGACCTGAGAATAATTAGATATACAGACAAGAATACAGTCATTTTGGTGTGACGGAACAAACGACAATCGAAACACTATTCAAAATTTTAACCTTTCACACTTAGGCGATTGTAAAAAAAAGGTTCTAACTAAACCGAAAAATAGATCCATCCACTACCCACACCCTGTGTCAAATTCCTACATAGGATTTTTTAAGGTGGTGTCGATGTACTCCCCAATCCCTTCGTACTAAACAAAATGCACTTTCTATCTAGTAAAAGTGAACTCGGTGACTGTTTTTATGGCCGAAGGGACCACCGAGTCACCATTTCTTAGACAGACGGTTACGTCCTCTGTGCCAAAGTTAGGAACCCAGCTCTTCTAGGGGACCCCTTCCTTTCTCGTCGGGTGAGGTCACAAGAACGGACCTCTTAGGGTACCTGTCTCCTCGGACCGTCCGATGTCAGGCACCCCAGTGTTTCTCAGTGTGCTGACTCGTATAATGTGACTTTTATTTTTATGTAGAGGCGTAGAGAATACGTTGAGACCGTCGCAAAAATCCCCCACTTATTAAGTCCACTTTGTACTTTTACCTTGTACACCAACTGGTGGCAGAGACTAGCGTTGACCCGGTCGTCTCGGTCTTCCTGGTGAACCGTCTCGACTGGGAGGACTCGGACCCCCTCCCCCTGAAGTCCTGAGATAAACGGGACATCGAGAAAATAGACTTCCTTAGGTCACAGGACGAATACGAAAGACGAGGTGCACAGAATCCCTTGACCTAGGATAGGACTGACTCCAGTGGGACTACTTACGGGCGTCACTCGAGATGGATGCGAAGGAGTCCTTTTCCTAGTCGAGTCTAAAACTCCACCCCCTGAGGTACCGGAGTCTTCTTCAGTTTGTTCCATTTTCCACAACGGGCACAAGGGACCCTACCCAGCCCCATATCAACCGAGACAAAAGATGATCAATTCAGTGTCTAAGAAAATTACTCCTTTATTAACCCCGAATAATCAGAGACCCCCTCTAGACACCTGTTTAACTGAGAGTCCTCCTTTAGACCTGAATGGTCTAAAATCTTAACCTGGCCCAGAAACTCCGGTGGATTAGTAACATGTCTACTTTTATCGATTTCCGTTCTTACCAAGTCACTGAGAGGACGAGAAAAGGGGTGTGGGACGAAGGAGTGGTCGAGTCTAAAGTCCTGACCACAAATTCATCCGTCATACACGTGTACTATCTATCCATCCAACTATCTTGTTTTTTTATATGTATTAAAGTACTCCCTTGAAATTTCTCACTATTCTTATAAGATTTTGACCTAACACCGATAACAATGTTTTGTATTTCAATGACTTTTTTTTTAGTAACTTAACGTGTATATGTTACCAACTTAAAATACGATATATTTAATGTGGAGATAACTCTTTTGGAAAGTGAGGGAGGGAGTCAGAGGGGCAAGGGAGTCAGTGTTAAAAACTTCCTTATTTATACAACTGATTTTTCCACACGGTGACAGGATAAAATGACTGTGTGACTGAGGTCCAAAAATTCTTCTCACAAATTAGGGAAGACCAACTCATATACGTCTTAAGAGAATTGACCTCTGGACTTTGAGTGGGTCGTAGACACCGTTAGACGCACCGAACATGGTTATTACGTACCGTTCCCTTAATAAATATACTGGACCACCAAACCAAAAAAATAAACAAAACCCGTAACGATGTTCTAAACACCCTAGTACCAAGGGGTAGTCTCTAGTTTGGGTACGGAGGACGTCACCCTCGTGTCTTAGGACTGGTGACCCGGTGGTTATTTCAGGGACTTAACCACAAATTTTCTCCTAAACTCGAGTAAACCTCAAATCATGAATAACGACAATTATTACTGGTACATACAAGTCTCAACACGACAAATTACGTCATCGGTGTTCGGTGTCCATTGATAAATTTAAAATTAATTTTAATTTATTCCCGAAGGGACCACCGAGTCCTACTATTTCTTAGACGGACGTTACGTTCTCTACGTCCAAGTCAGAGAGCCAGTTCTTCTAGAGGACCTCTTACTTTCCCGATTGGTGAGGTCATAAGAACGGACCTTTTAAGGTACCTTCCTTCTCGGACCGTCCGATGTATGTCAGGTATCTCAGTGTTTCTCGGTCTGTCCTGACTTGTTGCTTATGAACGTGAAAAGTGTCTTAATTTATTTTAAATTGTAAGTCAAGGAGTTAGTATAATTCGGGTAAGGTTCATGAATTATCACCGATGATGTAATCCGTCGTCTATGTCTTGTAAGGATAGTGTCTTTTAAAACAACCTGTCGTGAAAAATATCTTACTTTTTAGATTTTTGACGTTGGAGGTTAATGACACTAAAGGTCAATAGAGATTATTACGGTTTTACAAACCTTTATTGCGTAACAGATTTTTGTCATTAAAAATTTTTTACCTGATAGATGTATTCTATAGTGTGTCGGCAATTTCTAGTCATTCGATTTTTCTTTTTGATGTGTCTTTGTTACTTTACAAATACTACATTAAAAATTCGTCCTATGTCTTGACATAGTCATGACACTAACATTGGTACATTTAATACACGTCTGAACCTTGTCTCTGATCTTTCCCTGGATTTTTTTTTTTTTTCTACGCAAAGGAAACCCCTTCTTCTCACTCATAAGGAAAGAACCGACAGAGGATCTCGTGGTCTTCACGGACCTGTCTGAGGAGTTATTGACGGATGACTCGACGTGGTACGTCCTCGAGTAACCAGATATATAGTGGTACCTCCTCATGAAGTACTCCCTCTGACAGTTGTTCCATCCTGTCTTCTTTGTGGGGGGGGAGGGCCTCTACCCCGTAGGACAGGTTCTTCGGTCCGACTACCGGCTCCGTACAGCATAAAGAGCCAGGACGAAACTCTTATGGGACCGTACGGCTGATTCACATGACGAAACTTACCAGTCTCCCGTAGAAACCCCACTAGCCCGAGAAGTACCTGGGTCGACCCTGAAGAAGGGGTTCCCAGTATCTTCTCGTAGAGTCGATGTGTCCTCGGAGAGACGGGGGCCGGAGGTATCGTCACACACCCACTCCTCGGCACCTCTTCTACCCGGAGGGGACCACAGAATATAGGACGTATGGTCTATAAGAGCTCCGTCTGTGGCATTGATGAATCAAAGGATTGTAACCACTAGTCATCCCTTCACTTGACAAAATCGTTCCTCCTCGGTGAGGTTCGCCACTGGTCTTGTTCGATAAAATCCTTTTCTTGTCTGTTTCATGTCCTGATAGATCCTGGTACTGTCTTGACCCCGGGAGTGACCCGTTAGACGGAGACCCCATCCGACACCGCGAC
This sequence comes from Capra ibex, assembly GCA_006410555.1. Taxonomy (NCBI): domain Eukaryota; kingdom Metazoa; phylum Chordata; class Mammalia; order Artiodactyla; family Bovidae; genus Capra; species Capra ibex. The sequence goes on from SJYO01050415.1 coordinate 2,646,609, forward strand.
CTGTGGATACTCTTCCCGGTCAACTGTAGGTCGTACCACCTACTGCAGAAGATGTAACAATTCTTCACGTAGCCGGCCCGGGACAGATCGAGGTCGTAGCTGACGGAGACGCGGTACTAGTTGGAGCGGTGGTGTCTCGACCTCAGACTGAAGTCCATGTCGGCGGTGGGAAAGGTGAGAGACCTTCCGCCTTCCCAGGAGGACAACCTAAGGACCCCGGGTAAAACAAAGAGGGAAAAAAAGGGAATACTAAGTTCAAGTCAAGATATGTCCGATATTCGAGGATAGGTATCGTCGTGTAGGAACTGAGGTCCGTCAACACGTCGTGGGGCTATGGAGTATCCGGTTTAGACATAAGGGGCCTGACCTAAGAAAGACCGGGAGTCTGACTCCTTTCCCTTGTCCGTAGAGTCTACTTCCGTCGTCGACATTACAATTACCACTATGAATGGAGACGATGGTCCGTCCGTGACACGGCTACGGGACGAGGGCAAGTGAGGACTGTCACGGGGACACTCCACCCTCGGCGACCGAGAAGACATCTACTCCCTGGGCCCCGGGTCCCTCTAGTGTGTGAGGGCAAGTCAGGACTGTCACGGGGACACTCCACCCTCGGCGACCGAGAGAAGACATCTACTCCCTGGGCCCCGGGTCCCTCTAGTGTGTAGAGTCTTCACCGTCTTGTGCCTCACCTCGGACTGGAAGTGTACGACAACAGAGGTGCGAGTGTACCGCGACGGAAGTGGCTCGACACGAAGGAGGACTCGCACAACCTCGAGTCGCGGCGAGTCACTGTCGGAGCGTCAGTCAGTCCTCGGCCGGGGTAGTCACGGAAACTCCCCCACGCCGGAGAGTCCGGGACTGACGAGTCCCGGAGGACGAGGGACCCTTCTCGTCCGATGCGACGACCGAGTCCCACCACTCGGGCGACCACGCGGGCAGGACCTCCGGTCCAACGCACGACGGTCAGGGGCACACGGGGAGACGGGGTCCCTGCAGGACACAGTGTTCGACGCCTACCCGAAGGGTCGGTGGTGGGACGTCCTGTAGGTCGCGCCCCACTGGTCACGGCACTCGTAGCACGTGTCGTCGGAGGTCGTCCCGTTCAAGCCGTGGTTTCCGTAGCTCTCGTGGCTGCTCCGGTTCGACAGGAAGGACCATCCGCCGGGGCGTCCACCCTCGACCCGACGCGGCACCAATCGGTCGGTAGCTGACCTCTGAGGAGGAGGTCACAGACGTCTCCGCCTCTTAAGGAGGAAATCCCTTCCGAGGAAGACCTCTGAGACTTTGGTAAATTTAGATCCCTGGAAAAAGTCTCGTCGGACTCGGTCCTGTACAGGACAAGGACGGTTCTTCCGACCGGCGGAGTCTCGAGGGGTCACGGGTAAGGGTCCTCGTGGGGGTCGACAATTCCCGAGGTGACTCATGGTCCGAACCTACTGTAGACACGGTCGGGGGTCTGGCGAAGAGACTCCTACCGGGTGTCACCCCCTCCCCCGACTGGGTAATCCGGATGGTTTGACGAAAATACCGTGTGAAGAATCTGAAAGTCGAAGGAGTCCTTCCACTCGAAGAAGTTCGCGATGATGGGTTGTACTGTCCACACACTGTCGACCCCTTTTTCATGCCCTCCTACTTTCCCAAGTATGGCCCGTTGTTGGTTGAACACTACTCGGGTTTTCTTACGTGTACTCAGGACCCGGACACCAGTCCGGAAAGACCGTGGACGACAGAACCGCACATACCCATGCCACGATAGTCTCCGGCAAGACGGGAGGGGCGTAATCGGTCTGAGAAGAGCCGAGGACCCCAAGTCTCTGGACTTCCTTTGTAGGCTGTCACCTCGAGAGTCAGCTGTCGTCAGGTGTCTACCTCAGGACTTGTGGGACGTCCCCTACGTTTTTACATATACACAAAAAAAGACCTTCGTTCCAAGAATTCGAAAATAATAAGAATTTCCCTTGATACTGTAGTTTTTTCAACTCTGCAACCAAAGTCTCTGTCTTCGGATTTGTACGATTAAAAATGGAACAGGGGTACGTTCCCTTTTGGTGTCATTGGTCAGGAGTCTGTCTAGGTTACTTCAGATAAGTCCGTCAGGATGAAAGAGGAACAGTAACTTTTATAAAAGGGACTCGTACCCAGGACAGCTAAATCCTACAGTACCAACAACGGTTTTTTTTGTGTTGTCCTAAGACAGGTTCTTTAATAACGGAGACATGGAAATCTCTTGAAACGGTCGTAAAGACCGTTGGTCGAAGTATATTAGTACTTGACTGAAATTAAAAAGTAAAAATAAACGTAAGATAAAGTAAGAAGTGTCTTGAAAGTAAGAAAGTAAAGAGACGAGTCTTTGCTGAGGGACGATGGATGGTGTAGCTTTGATCTGTAGAAACGGACCCGTAAAACGACTCCCGGAGGACTCAGACCGTGTAGACAGGGAGATCAGGACAAAAGGTAGGGAACCGAGGTACCCAGGGGTCATCCGACCGACGATACACGAGTGTGTAAACGACGAGGGTAAGTCTGTCGAGGTAACAAACTCCGGGTCTTCTATTCCGGCTGTTCTTTTCCACTACGATTTACGAACCACTGTCAAAAGATCAAAAGGACTGCGGTTCATGAATTTTACAGTAGTGAGGGTGGTGTCCCGGATGAAGAATACAGTGGAACTAAATAAACCGACAGTTCTACTTAAGGGGCTGCCACGACTATATAGTCAGTGACACTCGACCCTATTCGGGTCACTTAGGTACGAATGTTCCTGACAGTCATGTTCCTTTGAAACTTTAGTTATGGTGAACTTGGGTTTAGGTAAAAGGGGAGTACTGTCTAAAAAGAATACGGGAGTTTACGGAACCTTTGTAACTACAATACCGAAGGTAGGAACTCGACAGCACTGTCACGCCGACGAAGAGGCCTCCGACCACTACAACCACCGGTCCACAACGCTGTGCGTTTTCCTTGTGGAGGTCACAGTAGGTAGGTCGCACGTGCGTCGGCGTCGTCGTGACGGTCGTCGTACCGGAAGGTCGAGGTCGACGTCCTACGCCTGTTCCCGTCACAAGGACGCTTTCTGTTTTCCCTGTAGGTCAGGGTCAGGGACCCCAAGACTCGGAGAAAGTGGGTCTTTAGGACTTCAAAGACCGAACGGAAAACTTCGTAGTCGAAGAGGGGTAGTGGAGCCGGAAGGACCCGTACCGTGATCGTGTGGACAATTTCCCCTCGCACCAACAGAGTCTGAGTTTGAAGAGGGTGTGTTGCCGAAGGTCTAGTCATAAGGGTTTGGTGTAGCCACCAGTATATCACAGGTGGGTGAAATGTATAAGGAGTCGGGGTGGGGCGCAGGTCCTAGCGCATCGTGGACGCGGGGTCCGACTGTAGTGGGCAGAGACGTCAGGATGGAGCACAGTAAAGGGACGTGCATCTGGGGGACTGAGAGGACCAGAGGTCTATACAAAACCCCAAAAGACGGTGAGACGTAAACGGAAATAATAGGAAAGAGGTCTTCTATCAATAAGTAAGTAAGTTGTTTATAAATAACTCTTTGAAGACATATAGTCCGTGACAACACCCAAAAACTCGACGTGACGGGTCATACGACACCGATAAATTGAACTTCGATTTTTAGGTCAACGTCTCAACGTGGTCGGTGTAAAGTTCACGAGTCATCGGTGTGTACCAATAACGATGACATGACCTGTTAAGTCTAAATCTTGTAACGGTAGTAGTTCTTTCAAGAGAACCTGTTTGATCTAGGGACGGAAGCACCTCGAGAGTAAGCTCACCCTTTCCGTTTGTTCTTTGTTTATTCTGTTATAGTCTATTAGGATTCATGGTAGTGCTACTATCGTTTGGCCTGTCACCCGAGCGTCTTCGACCACCCCCACCTCTTCACGTGGGCGGAGAGAGGTCTTGATAGAGGATCGGAGGACTCAGGGAGAGTCCATGGTCGAGACGGTACCTCGAAGGACGACACGGACCAAAGAAAGGAGATTTACCGGCAGTGTCAAAGATGGAATTAACGGTAAAAACAGTGGTGACGAAAAATGCTAACCACAAACACGTAGTTCGAGTATGCCTCCACTTAATATCTCTTTCCTCGGGAACTGGACCTCACCTCTTTGGATTTAAGATTGTGACCGCGATTGCGACACCGGACAGGCGAGCGACTTAGCGATAGGAGGAGACGAAATACAAAGGAACACCACGAATAGTGAGGGACTGTAAATAATAACTGAAACGAAGTCCTTACATATGAGATGTTCCCCGACTTAAAAAAGACAATTGGTGAAAGAAGGGTCATGGAAGGTGTCACGGACCGTGTATCACCCGTGAAATTTATAAACGTCTTAGTTCTCAACTGACTGGAACAACCCAGTAAAGTGGGAGAATCCACAGAACAAATGGGGACACTCGACCGAACTATTATGTCAACTGACCCAAACTTGACGTGTCTAGGTGAATATGTACCTAAAAAAAGTCACCATTTATGATATCGAGACATTAAGTGCCAACTTACATACCTACGTCTAAGTGTCTACGTCCACCCGAAGGGTCCACCGCGATCACCATTTCTTGGACGGGTGGTTACGTCCTCCGTGTTCTCTGCGTCCAAGTCAGGGAGCAAACCCTTCTAGGAGACCTCTTTCTTTACCGTTCGGTGAGGTCATAAGAACGGACCTCTTAGGGTACCTGTTTCCTCGGACCACCCGATGTCAGGTATCCCAGACTTTCTCAGTCTGTACTGACTTCACTGAATCGTGCGTGCGTGTCTACATCTGGACCTCCCGGTCGATATTTAATATACGACTGAAAAATGACACGGGCATTGGGGTCACAACAAGTTCCCAGTCGACACGAACAAAACGTCTTCCATAAACCGTCTTGGTGTCTGGATTACCAACTCGTTTATGAACTATCCATTGTCCGAGAGTCCTTCGTAAAGAATTTAGTCACTGTCGGAAACGTAGTGACTGGAACCGAACCTCCAAACCTCCGGGTCCTAAAGAGGGTCTGAACATACGGATGCGTACCTTGTTTTTCTGGACTTTGGGATATAGAGATGGAGACTCCAGTCTATCGAAGAGACGGAGAAACACAGTCCGGGACCTCTTTCCCGTTCGGACCAAGTGGTACGACGGACGACTCTGGACTCGGGGGACGGACCACTGTCACGACTCCCACCAGGAATCGACGGGACTTGGAGTCCTTACCCGTGGTTGTTGTCACTCGTCCTTCACTACAAGAGACAGGACAGAGGGTCCACTGCGACTTGTTGCACCTTCAGACGTCACTTTTATAGAGGTGAAACTTTTTCTGCGACCTCCATTTCCCCTGGGACCGACAGCCGAGAGACGCCGGCAGGGTGCGGAGGACAACTCTCGCTCGGGACACGCGAAGAGGACGACCCCGGCACCGTAAGGACCGCAACTCGGCCGAGAAGGAGTCTCGTGAACTCCCCCAGGCAATCACTAATTCTATCATCGTCGCGTAGAGACTTGATGTCCTTCTAATACTGGGTACTCAACCCTCTAGCCTTAAGTCCAATCGAGAAAGTCGTGTATGAACCGTACACTGGAACCTGTTTAGGGACTCGGAGTGAAGACAGTAATTACTTTACTTTATGTCTAGAGGTACCCCGGGACGAGGACCAAACAACCCATCGGACCAATTTTTTTGTTTTTGTTTTTTGTCCTAACTTTCGTGAAATACTTTTATTATTTCAGAAAGTATTTAAAACTCTATTTTTACTAAGACTCCCCTTAAGTGACCGTCAGGTCGCCAATCCTGAGACGCGAAAGTGACACTCCCGTACCCAAGTTAGGGACTAATCCCTTGATTCTAGGGTGTTCGACTCACCGTGTCGGTTTTTTTATATATCCCAAGTGAATTCGGACATCTCTCGGTCAACAACAGTAGCAAAAAATTTCCTCCCGGTGTATTGTTACCTTCAATGAACCCGAACAGTCAGTCTATGAGGACTCAAGTGTAGAGGTAAACTGGTGACCGGTCGACACCCCGGACTCCATTCAAGAGATTGGAGGGACTCGGAGTCAAAAGAGAGAACATTTGTCCTTCCTACCAGAGACGGGGTGTCCAAACAACACTCTTAATTCTGATATTTCGTGGGCCGTATACTCGTCGTACGTCACCACCAATTACTAACATAGTCATCAATGTGTGTTGTCGTACCTCGTGAATGAAACAATTTATGATCTTTTGTTTCTCGGATCGAGGTGAGGTGAGGACTTGCGGCGGAGACCCTCTCCTCTCCTCGGTCCCAGGACGGAGGGGCGTCCGTGGTCATGGACACTTCCGTGAAACGACGTTTTCGTGTCCCGAGACACGACTCCGACCACGACTCGCGACCGGAATCCCGACCCGGTGGACTCCGCCGGTCCTCGTCTGTGTTCCTCTCCCGGAGGTGTGACCACCCGAAGGACTCCCTCCGAGCTCCCCGACGACATTTGACCTGGTCGAATCCTTAAGTGGGGTTTTTCCAGAATTTTACCTTATTTTATTCGTTATCAGTGTTTCCTGGTCATCGTATCAGAGAGTGTAACATTCATAAGTTGTGTCACCGGTAGTGACAACAAGAATCCAGTACCGTGCAATTTAACACAGGGACTGAAAAAGACATTGTAATTAATCAGACGACCTAAAACCAGGGAATCGTCGAGAAGGAGTGACGACGAGGGCGACCTCGGTTTTATCGTGTTTGACTCCTCCGATATCCCTTACGTCCGTCGAGGACCGTTGGGTCTCGTCGCAGGGACACGCGAGAGATGATGAGTCGGAAGCACGCCTCAAATGCTTGTCCACGAGACCTCGACATTAGGGGCCGAAGTACTGTCACGACACACTGAAGTCCGGTCAATGATTGAAGAGACACGGAATCAGAGGAGTAGACATGTCACCTTTATTATTATCATGAGTGAAGTATTCTTTTCATGAAATTATTTTCATTTTACGAACTTTGACCCGCACCGTGTGTCATTCGTGAATTTAGAATCGACACCAGTACTACTATAAGGAACCCGAGTCTTCGGACTACCGACCCACAAGAGAGGATCTCACTGACGTGGTTCGACAAGTCGGTTCCGTAACCTCCCCTCGTCCGGGTCCGGTTCAAACTGTCGACGGAAAGACTGAACCGACGGCACAGGCCGTTTAAGGCTCTGGAGAACGTCCATTCGGGGTCAGGACCCGAACACAGAACGAGACTCTGATAGTAATGACCGAATAGCACCCAAGGTGTTATATTCCTTTGCCCCCACCACCCCTCTTCCGCACTCCCTCGTCTCACGGGTGGTGACTTGAACACGCTCAGGGAACTTCTGAGGTCCGAAAGTCGTGACGATGACAGTGTAACTGTTCGACCGCAATCCCAGGAGATCTTAGAGGTGAGCCGGAGGTGTCACGGGCCGTGAGAGTCCTTCCACGAGTCCTCTTTGCCTTGGTGTACCCTCGAGTCTGGACGTACCGGAATCGGCCTCCGCGACGGACCATGGTCCGCGACTCTTTAGTCTGGTTGGGGTACCGACGTAGAGACCGGACCTGGACTTAGTCCTATATAGAGCTTTCCTTGTTCAACAAGGACCGGAGGACCTAGTCGTAATAGAGACGATCCAGAGTCTCTCCCGGACGTCTTTTCCGAGGCTCGACTCCTACGGGACCGTCTGTTTCCCACCTGCCTCGCCTCTTTCCCTTCCCTACCCCGTGCACGGAGGGCGCAGACTGTGCAGAGACGGAACAGGACGTCCTTCCCGAGTGTCTCGACTTGTCGTGTCGGTAGTTCGGCGTCCACGTCGGAACCTAGTTGTGGAAGGAGAGACAGAGGGTGTTATAGCTCCTCCAGTCGGACTGGTGTCCGTCGACAGTTCGGGTCCTAACGGGGTGTAAGGGACCGGGGGTCGCCACCTCGACAGAATGTCTGACATGGAATGCATAAAGAGTCCGAGTAGAGGGAGTGGGAACTTCCGATCGAAGGAGGGTCATTGTCCAACAAGAACGTCAGTCTCCCGAGGTTTTCTGTAGATTTTCCTCAAACGGAACTACATAAGAGAAAATAACTCCGAGAAAAACGGGGTGTAGAAAAGTACCGAAGGGTCTACCACGTCAACCATTTCTTGGACGTACGGTTCCGTTCTCTGTGTATAAGCTAGGGACTCAGTCCTTCTAGGAGACCTCCTCCTTTACCGTTGGGTGGGGTCATAAGAACGGACTCTTTAGGGTGCCTGTCTCCTCGGACCGCTCGATATCAGGTACCCCAGTGTCTTCTCAGTTTGTGTTGACTCGTACATATGTGTTAGAAAAGTAAGGATATCTTGTGTTCTATGTTCTCCCCCATTTGACGGTCCTCCAAATGGTACAACAAACCCGGTGGCGAAGTCAACGACCAGTCTTCATACTACGTCTTTGTCGTCAAAAACGGTCGGACCAAAATTCGACCGAAATCCGATCTACTCAGTATTCGATGTCTTCACAAAGGGATCTCCTCTCCTTCACCCCACCCTCACTTACCAGGAACCTCTTCAGGGACGACTGGGTGGAACGAAGGACTACATCCTCCTTAAGTCACTGATACTCCGGTTGCTAGGAACCCAAGTTGTCAAGTAGGAATTAGACCTCGTCGTTTACCGTCTCAAGTTCCACTCGTTCCCGAGAGCCCTGGTCAGACATCTTAAGCGGTGGAAACGGTTTAGTCGGCGGGACTCCGAAGAGTAGCGTGAGGACGACCCTCGGGACCTACGGGAAGGTTCGGGGTCCGACACCTTCGTGAGGGTTGTCGAGCATACCTCCGTCTCCCCGTTCCACCCTGGGGGTGACTGCAGGTCAGAGACGCACGTCCGGCCGGACAGGGGTCAGTAAATGCTGTCGGACTGGTCGGAGCACTGGTCGGAGTAGTGTCAGCTCAACCTCTCTCACCACGACTTCAGGTGGAAGTTGGCCCATTGTACTTCTGTCGTGTCCGGAGGTGGGATGACAAAAGGGATTCAACCTGGTCAGACACGGGAGGGACGATGGGGTCCGGGACACGTAGATCCGAGTCACGACGGGACTCCGTCGTCTCGGTTGACTTCGTGTAGGCTCAGGGGCGACCGGAACGTCGGTTCGTGACTCGTTTCGACCCCCGGCCACGACGAACCGACCTCCCGATCCGGAACTTGAGCACAAGGGAACGTCGACCCGCCAGACGTCAAACTGTTCCTCGACTCCAGTGAGTAACGGATGGAGTGGTGTCACTGGTGGACCTGGTAGGCTCTGTTCAAACGGGCCGAGAGGGTCTACCGGTGCTAGGAGTTAGACCTCGCCCATACACCCCGAGGGGACCGGAACGGTCTCATTCCACTGAGTCTCCTCTCCGTCTCTGTTTTAGACCCAGAGGTCGCCGTCGGGTGGGTCGGGACGGCCGGTGGAGGAAGGACTCACGGGGACGTGACGGAGACCACCTCAAGGACCCGGAGGGGAGTCCGACCGGGCAGGAACGACTGGGAGAGACGAGAAGGGTGTCCACTGTCTCTAGGATCTAATGACCCCGCGGTTGAGCCCGGGCGACTGCACCGCGGAGTGCGGACGACTTCACGCGGTCCACGACCGGGACGCGTATCTGAAGGCGTCGCTCCTGTAGTTCTCCGACGCGGACATCGACGGCGTACTCGGGTCGGCCAAGGGGACGACCGTCGCCCCTTTGTTCCGGAGCTGAGTCCGGTAAGAGACAAGAGTCCGGACAGCCCCACGAAATCCCCTGTCACAGAGGGGTATCTCTCTCCATCCAGACGGGACCGAGGATTGATCCACCCTGGTGGTCCGCCCGGTCGGAAGGTGTGCCTCCCGGTAGGAGAGCAGGAACCTACACCGCCGTGCTCTCGACGGAGGGACGGTCAGGGTTTCCTGAGCCTGGACCCCTGGACTCCAAATGAGGTTTCGCTCCGACACTATAAATACTGGCGGGACTTATTTGTCCGAGGAACCTCTCTCCGGTCACACGACAAGGGTCCTTCCCGACCTACGACGTCCCGTTCGGTCCAGGTGCTCGACGCGACTTTACGCTTCCGTTTCCAGGCCGAGGAGTCGGGGGAGACCACGGGTCTCGCCGTGTACCGTCGTCCCCGGAGTGGGTCAGGGTCTGGGAGTAGGGGAGAACCGGGAACCGTGGTCTTCGGCCTAGTAGGGCCCCGTCTAAGGGTGTGAGGGTCGTCCTTGTCTTTCCTAGAAGCACTCCGGTCGGACCCTGCGTCTCGCTCGAATAGGGTCCTTCTGACCCTTGGGTGTCCGCGCACCATCTCGACGTCGTAACGACCAATTCCGGAGTCGTCGTCGTCGAGCGGCGTCCCGACGTGACCGAGAGACGGTGTCTGTACGAGGGTGAGGAGGTGACTCAGTAGGGCCCTCTCTCACAACCTGCCCTTCAGAGCCGAGTCCGTTTTCGACGTGGAGACTCCTTCCGGTGTCCTTTACGGGGGTTTCCGGAGAAGTTCCAGCCGGAATGGTTCCCTGGGGTCGCCAGACGGTTCCGACCAACAGTAAGAGAAGAAAGTCCGGGACCACCTCTCACTTTTCCGTTTCCGGGTTCGTCCCGGTAACCCAAACATTTCCGGTGTCCCCTGTGAATCGAACCCTGTAAGGATCCAGGTCTACCTCGTGTCCGATTCGGATCCGGTGGTAGTTGGTCCTTCAGAGTCAGGACAAGGGTTCGTGGTAGAGAAGAAGTGGTTCAAAATCTTTCCCGGTCCGGTCTCGAACTCAGCGAAAGGAAACCTTCGTCTAAATGTCTCTTCACCCACCTCTCTTCTGACTTAAGAGGGGACTTCTTCCTGTCCTCCCCGACGACATCGACGTCCGAAAGAGGAGAACGTCTCCTTGTTCGGAGTTCTCTTCCCCGGAGTCAATCTCCAGAGTCAAGGGTCGTCGACGTCCGAGTCCGGGACTCACAGGTGAAGATGGTCCACCTACGACATCAAGGGCTCCGGGATCCTCGTTTCCTACCCTCCACAATCACCCAAGACGCACCTAAAGTCCGGGAGTCCTCCGACATGAACTCGTCGTCCCGGTTCCCCCGAATGTCGACATCGGGACCAATCGACCACCCGGTGTCCCTCCCGAGGACAGGGGAGGTCAATCGTATGAGGTTGATGGGCCATGGAGACAGAACCGGTCGTGCCGGAGGTCTCGGAGGAAGACGGCGCCGAGGAACCAGTCATCTGTCTCTTTCGGAGGCGGGGGACGGGGACGGTCCGAGACGGGTACGTGCACCCCCCGGTCCTGCAGGTAGTATGCGGCGTGGCGGTCCCCGAGTGTCGGACCTCGGTACTCGAAGAAGACGAGGGTCATACTACAGTCCGTGACCGGGTCGTCTCCGTCTGAGGGACCCTACCCCCGTCTTTCCCCCAGTAGACATCCGATCTACCCCGTGGGTCTGCGAATTGGCCGCAGGACCAAGTCTTGGACCCAGGCCATGACCGACCTTTGTCCTTGACATTTTGGGGGGAGTTCCCCAACAAACTCGTGTCTCGTCGACCGCACCATGGGTCGTGCATATTGACACACCGGGACTAGTCGAGACTACGGGACCTTGGGTCGCCACCTCGGTTCGAAGAAGGGGGTAGACGAACGGCCATCCACCCGACCTCCGGAAGGGGTCCTACGTTCATGACAGGACTCTGTGTTGAGTGTGGATTCGCAGTCTGGGACGTCTCCTGTCTGACATCAGGAGACAGGGACCCCCGGAGTATGGCTCCCGCCACGGTTCGGGACGTCTCGGGGGACCGGAGTCCGGGTGCTCGCCGTCGTCCGTGAGTGAGACCCCAGGACTTGAGCTCCCTCCTTCGCGGAGTGGAACCGCCTTCCGAAGGCGTGTGAGGAGCCAGACGACATGGTCCGCCGCCCGCAAGACGTGTTGCCGCCCGTCGGCCCGCATGGTCGAGGAGTCGTGTAGGACGTCCCTCACGTCCTCGTCACTCCGGTTCGGAGCGACTCGCCAGGCGGAGGAGGGAGGACCCCGGTCCCGAGTGGACCTCGTCTAAGGCCCGGTCCGCCCAGAAGGGTCACATGTGGTCGTCGTCCACCAGTAACTCGAAGACCTGTTTCGGGAGTCCGTGTCACTGGAGGAGGTGAAGATGGAAGTCACCGTCGACTCGGACCCTCGCGGGGTGGAACTACGGCCCGTACTCCGGTGGGTGGACCAGGACGGTCGGCGGAGGATGCTCTCGGGGTCGGGGCAGTGACGACCCCGGAGGGACCGGTCCGAAGGGAGCGGGCCAGGTCCGAGGACCGGAACGCAGGGATCGACCCTGGTCGGACCCTTCTGTCGAAGGGGGTGGTTACGACTCAGTCGACTCGACATGTCGAAGACGGGGTCGGGACCCACGTTCTGTTCGGGTCCCCTTCCCCGAAGTAAGGCCTCGGGTTCGAATCTTGGATTGGGTTCCGGACTCCGAACGACGTCTGGATTACACAAGAACCTTGACCCCATTTGGTGTAGTTTCCTAATTCTGGAATGGGATTGGAAAGGGGTTCCCGTCCTACTGTGTCCTGAGAGGGATTGTCAAGGACGTGGGGTCGAACGGACTATTTCCCACAACTACCATCTTTAGTCGAAGAGTCGTAGAGAATAGTTTGAAATATATTTTATCGTACAAGTGTAAGACGAAGTCATTACTTTCCATACCTAGAGAAAAGAAGACCGTCGATATATTTTTACAGTTTTGGACTCCACTAAGACCCAATCCAGAAACTATAGACCACTTCCCGGACGTTCCCAAAGCTCATACCTTGCGTTTACCGTCCTCCGTAGACCTTGTGATGCCGGTTTTACACCAATCACAGTTCCGGACCTTGTGACTCTTGAGGAATTACCGTTAGGAGGAGAGGTCCCGTGGACCGTATCGAACATTAATATGCAAGTAAACTCACCAATAACTAATTGCAAGCAGAGGTTGTCGGGTATACTGAAGACTACCGTTCCTGGGACAAAAACAAGTAAGATAGGGGTCCCGGGTTATGTCTCACCCATAGACTATTTGTCAACAGTAAACTGGTTTACTTCCGATACTTACCATGTGAGGTTTTCTTTTGATTTTCCGAAGGGGTAGCCCGGAAACACCATTGCGGGTGGATAATGTCCTACACTCAGTTATGTCAGTCTCCTCAACCCGATGTACCGCCGGTCCCTTCTCTGGCAGTAGTCCGTAGACACACAGACACACCGTCGAAGGAAGGGTCCCGACACGACCTCCCCTCCGAGCCGTGGGACTCCACTCTCGTGGGACCTCGGTCTGTCCGGAGTGACGAGAGGACACACCTGCGATTCCCCGGCGGCACCACTCTTCGGACCACGATCCGTAAGACATACTGGTACCGGGGCCGACCCGCGGGGGAGTCCACCACCCCCGGGTCGGTCCCCTCCCTGTTCCACGACGTTTCGTCCGACTCCCCGGACAGGGGAGGAGGTTTGTGTCAGGGCGGGACTCCCTGTCGGGAGTCCCTGTGTCTTATGGATTGTCCTTTCCACAACGTGCCTGAGAATTCTCATACAAATATGTAGTTCAGGAAACTCCATCTTTATCCAGTAAAACTTTCGTGGTCTCTCTCACAGTCTCCCTATTCTTCCGTCGAGAATTAGTGACACGCCGGGTCGCGTCGACACCCGTGGGAGGTCCAGGTCCCCTCGGGGACAAAGACTACTAGGGGCAGGACGGGGCCCCGTCGGGGGATGGACACCACTCGTGGACGAGGTCCACGTCCTGACGCACATAGTCCCGGAGACGTGGGTGGCGCGCCGGACGCCGGGCGACGTGGCGCCGGTCCCGCCAGGGGCGGTCCTACGACGACCACGGACGTCCCGCCCCCTCTCCTGACCGTACTTCGGCGAGGCGGTCGGTCAGGACGGGACGGTGAGGGCGAGATCCCCCGTCCCGGGCCGATCGCCCGGTCTCGCTCCGACTTCCCCACTCGCCCGGCCACACGTCGTCCCCCGCCTGGGTGAGTGGTTCCGGTCTCGGCACCCCGTCGAGTCTGGTCCACACGTCGAGTTTCGGTGGGGGCTTCCGTGCATCGTCGACGAGGGAGTCGCTCTCGAGCCTCCTCTGTGACTGCTGCGGGCGCGTCTGCTTCCGGCGGAAGTCGTCGCGGGGACGCATCCCTCGTCGGGGGTCGCCCCGCAAACCAGAGGTCCCGTCTGTGTCTGGGGTTGGGCAGAGTCGCGGTGGTCCTCGAGTCGGGTCGTCGTCACGACTGGGGGAAGGGTCAGCGCTGTCCGGGACGTCCGAGACCCCGTGGTCGGGCGTCCGGCGAGAGGGAGGACGTGCGCACACCCGACCCCCGCCCCCTGACGTCCCGCGGGGACTCCGGGCCGGCGACACCGGACGTCCGATACCCCGAGGCGGGGGTGCGGGGCGACGCGTGCAGCGTCCGCGCGACTGGACCCCGGACCCCGACCGTCATTGGGGCGTACAGCAGGTCCGACGTTGTGTGCTAGAAGTGCCGGCAGACCAGGACGGCCCCGGGGTGACGGTCGGCGTCGAGCCCGAGACCCTACGCCGCTCGGGACCGGGGTTACCCGGCCGCCGGCAGGTGAGCGTGTCGGTCCGGGTCGTGCCGGGGTGGCTCGAGTATCCGGTCCCCGCCGCACAGTGAGGTCGGGGGACACCGCTGCCTTCCTCTGGGTCGACCAGAGTCCCCAGACGGTCGAGTCGAGACCTCACGGCTGGGGGTGGGGTGGGAGGAGGTGCCCGAGTGGTCTCTTCAGGTGGGCGCGACCCGTGAGACGGTGGTGGGTGACGGGTCCGCGGCCGTCGAGGTGGCCGTACCTCGACTGCTTCGCGACCCGTCTGTAGTGTCGGGCCGCATAGTCGTCGACGGGCCGGGGGAGCATCACCGCCCGCCGGGCGTGGTCGTTCCGACCGGACGCCCTCCCTCCCTCCCCAGACCCAGGGCTGACGGGACCCCTGGACTTCGACGGGGCGGGGAGACCCGAGTGTGGAGGTTCCGGTCGTCCCCGAGGAGGTCCCCGAGTCCGTAGGAGTCGGATGGACGAGTCGGTGGACCGGGCGAGGGAGCACTCACGGAGGTGTGGGGCGCGGTCCAGAGGTGCGAGGTCATTCCTCTTTCCGGTGTGGGTGAGCCCCAATCGGCGGCCGGGTGACGCGTTCGGCGGAGCCGGGAGGCGGTACGTCGGGTCCTGCAGACGGTGTGTCCGGTCCCGTGCCCGTCGGTGCGGTCCCAGAAGACGTGGTCGACGGTGACTACCTGGTCCTCCGCCCGTCGACGACTCCTCGGGCAAGGGTTCCGGGAGACGGGAGTTTGTGGGGTCTCGGGAGTGTGAGACGTGACACCGGGGTGTACATAGGACCGGACTCTCACGGGGGTTGAAGAGGCGGACCGTTTCAAGAGTAGGATCGCTTAGGGTCGGGTCCTACGGGAATCACTCATTCTCGAGTCGGAACCCCCCGTTTGGTGGACCCGAGTAGGAGTCAGGGGGACCCACCGACTCACTTGTGGCGTTTGTCCATTGTTCCGCGACGGACTCGGGGGACGACCTCGTGAAGTGGGATAGGCCGGGGGTCGTGTCTTGCGTGCGAGACGGCTACGAGTGCCCTGGGTCTCCGAGTCGTGGTCCGAGGGTGGAGAGGGGTTCGGGGAGTGACTGCGACTACCTCGAAGGATCGCGGGTCTGCTAATTGAGGTGAACACAGAGGGGGGACGAAATCTCAGAGCACAGAGGGATTACGGGCTCCAACTGCTGGGTCTCCCGTCTGTCCCGTCCACTACGCCCTAGACCGAAGGGTCGACCCACGGGTCGTGTGAGTGGGACCAGGTCACACCGGTCGTCCTCGGGTCCTGTCGGGAGCACCTGTCGTCGGGTCCAGTCGCCCGCGTCCGACTCCAGGACGGCCCGGAGGTCGTGCACGGCGCGGAACACGTCCCGGACCGCTTTCTTGTCCAGGGCCGCCCACCGGTCGCACCACGGGGCCAGGTCCGTGCCGACGTCGACGAGGGTCCTGTCTGCGGTCGTTCGGGCGGTTCGGACGTCCCGGGCCGGGGACAGGAGGACCCCCAGATCGTAGGTGTCGTCTAGGGTCCCGGGGTCCCGGGAGCTCCCCACCTCGTGTCCCTTCTCTGCCCGTGACTCCTCCGTCGCAAGTCGTCCCCCGTGTAGGCCCAGGGTGTCCAGGGTCAGGGATTCCACCCCTCTTCGGCGTAGTCGTCCTCCCCTCGTGCCAGGGGGTCGGGGCTGGAGGACAGCCGCCCCCGGACCGAGGAAGGACCCCCGTCCTGGTTGGGGAAGTCTCTGCCGTGTTCGCTCGCTAAGTCCCGCCCTCCGGGCCGACGGGACGGAGGAAAGGGTCCGACGACTTGTTTTCGGGTCTCGGACCCGTGGTAGTCCTTACACCTTATCGGGTCCCCCTACTACGATCCCGTCTACTCCGACGAGTTTTGATGGGGTCCGGGGTCCCTGACTCCCTCCACCCGGGACTCGGAGGTCCGTCGACGGTGGGACCGACGGTTCCGGGTGCCTCGGGGTACCCTGGTAGGTGGGATGGCCTACGGGCAGAAGACCTTCTTAAATGAGGTTCTGTACAACTCTATACAAGGACAGGGGACAGAGACCCCTTTCTCTTCCTTCGTCAGTCCCGACTGCCCCGGTGTCCTTCCCCAATCCCTTTTATTCCGGTCCCCTGACCCCAGCCCCGGTCTGCCCCGTCCTTCTCTCTACCCCCGTGTGCCCGTTCGTCCAGGACTTGGTCGTTGTTCGGGACCACGGAGGTCCACGGACGGGTCCCCGGACCCTGGGCCTCGTCTTACGACCGGGGGTCGGACTGGGTGACGTTGACCGAGACGTCGGTTCCGCCCAGTGGAGGGAGAGACTTGGAGCCAGAGTCGGACTTTTTACCCCCATCCTCAGGGGTCGGTCGGACCTCCTCCCTCCCTTTCCGGACGACTCCGGGATGGCCGGTGTAGAAGGAGTGTCGGACATAGGGGGTCCACTCGCGAACGTCTCGGGGCGTCCCCTCACCCGTGACACGACCCCTGTGACCCCGACGGGTTCCGGATTTCTACCCCCACTCCCCTCCGGCGACTCGTGGATGGAGGGTCGACAGGTCCGCCGGGTGCTCCCACTTCCGGGCCGACCCACGCGGCACGTCGACGTGCACCACAGGGGCGTCCTACTCCAGTGCGTCGAGGTGCGGCACGTCGCGGACCCTGACCCGGTGCAGGTCCGGTGAGTGTTTCGTCGGTCAGGGTTGCACTTACCCCGGGACCGCCCCTCTCCTGTCCCAGACGCACGAGTCGCCTCAGGTCCACGCGGGGCCTCGCCCGGAGGGGGGCCTCGCCCGGAGGGGGCGCGTTCGGTCCGGAGTGGGCATCCACCGTTACGACGTCCTGCGAGGGCCCCGGGTCGGCGTGCCCCGGGAGGTCGTCCGTCGACTGGTGTCACGAGGGCCGGGGGTCGTCACCGGCGAAGACTCCTGGGTCCTCTTTCGGCACTCCGGGGCCGTCCCCGCCGGGGTTAGGAGGGGGTATCGGACCGGGATCGGCCTTGAGGACGGTGACAAGACGACAAGGCGGTCCCCGTGCGAGGGGAGGTCTCGTTTGGACTTGGGTCTTTACCCCCAGGGTGGTCTACTGTCGGGGGTCTTTTGAGGGTGGACAAGTCGATCAGGTTGGGGACGGTGGGACTCCCAACGGAGGCGTGAGATGGACGGGTAGTGGTACTTAAACGGACTGAGGGACTCGTCTGAGAAGTCTTTCCCAATCCCTCGTGAGAAGAGATCGAAGAGTTAGTCAGTTTGACCCTGCATCTTAGGACTGAACCGATGAATGACCGAGACACCGGAATTCGTTCAATGAATTGGAGAGACTCGGAGGTCACTGAGAACACACTTTTCTCCATTATCGTGGATGGGAGGATCAGACAGGGTTCGTACGACAAGGGTGGGGAGGGACGTCGGGGGGTACCGGTGGTTCATAGGACATCCGTGGAGACGCTCGGAGTGGAGGTCCGTCCAGAATGGAGGTGGACCCTTACATACTGGACCCGGAGGCCCCGGGGACCCCTACACTCTGACACGTCCTTGAGTGACCGACTCAACCAGTACATCGACATCGACGGCAGTCCCTGTATGCGACATCTCTGTGTTCATGACTGGAGTAGCGGGACGGAGGACGTCGAGACTGTGGTCCGACCCGGTGGTCTTTTGTGCCGGAGTAGTCTCGGACCCTCCCGTCCGTACTTTTACTCGGGTGACACGACTACCCCTTCGACTCTAGGTCTTTCCGAGCCGTTGGACGGGTTTCAGTGGGTCGATGTTTCGTCGTTCTGGTCCTGCCCTCGGGTCCTTACTCTGGTTCCTTCTTCCCTTCGTCATACAGTCGTCCCCTGAACCTTGGTCCGACCGGACCGGATCCCCGGGTCTCCGGTCTACCACTCCCTCCTCGAAGGGGACCCCCAGGGGTGAGGGTTCCGAAGGGGTGGGTCTCGTGCCTTTCCGTCCTGGGTGGGTGACACTCTCCGACTGACGCCTCGACGGAGGTGTCGAGTCGGGCCCGCGGCACGTCTATCGGACGCTACAGGCGTAGTGGAACGGGGTAGAGGCCCCCGGCGGGGTGGTCCTTCAGGAGGGAAACGTGCAAGGCCCGGTACGTCTCGTCCTACAGTTTTTTGTCTCTGTCGACCCTGTCCCCACCCGCGATGACAGTCACCCGAAGGGCCCACTCACCCCGGGCGAGGGAGGGGTCTCTACGCTTGTGTGTCTCCCCTTACCTGACCGACCTCCGGGGCGTCGGTCTGGTCGTCGCAGTCCCGGAGAGCGGGTCCGGTTCCGGAGGGTCAGGGGTCAGGACCCGTGGACCGGTCCGACCCGAGGGCTCAGGTTCGGGTACATCCACGTCCGTAGGTCTCCGCCCGAGTGCACCCATCGGTCCTCCGTGAGTCGTCAAAGGTGTCTCTTCTTCTGTTGGGGCCTGTGGACGTCCCTGGGGGTGTTCCCAGTCCCTCCTCTGGGGCCCCGGTCCGTACACGGACTCGACCCCTCCCGCCCCCGTCTGCTCGGGGGTCCGGTGTGACCTGTCCCAGAAGTAGAAGACCCGGTGACATCACGGCCCTGAGGTCCGACTGACCTCCGTCGAGGGGTGGTTCCCGGGGAGCTGTCCGTGGAAGACCCCTGGGGAGTTCAAAGTCCCGAGGAGGCAGAAGGGATGCCGGATCAGGGTCTGAGAATGTGTGGAGAATGTAGAGACAAGAAGGAAGATCTTTCTAGGGAGCTCGGACGAAGACCGGAAACAGTAAGTCCTGTTCTGAGACTTACTGTTCCGATTGGGACAGGAATCCAAAACCGTGGTGGACGAGGGCACTTATGGGCTAGGTCTAGACGGAGTCTAAGGCCAAGATCGGAAGGACCTTCCTCCCCAGAGACGGGACCCGTCCTTCCGTTGGGAGGGAGAGGGTAGGGTATTTCAGAGGTTCGGGGGGTGGGACCCCGGACCGTCGGTATGGTCGCCGTGGGCGGGTAGTCCGGACCGTGTAGCAACATAGAGACGGAGTCACGGGACCATCATTTACAGGTCTTGCTTCGGGATCCACCCTCCTCCTTTGTCTCAATCCTTTCCTCCGTTTCTCTGACTCTTCCTCCCGCAAGAGGTCTACGTTTGGAGACTGCCTGCAGACTCTCCCGACCCTGTGAGGGGTCTGTGGTCACGGACTCTGGAGAGGGTCGGGGTACCGTCTGGCAGAGGTGCCGGGGTCCACGTCCGTGTCTCGGGCCGTGTTCCAGCCCCCGTTGAGCACAAACCGTTTCCTGATTCATTCGTGTCCTCGACGACGGTACCCCTTTTGGTAGTTTGGGTCCGGTCGGTCCTCAGTCCTGGTCCGGGTCCCGGGATGGAGCCTCAGCCAGTCCATCTGTGGTACCGAGGCCCGCATCCGGCACGAGGGTCCTTCCCGATAGGGAGACCGAGGGGCCTTCGGTAGGGTCGACTACGGACGCCCACCCCCTCAGTCCTCCGAGAGGTCCCTGGAGTTGGGTTCCGTTCCCGCCCCTCCCCCACCCCCCCCGCGGACGGTCCTCCGTGTGCGAGTCCCGTCCCGACACGTCCGTGGAGATCTCTTCCCTGCAAAGGTACCAAAGGTTGTACCCGTAAGGAGACCCTCTTACTGTCGTGGGGTGGGGGCGGGGTTCGAGCAGGGGCCCCGGGAACCCCCGGTGTCCCTGTCTGACCCACAGAGGTAGGGTGTCTGTCCTCTCCATCCGCGCTGTCCCCTCCGGACGGAGGACGAGATCCGAGGTAGGACTTTTGGAGTCTCGCAGGGAAGGTGTCCCCGTCGTCCGGTCCGGCTCTCCCGCCCACCCCCTCCTCTCCGCCGCGCCCGCACCCCCGCGGATCCCTTCCGTCGGCGTTTGGAGCCGTCCGAGTGGACCCAGGTCTCCGTGGCTGTCGTCGTACAGGCACGACGTCTGGGTGTGCGGGCCGCCCCTCGGGCCCGGGTCGACCCCTCTCTCTCTCGACCGCCCCGGGTCGGGACGGGTACCCGTGCCGGAGGCGGACAAGGCTCCCTGGCCCGAAGACTCCCCTCCCCCGGGGGCCGGACCCCACGGGTACGGGCGGGAGGGTTAATGAAAACCCCGGTGCGGAGGGGGTCCCGCCGTGTGATGGGAGGACTTCGCGGGTTTCGGTAACAGCCATTGATTTGCGTCCGCGGGTTTCGGTAACAAGACCGCAGGGGGTGGAGTCGGTCGTTTCTGGCACCGACCCCGTGTCGCCCATTGTCCTGTTCTCGGGCCGGAGTGGGCTACCGAGTACTACAGGTCGTCCGTCAGGTCCAACGTCTGGTGCCGGAGGTGCCCCCGGACCCCCAAGAGGTGTCCCTCCGTCCACTTCCGGGCCGGTGTCAGTAGCTTCCCCTTCAGAGCCGGGACCCCCTCGCCCCTGTCCGTCTCCTCGGACCCCGTCTCCCGGCCTCGCCTTTCGGTGGTCCGAGACCTGAAACTGTTCCCAAAAAGAGTATATTAAAAAAGTGCATTAAAAACTTTACTTTACTAATACCATTTTTTAATCTGTTACGTCTATGTGTTTTCCTTTTTCTTGGGGACTCCCTATTATTGGTAACGGGAGTAAAAACTCTATATGCGTCTGATACAAAAGTGTTTTTAAAATTTCCACCTTTTTTATCTTGAAGTGTGTGTGTGTGTGCCCTCACATTCAGTTTGACCTCTTTATTCTAACCCTTGGTGTAGTTATAGTTATGGGACCGATACTAATATGATATCAAAACCTTTTATACTGGTAACGTTCCTAGATCCGTTGTAAATGTCTCCAAAGAGAGACCTGATAAAGAATATACACATAGATATTACTAGAGTTAGTTTGAAAGTTAATTTTTTCGACTCTAGTAAGATAAGTTTGAACACACCGAGCGGAAAAAGTGACTTATTACTTTTATGTAAGTGACTGTGAGTGTCACTCGGTCCGGGTCGGGGTTAAATTTGTAAGTCACCCGGTAGAGTTGTGAAGGTGTACTTCCTCCTTCACAATTGGCTCCGGATCTTTACTAGTGCACTGGTAACGCGGTCCAGTGTCTCAGTCAGTTACGTGTCCACTCGCGTCTCTCAATTTACCTGGAAAATTAGTGACAGATTACAAGGAGGTCCTCCTATACGACGAAAATAAATAGGTCAAGGGGTAAAACTTGTGGACCTAGTCAAGACTACGACTGTGAAGACTTACACGTGTTACCTGCGGAACGTGTGTTTCCTTCTGCGGGAGATTTCAGGGCAGGTTGGGGTTCTTAGTTGCCGAGGTAGGAAGACGCACCCGGAACGGCCCGTAAGATGATTGGTACACGTCCTACTCCTAGGTCCGGCTCACGTCGTGTAGACTGCACTGGTGGATAGTCTTCACCCTCTCGGGACAACTGCCTCCAGACCTGTCTACCGTCGGCTCCTACCGTCGGAGGGGAGGTCCCTCTTTGGGGTCGTGGTCGGGTGTGTCCGTCGTTTCCTCATTGTCGAGTCTGCTTACCGGTGTCCGTCCGCGCTCTGTCGGGACCGGGGCGGCCCTGTTCCCCTGTTCCGCCGGGACGCCACGCCGGTGGGGACGGGGCGAACATCCCTTCGAACGTCTACTCACGCACC
Organism: Capra ibex; assembly: GCA_006410555.1. Classification (NCBI taxonomy): domain Eukaryota; kingdom Metazoa; phylum Chordata; class Mammalia; order Artiodactyla; family Bovidae; genus Capra; species Capra ibex. Next base: position 2,668,745 of record SJYO01050415.1, read on the forward strand.
CCGACCGACCGTCGGTGTGTCACCAGGGGGCTGAGCGACCGCGGTGAGGGTCACGGTCCGACGTAGGTGTCGACGTCGGTGGGAGGGAGGGACACGGTCCCGCGGTACGGCCGTCACACTGGATGACTTCACCGACCCACACACGCCCAGCACCCGCCACGGGATGGGAGCTCCCGGCGACGTAGGGTCGAGGTCGTTTGGTGACGGTGTACCCTTCCTCTCGGGTCCCACCGTTCTGCTCCAAAAAGTTCACGTCGGTCTTTCGGATTAAGACTGTGACCAAGACTTGGTGATGGTTTCCGACCGGGACGCAAGACGGGAGTGGACCCACTCAGACACGTTAGATGTCTACGCTCGTACTACGACTGGGACTTGCCCCGTCCCGTCACCCCGGACTCCTCGCCCCTCGTCCCTTTCGAGACGAACTTCGGGGGTGGGGTGACACGGTTCCTCCCCTGCAGTCCTGGTGAGTGCCACTTCGGACGCGCCCGTGAGTCCACGAGTCGTCGGTGGTCGTCCCGCAACTCCCACCGAGGAGGTGACGGGTGCACTTGGAGTCCCAGGAGGTGTCGGTCGTCGTCGCAGGGTCGTCCCTAGACAAGAGCGAAGACGGCATAAAGGTCGAGATGTCAGTCTTGTACCGACCCTGGACGGGGGGTCGTGGGGTCGGGGGTCAGGGCTCGTGGATCTCGTTTGGAGGTAATAAAAGAGAAGAAACTGAATCGTGGAAAAGTAGATCATCGAGTAATCTAGAAAAGGGTTGAGTCACTCCATTCCTGTCAATGAGGGTGAAGTGTCTACTCTTTTGGTTCAGAGTCACTTGACTGTACACAGACTCCAGTGTACCGTTCCTTCTTCGTCTTAGACCCAAACTTGGACCCTGACGGACCGAGGACCCCGAGGTCCCTATACACCGTTCCTTGTCCATCACCCAAGATGTGGTCCCCGTCGTACGTGTCCCTCCCAGTTGATGGAGAGACCTTCTGGAGTTGCGACAGGAACATGACTGTGCAGTCTTACTACTGGCAGGTTAGTTGGGGAAAGCCGACAAGGTAAGACCGGTTTCAACTTCCCAAAAGACCCGTCTCTATGTCTCTATACACTTACACAAATTTAATGGTATAGGACTTTAACTACAAAGACCAATATTTATCAAAATACTTAAAATCGTGTGTGTATCCAAGAACCCCAGTGATGGTGGTAGACGTAGAGTTTCTTGATGTGGAGTTGGGACATGTCGGTGTGGGAGGAGGTACGCGGGGGAGACGGTTGGTCGGTAGGCAAGAGGTTTCGATGTCGACCTTACATGAGAAGACTCTGACCGAAGACAGTGAGTTGTGTCGCGGAGACTCTAGGCTCAACCGATTCGTATCGGCATCGAGAAAGAGGACAAAACGGTTCGTCACGAGGTAGCGGACCTGTAAGGTGTCAGACAAAGAGGTGGGTGGGTGATTTCCTTCCTATAGACCCGACGGAGGTCCAAAACCATTAGTACTTATCTTGGCGACAGTTGTAAGCGCACATCTAACTTACGCTTGTATTCTGTAGAGAGGTCCACCTGTGGCTCCACACCCTAATGACCCAGTGTACTAGTCACATAGAAACGGAAATAGTCAAGCCCATGTACTCTAAAGGAGTCCTCTCCTTCTTTCCCCTCCCCCACCGCAACTGTCGCCCGGGGGCGAATTTCGTGTCCCGGTAGGAAAGACATGGCGTCCGGGGAGTAGTGGGTTAACGACCGAGACTCCGACCCCTCCCTCCGAGATACAGGTCCGAGGACTCCCACGCCCGTTAAGGGAAGTTTCTCCGTTCGAGACCCTCCCCTGGAGGGGAGAGTCTCTGAGGTTCGGTCTACCCCGACGTTGGGGTGAACGGTCAGTGGAAGGAGGTCTCGTGAGACTCGTCACCCCCCTTCCACTCCGGTTTCGGTGCCGAAGTGGGTGAGGATAGGGGTGTTGCGAGGACGGGACGGTGCATTCTTTTGTCAGACTGACGGCTCCGAGCCGGAGGAGTCCTGGAGGTATCGTCCAGGAATCCTCACACGACGGTCCCCACCAGGGTGTGTCGTCGGGGGTTTCGAGTCGTACCGCTCCCGGCCACCCCGCTCGACGCACTAGGGGGTCTCCACGGGACTCGTGTGGAGGTAAGTGTCAGGTGGGCGTAAGGTCAGTCTCGGTCGTCCTTGGACTCGGAGTCAGGTAAAGAAGGACACAGTCTGAGACGACGATGTTCGGCACCAAGTCCGACTGTCTATGACGGTGAATCGTTGTGGGTGTGAGGGTACTCGAAGGTCCCTTTCGGAGGCGGTGATTGTCTTTGACGAGCCGAGGGGTGAGTCGAGTCCTCCCCTTAGGTGTCCCTTTAGGTTCGTCTAGAACCGGTCCCCAGACTCCAGTCTCCGTAAGGGATCAATGGGTAGTCCGGAAGGGTCACTTCCCACACCGACCCCTAAGGCCCGACCGGTGGTTGAGGGACACACTGGAAACCGTGGGGGATTGGTCGAGACCGGAGGTAACCATCCTTCGTATTAACGCCTACGGGGGGTAGAGCAAGTGTGCCTCCGGGCCGCTGGGTAGTTGGTTGTTGACCTTCTTCTGTCTGGACGAGTCTGTTCTACCCCTAGGGGACCCTCCGGAGGAACCACGGTCTTGCGGGGTAAGTTGGGTTGTCTTCGACAGAGCCTTGGTGTGACGTCTGACTGTCGAAGACCCGTATGGAGGACGGAAGGAAGGTCTCAAGACAGTGTCCTTCACCCGGACCTTACGTTTGTCTGTCGAGAGGGTAGAAGGAGGTCCAGGGAGGGGAAGGAGGGAGGGGGTTATTTAGAGAACGTTCAAATTAGAGTAGGACAACGGACGAAAGGACTCCTGGACTTGGTTATACCGTTCATGTAGTAAAAGGATAGCCGTGGTAGTTTCCTTTTTAGTGAGATTCTTGGAGATTTATAGACCCTTCATGAGAGAACTAGGAATTTCTACTTCTTTGACTCTGTGTCTCTCTAACTGAACGGGTTCCAGTGTGTCGATCGTTCGCCATCTCGGTTTAGACTTGGGTCTATGGAAAAAAGGTTTCAGGTAAGAGAAATGGTGATGTGGTTTGGATGAAACATCCTGACTTTTATCTGTTTTATATACGTTTCACGGGCTATGTTTCACTGTCACTTAACTCCTACCGTAATTTCTACTGTCGACAATCTCAATCGAGTGGGTGAGTGGGACTGGGTATCAATTCTGTGACTAAAAGGTCGGAGTGTTGTGGTGACGGTCCCTTCATAAGACAGGTCAAGTGTTTACAATCAACTATGACGTCAGTACTGATCCCGGACCCAGCGAGTCTAAGAGTAAATCCATTACCCCTATTACTTCCAGTATGTCGAACCTGTCCACACAGGTCGAGGTTTTAAGTACAGGAATACGTGGGACGTCTTTGTTCGGGAGAGAGGACCTCAGAAGCGGGAGACAGTATGAATTGTAAACATCCTCTAGAATCTATGATTCCGGAGATAAGGTTGTAAGACGTGTGGAGGTTATCTTGAAGTGGATAACTCCAGTTCAACTTTTCCAAAAATTACGGGAGTCGGTGTACGACGGGTTTTAATCCTATCCCTTCCCCTCAGTCCCTGTCTTATTTTATTCCGGAGAAGTATAAACGAAGAACTTCTCTTCATCCCGCCACTAAAACGTAAAATTTCCCCTTTTTCATCAAAGTGCCTCCCTAGACTAAACGAAAGACCCCTTTTTCCTTCCCTCTTCCTTCCACTAACCTTCATCTCTAATGTGACGTTTAGTGTGTTTCCTTTATATCAACTCTACTCGCCTATTACTGCTCTGGGCTGCCCCATTTTACTCCGTCCTTTTCACTGGAGTTTCCCTTTCAGTGGTCGGGCCGTGGGTCGCCGGGTCGGCGGACGTCAGGGACAGGGCCCGCAGGGGTTCAGGGTCTCGAGGACATTCTTCTGGACCCGGTTGCCCTACTCCCCGGACGTCCGTGGGATGCCGTTCGCCCGCGAGCCCCCGCGGCCGTCTCGAGCTTCGCTGAGAAGGGACATTCCTTTGCCCGTCGGTCACCGGGTCGAGTCAGGACTCCCGGGTTCTCCGCCCGTCCCCAGCCGCTTTGCCGACCCCCGTGGGCGCGCCGCGGCCCAGGGGCGCGTGGGTGCATGGACGGACGCGGGCCGCGGGGCGCGGCGATCGAGAGATTCCGCCCCGCCGCGCACGGAGCGACGCGCAGGACCCTTCACATCAAAGTCGCGAGAGGGGCGGGCCCCACCAGGGAGGGCTAAGGGTCGAGGTCCGCTGAAGCGCCCAGGAGTCTGCACCAGGCTCGGTGGGGAAGGATTTCTCGTCACTCGGCGGGGGAGCTCTTCCCCACACCTCGCCTCTGCCGCCGAGGCGCCCCGTCGTTTTGATGTTGAGGGTCTCCTCGGTCCCGCCGAGGTTCTGTCTTGCGCAAAGGACCCCGAGCTCAAGGTCCGAACCCCACATACGCAAACAAATTGGGGCCCCGGCCCCTCAGGACGCCTCCGCCGTCTCGGCCGGCGAAGAGACGAGGCGTCTCCGTCTTTAGTTTGGGCCTCTTTTTTGGGTGTCCGCAACAGGGTCGCATTCGCTAGTGGCAGGCTAACCGTTAACTGGTCCGAACGTGCCCAAGCAGTGCACCCAGGAAGGCCATCTTTGCAGTGTTGCGATCACTCTTCTACACACCGAGAAAACCTTTTCAATACTTACCGTCGTAACAAACATTAGGGCCTTTTCACCTTTGCGCGCGCGCGAGTCCCATGACCTTTTTATTTAATCCGTGTCGGTATGTTCCCTTATGATACGTTGTCTCTATTAACCGATCCAACTGTATACGTTGTCCCTTTTTACAAGTTCGGTAAAACGGTTTCTTGTAATACATGCCCTTCGATGAGTACAGCCTTTATTACGGACGCCTGTATTATCATGTGGACCTGTCCTTGTCCTGACCTTCCTCGCGTGGGCCTTAGCCGTCCCCGTCCCTCTGGAACTCGAAGTAAACGTGACGAACTCAAAAAGAATATTCTTACATGAAATGTTTTGACGGCAGTAACTATCCCTCGGGTCCTCCGGGCTCGTCACTCAAAGTCTTTTTTACACTGTAAGGTGAGTGAAACACATTGGAACCGGTCAGTGTACCGATAAGACACAGTCCATGAGAAATAGACACTTTACCCCATTATTAACATAGTTTACGGACTCTAATAATACTCCTATTCTATTTAAGAACTGAGGTATCATTTACGAGGTTTTAATGATTGGGAACAATACTGATCACGACAATAAGGGTGCACCGGGGGAATTTCGACTTAGTCACCAAATAAGGGACAACATAGGAGTCAGTGGCCTTGTACGGACCCTGTAGCAGGCATCAATTTTGTTACACAACTTACTACCTTACTTATTTCTCGTTAGGGCACGAGTCGAGGGTGAGGGGGTGAAGGAGGGGGTTTGGACAGAGGTAGGGGGAAAGAGGGGGACCTCAGTGGGGGAGAGAAGTGAACCGGGTCCAGAGGAAGAAGAACGTGAAGTCGTGGGTGAGGAGGACACTTGGTCCTCCGGAGGTCCTTTCGACAAGGATCGTTACGTCTGGGACGAGACGTCACCCCCTCTTCCTTCCCCACGGACGTCGACGTCGGGACCCCCACCGAGTTCCCTTTGTCACTCGAGGTTCCTCGAGTCTCCGGTTTCCGAAGGGGGGTGTAGGATGCCGTCCGTCCGAGCGACCCAGCCCCAGGTTCCGGTGATCATTTCTATTAGTGTCTCCAAAAAAGTTACTCTAGTTCAGGAGTCACGTCGGACAGTCGTCGTCTGTGTTTTTGCACATCGAGAGATGGGGGGTACTAGACCCATCTGTCTCGGTATTTTTTTTTTTTTAAGACTACAATATTATATCCTATCTAAGATCCCAAGCTTTAGTCTGTTTAGGAGAGGTCAAGAGTAGTGAAAGACTGTCACACTCGTTTGGTGAGTTTAAGAAACTCGAAGTCAAAGAAGGAGACATTCTTATGTTGTCATAAACGGATTGCCAGACCGTGCAGGGACCGTGCCTCATCCGTAGGTCTTCATTTCACTTGACTTTCAGCGACAGCACAGACTGAGAAACGTTGGGACACCTGATATGTCAGGTAAGAAGTCCGGTCTTATGACCTCACCCATCGGAAAGGGAAGAGGTCCCCTAGAAGGGTTGGGTCCTTAGCTTGAGTCCAGAGGACGTAACGTCCGTTTAAGAAATGGTCGACTCAGTGTTCCCTTCAGGTTCTTATGATCTCACCCATCGGTTAGGGAAGGGGTCACCTAGAAGGACTGGGTCCTTAGTTTGACCCAAGAGGACGTAACATTCGTCTATGAAATGGTCGACTCGATACGCCCATCAGGTTCATCCGTAGGGTGAAGGAATAGTTTGTACGACGATCTCACACTCCCACGTTCTGACCTTCCGAAGAACCTCCTCAACGTTAGACGTCCTGGGACGTACTCTGCTCACCGACGACGTCCTATAGGGAGACCCTCAGTCCCGATGGGTCCCCATAGAATCCGATTCAAGGGATCTACGTCTTGGTCTGTTTCCCTAAGAACACCCTCACTAAAAAATCCCATCACTCCCTCTGTCTTATTCCGTCCCCTTTTTCGTTTGGTTTCTACCGAATCGATTCAGATCGGAGTCAGAGTAGGAGACCCCTAGAGTCCTCGTATTTTACGTGGTATCTCGAATAAAATCTTTGATCCCTAGACCTGAAACATGGGGTGTAGTCAAGCAACCGATACCCACCCGGTCCCCCTCCATCCCTTTTCTCCTCGTTTTAAAGGACCCGTAGAGGTCCGTTTCGCCAAGTGTCCCTGACTATTAAGAGGCCTCTTCCTCAGTCGATACTCTACGATCGTCGGTCGTGAGTACTGTCGACCCCTTACCCACCAGGTAGGGACACTTTCGTATATTGGTTCTCGTAAATGACGTCCCCTTGACGACTTCTCTACCCTCGATCTACTACTTCCACTCCTCTCCTATTATTTGAGAGGATGGTCAGAAAGTTCCTCTTTAACTTCGTGGACTAATAAAAAAGAAGAAAAAAAGGAACGGTGAGGTACACTGAATGCCCTGGAATCAAGGGGCTGGTCCCTACCTTGGACACGGGGACGTCACCTTTGCACCTCAGGATTGGGGACCTGACTGTCCCTTCAAGGCCCATACCAAAATTTATTAGTTTTAGGTCTGGACTATCCTATTGGTTTATCCATTGGGAAAGACCTCTCGATAATCCACATGAAATAGTTCACCGGTAGAAGGGGTTTCGGACTGAACGGAAAAGGTTTATAGAATACGTCATAAAAGGTTTCTCACGACGATATCCTACACAGATATAGATATATGTACGATATCCTACATGTATATATGTGTATATACATATATATAAGATATCCTACACTAATATATAATTATCATCCTATATCATCCTTTTCCGTCGGGTGAGGTCATGAGAACGGACCCTTCAGGGTACCTGTCTCCTTGGACCACCTGATACTAGGTACCTCAGTGTTTCTCAGTCTGTACTGAATCGTTGGTTTGTTGTTGTATCCTACAATTGTTCACGACGAAGTCCTCTCCATTTCTAAGTGATTTATTTCCATTTACCCAAATAAAATAGGGGTGTTGAAATTTTATTTATCTGACTCATTCGTTTTACACACACACACGTATATATATATATATAAGTATGTTACTTTATGATGAGTTGGTATTTTTAGTACTCTATAATTACGTATGACGTTGTACCTACTTAGTTTTTACACGTTTTACTTTCTTGAGTCCGTTTTTAATGATTGATAAAATACTAAGGTAAATATACTTCACAAGTTTTCACAATTTAGGTATCTGTCTTTCGTTCGAGTCAACGATCCCCGACCCCCACCCTTCTTACCCCTCACTAGCGAATTACCCATGTCCCAAAAGAACACTCCACTACTTTTCCAAAACCTTGATCTCCATGACCAAAGATCTGTGACACTGAAGTGATTTATGTGACTTAACATACGAAATAGTATCAATTAAAACACAAGGCACTTAAAGTGGAGTTGAATTTTTTTTACCATGACTCCCTGAAGGCACCGTCAGGTCACCAATTCTGACGTAAAAGTCACGTCCTCAGGACCCAGACTAGGGACGAACCCCTTGATTCTAGGATGTACGGCGTGTCGGTCTTTTACAACTTTGTTTGTTTGTTACTGTGTAAATCACACGAACAACGATTACCCCACAGTAACGAGGGCCCAGAAGAGTCACCTGTCCATGTCTCGATCCCTTTTTGTTAAGGATATACCTACCCCTTGGAGATCCGATTCGATATTTCGTAAAGTGTTTATACAATTCCTTAGGAAAAAAGTCCGGTACGGACGTCGAACACCCTTAGAATCAAGGAGCTGGTCCCTGACTTGGAACCGTCGCTTTCGAATCTCAGAGTTGGGGACCGTGACAAATATATGTCAAAGAGACTCGACTCGGAATCAAATATGTGGTCTAGTTACCAGAGGTAACTATATTAACTTTCGTGTCAAAAATTTTTCAATTTATGAAAATTCTAGACAGTCTCACGAAGTGTTCCAGAGTTCGAGGCTCTTCTGTCCCAAGTTAAGAAGTCAAAGTCGGTAAAAGTGTCACGGATGGTCACACGAACCGTGTATTGCACGTCGTGTGTAAGACACCTACTGAAACCTGCTTGGTGTGATAGAGCGACTCGACAGACGGCTGGATTAAGACGGTCTCCGATTCTTTATCAGCTAGACTAGTCATAAAGACCTTCCAGACAAACCTGGATGTTTTCGGGCTTTCGGAGAACTACTTTCACTTTCTCCTCTCGCTTTTTCAACCGAATTTCGAGTTGTAGGTCTTTTGCTTCTAGTACCGTAGGTCAGGGTAGTGAAGTACCCTTTATCTACCCCTTTGTCACCATTGTCACAGTTTGAAATAAAACCCCCCGAGGTTTTAGTGACGTCTATCACTGACGTCGGTACTTTAATTTTCTACGAATGAGGAACCTTCTTTTCAATACTGGTTGGATCTAAATCATATAAGTTTTCGTCTCTGTAATGAAACGACTGATTCCAGGCAGATCAGTTCCGATACCAAAAAGGACACCAGTACATACCTACACTCTCAACCTGACACTTCTTCCGACTCGTGGCTTCTTAACTACGAAAACTTGACACCACAACCTCTTCTGAGAACTCTCAGGGAACCTGACGTTCCTCTAGGTTGGTCAGGTAAGACTTCCTCTAGTTGGGACCCTAAAGAAACCTTCCTTACTACGATTTCGACTTCGAGGGCATGAAACCGGTGGAGTACGCTTCTCAACTAAGTAACCTTTTCTGAGACTACGACCCTCCCTAACCCCCGTCCTCCTCTTCCCCTACTGGCTCCTACTCTACCGACCTACCGTAGTGTCTGAGCTACCTGCACTCAGACTCACTTGAGACCCTCTACCACTACCTGTCCCTCCGGACCGCACGACGCTAAGTACCCCAGAATTTCTCAGCCTGTGCTGACTCGCTGACTTGACTTGACTTGATGAGAGGTTTTCAGACAATAGATCACTTCATTACTATTGTTTTCCCGAATGGGACCACTGAATCACCATTTCTTAGGAGGACGTCACGTCCTCTACACCCAAGTAAGGGACCCAGCCCTTCTAGGGGAACCTCCTCCCGTATCGTTTGGTGACGTCATAAGAACGGTCCCTTCAGGTTACCTGTTTCCTCGGACCGCCCGATGTCAGATGTCCCAACGTTTCTCAACCTCTATTGACTTCACTCACTCGTCCTCGTCTCGCTTTGTTACTGTGGTAGTTAACTTCGAAGGGGTCAAGGTAAGTAAATTAGAAATTAGACCTAATTGTTGTAAATCTAGTAGAAATTAGAAAAAAGAATGTTACGAAATTGTTTATAGGTAGAGATACACATTAATTCTTGTACAAGTCTATCCTACCTATGGAGGAATCTTTAATGATCCAGTTTAACGCACACGTACACATTAAACTTCTGTAATGGTTCAACGAGAAGCGTCTCCGGCATACCTAAAGGTTGGCGTGACCGTCACATGGTGTTAGGAACAAGGGGTATGAGAAGGGTTCTATCGATAGTTCGAAAAACTAGAAACGGTTAGACTATCCACTTTTTACTATAGAGCCACACCAACATTAAACGTAAAGAAAATAATAATGTTCACTTTGAGTCTTTTATTCACAGTCTTGAACCTTCTTGATTTTAGGAAGATATGACAACCACCCTTATAGTTTACCATGTCGGTGATACCCTTTGTAATACTACCAAGGAGTTTTTTAATTTCCGTCTTAATAGTATACTAGGTCCTTAAAGTGAAAACCATATGTAGGTTTCCTTGACTTTGGTCCTTGAGTTTCTCTATAGACATTTGGGTACAAGTGTCGTAGAAACAAGTGTTATCGGTTTTCTACCTTTGTTGGGTTCACAGGTAGTTGTCTACTTACCTATTTTACACCATGTATAGTCGCATATGTTATCTTATAATAAGTCGGATGTTTTTCTTCCTTTAGAACTGCGTACGGTGTTGTACCTACTTGTGACTCCTGTAATACGATTCACTTTATTCGGTCCGTGTTTTCCTGTTTATAACAGAAGTATGAACGCACGGAACTATCAGTTTAAGTATCTCTGTCCTTCATCCGACCACTAGCAGTCCCCGACCCTCCTCCCCTTTCACACCCCTCATTGTCGAATTACCCGTGTATCAAACTCAAACCCTTTTGGTTTTTTAATACTTCTATTTACCATCACAAATGGTATGTTGTTGAACTTACATGAATTACGGTGACTTGACATGTTAATTTTTACCAATTCTACCATTTAAAATACATATAAAATGATGTCAAAAAATTCCTAAAAAAATTACACCTGGTAAAATTTTGAGAAATAACATAAACAATGTCACAACGAGGACAAAGTGAAAAACCGACAAACCGACGCCCGTACACCCTAGATTCGAAGGGTTCGTCCCTAGTTTGCACGTTGGCCACGTAACCTTCCACTTCAGAACTGGTGACCTGGTGGTTCCTCCAGGGATGGTATTAAAAACAAAAATTTCCCACTTCGATGAGTACAAACGTACAGTGTCGGTAAACACAGGAAGAGACGCTTGACAGACACAAGAAAAGTGTCCGGGGTAACAAGGAACCATTAAAATGACTAAATGTCTCGTGAAACATAATCGGAAAAGATGGACTATATTTAACGTTTTAAAAGAAGGTGAAAAGACAACTGAACCAAAGACAACACCAAAACCAAAAATCGACCCATACGACATGTGTAGACTGATTCGAAATTTTTTTGTAAAATATTTAATATTTGATCTTCAAACCCTAATTGTAACACTCACACACACGCACACACACACACACACGTACGCACGAGTAACACAGACTGGGAGGCACTGGGTACGCGACATCGGACGGTCCGAGGAGAGACATACCTTAAAAGGTCCGTTCTTATGACCTCACCCAACGGTAAAGGAAGAGTTGTATATGTGCAATGATATGCATTTTATCCTTTGTTGTTTCTGGATGGTATATTGTGTCCCTTGATATGCGTTATGTCACATTGTCGGAGATTACCTTTTCTTAGACTTTTTTCGTGGGTGCACTGTGACGCGTCCTCTGTCCCTGGTTCTGGTAGGGGTTGTTTCTCTTTGTGTTTTTCCGTTTTGTTGACACTTTTCTTCCCTTCGCTTTTCGTTTCCTCTTTTCCTTTTCGATATGGGTAAACTTACGTCTCAAGGTTTCTTATCGTTCCTCTTTATTCTTTCGGAAGGAGTCTCTAGTTACGTTTCTTTATCTCCTTTTGTTATCTTACCCTTTCTGATCTCTAGAGAAGTCCTTTTAATCTCTATGGTTCCCTTGTTTGTGAAGTACATTTCTACCAGTGTTATTTCCTGTCTTTACCATACCTGGATTGTCTTCGTCTTCTATAATTCTTCTGTACCGTTCTTATGTGTTTAGTCAAGTCAAGTCAGCAAGTCAGCACAGGTTGAGAAACGGTGGGGCACTTAACGTCGTGCGGTCCGGAGGGACAGGTAGTGGTCGAGGTCCTCAAGTGGGTTTGAGTGCAGGTAGCTCAGCCACTACGGTAGGTCGGTAGAGTGGGAGACAACAGGGGAAGAAGAGGACGGGGGTTAGGGAGGGTCGTAGTCTCAGAAAAGGTTACTCAGTTGAGAAGCGTACTCCACCGGTTTCATAACCTCAAAGTCGAAATCGTAGGCAGGAAGGTTTCTTGTGGGTCCTGACTAGAAATCTTACCTGACCAACGTAGAAAAACGTCAGGTTCCCTGAGAGTTCTCAGAAGAGGTTGTGGTGTCAAGTTTCGTAGTTAAGAAGTCGTGAGTCGAAAGGAGTGTCAGGTTGAAAGTGTAGGTATGTACTGATGACCTTTTTGGTATCGGAACTTATCTGCCTGGAAACAACCGTTACAGAGACGAAAAGTTATACGATCGATCCAACCAGTATTGAAAAGAAGGTTCCTCATTCGTAGAAAATTAAAGTACCGACGTTAGTGATAGACGTCACTAAAACCTCGGGGTTGTTTATTTCAAACTGTGACAAAGGTGACAAAGGGGTAGATAAAGGGTACTTCACTACCCTGGTCTACGGTACTAGAAGCAAAAGACTTACAACTCGAAATTCGGTTGAAAAAGTGAGAGGAGAAAGTGAAAGTAGTTCTCCGAAAAATCAAGGAGAAGTGAAAGACGGTGTTCCCACCACAGTAGACGTATAGACTCCAATAACTATAAAGAGGACCGTTAGAACTAAGGTCGAACACGAAGAAAAGGTCGGGTCGTAAAGAGTACTACATGAGACATATATTCAATTTATTTGTCCCACTGTTATATGGTATGTGTCTTCTTCATATATTTTTTCTAGAAGTACAGGGTCTATTAGTACTACCACACTAGTGAGTGGATCTTGATCTGTAGGACCTTACACTTTAGTTCACCCGGAATCCTTCGTAGCGATGCTTGTTTCGATCACCTCCACTACCTTAACGTCAGCTCGATAAAGTTTAGGAGTCTCTAATACGACACTTTCACGAAGTGAGTTATACGGTCGTTTAAACCCTTTCAGTCCTGACCCTTTTAGTCAGAAGTAAGCTTAGGGCTTCTTTCTGTTACGGTTCCTTACGAGTTTGGTTGTGTGTTAACGTGAGTAGAGTGTGAATTCATTACGAGTTTTAAGAGGTCCGGTCCGAAGTTGTCGTGTACTTGACACTCGAAGGTCTACAAGTTTGATCTAAATCTTTTACCTCTCCTTGGTCTCCAGTTTAACGGTTGTAGACAACCTAGTAGCTATTTCGTTCTCTCAAGGTCTTTTTGTCGATAAAGACGAAATAACTGACACGGTTTCGGAAACTGACACACCTAGTGTAGTTTGACCTTTTAAGAATTTCTCTACCCTTACGGTCTGGTAGACTGGACGGAGAACTCTTTAGACATACGTCCAGTCCTTCGTTGTCAATCTTGACCTGTACCTTGTTGTCTGACCAAGGTTTATCCTTTTCCTCATGATTTCCGACATATAACAGTGGGACGCAAAAATTGAAGATACGTCTCATGTAGTACTCTTTGTGACCCGACCTACTTCGTTTTCGACCTTAGTTCTAAAGATCCTCTTTATAGTGTATTATTTTACAAAAAAAATTAATACGCTATCAAAGTTTATTTTCTAAGGAGAGTTTATAAACATGAAAGACATGTAACCATCAACAGTCTAAACCCCACTAAATAAAAAAGTGGTGATGAAAGACTTATAAAATGAAGGTAGTCCCCAGGTAATAGACAGAAGTAAAAAGTATAACCATCGGTATCCACTAAAAAAAATGATCTAGGTCTCAATTCAATTATAAACTCGTCTACCAAGAGGTTGACAGGGATGTGGTAAATATCTTATTAAGTAGAAAGGAGAGTGAATAAACTTTACATAGAAATGGTATACAGAAATGGTATAAAGACATAGACTCAAATAAACATCTGAACGTCCAGATACAATAACTAGATAATGTGACAAGATTTCCATACAAATATTATACAAATTATAGGCTCGCCTGTAAGTGATGAAGTATGATGATCAAAAAGATTTTAAAGGAGTGAGCACTAATTTATTTTAAGTACAGAGAAACGGGTAAACCCGGAGGAGAGAGAGGAAATCTCACATAACACATGAACGTATTTGGTCTGGAGGAATCCTCTATTGGAAGGAATTAGAACATTCACCAGTGCTACTGTGTGGTCAACGAAACATGCACGTGTAGACCCCAGACATTTGACAGTTATACAGTAAACTACTTATTGGAAAACAGAGTTCTTGAATATATTAACACGAAACTGAAGACTACCCGTCTTGTCAGGAGTCCAACCGAGTTTATCTAAAAAGGTAAAGAAAGAATCTAAACTGGTAACTAACTAAAAAAAATAACAACCGTGATTAGAACGAATAATAAAAAAGTTTACTTAAAAAATTTTTCTCAATAAATAACCGACACCACCCAGAAATAACGTCACGAGCCCGAAGAGTAACGTCACCGAAAAGACACCGTCTTGTGCCGAGATCCGTGCACCCGAAGTCATCGACTCCGAACGTCCGACATCTCACGACCGAATTAGCCACATCTCGAACACGAATCAAGTCGTTGTACACCTTAGAAGGGACTGATCCCTAGATTAGTTACAGGGGACATAACATTTCGTCTAAGAATGGGTCACCTGATAGTCCCTTCGGGAGGTTTACTTAAAAATTTTATTTGACTGGACGAGGAGAAGGAGGGAGAGGTTTTTTTTTTTGTTTTGTTTACGACGACCATAAACATGACACTAGTGTAATTTATATGTCTAACTGAACTAAAGAAAAACTGTCAGAAAGATAGGTTGTAGTAAAAAAAAAAGTAAATGAGAAATATTGTCACGATGTTCTTCCCAGACAATAATACCGGTAAGACAATAATAATAGCGGTAAAATGTCTAGTGTCTTAACACATCAAACGAGCCCCAGTGTATCTGGTAATCCACACCCTCGACTGGAAAGACCCAGTTGGTCTTTCGTCCCCTCCCTCCCTCGGTGGAGGAAAAACGTAGAACGATGAATCAACGTCAAACGGAGGTTTCGGTGTACCGAGGAGACAGAGGAAGTGAAGGACCAGGTGACGAAGGGAACGACACCTACCAGTGGTCGTTTCCAGTCGAAAATTCAGTTACCGCGCTTAAGGTCATGCTACGTTCTCCACTGCAAGCGTCCACCGACACTCCGACTCCGGCGACCCCTCTTGGAACTCCTCCTTCCTCTTGGAGTTCCATCTGAAGTTTATCAGTCCGTCTTAAACCTGCCCACCTCTCCTGTCCTTTTGTGTTGATCGTTCTCCTTTACCCCTTTCTGGTTAGACTGTAGATTGACCCTCTATCCACCCACTACTACCCTCGAGGACAACCTGACACCCTGTCTCTCCCAGAGACACGACGGGTACTTTACTGTAGAAGGCTCGGTAGACGATTGTCTGTAAACCCACTACCCACAGTTGTGTTTTTCTGAGTAAGGGAAGACGGACACTCCCTTTCAGCGGTAACGTACACTGACTCCGCGTCGCCGTTTCAGGAATGTCCTTCCCGGACCGTCGACCAGAATCCCCGTCTCGTACCTCAACATACACCCAATGAATTGGGGGACAGCAGGCACTGTCCGAAGGGTCCACCGCGTCGCCAATTCTTAGGCGGACGGTTACGTCCTCTACGTTCTCTCCGTCAAAGCTAGGGACCCAACCCTTCTAGGGGACGTTATCCTTTACCGTTGGGTCAGGTCATAAGGACGGACCTCTTAGAGTGCCTGTCTCATCGGACCGCCCGATACATGCCAGGTACCCCAGCGTTTCTCAGTCTGTACTGTCTCGTGCGTGTCTGATATCAGACACTGTCCCTGTGTTTAGTTTTTTTAATTTTTGTCTTTGCGTAAGTTCGTAAGGGGTCTCTCCAGTCGTAATCAGTCCCAGGTTACGGAGACCACAGGAGACCCGATGTACGGGTTCCTGGATCGTTATTGAGTGGGAAACCGGAAACCACCTACCCTCCTTCCGACCTCGAACCCCGGGGTCCCGAGTGGCGAGTATAGGTAAAACAGTTTCTATTTGTTTTTGTAGAATTATCAATTGTCTGTTTTTTAGAATTATTAACTGTGTTTTTATTTGTTTCGTCCGTGATCAATTTCACCATTCCTGTCCAAAATTGGTTATACAATAACTATATGTGACGTTGAACCTAAATGTGTCTCCGCTGATCTGTGAAATTTCCCTCTTACTTCATACCTCCCTCCACTCGTCTCTTCACTTTTTCATGTTTCCCAACCAGTCACATTTACGACTGATCCAGTCGACATAGACACTCGACCGTTCATGACTTCAATCCTAAGATGAGAGGGTGTCTCCGGGATAAGAAAGGTCGCCAATATAAAGTTTCCTTACCGAAAGTCCAGGAACTCTTTCTGTGTATTATGTATATGTAAACTAAGTGTGGAATTTCCCTTTCCTTCTTCAGTGTTGACATTCGGAAAAATCATTTGTCAGATTCTTCCCCACCCCCCCCCATGAATATTGACCGTAACCGATCTTATTTGTCATTTAAAAACTCGAAATAGTCCGTCCGTGAACCACCCCCATCTCGGCAGGGTCCCTACGCCGGAACTCTATGATCTCTGATACGATGACACAAATTCAGAAAATTACACCCCCCTCCAACACACACAATCACCGAGTCAGGAGTCAGTACAGGTTGAGAAACACTGGGGTACCTGACATCGGACGTTCCGAGGAGACAGGTACCTTAAGAGGTCCGTTCCTCTGACCTCACCCATCGGTAAGGGAAGAGGTCCCCTAGAAAGGGTTGAGCCCCTAACTTGGGACCAGAGGACGTGACGTCCGTCTAAGAAATGACAGACTTGGTGGTCCCTCCTCCACCTATTTCAGTAGACACAACTCTCATGTCAAAAAACCAAAACCCCCCCACCAAAACACCGACGCGACACACCGTACACCCTACACTAGAATCAAGGGACTGATCCCTGACTTGACGTCGCCTGGTCAGCTCAGGATTGGTTCTCATATCAAAAGTATCCGGTTCCAACTCTGTATACCCTCTTCTCCCGGATGTCCTCGGACCAATCTCAAACCACCTCGTCTCTTGAACTAGTAGGGTGTCGACTTTAGCACGGCCTCCCACCAGTGGTTCAAAGGAGAACCTCAAGATATCGAGGGTCTTGTAGTCCGATCGTCCACCAATTCCCAGATGGGTCCATCCACACCACACTCTCAGTGAAAGTCTAAGGACTGTTCAGTTCTTAGGTGAAAGACTGGAGAGTTAGGAGGTCGGACAATATCCAGTACCTTGTGGACCTTCGTCTCCTAAGATGCCTCGACTGGGATAGGATCTCCAAACTCTAGAGTTGGGGACCGAACGTAGGCATCAGACGCCTCATCATGGGATGTTCGAGGGGAAACCTTGTCTTTTGGAAGGGTCGAAACTTCTTTTACGATTTCCGATTCCTGACCCTGTAGAAAGTCCGCGTACACCTTTCACTTTCAGTAAGTCAGTACAGACTGAGAAACGCTGGGGTACCGGATCTGTCAGGTACTTTAAGAGGTCCGGTCTTATGACCTCACCAATCGGAAAGGGAAGAGGTCCCCTAGAAGGGTTGGGTCCCTAGTTTAGGTCCAGAGGGTGTAACGACCACCTAAGAAATGGTCGACTCGGTGTACCTTCAGGTTCTTATGACCTCACCCATCGGGAAGAGGTGTAGAAGGGGTGGGTCCTTAGTTTGGTCCCAGAGTAGGTAACGTCCGTCTAACAAATGGTCGACTCGAGAGTCTCTTCGGGAGTCCAAGTACATCGTAAAAGGAAAATGACGTAGTTGACTAACTAAATAAATTTAATTTTTCTTGCAAAAACACGATTTGATCGGACTTTGGGGTGAAAGATACCGGACCGAGGAGACTCCAAGTATAATAGGGTGTCGTCCGAGGAGGGTGCCCTCCCCATACCCAGTCGACACAAATTTGTTTGAGAGGTCCTCTTAGACTATCTGCGGACAGTTTCTTAGTCTCTGAATGTCCGGAGGGAGACGGTCTCCGCTATTTCGAACCTCCCGTTGACCCTTAAAGTTGTTAAACTCCATCTAGACCTTTGACCCCTTTCGTGTACGATTCTCTTCTGTATCTTTTTATAAAGTTTACCAATTATGAAACGGGATACACACATGAAACAGGATTTGTCATCCCTCGATTCCCCCAGTCGATCTTTCTCTCACCCACCCTGACCTTAATAGTTATCTTCCAAGGGTCCCCCCACTCGCGAGGTCCTTTGGCTCTCTGTGAGCCGGAGGAAAAAGGTCCGTCCCTTTTGGGGTGCGGGTGCACCCCACTAAAAAGAGGGCGGACCCGCGTCGCCGGAGTGGCGTCGAGGCCGGAGTGGCGTCGAGCCCGAACGCCTCGGGCCCGTCCTTCGGTTCGATCGGAGTCCAGTTCCGAGAAAGGCGCGCTTACCATTGGCAGGGGTCCCACTCCGAGAGCTCGGTCTCCGAAGCGGACGTCGGGACGCGCCGACGTCTCCTGGTGTCGGCACACTCCGTAGGAGGCGACGACCCGCGGGGGGAGCTTCAGGTCCATAAGTCGGGGCCGTGTCGCGCAGCGTCTGGGGTGTGGGGCAGAGGCGGCAGCCATGGGGCCGGAGTGCCCTCACCTTTGGAGGGTAGGGGGAGGGAAGGGCACGACATCTGCGGGCCTCAGGGGCGCCCTGATGTTTCGGGTGTTCGCGCGCTCGACCGCGCGACAGAAGACCCTCATCATCAAGGCGCGCGGCCCGAGAGGACCGCCGCGCCGCGCGCGACCTGAGGTAAAGGGTCCTACTGATTCGCTCTCCCCCTCCCCCGCCCCGTCCCGGCCTCCTACACTCACCCCTCCCCCGGGATCGGGGGGCGGGGGTGGGAAGGAAAGGTCAGTCCGACCCACCCCCCTCCCCGGCCCGACTCCGCCGCCGCCGCCGAGCGAGCCCCGCCCATTCCCGCCCTGACCGGGCGACGCCCGGCTGACCCCTCGGCGACTCGATTGCCCAGGCCTGCGGCTGCCTCCGCCGCCGAAAGAGACGTGGCCGCCGCCGCCGCCCTCGCCGCTCGTACCGGGCGCGCCGCGGGCCTCGACTGACTCCACGCGCCCGCCCGCCCGCCCTATATTCCGCGGGGCCCGGGGAGCGACGATGCTTGGGGGAGGCGCGCCCGTCGACCGAGCTGGTCGCCGGGTCTGGGAGGGCCAGGTGGGGCCGTTGAAGGGGACCCAGCCCCGGGACCCTAGGGGGCACCCCCGCCACCAGGAGAACGGGACCGGAGGGAGGGCCAACGGGCGGAAGACGAGGACGTGGAGGTCGGCAAGGGTGCGCGCCGAGAACGTGGGGCACCTCCGTCAGGGGTCGGGGCCCTTCACGAGGCACGGGGTCAGGGCTGAAGTCAGGTGACGGATCAAGCGTGGGCGTCGGGGCGCGCGCGAGGACCGGACACGTGAGGAACCTCTGGGAGCGGGGCGAGGAGGACCGGTGTCCGACAGAAACGTGGTAGTCGTCGAGAGAGGAGAAAGGGGATGGACCGTGACGGGGGCTCGGTAGGTGTCACCGGGTCAAGAGAGACTGCTCTGGTTGTCGGACTGGAGGAAGGGTGAAGCCTCTTTGGCTCCGAACCGTGTTTGGTCCTTGAACCGGTTCAGATACGGGGTCGGGACACCCCGATCAGACTCGGGAACGGAACTGTACTTTCTCAGTAAAGAAGGGAGGTCAGTAAGGAGACACTGACCTGGTTTGAAGGGTCAACGGACGACGTCGAGACACGACTCGAGTGAAATCAGAGGGACAACCGCAAAAGGGTGAAGACAAAGGGGGAGGAGGAAGGACATAAATTAAAGACCGGAGGAAACGGACATCTCAGGGGGTGGGTAGTGAGTAAATGAGTTCAATCGGAAAACTAAAGACAAAGAACGGCTCACGTAGGTAGAGGGTAGAACGAATAACGAAAGTCGATGTCATTTTGCGACTTCTTGCCTCAGATTCCACCACAACCCCCTTTCCCCTCTCCACGACCACCACCCTTCCCTCACCGTCGGAGAAAGTCGATTTCGACGCTCTCCCGAGTCCCGTGAGACCTCAGGGAGTCAGTCAGTCAGGATCGGTTACTACGTGTGAGGGTAGAACAGAGACCCTGTCAACAGACCTTCGACCAACCAGTAAAGAAGGAGAGTAATACGCACCACCTGATGTGGTAGGGAGGCTCTACCTCCCTTGGAGGATGTAACCACCTCTACCGCCGTATTCTCTTCAGACCCTCTGGTGTGGGGATTGGGAGTAGAAGGAAGACGACGATTGAAACCTCTACCAACAGCCGTTTCCCTTCCTACGACAATCCACGGGGGACTCGAGAAACACCTCCTTCTGCATCACTGACATCCACCACTAGAGTTCAAATCAGCACCACAAGTCCCAAACTTCCTTTCTCCCTCGGTCCCGAGTCTCTCCACCACCTTTGAACGGACATAGCCCAAAAAAACAAAACAAAACAAATCAAAACAAAAGAATAGAAGGAAACCCTCTAAATGGATACCCAGACAGGGAAGGATCGGGTCAAAAGTCGAAGAGTCACCCTTCAACCCCCTCCCTCCCTTTAGATACTCGGTAATGCTTCCGTCCGAGACCCTCAAGGCAACCCCAGGACTTACTCGTTAGAACTAGACTTGGTCTACCAAGGGACGAAGTCGTGGGGGAGAGAGTAGGAGGGGGAACCGACACTTATCCTGTAGAAATTGGGACATTGAACTCTTACCTCTATCCCTCCGGTCCCCCGGTTGACAGACACACGCACAAATACAGACGTAGACACGAGTGGGACACTCGAATTTCCCGGACGCCCTCACTGGGACGCACCCTCACGTCACGGTCCTACACGACACACCGTACGAGCGTCGGGAGATCCTTGAAAGGGTCGGGTCTGGGGTGTACCCCACTTGAAGAGTCGACGATTCTTGGTGACCCACCAAGAGTACCACACCGGAGTACCAGGTAAAGGGGTGTTCCGTTTGGAGACCTGGACTTTCTACGGAGCCCGCTCCCAGTGAGAAGAAACCTTTTGATGGACGTCAATGTACCTCAGAGTTTCTCGTCGGACTCCACCCCACCCAAAGGATCTTAACCTCAAGGGCGAAGGGTTGAACCTTTCTCTCCTCGACCGCTCCCCTCCTCCTCGACTAAGGAAATGGAGTAAGACACGGGGTAGGACGGAACACATAACACACGAACTAAAACTGGAGAAGGGGGGCGGGTAGGGGGGGGGGGCGGGGCAATCTGACACTTTCAGGAAGTCTACACAGGAGCAAAGACTTTATAGTGGAACGCCGAGCCAGGAACCGTGTCTTATCCACAAGTCATTAGGGGGACTTCTCGACACATTCCGCGTCAAACGACCCGGGGTGAGGGTCTGTAAAGACTAAGTCCGTCAGACCCACACCGGACTCTAAAATAAAGACATGCCGACGGACTGGTATCGTAAACTCTTGGTGACCAAACCCCGGTCCTCTCAACGGACCCGTTAATTAGGTCCGGGTACATTTCAGAAGTCTCTCCGACGGGGGGTGGACCAAAGGGGTGGGTCCTGACAAGACCGTCGAAGGGACCCGACCAGAAAAGGACGGGAAGGGTACGAAAGGTCACAACCGATCTAATTACCAACCCCGCTGAACTCCCGGACTCGGGGGTCAGGCGGACGTTGGTGTATCGTCTGTGACACGACACCGGTAAACTTCCTTCCTGGAGTGGGGGTGGGGTGGGGGGGCGGGGGCCGAGGTTTCGTCCTGCAAATCCGTGGTCCCGAAACCCCTTCCTGTACCCCTTCGTCTGGGACTTGGTCCACGAGCAGACGGGACAGGGAGTCTGACTCATCCAACCCACGACCGGCACCGACGTGTGACCCGTCCTACGGACCTTGAGACTTTAACTCTGTTTGTCCTCCTTGGGGAATGTAACACGAGATTGAAACGGTGCGTAAAAAAGTACATGGCAAAAAGTCCTCCAAATATTCCGTCTCCATCTGGGTCCACCCCAATGGTTCTTTGCCTCTACGAGACACCCAGTGTGTTGTCCGGGTCCCGAGTACTAAAGTTGGGCGGTTTTCTCGTAGACGATTGGGTCTTCGACACTTATCGACCTCACTGTCGACGACAAGGACTCACCAATGAAGATCGGTCCGTGGACCGACCTACAAGAACGTTCATCCGGGCAGTGTAAGAGTGTCGTCACAACGTCCCAATCGTAATAACAGTGAAAAAGTGTCTACTTGACTCCGAATGTCTTGAATGCTCTAAACGGGTATTTGAGTCGACCATTCACCTCCTATACCTTCGGTCTGCCCCAGAAAGACTGGGGTACGAAAAACAGGGAGTGACGGACACAACGGGTCCTTTGTACATTAACCGGAAACTCAACAGACGGGTGTTTCGGACCACTTAAATGACTCAGACCTTGAGACGGTCGACAACACTTCCTCTTCTACTGGTTCAGAGACAGGTGGCCCTCGCCCCATTCTGTCCGTGAGACTACAGGCGCCACCCTCCGTCTTCCCCGTCGGCCCCCGAACATCCAAATCTCCTCCTAAGGGGTTTCTCCCGAGTCTTCCCCTGAGACCCAACCCGGGACTTCCCCTTCCGTCTCAAGGTCGTCACGGACGTCCGGCCCCTCGCATGACCGGTCGTCCCCTTCCTCCCTGGTATTGCCGCGAAAGTCCCGTAAAAGGGAAAACCAACCTCGTATCCTCTCCATAAAATTTTTCTTCAAACCAATGTTCGTTGTGGAACGACTGAAACCATCCTTTCCTGAAGTAACCTTCCGATACCATTGAGGGTCTTAGACTCCTTACTGACTCTGGGCTCAGGGGACGTCCCAGAAAAAATTTTTCGTCAATAAGCAGAAAGAAAAGAAGATTTATCCAGAAATTCTTCAACGAATAAATAAAATACAAACCAACACGACCGAGAGGTAACGACACGCGTCCGAGGAGAGCGACGTCCTCGACGAGAACACCTCTTGTCCGAGATCCCGCACGCCCGAAGTCATCAACACCACGTACCCGAACCAACGAGGCACCGTCCACCTTAGAAGGGTCTGGTCTCTAGCTTGGGTACATGGGACGTAACCGTCCGTCTAAGGATTCGTGACCTGGTGGTCCCTTCCGGGAGAGGTCCCAGAACCTCATCCATACAGTCCTCGGTTTCCGGTCGGAGAAGTCCCATGGTGACCCAGGTCCTATTGACAAGGTCGACATGAGACCCTAAAACAGTGGTATCCAACCCTCAGCACAGGGTCCCTCCTCTACAGACCAACCAGGTCTGACCCGGTAGGAGGAGGGAACCGGCCCCTTCCCGACCATGTCATCCGTCAGGGGGGTTTGGCATAGGTCTTTAACCTCAGGGGTCCTCTTCTCCGTCATCTCTAACGTTCTCTAGTTAGGGTCGTGTCACAAGTCACTCCTGAACTGAGCCGTCTGCCGTCTCTCTCCCGAACCAAGGCTGTTCAAAGACTCGTCCGTCTCCCGTCCGTCCATCGTCCCATACCGACCCAGTATTCCCCTGTTCCTTTCTTCCCTCCCTCCTTTACCTTTTGATCAATCCCAGGTCCATTCTTCATTACTTCTGACCTTCGACCGTCATATTTACCTTTCTTCCCTGACTAAGATCTCTTGACACTTTCACCTATAGAAGACCTTGTCTGTCAGTCAACTGACCCCAATCTGTTGAAGGAACTCTTCCGTTACCGTGGGGTGAGATCATGAGAACGGACCTTTTAGGGTACCTACCTCCTCGGACCACCCGACGGCAGATACCCCAGCGTGTCTCACTCTGTACTGACTTCGCTGAATCGTCGTCGTCTGTGAAGGAACGGACCCACTACTCGAGTCCAGGAAATCGACTTCACCTCGTCAGTCCTCCTCCTCCTCAAACGTCCTCTACTTCGTAGGAACGAAACCTCCTCGACACACGTCCTACGACTGTCGCACGGTCCTTCGGACCAATCGAACAATGAGACCTGAGGTCCGACGGACGGACTCCAAACCCCGGAATCGGGACTCGCCCACCCCGGGGTGTCGGAGTCCCCGGGTCAAGTAAGACTTTCGTTGACCCCGAAACACCAGGTACGAGTCGCACGGACGGAGAGAAGAACAGAGAGGTAAAGGCGGCTCCCACCGGAAGCGGAAGAAGGAGTAAGGAGCGAGTCAAAGACACGGGGTTGAAAAGGGGGTGACACAACAGGGTTATTGACTCGGGAATGGTTGATTTCCTCGACCGGGTCGAGAGACCTCTGGACCCAAAATCTAAAAGGGGAGAAATCGATGTTCAAGAGTGATTGATAATCCCGCCTATGGACGTTTACTGTAAAACGTGCCTCTCCTACACTTGAAACGGACGATAGACTCCTTTTGTCCGTAAAGGAAGGCAATACGACCCGAGTGGTCCCTACGGACACACACAGGAATTCGTCGGTGAGACCCCGTGGAGAACCACGAATAAATATTTAGCACTAACATTAATGTCGCATAACAGTCAGTGTGAAACCGCAACGGTAACGACTGCTGAGGATTCCGAGGTCCCGTATCCGACCCGAAACCCCGTGGGGTCGAAAGATCGACTCCTGACCTCTCCGAAGGACGACGTCCTTACCCTCCTCCTGAGGGGGCCACCCAGTCACCGATTCTAAGGTACGACGGTGACGTCCCCCGAGCCCAAGCCAGGGACCAACTCCTTGATTCTAGGGTGTACGGGGAGTCGGTTTTTTAATCTATTTATGTACTTTTCTTTCACTCCTTCCCTCGTCCCAAGAGACACTGCACCCCGTCCTCTTCACTACGACTTCCCGTGAATAGGGACGTCCAAAAGTCTCTCCTAGTAGAAGGACCCCACTTCTCCTACAGGGGGAGTCAATATCGACAATCGTAAGTTTACTCACACGAAAAATTTTTTCAACAAATGAAAAATAACTTAAATATATTAGTGACATGTCTTAAAACGACAAAGGACAGTTTGGAGTTGTACTCAGTCGGTATCACCTACATCATAAAACGGTGCGCACTATACTCGCGTCACGGACGATGAGCACATGGTACTCCACTTGATCCTGGTTCTCTTTAGATCTCCGTTTACCGTAAAGGGGAATAAAACGACAGTCACGAGTTAGACATAACACTTTATTAGTATAATTTTGTTTTGTTGTCAAGACGACGGTCTACAACTTTTTGTAGGAGTTTGCCGAAGAAGGAATTCCTCCTACACTGACGTTTACTCCTTCGAGTCTCTCCCTTTCCCCAACTGACTGCGGGGGGCCGACGTCTCCAGCCCTCGCCCATCGGGTCCGCCGAGGACAGACCTCCCGCAGAGAGGACCAAACTCGTACGAGCGGGTACACGTAGGAAAAAGGAACAGAGGGGAGGAGAAGGAGGGATCCGAGTCCCACCCCTTGCCCTCCCCGGCGTCTTTCGTCGAGACGGACACGCGTCAACTCCGCTCTCCGGGTAGGACGAGGGCTCTCCCCCGAACCCCCTGTCTCCTCTGGGACTCCCCAGTCCCGTACTGGGTCCCTGGGGTCTCTCGTCAGGACGGGAACGAGGACTCGGGAGGTCGACACCTCAGGGCCGTGTCTCCCGGCCGTCGCGAGGGACGCGGCCCGTCCAGACATCGGAAGACTCCCTCTTTTAGTCGTTGTTTTTTAGTCGATCAACCAGATCTCCCCTGACGAGACTACTCCTTTTTCAGTTGTTCAAAAGGCACACCAAATCTCCTTAAACCTCCCCCATCACTTTCCCCTTCAACTCTCCACCTACCATATCCTTCTCCTTGTTCCCTCCCTTAACTCCCGACCGCACCCCGAGGGGGGAGGGACGGGCACAGTGGGGCGTCGGGGTGGGACGAGGAGGTGAGGGAGAGGGAGGAAGGAGGAAAAAAATAACTGCATATTGACTGTATGTTGCAATATAATCGAAGTCCACATGTTGTATTGCTAAGGCGTGACCATATGAGACGCTTTGCTGATGTTTAATCAATTGTTAGACAATGATACGTCAATGATGGAGGAAGGAAGAAACGCCCCTCCTAGGGAAACCCAAACGTTCCCTGAGAGGGACTGGAAACTCATCTCAAGGGGGGTTGGAGTTCAAGTCAACTTTTGTTTTATGAACAGCAAACTACGACCACCTTGGTCTCAGCCCTCCTTTACTTTCAGAGACCGGGGACTCGACACAGGAGATGGGCTCGTTCTCTCGTCCGTCGTCGGTCCCCCTGGCTCCGACACGACGTTCCGTCTCCGCCCCGGCCCCGGGCCGGACAGAGAGAGCCCAAAAGAGCCCTCGGCAGACTCCGGGTCCGTCGACGTTCCCCGAAAGGTCGTCAGCCGGAAGAGAGACAAGACAGGACAGGGTCTCCCGAACCGTAGATGGGCCCGGTGTGGACACATCGAAGACCGGCTAAGGACCCAGGAGATCGTACCGAGTCCTCCTTTGGGGTGCACAGTGTCCATCCCCCTCTGTCCTTTCGAACTTTCCCCAATCCTCTCAGTACCCCTGGGGACAACGTCCGAAGGGTCCACCGAGTCGCCACTTCTTAGACGGACGGCTACGTCTTCAACGGCCAAACTAGAGCCTTAGTCCTTCTAAGGGACCCCTTCCTTTACCGTCGGGTGAGACCACAAGAACCCACCCTTTAGAGAACCTGTCTCCTCGGACCACCCGACATCAGGTCCCTTAGCGTCTCAGTCTGAGTCGAATCTTTGATTCGACGTCGTCCTATGGGGCACGTTCGAGAAGTCACATCCCTTCGGTCACAACCATGAAGGAATCCTTCTACGACCCTTTACCCACGACACACTGGGTCCCGGTCAACGACGGGGAGAGACCCGGGGTCTCCGGGGAGTAGACATTTATGTCTTAAATTTCTAGACAAGTACCTAAACGACAGTTTAGCAGGTCATCCGGCTTGTCTCCTTGCGGCATAGGACTCTCCCCTCTCTCACGAGCCCGGGGTCCTATGGTGGTGCCCCAGGTCCTCAACGACTCTTAACCAGGTTGGAAAGACGACTGGTCAACCTGCATGACTTGTCGTCGGTCGGACGAGACCGGAGAGAGACCTCTTGAACCCGAGGACGTCGGCTCCCTCGACGGGGGACGGAGGGTAACAGGAGTAGGGGGAAGGACTCGCAGCGAGACGGAGAGACGACCCAAGTCCGTCTCTTTTTGGGGAGGCCAGAGAGGAGTGTAGGTAGAGAAGGATATGACCGGTGACCAATCCGAAACCTTACTGACACATCTCCGAAAGACAAAGACGAGGGTTAGGGGAGTGGAGGAAGGCGGAACCCGAGAGGAAATCACTCTTAAAGGGGGGTTTCGGTCGAACCCCCAACCTAGTGTCCGACTTCTGACCTCCACGACCCCGTCATCGCGTCTGAGACCCACCCGGATGACTCCCAACTCTTGAGTGGTCCTTTCCCCCCCACCTCGTCTCCAAAAATCCTCTCGTCCCCTGCCGTCACTCCGGTTCGGTGTGTATTGCACTGCGCCTCCGGACTGGGTTTTCCGGTCCCCTAGTGTCCGGCCCCCTCCGGTCCCACCCGGCTCAAAGTAACGGGTCCTTCCTCCCCGTCCTACGTCCCCGACCGGCTGTGTACCTGGGGGCTCTGACGAGACCGTCCTTCCCTCCGGGACCGAGAGGCCCGACCCGACCAACATGGCGCAACACGCGTTCACACCCGTCCCAACAATTACTGACAAACAAGAGGTGACCGACGCTCCGACGGTTCCCAGTCAGGCTATTCTCCCTTCTCTATCTGACGAGCTCCAAATAGGAGGGCGGTCGACGGAGGAAAGGCGACCGGGGTCTATGACTGTCCGATAACACCGGGACGAGAGAGGGGAAGGACTGTGTACGGCGGGGACCGACGTCGGGTCGACCCGGAGGGGACGGACCGGAGGTCGAGGGCGAGGGTAGACCCCAGTCTACCTCGGACGAGACCCCCTCCCCAGTCAGGTTCTTCCGACTCGGTCAAGGCTCAGTCGGACCCCCACCCCCTTGGGCCCTCCGCCGGTCCCGAGACCTGACTCGTCGGCGAGGATCTGGACGGACTACCTACAACCGGAGTCCCAACGGGGACCGAGATGGTCGGTCCGGCACCCCAGAACTCCCTCGGGGTGGAAATGGGGTCTCGAGACCCTCCAGACCAAGAAAGAGACTCTCCTCACCTTTACCCCTGGACTACCTTGAACGCAAACCCTTCTAGTAATCCGGACAGACACCTCTTACTTAACCACCCTCCCTCCAGAGAACTCATCTAGACCCCGAAATCGTCAAGTCCCCGATGACATCCACCATCTACCGTCAAGAACCTGTCTCTTCCTCACCGTCTGCACCTCTTTTCATCTTTTCCCTCTCTAAATCCACCCTTTGGAGGCTACCTGAAACATTATCCAACCGACTTCCTCCAATTTCCTTCCTTCCCCGTATTTACTGAGGGTCCAAAGTCCCAGCCTACCTACAACAGGGAGACGACTGTGACCCTTATGTCTCTCTTCAAGTCCAAAACCCCCGAATCTCACACCCACTCAAACCGTAACACTCATCCCACTCAAACTCCATGACAAACCATGTACATTCCATAGAGTAGTCTCCCCACCGACGATCTTTACTCACCCTATCTACCCATCTTAAGTCCCGTCACAGACCGGCGTAAATCTTTTCAATCTGTACTGAGAATTGTCCAACTCTTTGTCTAAACCTTTCCCAAAGAAGGGGATTTAGGTAACGGTCTGTTTCTTACCTCGGATGCCAGGGCTGAGGGGTAACGTCAGGTACAGGTCCAACCAGAAGAGAACGGGACTGGTGAAGTCGGCCAAGTCCCGGGTCGCCCGTCGTGGGAGGGGAGGTCTCAGAACGAGCACCAACCCCCTGAGACCGACACTCGTCAGGACTGGGGTCCGGTGGGTCTTTCTGATGTATGTAGTCACCGAGAGGGTGGCAGACACGTAGACCCGTCACGGGGATCGGCCTCTTCCCACACCGAGGACCGGTCCCTCAAGAGTCTCGGTGGCGACCCTTCGGGTCTTAGTGAGATACGGACTCCCGGGGACTCGACCTGCCTGGATCACTCCCGTCCCAAAGTCCGGGTCCAAGTCCCGTCGGGAAAACGTGATACACCGTTCACTATGACATCACCAAAAATTTTCAAGAAAATTTACTTTACCTTTTATCAACATGTGTACACATAGTCAACCTGAAGAAGTTAGTGTCGTCGGCTTTTGGTCGAGATTTCCACGAAACTATTTTCCCTCGGCCAACTGAGTATGGACTCCCTTGCCGACCGGTGTACGTCCCTTCCCTCCTCGAGTTTGTTGTCGGCGGAGTGGGACGGGAAGAGGCAGAACTGTGGAAGGAGCGGGGGATGCACCATCCTCCACCGACGGTCGTCACGTCCGGAGGCGGAAGAGTCGCAGGGTAGGGTCCTGACGGCGCCCTTAGGACCCAAGGGAACCTTAACCCCGGGAGTGGGTCGGGACCTAGTTCTTGACACGACACGAATCAGGGACTCAACACAGGCTGAGAAACGTTGGGGTACCTAACATCGGGCGGTCCGGGTAGACAGGCACCCTAAGAGGTCCGTTCTTATGACCTCACCCAACGGTACGGGTCCCGGAGGTCCCCTAGAAGGACTGGGTCCCTGACTTGGGTCCAGAGGGCGCGACGTCCGTCTAAGAGGTAGTCTCGGTGGTCCCTTCGACCGACCGATGCAAACCACGAGACTAACCCGTGTCTCCACCCTCAAACCCCTCTCCACTAAGGGGCTTCCTTCCACCCTAACAGCAGGTAAGATTCCCGTAGCACATAGCTCCGCTACTCGTCTCGGTTCGCACGCACAGTCTTAGTGTGGCGTCCGTTTGAATGTTCCTAAGCAACGGTAAATAAGTGAGTGGAACAATTTTTGACTTGCGACCTGACATCTTACCCTGAAGTCTCAGTGTCAGTGAGGTAAATATCTAGCCCTTCACCCTCAACTCTTTAAACGGACTCTAGAGTTTGGTGATCCATCTTCGTCTCAGGTCCTTGGGTCCGACAGACAGACTGAACGTCTACCTCCGAAAAAGGTTGTCCTTACCGCAGAAATACCCTCCTCGAGGGGCGGTATTGGGGGCACGGGACCGACGGGTAGGTGCCTCCAGGACGTAGGGGACCTGACGTTCTATTTCTCGTCTGTGTCCGCCGAGTACCGTTCATCAGGGAAGGAGTACCACCGGGTCCCTGTAGGCGCACCACCTACCACAATGCGTTCGGAGACAGACCCCACGCCCCCAGCAAGTGAGACGCACAAGTCGGTCGAGGGAACCGGGCACGGGGCCTCGACGGGGGTAGGAGAGGGTGGACGGGACAGTAGAACCGAAGACTTCACGGGTGGGAGGACATACAAGGGACGACTCTGGGACCACTCCTGCATCGAGGTCCCGGCGACACGAAGGACCCCACTCACCCCATGAAGGGCGACTTGTCCCAGCACGGGTGAGACAGAAGGGGGAATCTTCTGCTACGAGTCCTGTCGCCACGGCCAAAGTCCATGTCTCTGTTAAAACCGGAGTCAAACGGGCGGCGAAGGTTAAACACCCCCATGCCTCCAAACTGAGTCGGACCGTCTCGGTTCTCACCGTACAACACTTTCCTCGAGACACCCCTAAGGGACCGGGAGGTCACCAATCCTACGGTGTGAAAGTCACGACCCCTGGGTCACGTTAGGGACTACCCCTTGACTCTAGGACGTTCGACACACGATGCCAGTCTTTATTTCGTCTGTTTTGGGGTGTCCCACTCGGGTGGTGTTTGGATCGTCTTGCCGATGAGAGGACCCGACAGACGACTGGGTCGGACCGGTCTCGCGAGGAAGACGGGGTGCACGGACCGAGGGTGTCCGCGAGACCGGGTGGACAAAGACGGACCCCAGGACAAGAGTCTCTATCCGGTCGGACCCGGTCCGGAGGACGAGGGCGTCCGTCTCGGTGTCACAGACGTGAGTAGGGACGGAGGAGGGGAGACACTACGACCTTGGGTCACCATGGAGCCCATCCATCATGGAACGTCGAATGTCAGTAGTGAGTGACGTAGAACTGTCACTAACACTCCATTCGTCCCGTCGTCCGCAGCAGTACGGACAAAATGTCTACCTCCTGGACTCATGGTCTTTCCACACTAACGAGTCTGAGCGGTTGAAAGTCTATCTCGGTCAGGACCTTGACTTCAGGTCTCAGGTGACCTGATTTGAGTGTTTACACAACTTCACCCCGACGGAGCAGAGTGGTCCGTTCTCCGAACCCTCCTCCGGGACCCGGGAGGGAGAAGTGTTGGGGTCAGTGGGGATGTTGGGTTCGAGGTCTGTCCGTGGTAGCACAACCGGTCGGGGAGCATTGGGGGCCCGTCCATTAATTCGGTCAGTTCTCCATAGGGAGGGAACCCTGAGAGTACCACCGGGGACCAGAGGGATAAGAGGAGAGGTACGAGGGGTCTCAACTGTGGTCGTCACAGTACTACAGGTACTAACGACCCGTAGGACTGGTCGTTGTAGTCCTACAGTGCTGTCAATAACAGAATCGTCCCTCACATATCGAGTCCGGTTCAGGCCCTCCCGGTCGGTGAGACGTCTACCCCGATCTCTCCCGAGGAACGAGGGGTCGGTCCGAGGGGAGTGGGGTCCCGTTCTCCGGCTCCGTCCCGTTCCCCTTCCGACGGAAACATCAGGAGTCCGTCGACTGTAACGGTGAACCGACTTCACCATTTCGCCTAATGGACGGATCGTTGGAACCCCGAGAAAGGGGCGTCCCCAGGACGGACTCAGTGAGTGTCGCATAATAGTCGAGGAGTCACTGTTCCTGCCACCGAATCGGCCTCGGTCCCTCCTTGCCTTCGTCCACACGCGACCAGAGTTTTCAAATGGTCGGTGGACGAGAGACGGGGGACCTCGACTGACAATCACTCGGGTCCCAATCAGGTCCGTGTCCCGTCCGCACGCAGGCCCCCACAACCGCGACCCTCGCGGACACACCGTGACCCGTCCCACGTTCGAGTCCCGGAGACTGACCTAGCGTGTCGAGAGGGAAGACGACCTTTCCACTGAGGCCTCCTGCGTCCGACTCGGTCCCCGGGTGGGGCCCGAAGAGACGTGGAGGTCAGGGCCCCCCTCTCTCTGTGTAACGAGGGAAATTAGAGGACCAGGTCCGCACCTACGTCTGTAGAGGAAACCCAAAAGTAATTGTATCGACAGTGTCCGACTGGAAAGGTTTCTGTAATTATTTATATTTTCCTCTTATTTTCTTTCGATTTCTATTCCACATACTTCTTATTTTCGTCAGACCGAGTGTTCCCTGTCCGAGGACCAAACAACGGACCCAAGAGCCCCATGAGGGGGTGACCTCTATTCGAGGGGATCGCACCTCGCGTGGCGACATACGGAAAGAAGGTCTGAGAGACCAGATCGTGACTGGAGAGAGGGACGGACTCCTCGGGACCACGAACAGGACGGAACTCAGGAGGGGTCTGGTCCACCCAGTAGAGAAGAGCAACAATAAGTCAACGATGTAACACAGACTGAGAAACGTTGGGGTCTCTGATCTCGTAGGGTCAGAGGGGACAGGACGTGACAGAGGGTCTCAAACGAGTTTTAGGACAGGTAACTCAGCCACTACGATGGATTGGTAAAGTGGAAGACGGAAGAGGAAAACGGAAGTCAGAAAGGGTCGTGGTCTCAGAAAAGGTCACTCAGCCGAGAAGCGTAGTCCACCGGTTTCGTAACCTCGAAGCCGAAGTCGTAGTCAGGAAAGGTCACTTATAAGTCCCAACTAAAGGAAATCCCAACTGACACTCCCTTACACCGCGGAAGGGTTCCAGGGGGTCCCTTAACCGTGGTTGTCCCGACATGGACATTGTCACGGCGGAGTAAATAGGATTTATTCGGAACATTGTCCTTCCGTAAGAGAACTGTGTCGCGAGTCCGGGGTCGAATCGGGTACTCGGCGACGTCTCCCGACCACCGAGGAGGTCGTAGACCAGAACCGTTCTCAATGTGTAGAGTGGTGGACCGAGGAAGAAGGGTGACCCGTCGTTCTTGTCTTTGACTAGTCAACCGGACCAACCACTTTCAAAGGTCCACTCAACCCGCTTTCTAACAAGACCAAATTTTTTGTTGTCTATTGTGAACCTTCAGTAGATCAGAACTATTTCCTCTAGTCGCGACGACCGGACGGAGGACGGACCTTACACTCACACGGGTCTGCCCGGAGGCGTGGGGTGTGACGACGGGTGACCGTACGCCCCACCAGGGTAAAGTACGGGCCACAACTGTACTTCGGTGTTTTTTTAGTTTTCTTTGGCGGTGGACTATTCCTTTACACCCCCGTCCTACCTATCTTATGCCCTCCAACAGATGTCGGGTGACCGGGAGGGGACGGCTTCGACCTCGGCAAGTCTCTTTAAACATCGGTTGTTTCATCCGGAGACAGGACGTCGGGACCGGCAGAGGAAGTATTACAACGGACCAAGGTCGCCGAGCCGTCTGAAGGGTGGACCCACCGAACCGACCCGACACTCCTAACTTTCCAAGGTTGGTCCCATAGGGCTCCCATAAGGACTGGTTCCCCTCCTCCAACCGCGTCAGGACCCCGTCTCCTGTGTCGGGACAATAGTGAGTGTGGAAGTTCATACTACGACCGGGCTCGCCTCTCATGCAAGGAATGGATGGGGAACCCGACTCCCCGACCTCTTGGGGCCTCGACCCCGACGATAAAAGGGTCTTCGTAACGAAGACCTGGCAGTGTAGGGTCCTCGAGACACTCGCAAGGACCCCCGACCTCGACCAGGGTGCCTAGTCTCGACACCCGGTCCAGACACGGTCACACGGGGGTCCTTCTCGACCGCAGACGGGAGACCGACGACTCCCCGACGTCAGGACGACTTAGCACGCACACGGCACTGCTGTGTCTGGGGTCAGGACGCCGGACGGAACGGGTGTTTCGTAGTCAACGGGACGGAGGACCCGAGGAGAGGACGTCCCAGTGCCACGACCAGGAAATCCAATCCTGGAGAAAAGGTCGGAAGAGAGGAGGGGGGCGGTAGGGTGTTTCCTATGTCCCCATCTGCGATCTTAAAATTCAACTTAGGAAGTTGAGAACTCATACCCGGTTCCGGACCGACCTTAACCCTCAGTACCTCTACCACCGGACCTTCGAAGATCTTTGTGTCGAAGAGGGAAGTGACTCACACGTGACCGTCCTGAACACATCTGGCATCAAGTCCGGAAGAGGTAGTCACAGAAGTCCACCGGTCGGGGGGGTCCGAAGGCCACGGCCCGCCTCTCGGGACAGGCCTCGTGGCAAGGGCCACGTCCGACCCCTCCCCCGTCTGGTCCCACCAGCCCCTTTGTTTTCGTGGTCAGGACAGGGAAGGGGTCACCACTCCCGCCGTCACTAGTCTACGTCCTAAGGACCCCACGGTAGAGTCTCCCGACCAACCTTTAGTCCCTCTCTTGTAAACAGGAAACGCGGGTCGGAGACCTCGGAGGAGTCAGACGTGTAGGAACGGCCCTCACGAGGTCCTTCGACAGGTCCACATCGTCCGGTCCGCAAGGGACCGACCAGGGGATGGGACACCCACGTGTGCGACCCCTCTACCTCCAACCAATGGATCTCTTTGACAGACGACGAGAAGGACAAGTGAGTCAAGACCGTCCCCGTTACCTTACGGTACTCAGAGAGAAGATTTGGCAGATAGTTTGGATGTGGACGGGCGGGTGGGGTCCCGTCTCCCACACACACACAAACCCCCTTGACCGCAACTCTTCCTAACCTAATTGGGTACAAGGACTCTTCTCGTCTCACGACAGAAAGTGCTCGTACTCGACCTACTGTTCGTAACAGGAAGAGGGGTCCCAGACCCTCGACTCCTAGACCGAGTGGGGAAGGAAGACCTTCGGGAACCGAGACGGGTGGTGCGGGCACCCGTAACGAGGTCAATACGGGGGATTCAGGAGATCCCATCCGGCGGGGATCGACGTAGGAGAAGTCGTCGGTCGTCGACCAGAGATCCCAACCGACGGGAACCGCATGGGAACCTTCCCGTCGAGAGGATCCCCCTCGGGACCCACCTCCACCTCGGAGGAGTCTTGCCCTAAGGGTAACGAGACGAGGAACTTCCTCGACGCTCCGGCCTCTTCCTCGAGACGATGTCCCAGTCACTGCGCCGACGAGTCCTCTCGCTCCCGACCCGAGACACGGCGGACGGCGAGGCTCACGTTCTCTACGGACAACTTGCTTACGTAGGAGACGAAACGAGAACTCTGGACTTTGCAGGGGACCTGTGGGTCTGTTCCACGTCTTCCTTTTCCTCCCGGGCCGTCGAAGAGACGCCGAGAAGTAATGTAGACACCGTACTGACTCCGGACTTAGCATTTGACACTACTTTTCGGCTCGGTGGAGCGCGAAGCTTGGAATAGAAATTTCCGTTAGTCTCGGCTGACCTTCGCGGGAACAGGGGACCGGGACATCCGCCACGCCAGTCCAAATTAACGGGAACCCTCCGTCTCAACTCGTTATTCCAGATCTGACGTCCAAGAGGTCTGAGGAGACTGAACGGGGTGTGGTGGTAAATAGGTAAATGAGTGGGGTGAGGGAGACGGAGGACTTCAGGAGTCTCTAGAGAGGGACAGGGATTGGAAGTCCCAGAGGACGGAGAACGGGGAGAGAGGGGAGGGAATGGAAGTCCCAGAGGACGTAGGACGGGGAGAGAGGGGAGGGAATGGAAGTCCCAGAGGACGTAGGACGGGGAGAGAGGGGAGGGAATGGAAGTCCCAGAGGACGGAGGACGGGGAGAGAGGGGAAGCGAATGGAAGTCCCAGAGGACGGAGGACGGGGAGAGAGGGGAGGGAATGGAAGTCCCAGAGGACGTAGGACGGGGAGAGAGGGGAGGGAATGGAAGTCCCAGAGGACGGAGGACGGGGAGAGAGGGGAAGCGAATGGAAGTCCCAGAGGACGGAGGACGGGGAGAGAGGGGAGGGAATGGAAGTCCCAGAGGACGTAGGACGGGGAGAGAGGGGAGGGAATGGAAGTCCCAGAGGACGGAGGACGGGGAGAGAGGGCAGGGAATGGAAGTCCCAGAGGACGGAGGACGGGGAGAGAGGGGTAGGGAATGGAAGTGCCAGGGGCGGACGGAGGACGGGGAGAGAGAAACCACCCCTCTGGCGGTGTGTCGTAAGTCCCAGAAGGGGTCGGTCCCTACTTCGGGTACGGAGGACGCGACCGTCGACACAGAACTGCGACTCGACAGGTCCTTCAGGCGGAGGACGAGGAGAATTAAGTCTCCGAAAGTCGGGACACTTCTTTGGGAGAATAATTGAAACAGAAATCATCTTAGAACGACGGTTGCACACAGATCTCTCAGTGCCTCCACCGGTTCAAACCCTACCTGGAGCCACTCGACAAATCTTGGTCGAATCTCTGAAGGGACCGCCAGATCACCAATTCTGGGGTTCGAAGGTTACGTCACCCATGTTTAAACTCGGGACCAACCCCTTTGATTCTAGGGTGTAAGGTGTGTCGTGCCGACCTTTTTTTTCCCTGGTCGAGTCCCGTCCGAACACAAGACTTGTACACTACTTCAGTCCGTCGTCCACTGTCCGAGGCACTGGGTGTCCGAGACGGCGTCCTACCTGTGTCGCGAGGAATGACGTGCCGGACCCCCGCTTCCAGGCGCCCCGTCTGACCGAGACTCTGGAGTCCGGAGACGACGGGTGGGGCGGGGGGATCTTCGACGGTGACACCCCCAGCCTCCAACCCGTCCGTCACGGAAACGAAGCCGTGTCTTCCCGCGAGACCTCGTTGTGGACCGGACCCTCCGCCCCCGACCCCACCCCGACTCCCGCGACTCCTTGGGCGCTACGGAGAGGTCCCGGTACGATCCGGACCCCGGCTGGCTTAGCACCGGGGGGGTGGACGGGTCGGACCCTCGCGTCCGTGACTCGACCTCCAAAAGACCGAGAGTAGGAGTGTCTTTGGAACGTTCTATGTGCCATAGCGGTACAATGTCCTTTCCCGTGTCTAGTCTTTCCAATTTACCAAGTATCGACTGTCCACCGTTTTGGTCTTAAACTTCGGTTCAAAAAATCCACGAAAAAAAAAAAAGGTAAAACCTTCCGAACTGACCCTTCCTGAGACTCGACCCCACCCGCCAGTACTCTAGACTGTTCAGGGTCGAACTCTCTTGAATCGGTCGTCGGACACCACGAACTCCCGCCTGGTCTCTCTCCGCGCAGGATCGTCGGGACCACAGAGACGACCGCCTTTGACTCCTCGCCCGACGGAGCTGGCAAGGATGGTGGGTCCGTCGAGGGAATCGAAAACATGTGAGTGAAAGAGGAACGGAGACTGAACACTTTAGACCAAACATGGACTCCAGAGGACAAAGGACCACCAGACGTTCTTCAGTCTCTTTCGAAAGTAAAGATCTTACAGTGTCGACTTTCTCACCCCCGACTGATAGTAAAGGGAAACGTGTAAATGTGTCACTAAATACTTTCACCAAAGTTTTGCAAAAAATAATGGGACAAAGAAGACGAAGAATGTTGGGACCCCAACATATCTCTCTACTATAAGTCAACTTGTTTAAAAAATTTTACAAACAAAATATAACCTGAGGTCAACTAAATTTTACACAATCAAAGTCCACATCCCGTTTCACAAAAACAATATGCATATAAGGAAGAAAAAGTCTTTCAGAAAAGGACATGTCTAATAATATCTTATAACTCATCTCTAGGGACACTATATACCATCTAGGAACAACTAAGAGACAAAATATGTGTCATCACACATATATAATTAGGGTTTGAAACTTTAATAGAGAGGGGAGATACCTGTTTATAAAAAACTACGGACGGTAAGTTTCCGGTTACGATTCATTACTCAATTTATTGTACAGGCACAGAAAAATCCAAAACACATCCTAGAATTATTTACACCCGATCTAAACCGGAGACCAGGTTTAATCGAGTATTGGGATCTCCTTACCCGTACTACTCTCTACTCCGAACCCTCCCACCGGACCAAATCCCTCAGAGACCTACGAGACACTCGGACTGGAACCGGCACACTTACTCTCACGGCACAGAGGTACAGTATACGAAAACTTACGTCCTTCCACTACACAAATTCAGACTTTACGGTGTACCGATTTCTCCGCTAACTCTTGCATCCAGACCTCAGATCCCATCCTCCCGTCCGAGGATAAACCTTCCCCGCGTATCTCTCCGTTTCCTCCTTTTCTCGACTCCCGCCTTGGAAGTCTTAGGTAATCGACGACCTTTTTTTGTTCGTCAACTTCCCAGACTCACTTCTTCCATGCAGTGTCACCGAACCTTCAGTCTCACTACCATCGTCCTTTGTTTGTCCTTTATTAGTGTCTCCTTCCTCTCCCCCCACACCCTCTCGGAAGGAGACTAACAAGTTCTTGGAACTGGACCTTTCTTTTTCACAGATCGACGGACTACTATCGGGCCTGATCTTAAACCGAGGGATTAAGTGACGACAGGACTACATTAACTCTGATTTCCGACCCGGACGACGTCCCCCAACCCCAGAACTTCCCTCAGTCTACCCGGAAAGTAATTCTCATAGGTACACCGGTCATACGTTCAAAGGGACCGGTCCATTTTCTGACCCTCTACGACTTCACCACACCTTCTCCCCGACTTCCGTACCCTGACGCACAGACGGGTGGGGACGTCGGTCGGGTGCCACCTGACCTTTCTACCCCGCCCCTACCCTCTCGTCAAAATTGACTTGAAAACCAGTCGAATGGGATCCGACAGAGTCAGTTGAAGGGAGTCACAGGACCGACCTCAAGACACTTAGGGTAATCTCTACCAAACTATTCGGAAGAACCCTCTGACCATAGCCGTCCCTCAGGATCAAGGAACCATGCTTGTTAAATTAGGTCGAGTAGGTCAGTTCTACCGTGACATTTACATATGAGTTGTGTGTCGTCACTATGCATTTTTTCTGTTTTACGACTTTTGTCGGTACATGAGGGGGAGGGAGGGTGTATTTTACTATTTGTAGGGACATTACTCTTCACCTCACTCTTGTGTGTCCCCTCTCGTCCCGTCTTCGACGTCGGGACGACCAGAGACTCAGACCTACATCCATCTTCGCTGACCTTTAGACCCCAGTGTCGAGACTTCACGAGTTGTGTTTCGTACCTTAATCTCGACCCGTGTGACGACCTTGGGCCCCCGACCCTTTGACCACCACAGTGGGAAACGGACCCCGACACCGAATAGTACTTCTACGAATGGACCCGTGTGGGTCCCAGTCGGCCTAGGTTCGACTCGATCACGACGTTCTACATTAAGATCTGCTCCTCTAGGTTTCCTGGACCCCTCCGTTTCCACTTTTGGGGATCTACCACCTCCCTACTCGAACATATGAGTCTTTGTACACTCCTCCCTTAAGGGACCACCAGGTCACCAATCCTCAGACGCGAGGGTGACATCCTCTGTGTCCAAGTCAGGGACAAGTCCCTAATTCTGGGACGTACGCCACGTCGGTTTTGTTAATTTATTTATTTTTGAAATTTTGTAGTGTTTCTACCACCGGTACAAACCCAGTCGGAGATTTTCTTTTCACTCCTTTTGATTATACTTTTCTCTTGTCTTTGTTTCTTTTTAAATGGGATCTTCACTTTTATTGTCTCATTAGTCTTTTATAAAAGTTATCTTTATCCAATTCCTAGTAGTTTCTCTAATCCCGTTGTTCTTTGAGTAATTTCTTTTCTTTCCCCTCAGTATTTTGTCATCCACTTATACTTTTAAAATTTTTAAGATCGTAACTTTTTATCACATTAATCTTGAACTCTGCTACCTCTTGATATCGGACCTGTGCGTCTTAGTACTTAACCTGTGAGTACGACTCCTTAATTAACCCTTACGTCCTATCTGTACCTCTTGTCTCACTGTCCGAAAGTATGTTCAGATCATCCTTAAGGTCTATGCTTAGTTCCTTTACCGTCTTTTTGTAAACTTCCCTATTACTGACTCTTAAGGTTTTGACTTCATTGACGTACTTATGGTCTGTCTTACGACGACGACGGCGATTCAACGAAGTCAGCACAGGCTGACACGCTGACGTATCTGCCGTCGGGTGGTCCGAGGGGACAG
Source organism: Capra ibex (assembly GCA_006410555.1). Taxonomy (NCBI): domain Eukaryota; kingdom Metazoa; phylum Chordata; class Mammalia; order Artiodactyla; family Bovidae; genus Capra; species Capra ibex. Next base: position 2,709,107 of record SJYO01050415.1, read on the forward strand.
GTGCTCTGAGAGGTCCGTTCTTGCGACCTCACCCAACGGTAAAGGAAGAGGTTAGTTTGTCTTATTTATGGATCTATATTATGTCACTTTGACGTCTATTCTTATTTCCCTCATTGAATAATGGGAAAGGGTTTTTTTCTTATTTTCCCTTTGTACCCTTGAGTGACCGCCAGGACACAATCCTAGACGTACAGGTGACACCCGCTGAGGGTGACACCCAAGTGAGGGACCAACCCGTTGAATTCTGGGACGTTCGGTGCACCACGTCGGTTTTCTTGTTTCCCTTCTATAACTTTCGGTGCTCCACCCCCCTGATGGTCTCTTTATTTTCTTAAGTTTCTCTACTGTTAATCTGTATGTCTGTTGTAAAGTAGTTGTCATTCACGGTCTCCACCGTCTTCTGACAGAATTCCTTCGATCTTAGGATATAAGTCGAGAGTAAGTTCTCGCTCCACTTTATTTCTATAAAGACCTGGACGACTCTGTCAAAAATTCTTAAATAAAAAATTAACTTCCTATTAACGAAATGTCTTAAAACAGTAAAAGACAGTTTGGAGCTGTACTTAGTCGGTATCCACATGGATATAGGGGAGGGAAAACTTGGAGGGAGGGTGGAGGGAGACGTCGATTCTGTCAAAATAGTCAACATTTAGCACTGATCTTCTTGATGGTTTCCATATGAAACCATTCTTCTTTTGAGCTCCTTCCTCTTCTACCGATCGTGATTGTGACTCACGTCTTTAACTTTATCATACAACTATTTAAATTGATACCTTACATATAAATCTATTAAGTCAGTGGGTGTCACTGAGGTCTTTTATAACTTATTCGAATACTACTCTTCACACCTCAATCCCTCAAGGTCCCAACCCCGTCACCAGATTATGACTATTCTTTTTGGGACCCAGTAAGGTAACAAGACGAGACGGTAGAATTCCCAAATTCTAGAAAGAGGAGTACCGACTCTCTACCGACGATGTCGAGGCCCATCGTATAACAGTGGGATATTGTAGGGTTCGTCCCCCTACGATTCTTTTTCCTTCGAAAGATTACACGGAGAAAAAACCCTTCTTCTTAGAAAGGTTCTTCCGGGGTCGTCTATGGAGGAATACAGACTAACCGGACTCGACCAAGTAGGGATATGGTCAAGGACCATTTTCCCTTGTCCGAATGACACCAACGGACAGGTCCGAACGGAGCAGAAGACCCTGACCCAAGAAACGGCGGACTCGGTTTAGTCCTGAGACGACCGTCCTTTCTTCACCCTCACCGACGACCATCCGTTGGTTGTCACAGCCGGTGTCTACCGTTTTGTGTGTTTCTCCCTAAGACACAGATCAAACAAAAAAATTAAAATTTCTTCCTTTTGATCTTAACAACTGGTGTCATCGTTCCATCTCATTCTTTGCCTTATGGCAAGAATTTAGTGTAGTCCAAAGACGGAACAATTTATTTTGTCATGATGACTTTTGGAATCTGGAGCAAACCTTTCACATAATACGGTCGTTAAATTCTATCGGTGATTTTCTCCTTTCTTCTCCCTATATTAAAGGTTGGGTCCTCCCTTTCTTCACCACCCTCATCCCTATCACACAGTTAGGTTGTTCCGTCCTTTTCCTTTTTCTTGACTTCCTTTTGATCATCTCTCTTTTGTTTCTCATTGTACTCGGGTCTACGAAGTCCCATTTCCCAATATGAACACACAATTCGTTGATGGTCTGTTTTACGTTTATTCCTCGGCAGACTTCGGACCTCTCTGACCAGTCACCCGTGTCCCCGAATTGTCCTTGGTGGGACCGGAACCGGTATGTTCACCAAGACAAGAAATTTATTGAACAAATAAGGAACACGATATAAGACCGGACAGGAGTTAACAAAGACAGATCGAAACGGAACGATAGTTCTATGATAACAAAAAGGTCTGGCGAAGGACGGATGACATCTAGGCATATTGTTTTGGGACCTGGAACAGGACGGTGTCCTGGTTGTATGGTACCTCCCTGAATAAATTCCCGTCCACCCCACGTCGCGGCTCTGGGGTCCCGAGTCGTAGGGAGGGAACCTCGGACAAAGAATCCCACGTGGCAGCTAGGAGATCGTTATTTCTGACTACCAAATAAAGAGGGCTCGAATAACCTTTCAATCTGTCCGACCTTCTCGACACAATCGAGAACGAAAGACCAAAGGACTGACGGTTGAAACCTGTCGCAGTCGTCAGGACCTCGACTCTAGAGTCCGACCTGTAGGTCAGTCTCACTCCACAGGACGTCATTCTGCCCGAGGACTTCGTCTGCGACGGCCTCCCCAACATTGACCCCTCGTTCCCCGGGACTCAGTGATCCTATTGACTCCCCACACACGGTCTCCGACCACGGTCACACAACGTTACCTACTCAAGTCCGTCAGTCAGTACGTCTCCAGTTCGGTCGTCAAGAGTCTAGTTCCTGCACCCGAGGTCAAGTCACACTTCCACCCGACAGCCCAGGGAGGGAGGCGTAGAACTGACTAGGGGGTGGGGGTGGGGACCCGTAGACGACAACGGTGTGGGTCCTCCGTCCGTCACACGACCTAACGAGCCACTGGTCCAAGACCCTGTGTCCCTCGCGAAACTACTAACATGGGGTCATTCACCCTTTTCGGAGAGACACTCCTTCCGGCACTCTCGGACACCTCCCTCGGGACCGGAACCTCGGCAGTCGGGACCCTACCGCAATTTCGAGGTAGGGAGCGGCGGACCGACTGGAGCAAGCCGACAGAACCCTGAAGATACTTATGGCTTACTCTCCGACACGGACACTTACAAGTCTTTCGTAGTGTGTACACTCATGATTATACACCGAACTACAGAAAGGAACTCCGAGACCCTGTGTAGGAATCTGGCACACAGACCCACCTTTCTCGCTCGAAATAGTCTCATAACCCGACCCTAAAAGAAAGGAAGAGAGGTGGGGGACGTCGAAGTTCGTCGGAGGGAGGGGGGTCGGAGACGAGGAATAAAACTGCAAAGAAAAGAGACGGACGGTTCTTCTAACACAAGTCGACGCGACCAAACTCCGACATGATAGGACACGAAGTAATCCAATTAAGCTACCGAGCAGAGGACCCTTACCTGGTCTCGGACCGAGATTTTGGCGTGAGCGGAGGTTTTGGACCAAGGGTGACAAGAGGAAACCCCGACCGAAACGACGAGTCAAGGCATACGGACGAAAAGGAAAGAAGGTGGACGTTCGACCGGTCCCGGAGGGAACCGAAGGAAACCAAGAAACATAACCACATCAACAAGTCCGAACGTAGGGGACGACCCATCTTCCGAGATCCCCTCTGGTCGGCAAGGAGTTCCAACGGGGACTGGAAGACCTAAGACCAGTGGTCAAGGAGACAAGTCGGAGTCGTAGAACTCGGAAAGTCCCCCGTAAATAGTAATTTGACATAGTGGTCTAAACGATTGAAACGCTGGTGTCGGGAGAACCTACTGGGATCGTAACGGAACGGAGGGTGGTTTAGGGGTAAGGAGAGGAGAGAGTCTCCTAACGAAGAGTAGATAGAGACATTTAGAGGCTGGGGTCGACATTTCCACATAGTGAGGGGCACGGACTCGGGCCCGGGTGAAGCGCAGGACGATCCGACCATTCGGGACAGGTACACCCTGACCGACGGGGAAAGGACGACGAGTCCTGAAACGAAGAGGTAATTGGAGAAAAAGGACGTCGTAATCGAAGAGGGGGATGACTCGGTAGGGGTAGTCATATGTTCGTAAGACATAGAGCGTAAGGCGAAAGGGGGTACGGGTCAAAAACCATTGTGGAAATAACTCTACATTGAGTGTAGTCCAAGTGGGTAAAGTTCACATGTTCACTCAACCAAAATCAGATCAGTGTACCAACACGTTGGAATCCGGTGTTTGGTAACATCTTGTAAAGTAGTACGGCAAGCGTCGGTGAGACGTGGAGGACATTGGGGACTGGGACCCGTTAGTGACTGGCTGAAATAAGACCTGCACAGGGCATTTACCTTAGCGCAGTGTCCACCCGAAGACACAACCCGACGAAAGTGAATCGTGGCAGAAAAGTCCCAGGCACGCACATCGGACATAGTCACGACACAAACCGATTCTAAGGTAACATACCTATAACCTGTCAAATAAGTAGTCAACTACCTCGGAACTCAAGAAAGGTATTAGTAAACACATACACAAAAATACACCTATATGTACAAGTAAAGAGAACTTAATATCTGGATTCTAACCTTAACGACTCAGCATACCATTGAGACTCAAGTCGGAAAACTGACGGTCTGACAAAAGGCTTGACCGACGTGGGAAAGTGTAAGAGCGGTCGTACATACTTTCAATGTCAAAGAGGTATAGAAGTGATTATGAACAATAATAGACGGAACAAAACTAATATCGGCGGGATCACCCACCATAGACCACCCTAAAAAAAATTGATAAGATGAATTTTAAAAAAAAATTGAAAATAAATAACCGACACGACCCAGAAACAACAACGTACCTGACAAGAGATTAACGTTTCTCGCCCCAGACGAGAGATCAACGTCACGTGTCCGCAGAGTAAAACTCCGAAGAGAACAACGTCTCGCGCCCGAGATCCAAGGGCCCGAAGTCATCAACACCGTGTACCCGAGTCATCAACGTCAAGGACCCGAGGTTTCGTGTCCGAAGTGTCAAGACCATGGACCAAATCGACGAGGTACCGTACCCCTTAGAAGGACCGGGCCCCTAGCTTGGGTACAGAGGACGCTACTGTCGGCCTTGGAAGTGACGACTCGGCGGTCCCTTCTGGACTGACGCCAAAGCTCTGTACAAAGGGACTATCGCTTTCTACGACGTGGAGAAGGGGACGCACAACCGGCAGAGAGCGGATCAGTCCGCAAGTGGGGAGGTACGAGACCCAGTCGGCAACCGCTTCCAGTGACGGTTGTCGGAAGAGAATGGACACAGTCCGGAAGGGAGCTGTTACGGAAGACGAGGACATCAAAATTTTTACTTGACACGGGACTACTGAGAGACATAGTGAAGTCGAGACCGGAGTAAGTAGGCACTCGAAGTCTGTAGACGCAGGACGACGGACAACGGTAAAGGTGTGTCTATAAATTTCTCGTAGAGTCTAAATTGGACAACATTTGTGTCGAGAGCCTCTTCCGTTACCGTTGGGTGAGGTCATGAGAACGGACCTTTTAGGGTGCCTGTCTCCTCGGACCACCCGACGTCAGGTACCCCAGAGCTTCTCAGTCTGTGCTGACTCGTTGAAGGGAAAGTGAAAAGTGAAAGTGCGTAGTCTCTTCCTTTGCCGTTGGGTGAGGTCACAAGAACGGACCTCTTAGGGTCCCTGTCGCCTCGGACCACTCGACGACAGATACCCCAACGTGTCTCAACCTGTGCTGACTTCGCTGAATCGTCGTCGTCGTTTGTCTTGAGAACAACCCAAAAAGGGAAAAGAGAGTGGGTTTAGGTAAAGAAAGGACTGAAAAGACATACTTACTTACCGTGGGGGTGGTGGGAGGTAGATAGGGTAGTCAAGTCAGGAAGTCTTATGTAGGTGGTGAGTCGTGGAGGTAACGGACCCTACAACCTCATCGAGGAGAGACCAGGGGACGATCACGAGACATCGTTGGTCTCATCAGGGAGTCACTTTTTGCAAAATTGGATGTTTTTTATCTAATCGAAAATATTACTTTGCGTAGTGTGTAAGTCTTATCGTACATAGCATATGTAAGGAATTTCTTATTTTTAAATTTTATCAGACAAGAAGGATGAACCTAATTTCTCATTATGTAAAGGGTCATGAAGATTTCAGGGCTATCCGGGAAGAAGAAAGAAGAAAAATCCGGGAAGAATAGAATGGACAGAAGAAGGAGACGTCCCTTTGAGGGACTTAAAATGTCACAAAGGGACTAAAATAGACAACAAAATAGTAGAAACAGTTCTCCGAATTTGTCAAATGACGAGTCACAACGTATGCAAACTTGAAAAGTGCTTAAGTGTGACATTCATAGGGACTGAATAAGCAAAACGAGTCGTCTTATCAGAAAATCAGTATAAGAAGGGACAAATAAAGACTTTGACCTAAAGTGAGTACAAATGGTATACCTACCTGGTGTTAAATAGGTAGGATAAGACTACCCGTAAACCCAACACCCGTCAAAGGTCAATAATCAGTCACGACGGAATTCGTAAGTACATACAGAGAACCATGTATACAAGTGCACATAGACCAACATCTTCATGGTCTCAAATGATGTATGGGTGTTCCTATTGATTTTAAATTTTCTATCTTCTATGAGTCCGGTACTTTGTTTACTATGACAGCAAATAATGACCACCTTTGAATACGATGTCGGTGAGACCTTTTGATAAACTAGTAAAGACCATTTCAATTTGTATGACCACATACATGGGATACTGGGACATTAAGGTGAGGGTCTATAAATGGGGTCTCTTCACTCTCATACACAGGTGTTTTACTGAATATGTCTTTCCAGTCCCGTCAAAACGAGTATCGTTGGTTTTTAACGTTTGTTGAGTGACAGGTTTGTACCTATTCTTATTTGATGACTATGTATGTTGTACCTACTTAGAGATTTTGTGACACAACTCGTTTTCTTCGGTCGGTCCGTCTTCACAAACATACTTCAAGTTCTTAGTTCAGTTGGATCACATACTTCCGTCCTGAGTCGTCTTTCCACCTCGTCGCCTACTACTGGTCCTTCCCGTGTCCTCTCGAGGGACCCGCCCCTCCCCCTACGCACGCACACCTTTGCGAGGCTCAGAATAAGACCCGTGAATGTGTGTGCGTCCGTAGTTCGAGGTGTAACTTTCCGCAGACGTAGAATAACAAACACTTAATTTGGAGTGACTTTCTCTGTCTGACGGGGTTCATCCCCGTCCTAAAATCCCCTTTTGCTTTGTCAACAGTCCCAAGTGGAATTCGAAATAAATAAATAAAGAACTACACCTGGTAAAAAATTCAGAAATAACTTAAATACTGTTATAAAACAGACAAAGCACAAAGCCAAAAAAACTGGAACTTCGTATACCCTAGAGTCGAGGGGTAGGTCCCTAGGCGTGTGACGGACGTTACCTTCCGTTTCAGAATCGATGACCTGGCGGTCCCTCCGGGTACTCGAATTTGAAGATTTAGTCGAAGTGTCCTGTTCGTCGCCCTGAGTGGTCAAAATATTAAGTAACTAAGGTTTATAGGTCAGAAACCCACTCTTTGAAGTAAAGGTGGGCTTGGTCTCCTTCTGATGTCAACGAGTCTTACAGAAGAGTGTACCCTGTAGTGTTTTATTTAATCGGGTCCTGTTTACCCCCTTGAAAGAATAGAGAGTAACACAAGGGTACGGTATAAAAGACACTCTTTCTACAAGAATTTAAAAAGAAGTTTTTTTTTATGATAAGTACAGATACAAAAAATTCATTACGGTCTAATCGGAAGGTTCGTAACATGGTTAAGTAAAAGAGTGGTCACCACTGACTCACAAGAACTATGAGACGTAGGAGGGAGTTGAGAACCATGACAACCAAAAATTTTGAAACGAGGTTCCCGGGCAAAATTTTATATTTAGTCCAGTACTGTGTAGGGAGGGAATTTCGACGGGTAATCTAATTATTATTTAGGATTAGGAAAGTTTCGGGTAACATTGACCCGGGGAGCATGAAAGGAGAGGTTGTGAGAGGGGGTAAAGAAGAACGACACAAGCACATAAATTATAAATAAATAAATAAACCGACACGACCCAGAACCTGAAGGGACCACCGAGTCTGCCATTTCTTAGGTGGACGGTACGCCCTCTGGATCTAAGCTAGGGACCCAACCTTTCTAGGGGACCTCCTGCCGTACCGTTCGGTGAGGTCATAAGAACGGACCTCTTGGGGTACCTCTACCCGGACCGTCCGACGTCAGGTACCCCACCGTTTCTCAGTCTGTGCGGACTCGCGGTCCGGACTCAACACCGTACCGTGTGTCCTAGAAGTCCGAAGAACGACGTGCACCCTAGAATCAAGAGACTCGTCCCTAACTTCGACCCGGAGGACGCGACCCGCGTACCTCAGTCGGTGGCCCGGTCGTCCCTTCGGGGAGAGCGGCACGAGGATTACCGGCCCGACGAAGAGGGAAAACAGGAGACGGGGGAGAGTGCCGTGGACGTTAAGGGTAGGACCTCAAACAGTGGGGACACGTAAACAGAAACCTGACCTTCGAAGTACTCTTGTCCTACGCATGCCTGACAGGGTGTGACCAGGGGCTCGGGAGGGACCGTTCGGTCGTGGTAGGTCCGTCGGGACCTTCTGACCGGAAGGAAGACCCCCGGGGACTCCGTCCCCTACCACGGGTTCACACACGGGAAGGGGACTGAAAAACTGTGCCCCCAACCGTACCCGAATTGCACTTTCTGGTCTCGTCGACACTTTCCCCTCTTTAGTCTTAATCCGTCACCGTTGGCCTCCAGTACCCCCACGTATTTTCCCGAATTGGTCCGTTGAAGACCTGAACCTCACGTACAGCTACTTGAGGTTCAAAGAAGGACGAAATCGTTGTCAGGACGGGACACGGGGGTCAACGGGAGTCGTGTACGAGGGCGTGTGTCGGGTCGGAACCCTAAGCGTCTCGTTCCCGAGAACGACCACTGAGCCGAAGAGACGAGAAGGATTTGTGTCCCTGTTTTGGCCCCGGAGAGGAGAGGGACTGTTCGTCGGTCAATGGAGTCTACGGACGAAGCAATCCTGAGGTCCCTGAGTGACACCGGGGTCGGACAAAGAAACCTCGGAGGACACGTCCGAAACCGACCTCCGATGGACGTCGCCGGTGTCACCCGGCGGGAGGCCTTTGGTCCAGAGGGTCGGACTGGGGAGTGGGGTGGGGAACGAGTCAGACCTTTCAGTGGTGGAGGGTCCGACCAACGGAACACCGGCCGAGAGTGAGTGTCCCACGACCCTCGCCCTGGGACGTTTGGGTTCAAGAAAAGGAATCTACAACCCACACTCGTGTGCCTCCGGGACTCCTCTGTTGTCCTCAGAAGACAACTATGACTGTCCGACGCGTAGGTCGACGACACGGACCTCTCCCGAGCCCTCTGGGAGCCCGTCCTCGCGCGACCTGGTCACACCGACCCGGACCCCGAATCTCGACCCTCGGGGTGATTCCGGACACCCGCTTCGAAGTGGGACGTGGGACCCTTCGGTCGAAGACACAGAGGAACAGAGAATGGGGACTCGGAGACCCGACAACTTCCTTGAGCACCCGAAGAAAGATGTGGGACCGGTCAGAGTCCGAAACCTTGGTACTTCTTGACTTGAATTTGGAGTCAAGGCGAATCCTCCGATACTGGAATCCGTTCAAGGAAGTGCACACGCTCGTAACAAAAGGTAGATCTTATCACGGAGAAGCAACCTTGTACGATCAAGGCGAGGGACTACCGAAACACCAAACCGCAACGGGGTCTTTAAACTCGACGGTACTTACCTCCCCCACCGTCTCCAAGAACTTACACGTCGGGCTCTCCGGAAGACACGTCGTTTCCTGGACCCTCCCGACAGACCCCACCTCGAGGGTCACTCGCGACACGGCCCCGGTCCAGTCTTGGTCCCGCCCGTCCTAAACCTCTCCTCGACCACCTCTGTCAGGCTGGTGTCCCTAATTCACGAGGGGTACCGTACCTCAGTCCGGACCCCGAGGTGAGGGTCGGAGTAGGAGTGAGAGCGCGACCGAGGACTCGTGCACCGCACCTAAGTCCGAGGAAAGGAAGCCCGTCTAGGTGTGTGGTGGGACGTCGGAAAAGAGTGACGCGAGCGGTCCCCGGAGTCCGACAGTCATGGGGGTCCCCGGGACCGCAAATAAGGTATTGGACGTCTACTTCCGTCGACAGGTCTCCCGACTCGTCACTGGGGTCGCAGGACAGTGCCAGTCGAAGAGGAAGACTGTGGTCTCGACCTTCCTCACAATTACTAAGTGGGTCGATTGAGCCGGCGGAGTAGACATCGGGTGTGACCCCTCTCTCCTCCCGGTTAGGGTCCCGGGTCCGACCGACATGGGGTGACACCTCCCACGACATAGAGAAGAGTCCCAAGGTCTCGTGGGTCCGGTCCCCCCAGTGTAGGCGTCAGGGGACACGAGAAAGGAGACCCGGTATAAGAGAATTCAAAGTGGACTTTAATTGGAGGATATCGATCTTAGTCAAGTCAAGTCAGTGAGTCAGCACAGGCTGAGAAACGCTGCGGTACTTAACGTCGTGCGGTCCGGAGGGACAGGTAGTGGTTGAGGTCCTCAAGTGGGTTTGAGTACAGGTAACTCAGCCACTACGGTAGGTCGGTAAAGTAGGAGACAGTAGGGGAAGAGGAGGACGGAGGTTAGGGAGGGTCGTAGTCTCAGAAAAGGTTACTCAGTTGAGAAACGTACTCCACCGGTTTTATAACCTCAAAGTCGAAATCGTAGTCAGGAAGGTCACTTGTGGGTCCTGACTAGAGGAAATCTTACCTGATCAACCTAGAGGAACGTCAGGTTCCCTGAGAGTTCTCAAAAGAGGTTGTGGTGTCAAGTTTTCGTAGTTAAGAAACCACGAGTCAAAGAAGTGTCAGGTTGAGAGTGTAGGCATGTACTGGTGACCTTTTTGGTATCGGAACTGATCTCCCTGGAAACAACCGTTTCATTACAGAGACGAAAACCTATATTACAGATCTTATCCTCGAAGGATTTGGACCGAAAACGTCCACGAGTAAAACACCGAGATCCCTCTAGTGAAAGGTAGGAACAACTTCACAGTTTCACAATCAACGACTCAGCACAGACTGAAAAATGCTAGGACACCTGACATCGGACGGGCCGAGAAGACAGGTAACCTAAGAGGTCCGTTTTTATCCCCTCACCCAACGATAAAGGAAGAGGTCCCCGAGAAGGGCTGGGTCCCTAGTTTGGGGCGAGAGGACGTAGCGTCCGTCAGAAATGACAGACTCGGTGGAGACCGAGTATCACTCCTACCGCCCGTCGCGATCAGACAGACGTCCCCCTCCCTCCTCGGGAGGAACCAAGCGGGAAACCAACTCCCCCGCCGAGGAAGGTGGACGAGACAGGGGAGACTCGGAGTCCCGGCCCCGGTCCCCTCTCGAACACACGTACACCCTAGACAGACGTACAATAAAAAGGAGAGACTAAAGTCTCAGTACGACGCCGTCGGACCACGGACTGTTCACTCCCCTTGGACGGTCCCCTAATGACGTGCGAGTCCCGTCCTGGCTCCGGAGCCCTCGCCCCTACCCGTCCCGTCGGAGGTTCGGACCCGGTCGTCGTGGTTCTGCCTCCGGACCCGGGGCCGGACCTCGAGCTGTGCACGGGTGAACCAACGGGGTCCACCGTGAGTTTCGTCGTGAGAAGACTCTTTGCCCACTAGCGGTCGGGGTTTCTGGTGTATCGTCCTCGACCTCGAGTCGGTGGGGACGTGTTGATCCTGATAGTCCTCTTCCCTGACCGTGGAGTCCCCTGCGTCCTTCCGTCTGGGCTTGCCGTCCTCCTGGAACAGGGACTTCTCAAATGGCCGCGGGTGTCTCTAAGGACTCGGAGAAGAGAGGTCTGACCCGAGTCAAGGAAAGAGAGGGGGCCGTCTCCGTAACCCGGCTCTCCCCCCTTCTGAAGTACTGCAAGGCCGACGACCTTCGGGTGCACGAGAGACGACACTGACCCCAAGTTCCCGAAGGGACGACGCCCCCTGCTCCCCGGCGGAGTCGTAGACGAGTACTTGGTGTTCCTGGGGCTTACGACGTCTGACCTAGCAAAGTTCGGCGGTTTCTCCCCCTGGGGGTCTCGACCGTCGGTCGTTGGGGTTCCCTGATCTCCCGACCCTACCTGACTGGAGGAGAAACGGCCCCGAGGCCTTCGTCGTCTAGGAGACACCGGGTCGATCACCGTCTGCCTCGACTACTTCGGCACTCGCCCCGACCGCCGGCCCTGTCCTCGGTGACGGCGGCGGTCTGAGAAGACCGTGGCTCCCGCGTACACGCCCGGGGACGGAGGCAGGGACGAGCCGTGGGCGGGCGTACAGGAAACGTGCACCACGGTTTCGTGCGCCCGACGCGACATCGACCGGACAACCGCCCGACCCCTTCGTCACCGGCACCACTCCGGGCGGACGACGGCCGGACTCTCGGGTCGAGGGCCCCGCGTGTGGTACTTCACGAGCGACGCCCACACCAAGGAGAGGTACCGGAAGGACGACCGCAAGCAGTACAGCGACGAGAAGTGGACGAGGGTGGTGTCGTGCCGGTGGGACGGGATGGACCTGAGCCCGCGGGACCTGCCCCGAGGGGCCCACTTCGACCACGGCCCGATGCGACCGGACGTCGCGGAGTCGTTCCTCCCCGACCGGCCGTTCTCGACGCGGACAGCGGCGACGTACCCGCTGTGACCACGGAGACTCACCAAGCTGTCGGTGAAGTTGTCGTTGTAGAGGGGGCAGACCTGAGCCCTCTTGTACCTGGACGGGGGGCTGCAGGTCTCCACCACCTACCACTCTTTCGGGACCGGAAACGACGGGGAGAGACCCCAGACAGGGGAGACAAATCCTCTGGGGGACTCTCGGGGGAGACCCTAAACCCGGCAGACAGAGGGCCGTGGGAAACATGGGAAGTGACCTGGTCGTGTCTCACATTTCCCATCTCGTTCGAAACCGACCGTTCCCCTCTCTTGAGTGTAAAGGAGCGCGGACATCTCCGGTCTGTCTCTGGTCTTTACGGACGACCCAGTTCCTCCACTTTATTTGTCCTCCGTCCAGGGGCCCCTCTTCTACGACTCTGGACTCCGGGCACCGTCGTCGTTCCGGACGGGAAGTCTTTCGTCCACCGTCGAGTCGAGGTCACGAACAACGGCGCGACCGGCGAAGGAGCAGACCTTTACAAACGGGGTCTATTAATCTTTGTGGCAAGGTGAGTCAGCCAAGAGAGGTGAACGATCTTTTCCGAAAGAAGCCCCAATCCTATTCTTTCGCCGCAGCCCAGGAAACCCCCGACTCCATCCCCTCCTCTCCTTCGGTGAGAAGACCTGGGACAGTGGAGAAACGACGAAGCCGAGGGAGGGGAGGAGGGCAGCAGAGACCGTGTAACGAGGTGTCCGAGGTGGTCCCGGTAGACCAGCGGTGTTTACAGTCGTCACCGAGGCACAGTCAGGAATGGGTCCCGGGGCGTCCGACGGTCGCGAGGGACGACTCCCTGACCCCTCGGTGACGTACGAGGGCCCAGAGGGGTCGACCGTTTACCCCTCCCACTATTGAGATGGAGAAAGAGTGTAAGTCCCGTTGACACTCTTACTCGAGCACGTTAGTCCGGATAGTCTCGGTGAGTGTCTAGGACGGGGACCGGGTCGGACAGTCTCGGGGGCTCCTCCCCCTCAGATGTCCTGTCCTGGATGGTTCTCGGTGTGGCCGGGAAGGGCACCGCTGGACCTCGGGAGCTTCCCAGGACGGACAAGGAGTATCAGTGTAGGAAGTAAAATACCCCTTTAGGTCCAAGTCTCTCACGCGTCCCGAACGGGTTCCCGTAACCAGAGTCTCCACCGGTACTACCCGGTATTGTCAGGAACCCGTCACTACCTCTCCGACTGGTCCAGGGGGACGGGTGTCCCTACTTTGAGTCTCGACAGATTCGGGATCTTCGGTGAAGGGACGACGAGGGGTGTCAGTGGGGGGAAGACGACACTTGAATCTTTGAGCATAAAGTCTCGATTCGAAGGAGAGGTGTGACTCAGGGACAAGAACACGAACCCCCGGGAAGGACACGAGTCCCTTCGTCCGGGCGGTAGGGGAAGGACGAAAGAGAAGGGGGCTGGTCGAGGATGTGTCGGTGTTTGGACGTCGCAATACCGAGTCTGGTGTCCCGTACGATGTCGGGAATCTCTACCACCGGGCCCCCGACTCAGGTCGAGTCACAAGATTTTGACAAACGGAATGAACGGTAGCAAATCCTTAGTCTAATAAAGTGTACTCTAGACATAAAAGTCGAAAAGAACTTTTTGATCTTTTAGACCAGGGAGAGTGTCAGGGTGTTCCGTTGTCAACCGACTTCAGTGGGGAAAAACTACCGCCAAGGACAAACGATATCCGGAGTGGACGGAGAAGTGACGACACACAATGGACAGACCGTGGCACCGCAAATTCGCGACGGCACCGGAGTAAAATGTCAGAAGTTTTAGTGACCACCGTTCTCCCCGCTCCCTGGTCAAAGGAAGGTCGAGAAGACTGAGACTCCTTATAGATACGAGAGAATTCTCGGAAAAGGGGTCCCGACTCCTGAGGTCCAGAGAGGACCTACCGCGGACCTCGAAACCCGACTCAGGGTCCCCGCGGGGGACGTCCGACTGACACTTACTCAGGGACTTCGAGGGGACTCTGAAAGGAGTAATTGACGTAAGTCTCACTGAGATCTCGTCGACGGACCTCTCCTGGCGTCTCGTCCCCGGAGAGATGAAACACCGTGTCCGGACGTCTGGGGACTTCTTGTCCGACTTATCGCGGAACCGAGGACTCAGTCCGGTTATAACGTCTCGACGAGGACTCTCGTCCCGTGACCAGACCTGTGGCGACACAACAACTTACTGTCCTCTCAGGAGTGACGAGTCCCTCCTAAGGGCGGGGTGCTATCATCCTCTGGACGCGTCGAACCTGGGACCTCCAACTCCCCTCGTTCGTCCTCAACGGAGGACGAGTGAGGTGGGAGGGACGTGGGGAGAAAGACAAAAGAGGGAGAGGAGGTGTCTACGACGTCGGCGTCAAGTTCAGTGTGTTGTGGTTGCTCCACGACCTCTTCGACAAGGTCTATCACGGTCCGCTCTTAGGGATGGCCAAGGCCCTGGGGGCGGTCACGGCCGCGACACGGCACCACCCGTTGAGCCCGTTGGACGCCCCGAGACCGATACCCGGTCTGCACCTGCCCGTGTTGAAGTAGTACTCCACTCAGGGTCCCTGGGGTGCCGACCTATGTCCTGTTCGGAGGTCCTCCCCCGCGACCGGAGGAACCGGAACGGGTCGACACCCTCCTTAACGGTCGACGACCCCCAGGACCTCCTGGGACTAAGGGTCTTAGAAGGTACTGTTCGAGTGCACAGAACGAAAACAAAGACTCCACTTAATTAGCAAGTCAGAGAGTCAGTACAAGCTAAGGAACACTGGGGTGCCTGACGTCGTACGGTCCAAAGGGGGAGAAGGTGGTAGAGGACCTCGGACAAGTTTGAGTCCGGGTAACGCAACCACTACGGTAGGTTGGTAGAACAGGAGACACCTACTTCTCTGTGTTAAGGGTAAGATTTGAAACGAACTCCGGACATGAGTCGAAGGTTGAGACTTATGGAGACCTCTCTCGATTTTAGTCTGAGGACCGAGTCCAGAACACTTTTGACGGTGGTCTCCAAGAAAGTGGGCAGACCACGGGAATCGACAACACGGTCCTCACACCCGGGGTTTGTTGACACCCACTAGGGAGACCGTCTGACTGTCTTCTCCCCACAGGACCCGTCTTTTTCCTCGACAACCACGGACGAGACCCGGGAGTAGGGACTGGGAAATGGAAAAAGTAAATCTCACATGGTCCCGAGTAAGGGAGGTGTCTGTAGACTCGAGTCGGAACTCTTCTCTTCCCCGAGTAAGGGAGGTGTCTGTAGACTCGAGTCGGAACTCTTCTCTTCCCAACCCTCCCGTACGTAAGGTCTGTTCCTGTTTCTGAGTCTCGTCCCTCGGACCCGTCCTCTCGTCCCTGATCTCCGCCTGAACACTGGGCCTATGTCCGATGACACGACGGGGACTTGCAGACACAAGAGGCGGAAGGGGGGCTCTGCACCCCCGTCCTTTACGGTGCACCCCCTAGGACGGGAGAGTGAGGACCCACCTCCCTCTTGGGACTCTTATTTCTATGACTTTTACGGTCAAAAGTAATTCGTAGAGAATCCTACTCGTAACTCTTTCTGGTCTAAAGTGTCCTCCGCCTTCCTTCCCGAAACAGAATCTTTGACAACGACAGAGGTATCGTTGTGGTTTCGTCGTTATACAGAGACTCCGAAAGGTGTCAGGAACGTTTTGGAACGAGTACAATTCTCGCAACCCCCAACCCCTCTCTCCCCTTACGATCTTCACCCTCTCTCTCCCCCTCTGTCCTTACGGTTCTCACCACCCCCACCTTCTCTCCCCCCTACGATTTTCACCTCCCCCTCTCTCCCCCCCGCCTACGATTCTCACCCCCCCCTCCCCCCTACGATTGTCACCCCCCCTTTATTTCCCCCTACGATTCTCACCCCTCCTCTCTCCCCCACTACGATTCCCACCCCTTCTCCCCCCTAAGATTCTCACCCCTCCCCCCTACAATTCTCACCCCCTACCCCTACGATTCTCACCCCCCTCTCTCCTTTCCCCTACGATTCTACCCCTTCTCTCCCCCTATGATTCCCCCCTCTCTTTTTCCCCCTACGATTCACCACACCCTCTCCCCCCTACGATTCTCCCCTCTCTCCCCTACGATTCTCACCCTCTTCTATTTTTCCCCCCTACGATTCTCTACCCCCTCTCCTCCCTACGATTCTCAACCCCTCTCCCCTCCTATGATTCTCACCCCCCTCTCTTTTTCCCTACGATTCTCACCCCTCTCTTTTCCCCCCTACGATTCCCCCCCTCTCTTTTTCCCCCCTACGATTCCCCCCCTCTCTTTTTCCCCCCCACGATTCTCATCCCCTCTCTTCCCTTACAATTCTCTACCCCCTCTCCCCCCATACGATTCTCATCCCCCTCTCCCCACTACGATTCTCATCCCTCTCCCCCTTACGATTCCCGCCCCTGTCTACGGTTCTCACCTCCCCTCTCCCCCGACGATTAAGTTTAGGTCCGGGGACCTCGGTGGACTCTAGGAGGGGTAGAAGGGCGACGACTGTGGGTCTATCGTTCTCTCCGTCCGACCCTCGGCCTCCCCTGGAGAGGGGGAATCTACCACCGACTCTACCCCCTGTCCACCGGCCGGTCGCGGAGTCTCGTCGGCACCCTGGGAACCCTTCGGGCCCTTCCCGAGAGAACGCGGACATCCACGACGGACGTCCCGGAGAGGTGGAGGACGTCCCGAAGTGGTACGGGGAGCCCTATCGACCCTTCGAGGTCCCTCACCTCGTGTCACCCGTCTTTGTCCACCGACGACGTTGTCTGGACCCGCTACGGACCAGGACCAGTCCGTCTCTCTCTGAGTGTCTGCAAGGGAGTGTCCTTGGTCCGATCCTCTGCCCACAATACCTGTCTGTGGTGCTAAAGAAACACCCACAGTACTACAGTCCAGTGGGTCAGCACAGGGTGAGAAACGCTGAGGTACCTGACGTCGGATGGTCCGAGGAGGTAGGTACCCTAAAAGGTCCGTTCTCATGACCTCACTCAACGGTAAAGGAAGAGGTCCCAAGAATTGTATATAAGGTATAGTTACTGGTTTTTTGGGAGATATCACTGTCCAGATTTCTATGAGAATAATTTTAGTTCACCTTTTCTGCCTATAAAAGACGTCGTAATAAATTGTATTAAGAGTCTCAATCCTTCCTTCATTTCGTTCCTTACTTGTCGTTTTTACCGTTAACACGTGTCCTAATTTTTTTTAAATGGATATCCATTATACTTATTTGGTTGTTCGAACATCTTAATTATTGTGTCAACTCATTTTACCAATCTATAATACTATTTATACATTCATAGTTATCGAATGAATATACTTTAACGTCTATTTCTAAACTCAAAAAGACATCCGCTCATAAACAGTTGGGATTAACGTGTAATAATCACAATGTACCTTCGAAATTTTTTATACGGACCGGGGGTGTGGTTTGATCAATTTACGGGTAGAGAAACACCTTCCTCACCGAAAGTCGGCTAAACACCTTCGTCGGTCTACCGTTACCTCCCACTGACGAATATCCGTTCAGAACCAAACCTTGGTCACCCCTCCGGAGGGAAGGACCTTTGTCCTACCTACTTTCGGGGTGGTCCTCCCGACTCGACTCAATTCACTCGACTACCGAGACGGGTCGGGGGTCGGGGGTGCGGGAGGGGAACGACGGAGGAGGGGAGACTGAGGTCTCGGGGGGACTGATCTACCTCGACTCGACCACGGGGAGTCGACCGGTCGTCTACCTAGGCGTCGAGGAGCTTGTCGGCGCACGTCTACCAGCCGAGTGACACTTATGCACTTTCTCACTTTCCTGACTTGCGGATGTGAGACGTCGGTCCCGTACGGGAATACACGTAGGACGAGGCCGACGAGATCACCGTCTTCTGTCTTGAGGTCTTCGAAGAGGGACCTCAGTGTCTTTAGGTCGAGTAGGAGAGTAGGACGGGACCAGGGAAAGGTCCTGGACCGAAGAGGTCTTACTTAGTCGATAGAGGTCTTCGTACGGCGAAGGAAGGGAAAGGAACCTCCGAGACTTTGTAGAAAAATCTAGGGAATAAGGTAAGTAGAGGTCTGAAAACCTTCGCCGACGGACGGGTCGTTTACCCCTCGTGCGCTCCCTCCACCTCTGAGGGGTCCTCCCGACTGGACTCCGACCCTCCGTCGCTAGGACCCGCTGTCCTCCCCACAGTACTGTCGACACCGACGACTCAGGACCTTTTCCGTCTGCCCACCAGAAGTCCCGGGTAGACCCCGTTGACGTCGGGAAACTAGACGTCCCGGTCGAACCCGGAGAGGTAGAAGTTACTCTCCTCCACACAAAGAACCCAGGAGTGTTCGCACTTGGAACTGGGGTCGAGGACGGGTCGGGTCTGGGGTCGGTCGGATTCACGGTCGTCGGGTTCAGACGAGGGGTGAAGGTATGGGGTCCGTTGACTCTTTGTGGCAGGGCTAGTTCCGCCGGAGACGTTGACGAGAGAGGACGAGACAAGGAGTGCCCGGGACCCCGAGGGCACCGTCTCGGTCTCGGTCTGCCCGACACGACTGTGCTCCTGGTCACCGCACACACCTCGACGTCGGGTGTCACCTACTCCTTTCCGAAGAGTCGACGAGATCCTCTGCCCGCGGTTGGGATTTCCGGTCGTGTAGTCTCCCCGTCAATTGAACTTCTTGACCCAAACCCCCCTCCCCTGTCCCAGAATTAGAAACAAGACCCCGATGTCGTGTCGACCAGGACGTCCTCTCTTAGGTCCGAAGAGGAACTGTGTCTGTCCCTGATTGCACCGATTCTTATTCCTGAATGAAAGATCAAGGGTTAGTTCGGTGAGAGTCAAAGGGTTTGTATTCAAAGAGGTCAGGGAGTCCCCTTCCCTTGGTCCCTCCGTCTTCCGTGTCGTTCCCTAACCGTTTCCCCCGCAGAACCTGTGTGGGAGTGGTGTGACACGGTAGGTATCTCCACCGCCCCCTCGGGGACACTGCGTTCCGGGTCCTGGACCCCCAACGACCGGGGAAATGCCTGTCCTTTACAAACTTGACCGAATTCTCGACCCTCTCGTTCACCTCTGAGACGACGGAGAGAGGGCATAGGGACACAGGGGTCACCTCCGGGTCCAATGTCGGTGGGCGAACCCACCACACTAAGACGTCACACTAGGCGTGTTCTGACAAGAGTGTCGTCTTTTCTGGTTGTCCAAACGTAAATTTCGACCTAGTGAACAAAAATTCTACGAGTGTTGTTTTCTTCGAAACTGAAATAACCAGGATACAAAACGTGGCGAACTCTCCTTAACCTTCGGCGGAACCACACAGTGTGGTACCACCCGTCCTCTTCCGACCCACCTTCTCTGATACGACCCCAAGGTACAAGAAAATCCTGTCGTTTCCTCTCTATCGGGGCGTGACGTGCACACGGGCCCTGCCGACTCCAACCGTGACGGTCTCGGGGCCCAAAGGGGGAACCCGAACCTCACCTTCCCACCTGTCCTTGCATTTCACGCGCTGTCCCGCGACCGCTTTGACTCGGCAGACGGACCCCCGACTCCCTCGAGGTCGAAGAATGGAACGAAGTGACAGAAGATCTTTTCTCGTGTCTTGTCGGATCACTCGACATGCGACACTTTCCGACAGAAAAAATAAAATTTTTAACATTTTTACTATACACGAGTAATAACCCCCTTTTTTGTCTTCGCATGTGCAATTTTTCACCTAATAGGGAAAGAGGTTCTCATTCGTAAGGATTTTAAAATTATGAGGAGGCAAAAAAAGATAAGTATATGTCTTCAGTCGAAAAAGGGAGGGAGTAGGGAAGAAAGGGAGTGAAGGAAAGAGGGAAGAGAGAGGGAAAGGTAGGAAGGGAAAAAAAAAGAGAAAATGTTTTTTACCTTAGTGTGATGACTTAAAAGTCAAAAGGAAAAAAAAGGAAATCGGTCTGAAATAACAAATTTATAAACTTTAGTAATAAGACATGTGTTTAAAATTAAAGAATGTTTCGAGATATAAGGTATAGTGATCCAGTGAAGTGAGAGGTCAAATACGGTGCAAAGGTAGTTCTTGATAAAGGGGTTTGGTGTTAGACGGACTAACACACAACAACAACAAGTCAACGCTTCCACATAGGTTGACAAACGTTACGACACTTGACCTCGGACGGTCCGAGGAGACAGGTACTCCAAAGGGTCCGTTCTTATGACCTCACCCAACGGCAACGGAAGAGGTAGTCAAAAGGAAAAGACGTAACACTAAAGGAGACTGACGTGTCTATAAGCTTTTCGTACACAACTTTCTTCACTCTAAGGAGTGTGGTGAAAAAAAAAGGTTTGACTTATCGAGAACTTTTGAATAAAGAATGGTCGTGTACTTTTTAGACTAAGTAAGTAAGACTACTGATGTACGACAAGACAAGGTACTTACACGGTTTTACATAACTATAATTGACCAAGAGACAAACTAACCAAGAAGAAAAATGATAATATTTATTCTGACGTCACTTATAGGAACGTGTGTAAAAACGTGTGAATGCGTTGGTAAAAATATCCTATCTAAAAACCTTTATCTTGACGACCCATTCACGTGTGAACAAATGGCCACACTGCCCGTCGTGGCTTGACAGAAGATCTTAACATGGTCAAGGGCACAGCCACAGAAGAGAGTGGTGGGAGGACAGGGGCGTCCTACTTAGTCCGTGGTTGGCACCCGAAACTCGTCCTACAGCCGTCGGCTTGGTGCGTGGTAAAGTACATGGGGCTCTCACGGTTCTTGGACGGGCGGTTGCAGTCGAAGCACGACCACGGGAAGTTCCGGGACCTGGAGGACACCTAGCGGTCGCGGGACAGGTGGCCCGTCTAGGCTAACACTCGGTGACGGCCGAAGTTCACCCTGTGCCCCCGACGGGGTGGAACCCTCCTTGACAGACCCCCGGTCTACAATCTTAAGGAAAGTAACTGAGAAAACCGGTTCTCTCCGACCACTCCTCTCTTCGTCGTCATCCCTACCGCGGTTTACCACCAATCGACTCAGGTGTCGACCAAACCCCGGTGAAGGACGTACCACCGTCGGTCGCATAACCACAAGCTCTCCACTTCCTATGGAAAGGTCCGAGGGAAACGTCCTCCACCGAGGACAGTCGAGACGAAATTGTCGAAATAACTCTATACTAAGTGTACGGTATGCCAAGTGTGTAAATTTCACGTCAAGTCACCGAAAGCCATATACGTGTCCCAAATCCCAATACATTGGTAGTGTTCATTAAAATCTTGTGTACGTATAAGGTCTCTACTTCTATTAGATTTCTATGGGGACATGGGGAATGAGTAGTGGGGGTGAGGGACGTGGGGATCGGGATCCGTTGGTGATTAGATGAGACAGAGTGACACCAAAAACACACACGTGCACACACATTTTTACACATACACATTGTATTTTATGATAAAATTGGTGTGTCAAGTACTCGTAATTCACGTAAGTGTACCGACATGTTTAGAGTGGTGTCGGGTAGAGGTCTTGAAAAAGTAGTAGAGTCTACTTTTGAGACGGGTAATATACCGTCGAGGGGTAAGGGAGGAGGGAGGTCGGGGACTATTGGTGACAAGAAAGACAGAGATACTAAACTGACAAGATCCATGAAGAATGTGCACCTTAGTATGTCACAAACAGGAAAACGGATCCGAATAAAGTCATCGTAGTACAAAAGTCCCGAGTAGACACAATATCGGACACAGTCCCAAAATAGGGGAAAGTTCCGACGTATCATAAGACCACACACCTATATAGTATAAATGGATAAGTAGACAGGTAACCTGTCGACCTATTGAAGGTGGAAACGGATAAAAGTGACATATAAAAAAATTTGTGTCGTCAACGTCAAAAGACTGAAAACAAACCCTCAGGTTTCCCGATTTTATTCACGACGTCTCAAATTCAAGGTACCTATGAGTCTTTACCCTCGTATCCAACGTCCGTGGTACTGATTATCCCTTCCTCCCTACACACGGATTACACTCCTGTCATCGCCGTCCCGACGGCACCCGTCTCCAAGGCTCGTGTCTGTACGACCCGCACGTCTCTACCCGATTGGGTTCACCTCTGAAGTGTCGTCTCTCAGTACCCTCCTTTTCAACCCCGACCCAATACCTTGCGGGACCACGAACAGACTTGGTAGGAATGAAATAGAACCTCTTGTATCCCTCGGTAACTTCCAAAGACCTGTTCCTCGAAGTCACTACACGTCACCCTCTCGTCAGACCTTCGTCCCGTCGGACAGGACTCCGGTAGTAGTGAACCCGGAGTCGCCCTCCTTTCCGTAGAGACCCACGTACCTCGGTCGAGTCGCAATAAAAAGAAAGACGAACGTCGTGGATACGGGGTCACTTCAGGAAGGAAGCTCACCTGTTTCTCTTCCATTCGAAGGTGGAGGGGTGAAGTCACCTTTATCACGTCTGGACTCAGTGCGACACGACCAGGACACCAAGTCCATGGGGGGTCACGGGAAGGTCTTGGCAGTCAGGGGTGGACGACCATATGGACTGAGGAGGGGGGCGGGGGTGTGTCCGACGTCCTGGAGACCGATGACCGTGCACACCTCCTTGACCAGTCTCGAACCGGACTAAAGTCCGGGGTTTTCGGGAGCACACGAGTAATGTAAAAGAGGAGGATCCAGGTCTAGATGTTGGGTCGGAAGAAGTTCATGTAGGTACTGTCCACCTGTCTCGTGGTACCCGCCATGGGAAGGTGACCCTACGACCATGAGAAGAAACGGGACGTACACACACTACTCCACCCATCGGACCAGACCCCTATTGTATCATCCTGGGTTCCCTCTCCCTTGGTCGGAAACAGTCCCGAATCGTCCCGTAGCTCCTTACACAAAAACATCCTTCCTTGATTCACCGAAGGTAAGGGGGATAAAGATCCGACGTCCCATATCTAGACGTAAAGGGTTTGAATGACACAAGTACTAAAATGGTATAGACCATAGTCAAGTGACTTTCCAATTTAAATAAATTTTTCCTTTAACTTATGGTATTAACTATAATGAACGGCATTTCTTTCTTATTGGTATTTACTTCACCTTGTCACAACATCAACAAAGTCGTCTTTCCCCAGAGGGTGTCGACACCCGGGGTCCGGATAAGACACAGTTTTAACCTCTAATCAGTAAGTTCCTCGGGTAGAGACCCGAGACAGACGAAGAGCCGGTACCTATCGTCACGAGTACGGGTCTTGTGGGAAAACGGTCATTTGATAAGTCACATACTATGACGCATGGACTGGTCGAAAGTTATGTTGTGTGGTAATTCCCCCTTTTTTTACAATCGTTCCCAACCACTCGACACTGTCCGACCGGGGTATGAGTCCGCAAGAACTACAGTAGTCTTCCACCGACCTTCCTCTTGGCCTTCCCTCGTCGGGAGAGGGAGACCTTCACAGGAGTCGCAGTCCCAACCCACAGGGCCCAGAAGGTCCGCGCACGTCGCGCGGCATCGCCTACTCGGTGGAGGACGAGCCATCCCCGCGGCGCCGGGGGAAGAGCAGGGGAGGGTGTTGGGTACCGAGACGGCGCCGGAGACGAGGGCCCAGGGACTGCACCTCACTGGGCGCGGCGGGAGGGGGCGTCCACTTGCACATGCCGAAGCCCCGGCTGTCGGCCCCCTTGACCGTGGTGATGACCCTCTTATTGGCCATGCGCCCGCTCAAGGCCTTCTGCCCGCACGTGCTGCGGCTGAAGCTCCGCGTGTAGTAGCTGTACGACCGATTCCGGTCGTTCTAGCTCCAGATGTCTCCCTTGACTCGGGCCTGCGCGACGCTGAGACGCCGGGGCGGCGCGCCGAGGGCGGCCCTGAGCCCCAGTCGGGCCCCCGCCGCTGGATTCGTACCGCGCCGCGGGAGGGCCCACAGTCGTCCGTTAGCCTCGCGGCGGCGGCGCCGGACCTGGTTAGTGCAACGCCGGGTCGCTCGCGGCCACAGGAGCCGGTCGCTCCTCTGCGGGGGCCGGGTCGTGGTTAGTCGCGGCGGCCGCCCGCCCCAGAGGTCGGTTAGTACGTTGAGTTCCTTCTGAAGGCCGCAGCCCGGGGGGGGAAGAGTCGGTTAGCTACCGGAAGTCCCCACCCGACCGCCGGCTAATTAAAGGGTAAGAAGATACGAAAACCCATCCTAAAATAAAGTGCGAAAGATTCCTCATCCTCAAGCAAGGCCGAAGCTCTTCAAACGAAAGGCGTCCAAGCCGTCCTCCGCAGAGTCAGCGAAAGGCCGGATTGGAGTGACCCTCGCGGCTCTTCCTTTGCCACCCTTTCCGCTCCCTGTCGCCACCGAGCGAGAGAGGAAGGGTCCTCACGAGGCACTGGCGCCCCGCCCGCCCGCCCTCCCGCTAGGCCGGCGGAAAGCCCACCCGCTCCTCGCGAGAAAAGGGGTCCCCCTTTCAATCTCAGGAGGGCCTGGCGGATCTCTTGATCTAGGTGTAAAGAAACGAGCCAGTCCGAATCCACCCAATCACGTTTGGGTGGTTTCTTTACGCCACTCTTAGACCTCCCGTACACCCAGAAGAGGACGGAGGAGGGGAGGGTGGGAACCGGTGGAACACCCTACCGGAAAGACTAGCACCGTAAATCACAGAGTGGTCTTTTGATCCTAACACACGTGGGGAAGGATACACCCGCTTCAAGCGGATCCCGAGTTGAGACTTTGTGTCCAATTCTTTATCCTGTCCTCTGTCCTTTGGGGCAGCGGTCTACAGTCCACGAAGAGTGAGGCACACGGGAGCCGGGGATAATAAACGAGTGTTAGAGAAGTCACAGAGAGGGATCCGGGACCCAGAGGAGTAGTCCGGTGGACAACGAGACCCCCCTAACGGGACACTAATCCCGTCACGTCGAGGGGCGGCATTGGGGGAAACCGACGGAGATCCCTCTCCCTCGTCGTGCATCCTGTCTTCCGACCTCTTCTCTGGTCGACAGACCAGGAAGGGGGCAGTGGGGGGTTTTCTCCTCCTTTGGAGAACCGAGGCCCAACCTTAAACGAAATCCGAATACTAAATCGATTGGACTTTAATAGTACCCACCGACTGGTTGTTTCTACGAAAAGTCTATGACTCGACCGGTACGTTTATCGACCCCTCCTCACCTGAACGGGGAACGTACGGAGGAGGAGACGGGTGTATAGGGGAAGGGACACGAGTGGAACGCGGAAAAGGGAGACTGGGAGAAACGTAAAGGTCGAGATCTTCCCGACGTTGCGATTGTTGGTGTCCGATGTCGACCTTCGATGAACGTACTGACTTGGGTCGAATTAGGATCTCCTTCGACGACTTCCATAAGAGTGCGAACTTCCAACCCCCTCACATCCTCCCCTTTTCCCGAAGACACTTCGAAGGTTTGGTGATTTTCCTAGGGGGAAGGGCCACTGAATTTTTTGTCATTTGTTTGTTTGTATTTTTAGTGGGAAAGAATCACTCAACTATGGTGAACCGTCGGAGGACCAGAAACCATATCAAGGACGTCGACCGACTCCCTTGTCCTCGGTCGTCTCCTCATACAATCTCCGAATCACCCCCCCGTCTCCCGGGGCGATTTTCAATTATATAACTCTTGAATCACACTCAGACAGGGAAGGGTTAAGGTTTTCATCTTCACTTCTTACCCCCACCCGATCACTCCGGAAATCACCTTGTGGAGAAAGTGGTGGAGGAGGGGTAGCAAAATCTTTCAGTTCTGGTCAACAAGAACGGTCAGAGTAGAGTCACGAAGGATTTCTCCGAGAACTCACAAATTCTCTACTTTTTTACGTTAATACGGTTTGTCATAACTCGTCTTATTAAATAAAGAAAATAACAACAACAAGGAAAACAAACCCAAAACAAAACAAATCTTGTAATTATTTAGGGGCAAGACCTTCTCCATCCAGGGTCGTGGGTCGGGTCTAGAAGAAAAGATGTTATCAATAAATTCGTTTACAAAAAATAAAAGAAGGGAAAGAGAAAGACTTAATTTTTATTTTTCGACATATAAGTGAACAAGTAAAACTTTACACAAACTACCACCATTCTTCCACATAGACAGTCACCCTTCGACACTGGTTCATTACCACTTCTGACAACCCCCGTAACGACCCTCCCCCACCACTTCACCTCTTCCCTGCTGAGGGTCCGTGGGTAGGGAATATGTACTTCGGAGGGTCGGTGGTCGACACGGGAGACCCTCACGCCGGAAGTGGTGACAGGCGACACACCCGGATCCCGTCGTACGTCTGGGGTGTCCGTGGTCCTACCCCGAAAGGGACGAGACAAAGACCCAAGACGCGTTGAAGGGTACCACGGTATCCACACCCAACCGTCCCTCAACCGTTTTACCAACCTCGACCACGGTGTCCGCAGGCTCCATTGACACGGCAAAGGAATCCGACAGACCTAGATGAACTGACATTGACGGCAGTACGCAGTCTTACGGGTCGAGACGGCAGACCATCTACTCTATCGAGTGTGCCCGAGAGAAGTCTCAGACGTGAGTCGAACCACAGGACGACAGGTCAAAGACGGTCACGGGTCTCGCTCGACTCACTGAAAAGTTTGTCTTCTATGAACAACCACCTCCTCCCGTGGCGAAAAACCTTCGCGACCTCCCAAACAAGACTTTGACGTCCAGAGACCCGACATCAGGATAAACCCCAACGGTCTCCGAGGTACACTGTCAAGAGACGGTGTCTGTGAGGGGTCCTCGTGCACGGGTTCAGTATTCCGGGTCACAGGTCTACTGTACGTGCATCGGTCCTGACGGTTCTTGACAAAGAACAGACCCGGGGTGAGTTTCGGTGACAGAATACCCAGTGACAGGAACCACCCTCGTCGCGAGGTTTACATGTACAATGGAGGTCCTAACTCGGAGTGTTTAATACAGGAAAATAAAAAATTACCACGGGTACCTGAGGTAACGAAACTAAGTCGTTTCTATGGTATAGTCCTTAGTGTTCAATCGTGATAACATTATTTGGTGACAGTAAGAGGTATTAAGTCTACCGCTCCCTTACCCTACTCCTTCTTCAGTGGTTAGGAAGGTATTGAGTTCAACCTACCGTCGTGGTCTCAGCCTTTTGGGATGACCTTACACCATAACTCAAACTGAATGATACAACCTCTATCAAGGTCCCTGTAGATAATCCGGGATGGGGGTACCCAGACCAACGGTTATGTCACTAAAACGGTCCATCATTTATAGGGAGAAAGGAAAACCTTGATTCCTTTAATGGATTTCTACTTAGACACCAGAGTAACCTGGGTGGTAATTTACCTGAACTTGGTCTCGAGGTAGACAGAAGCCGGTATTATTCGAGGTTGAGAGTATTATTTCACCTGACGAAACCGTAAGACCAGAGTTTCGATCGTATACCACTGAGGACCTTTTCGTTGTCGATGTGTTTGCTGGGACTCTAGACGAACTTTTCTCGAGGTCCACACACCGGACTAATCCAGACCCTTGACTCATTTTTCGATTTTTAAGGGTAGTGACGTTGAGTCCAAAAAAGGGTCGTGAGAATCTTAAAAGAGAGGATATGGGTGGTTCGTTATGAAAGCATCCGAGGGGTCGTAGACAAAGTAAAGACCCCTTGAATTACCAGTTAATTGATAACAAGGTTTAGAAATCTCCACTCTTGAGATCAACGGTTTGACCTAATAACACCATTTGCACGGAGGGACAGAGTCCAGTCCTCCGTGCCGAAAGGTCAGAAACAATCCAACCCTAGGGTAATAAGTGACTGGGAGTTTACTGTCGGTGGT
Source organism: Capra ibex (assembly GCA_006410555.1). Classification (NCBI taxonomy): domain Eukaryota; kingdom Metazoa; phylum Chordata; class Mammalia; order Artiodactyla; family Bovidae; genus Capra; species Capra ibex. The sequence goes on from SJYO01050415.1 coordinate 2,737,267, forward strand.
CTTAAGAAATTTCTACCACGGGGTTAGTGATTAGTCAGCGAGTCAGCACAGGCTGAGACACTGGGGTACTTAACGTCGTGTGGTCCGGAGACACAGGTAGTGGTTGAGGGCCTCAAGTGGGTTTGGGTACAGGTAGTTCAGCCACTACGGTGGGTCGGTAGCGTAGGAGACAGCAGGGGAAGAGGAGGACGGAGGTTAGGGAGGGTCGTAGTCTCAGAAAAGGTTACTCAGTCGTGAAGCGTACTCCACCGGTTTCATAACCTCAAAGTCGAAATCGTAGTAAGGAAGGTTTCTTATGGGTCCTGACTAGAGGAAGTCTTACCTGACCAACCTAGAGGAACG